>CM019744.1:4037996-4785212 GCA_009761775.1 Ficus carica | reverse complement strand
GTATCAAGCATAATTTTTTTCTTTTCAACTAAAGGAGACTAATCCTTTTTTTTTTTAATTCAAATGTATACGTATACTAAATAGATATAGAAGGTGTATGAGGAACGTTCCCCAATAAAGAATCCGCATACCCGTCCCGTATCTATTTAGGCAGAGCAAGGACGTGATGAAGATGATTTTGGGGTAGCAAGAGATGGGGGAATGAAGATGGAAGCATTCCATAGTCTCACTCCGCCCCTTGTCATCCATATGTTTGAGCATCTAAATTTAAGCAAATTCTTGAACTTGCCATTAAAACATTAAAGGCATCTCACCAAATTGTTTTCCTGTTTCCAAAAGATAGAGCTTGATTTTGACTATTTAAACAAAATGAAAAACGGCCCACAAATAATAATGGACTTTAATCTCAATACTATAAAAAGGAAAGAGGATTTTCCCTGTCCTTCTACAGTATTCTGACGGATTTCCCTCCACCCATGTGGAATTGCGCCTGCTATAGTGAAAGGACGCTTCTGCCCTCCCTTCCTTCTCTGTCGGTTGGGCTGCCCACAGTGAATGGACGGTTTTGTCCTTCCCTTGCTCTCTCTCTCTCTCTCTCACACACATTCATATGTGAGTAATCTGATGTTACATCAGATTGCTCAACTCCCTAGGCCATACATGCTATGTCTCTTTCCACTTTCCACCGCCTTTGATTTCTTTTTCTAGAGTTATTTTATTTTATTTTATTTTTCCCTTTTTCTCATGCTCACTTCCTCTCTCTCGCTCTCTCTTATCTTTTCTCTGCCGCCCATTGTGCTGCCCAGTGTGTAGTGTATTTTTTCTCCTACTATTGATGTTCTAGCTCTCTCTCTCTACTGCTCTCTCTTCTCTTCTTCTTATTCTTCAAATTTTTGGCTTTCAAAACCGCATTTTCTCTTTTCCTTTTTGCTTCTGCCGCTGATAAATTTCTTCCACTGTGTATGTTTATTGTTGATGTTCTAACTCTCTCTCTCTTTTGCCGGTTCTCTCTCTTGCTTCATATTTTTCCGATTTTTGGTTTCAAACCTTGAATTTTATTTCGTTTTTTTTATTTTTTTGATATTGTTGGATTTTTGTGTTGAATGTTAGAATTTCACATCTGGTCTCTCTCTCTTTTTTCATATTTTCGGATTTTTGGTCTTCAAACCCTAGAATTTTATTTTGCATTTTTTTTTAATATTGTTGGATTTTTATGTTGAATGTTTAGATTTTCACATTTGTTATGTTGTTTTGTGTTCCATTATGTATGTGGTTTTTTTTTCCCCTTTCTTTCTGTGGTTCTGGCTGAATCCCTTTTTTTTTTTTTTTTTTTCATTTTTTGTGTTGATGTTGATCTATATTGTTAATGTTTTAACTCTCTTTTTCTCTCTTTTTTACCAACTCTCTCTCTTTTTCTGTTTTTTTTTTTTTTTTGGATTTTTCGATTTCAACAACCCGTGGGAAATTTTTTTTTTTTTTAAATTGTTGGGTTTTTGTGTTGAATGCTTAGATTCTATATTTATTATGTTGTTTTTTTTTGGTTAGTGTATCCGGTTAATTTCTTTCTTTTTTTTTTCCCTCTGTCTCTCATTGGTTTGTCCGAGTGTAATTTTTTTTTTTGATCCATTTTTTTGTGTTCATGTTGATCTCTATTGTTGATTAGCTGGTTTTTTTCCCTCTGTTTTTGCAGGTTTTCTTCTCTCTTCTTTCGCTCTTTATTTTTCGGTTTCAGATTTTTTCCCCATTTTTTGATATTGTTGGGTTTTTGTGTTCAAACTTTAGATGGATTTTTGTGTTGAAGGTTTAGATTTTGATATTTGTTATGTTACTTTTTTTTTCATTGTATTCGGTTTCCCTCACCCTTTCCTCCGATTATGTCCGGCTCCTTTTTTTTTTTTTTTGGTTCATTTTTTGTTGATGTTGTTTAGTTTTTTGTTGAAGTTATGGATTGGTTTTTATGTCCAAGATTTAACTTGTGCATCAAACTAAACTTAGATTTAGATTTTTTGTTGTTGGATTTTTGGCTTGCAACCCGAAATTTTTTTTTTCCTGTTGTTGAGTTTTTGTGTTGAAGGTTTAGATGTTTTTTTGTCCGAATGATGAGTTTTTTTTTTTGGTTGTGTCCGAATCCTGCATTTTCTTTTTTTTTTTCCCCCCGATTTTTTTTGGACATTTTACATTGTTACATAGTTTCTGCCTTTATTTTATTTTATGTTTCCACCCCCCTCCCCCCCCCCCCCCCCCCCTTCTTTTTGTTATTTTAATCATTGTACATGTTTCTGTTCAGTTTTTCCCCCTCTGTTTTCTTCGACTTCTATTTTTTTTTTTATCCGTTTTATGAATTTTTGGCTCATTCTTGAAAACAATAACAAATTTAAACTAATATATGTTTGTATTTTTTTTTCCTCTCAGATTTTTTTGGTACGAATTTTTTCACATGCTATGATGATCTCTATTCAAATATGTATAATACATATACCAGATTTTTGGTTAGTTTGGTGATGTTGCTGACTATCATATTATTGGTAGCATCTGTTAAATAGCTATTATATACTATTTGACCATCTTAAGGGTTTGCGTGAATGTTTGTAATGTGTTTTTTTTTTTTTTTTTTCTCACAACTTATCTATCGTATTATGTTATTGTTTTTATATTGGTGTAATTTTGTTCTCCTGCCTTCTTCTACAACCCCCCCCCCCCCCCCCCCAACTTTTTTTATGTTACCCTTTTTTTTTCCCCCTATTTTCTGCTGCTTTTCCCTCTTTGTTTTGCTTAATAATATTTATAACTTTTTTTGAACATATCTATAGTAATTATTGTTATTCTTTTTATATTGGTCTAATATTTCTCCCCTATCTCCTTCCACCGTCCCCCCCCCCCCCCCCTCTCCTTTTTTTTATGTTACCCTTTTTTTCTCTATTCTCTGCCGCTCTTCCCTCTCTGTTTTGGTTAACAATATTTATACTTATTTTGTCTTCCCTTTTTGTTTAAACAATTTCTAAACATTACACTTGATAGCTGTGAGAGATGATGTGAATTGTATTTTACTTATTATTTAACAGATTTCTTAATTATAAGAGATCTGAGCATGTCACAAAATATTAATAAAAATTTATGTAATATTTTTTGTAGTATATGTATATTATGTTATTTATCTAGATTAGTATATATAAATAAAGATTGAAGGTTCTGTTTTGTATTTTTGTGTATTATATAATTTTTGTTTTGTTTTTTGTTTTATAATTTTTTCCTCTCTTATAGTATGTATTGCCCGGGGAATTTTTTTTTCCCCACACTGTGCAACGCACGGGTATTAGACTCGTATTAGTAATTGATTGGAGCATTTATTTAGTTATTTATTTTGGTGGTCAAACTCAGGCTCCGCCATCATGGACCCACCACTAACATTATATTTTGGGGGGTGATGAAATCATAAATGCTCATGAATCATAATGAAGAACATCTTAAGAAGTGACATTACAAATTACAATATAAAAGATCTTATTTCTTCAAATCCTAATTTGCCCATCTTGGAATATGGACTGCCCAAGTTCATGGTACACCTTATCTTAGATAATTACTCCCTTAGACCCAACCTAGTCAAAGTTTTTATTTTGCCTCAAACAAAGTTGTCACATTGCTAGACCATTTACAATTACAATTTAAACCCTCAAATAAGTGTTTTTTGAGTGATTTAAAAGCAATTGTAATGTCTAGGATTACTTCTTTAGATCCTACTATACCATACATGATTTAAAAAAAAAAAAAACCCCTAAAAAACAAGTAGAGAGCATCACAACCTTAGGAAGGAAGGAAGGAAGATAGATAGCCATTTCACTTTTGTTGAGAACGATTTGCCCTTCTCTTCTCGGCCAGAAAGAACCCGAAAAGGGACAGTACCGAGAAAGCACTGAAGCAAATGGACGTAATGTCGAGCGACACGTGGCGTCCGGAGATTGCTTGGATGTCAAACCAGTTGGTGGCTTTCTTGGCATCGGTTGATTGGCCGTAGGCCACCTGATCCCCACCGGCATTGAGAGCGTAGGCACGCACAAAGTATATGGCCGAGGGCACGTCGTGACCCACGGTCCACTCAAAGGTTTGGTTAGCGGCGGAGTAGGGGCGGGAAACGATCTTGAACTGGCAGGTCTTGTCCTTGGAGAGCTCGTCCTTGGTTTTCCTCCACCCGCGATCCTTCTGGCTGATCGGCGAGTAGCATAATTTGACTTGTATTGTCTTGTAAGCAGAGTCTGTACCAGCTGGGAAGGTTTTGTTTAGACCCCAGCTTACCGTGATTTTGTCTTCACCACCTTTCAGAACTGCAAATTTAATCACATTAATTATTGGGAAAATCATTTTAAAAAAAAAAATCCATTGAATTTGGTTAAAAAAAAAATTTGACAGGTAATACAAAACTATATGGAAATTGAAATTCTAATGAACAAGAAATTTTGTTTTAGTTTAGGATGTGTCCCTAAAATCATTTAGGAAAGAAAAAAAAAAATACTCTTCGACAAAATTTAATAATCATTTAAATTAAAATTTTTTTTTCCCTATTGAGAATGTGTAATAAATTTACCTAGATGAAAACGTTTGTACCAAATCCATTTGAATTGGAAGCACAGAAAATTAAAAAAAAAAAAAAAAAAAAAAAAAAACTTCAATGAGAGAGAGGAGAGGGAGAGAGAGAGAGAGAGAAACCTTGTCCAGGTTTTGGTGAAGCAGTGACAACAAGAGTCCGCTTGAGAGAAGAAAAGAGGACCGTCCCAAAAGAGGTTTCTGCAAAGCATGACAGAAGTAGAAGCGTAGCCAAGAAAAGCCACGTTTTCGCCATTTGATATATGTGTGTGTGTGTGTGTATTTGTGTGTATATGTATATGCCTTTCTCTTAGCAATTCACCAGAAGATTAGAGAGAGAGAGAGGAATCTGCAGATGAATATCCGAGTAGACTTGAATAAGATGGAAATCAAACTGTTGGACGTTGGCTTGATTATATAGACGGCACAAAAATAATATATAGAAAATTGGCGAGGTTGTGACGTAAGAAGAATAGGTCAAAAGGCCAGAAAATATATAACTTAACCATGAACAGCTTAGCTTAGAAAAACAAAAAAAAAAAAACAAAAAAACAAAGAGCTAATTAACGGCCCTAAAACAAAACAACAAAGAGGACTGCAAAAATACATTGAAATAATAATAAAGGGATTAACCGGAATGGCTTTATAGCATTCTGAAAGGGTGGGGTTATTACGAGCGAGGACTTTAAATATATAAATATATATATAAATGAAGTTATGGGCTGGTTGTGTTGGGTTTTTGTTTATTGTTTGACTTTGCTTCTGATACCCTTTTTTTCATTAAAAAAAAAAAAAAAAGAATTAAGTTTTATGATGGCTGGGAATTGGGATTATATATATGTGTATACCCCAATTCTATAGATTTCTTTTAAATATATATGTCTATATAGAGAGAGAGAGTTAAGAGGTGATATAGATGTTATCATAGCTTTCATTCTCTTTTGTCTTCTTTAGAGTCATTCCATTTTTTTTTCCCTTATACACCGAGTATAATTCTGACTTTTATATGCAACTTTTAAATGTGAGTTTATGCCAAATTCTAAATCAATTTTTTTTTAATCAATTGATATATTATGTGAGTTATTATTTTATATGGGTGTTTTAAAAATTACTACCTCAATTAATAATAAGATAATTGATTGAGATTATTCTTCTTTTTATTTGTAGGTATTTAAAAGATTGTTATATTAATTAAAATAAATAATATATACTAGTAAAAAAAAATTGATAATATGTGAGTTGATATAAGAAAATTAGTATTAGAATTGGTTATAATTAGTATTAATCTTTGTACATCTCAGTTATAAAACAACGTTTTAAAACGATCTCTATCTGTTAAATTTCTTTTCAGCTTTTATCAAGTAGCAAACTCACCAACTAATATTCAAATCGATTTTTCATCATCCAATGTGTGTGTATATATATATGATAGTAATAAGAATCGGTAGATACACTAAAATATCCCGTGAATAGGATGTACAATATACATCTCATTTGCTATGTTTATCTATGAATTAGTATTTTAATTTGCTATCACATTTTTGGCGTTGTTTTGTCCCCTACTCTCATGCAAAGGGCAAACGTACGGACACAAAGAAATGCGAGAGGATGAAGCTACTCGATTATATGGAAAGAAAAGTCATCTACTTGTGCCATTTATTCTATGGTACACACGCATCAAGTAATATTTTTCTTTTAAATTAGTGAATTTAATATCATCATTTTTTTTTCCTTCCTATCTTTTCGGTTTACAAGTTGACCTCATTATCGACAACAAGATTGGATTATTTTTATATACAGATCTTATCAGATGAACTTAATCTCAAGTGGGAAGACCTCCGTTTTCCAACCGTTTATGAACTGTCTCAACTCTAATCCATATATGATAAACTTCCATCTTTGAAATCCAACCAATTTTGGTCTTATCCCTCAAGCTTTCTAGCCACTAGCTAGTGTCGACAATCGAGATAGAGTAGGACATATATATGACTCGTCTTTTTTTTTTTTTTTAAATAAAAAAGAAAATTGATGGTGTTTTCACATCTTCAATCAACATCATGATTTACTCGGATATCACAAATATGATAATAAATTTTATGATTGTTGGCGTCCATCAATTAATGGGTCGAGGTTTATAGAGTCCATCAAACACAGAGTTTATGTGAATAAGAGACTCTAATGTGTGATATATTATTCGAACCTTTGATTTCATAGAGATAACGGCTGTAGATATATCTCTTCACCACCATGTTGTCATTTCCAGTGGTGCTTATGACTTGTGCCTTTCTCCTTGGCCTTCCATAATATTTAAGCTATGACTTTATTTTTTATTTTTTATTTTTTATTTTGAGACTAGTTAGCTAGACACAAATCAATTATTTTACAGGAGCTCTCTTGTGCGGTACCGTACAAAACGATAGTTAGAACTTTTTTTATACATTATTGTAAAAAGAGTTGATTTTAATATAATATTTTTCGTTGATATTTATCTTTTACACTTATAATTTTAAATAATTCACATTACAATATTTATATAGAAAATTACATATAAATAAGTTAATAGTTACAAGATACGAATAAAATGTTAAAACTGCCTTTTTTGAAGAGCATTAATCATGTTAAAATATAAGGGTGAGGGAATGAAAAGTGTTTCTTAGAAAAAAAAAAAAAAAAAAAAAAAGATGAAATCAGTTGAGTTGGGGGAAAAAAAAGTTATGTTAATGGTCTAATCAGAGCTATGTTTTAGGGCATGTTTGGTGCACAAATTCAGTTTGAGTTGAGTTGAAATTTTTAAGTTTAAATAGTAATTTTTATTGATTTTTTCAGAAAAGACAAAAAATTTTGAAAAAAAGACAAAAAACATGATGGAAAAAGTACAATTTAGTTTAAACTAAACTTACCAACTAAACGGGCCCTTAATGTGCCAACGTCTTTCCCATTAGCTGAGATACTTCATTTATATATATATATATATATATATTTTTTTTTTTCTCTTCTCTAAAAATAACAATGATCACTACAAGAAATTGGTTTTCTACTTTAGGCCTTAATGTGTTCACATATACAGTAATTGGACAAAATGGTCATGAACACTTTATAAAGTAATAATTTGATCCCCATTCTTTTAATTTGATATTAAAAAAAAAAAAAAAAAAAACCCTAATCAAACTCTTTAGTGTTGACAATTAAAGTCCTTCTGTCAAATTGTGTTAAGTTTTTCACTAGAAAATCGCACGTAACTCATCAAATGAGGTAATTTTGAGTTAAAAAGACTCAAAATGGCCCTTAGATGCATGAAAATAAATAAATAAATAAATAAATAAAATCTAGTGATTTGGTTGGTTCACAACTCCAATCTAAAAAAAATGTTAGGGTTTGATTGAAAAAAAGTTTAGGGGATTTTTGAAAGCAGTTCGGTGCTTGCTTTTTTTTTTTTTTTTTTAGAGTTTTTTAATTATGATTTATTGTTATATTACTAAAATATCCCCTCATATTAGATTACATGTCTTTTGCATGGCTCATTCTATTAAAAACATAACACGAATGGGTAGAAATGACCATGATTATCAACATATTTTAAGAGTTCCAGGATGGTCAAATTCTCACTTTTTAAAGAATTTAGGGACTATTTTGATCAACTACTCTTACATATATGTTTGTGAAACAACACTTGTAACATAAGAGTGATGACATGTAATACTAAATGTATTTTTTTTTTTTTAAATAAGTTGGGGGGAGAAAAAAATTCCCCTCTCAAATTTATTACGATAAAATATAAATAAAGAAATTTAGAATCCTACTTTAAAGGCAAAACAAACAAAGATAAAGACAAAATGAAACAGTACTAAATGCGTGTTTACCAAACTGTAAAAAAATATAATAAAAATATTCTAGTATTTACTTACCGATGGGTGTAATAAAAACATTCTAATCCAATTACCTGCCTATTAGAATAACTTGTAGAAAATAAAGGACACGGGGATTATTGTATAAGGTTTATTTTCAATGTGATCAAGACTCTGCTCTCTTTGGTGTTGAGAGACTTTTCACTATGTAAAGAAAATTACAGAGAAAGCTATATGAGTGTCAAATAACAATTAGGCTTAATCAGGTCTCATTCTTATTTATATGCCCTTGAATAGAAATTATAAGAAAATAAAAAATAAATTATATTTACCTTTTTTTTTAATTGCTTTTTGATCTTGTAAAATCTCCTAGTTGACCTTTTGAATATTTATTTATAAGCTGCCAAATCCTTGTTTAATTACCGTTAACACCTGTGGTTAACTCCTTGTCACAGTCGAGGAAAAACTCCAGGTCGCTGACGAGCATTAACTCTATTGTAGATAAAAAAAACTACTTTTTTTTTTAATATAGGGATATGTGTAAAATTACTGTTAGGCTATACCTATAACCACAAAGCCTACTATTTTTAGAGTTACAAGTCACGTCATGCACTCCCTTTATACTATATTATGTTACATCATATTGATCTTAATGTATACTAATATACCACCTACCTGCTTCTGGGTATAATAACTTTGGACTGACAAAATAATAACGGCAAAAAAATTTCCACAGTACAGCAATACCAATCCAGTCCTAAATTAATTTGAAGTTGGATTTTGAAGAGAGATGCATGTCAAGCTACTACTGGATGCTACAACTTGCCCTACCTTTGCAAGTGAGTTCTTCTCCTTACTCTAGCAAAACAATTTTCCATTCACTTAATATAAGACAATTGATTTCCCCTTGAATTTTCTTTAATTCTTTCCCATGTATTTAGAAGTAAAAGAAAACAAGACCACCCCCTGAAAGGAAATAGAAATGTTTGCCTTCATGCCTTCAACCTCGAGACAAGTTATTGATGTAAATCCCATTTTTTTTTTTACTGGAAAAAATGGATTTTAAAACTTTTTGTTTTTGTCTCACTTTTATTTATTTATTTATTTTTTCACAATTGGCAATCTTTGTTCATCAAGAGCATGGGCATTGGTAATTGGAATTTGAGCGTGGCCAGCATTCTTGTTCAGCCACATGATGATACAAGTATCATGCAATTTTTAGGAGAGATTTGTATGTGGCATATCATCTAGTGAACCACAAATCCACACAAAATTTGGGCAGTAGCAATTTTGCTAAGGATTTGGTAAAGCATCTTTTATTTTTGGAAACTTGCAAGCAGCCGATTATAACAATAACTCGCTTTCCTTGACAAATGTCCATCTTCCTTTCCTATTTGCTCCCACTTCTCACCCCTCTGTAGGGAGAGAATGTTATGGGACTTGAAGCAAGCCCAAACACTTTTCAACTTTTTTATACATTTATTTACTATAAATTACGCAATTTTTTAAGACATGAATCACCTAATTTACCAAAGCAGCATCCAAAAAACCATAAAAAAAAGAACAAAATGAAAACAAAGCAGTGAAACTGCAGTCAAGAGAATATGTAACATGAATGAGCATTAAAACAATAACCAGAGGCATAAGAAATTAAGAAAACAAATGACAACACTAAAGTAATAATTTCCACGACATACTTCATCTTTACTAAGTACAAAAGACTAAAAGTTAGTCATTGTAAGTAGAACCTCAAAAGTAAGGGTTGGAGATCAACCGGGAAAAAAGGATCATCGTTACACGGTTGTTTACGATACAAGACAAGGAGGATTAAAGTGCCATATAGGTCTTGGGAGAAATGTAAGGAATTTAAAGAAGTAAACTAGAGAAAAAAAATGAAGGATCACCAAATTCACAACAATCACCAAGTCAAGATACTGAAGGAAGAAAAAAAGGCATTTTTTCTTCGAATATTAACAACAACCCAAGTCATCTACTAAAGCCTACGGACCCAGTTCTTCACGTACGGCTGAAGCTTTCAGAAGGGTGTCATGTGCTCTATTTAGCATCGCCATCTTCATTCGTGTCCTCGCTTTTGCTACGGCTGCTGCTGCTGTCGCTGCTGTTTATATAAATTAATGAAAAAACTAACCTACTTTTACTCGGATAATATAGAGAACTTCAGAGTAAGCTATGAGAATATCAAAATCAGCGATTTTCATTAGGTTCTTCTCATACTACTGAGAAAACATAAGGATTAAAAGCATTTTTTAAGAACATAATTCCATAAGGAAGAAAAAAGATGAGATTCACAATTAAACCAATAAGACTATCGGCCGCCACTGATGGTCCAACCAAGCAAACAACTAAATATAACTACTTCAGCAAACATTTAGAACAGTTTTGACTTCAGCAAGCCTATAAATAAGATATATAACTACTAGCATTAACGAAAAAGATCAAAATTTGAGGACAACAAAGCTCCCCTTTATAACAGCTTTTTAAGAAGCTAAATTAAGAACAATCCTGATAAAAACGTACACTAAGCAATCCCACTCTGCATGAATAAACAAAATTCCCACACAAAAGAGTCGGATACACAGATTCACATAAATATCAAGGAAAATGTACAAAGAACAATCAAGTGCGGGTAAGAATCTGAATCGCTTATAAATATATATATATATATATATATCAGTTAACACATATACAATAAAACCCAAAAGAACCGAGTTACCTTGTGTAGAACTTTGCAGGCCTAAAGACTTGCAAGCTACGGTCTTCATCATCCGTAAGGGTATGTAGACCTTAGCTTCATAGAAGCGACCGTCCCAGCACTCCAATGTCAGATAGTGCAGAATACCTGACACTAAGATTGTGTTCACTCTTACAATTTCACGTAGCTTTAGTTCAACTCCCTGTATTGTATAACATTCAAAACAAAATTTAACAATTAATATATTTATATGTAAGTCTATCCATCTATACATACATATATATATATATGTGGATGTATGATAGAATAACGATAAACTCCGTAAAAGATTATTCTTTTTCAGTGAGAAATCCAAACTATTGTCCCCCCAAAAACCAATGACAAAGATTAAAGAAAAAAAAAATTTTGTCACACACACTTGTATATCACCTTAAGTCTGTTAAATTCTTGAATACCAAAATTGGCTGCAGCAACGACATAATCAGACGATGTGGATTGGGGTCGAACTAGACCGCACAAGGTTGCCTTAGGAGGAACATCAACATCAAACCCTGAAAAAAAAAAATTAACAAGTTAAAGAATTTGAGACATTTAATTAAATTTAGGGGGGGGACAAGTCTTTTACGAAAATAAAAATAAAAATAAAAAGTTATAGGTACCTCCGAAGCAATGGCTTTTTTCAAATATAGATATAAAGGCTTTTTATGAGAAAAAACCTCAGGGTCGCAAGTTTGAAACCACTGACACTGAACAGGATCAATATATTCATAATCCTTCTTTTCCATGTTTTAATTCAATCCCAATCCACCTACATATTTATCATGAATTTCAACATTAACGAAGCGGAAAAGCCTAAACCGCTTATAATTGATACAATCACCCACCACACATATAAACATAACAAATATGTGTATATATATATATATATATATATACAGAGTTCGTAACTAGAAATAATAAATACAATGATAATTGAAAATTACTTGAAGCGTACCAGAAAAAAAAGGAGAGAAAAGGAGAAATCTGATCAGATTAAACCTCTCCAATCGGGATGAAACGAAGAAAAAAGGGGGTCCGGGCCGTATTTATAGTTTTTAGAGAGAGAGAGCATCAAGAAAGAGTTGGAATTAGGGCTGTTTTTTTTTTTTTTTTTTTGAAAAGGCTTTTTGGTTTTTTATTGTTATTATTATTTTTAAATATTCCCTAAGGTTTTGTTTGGCTTACCAGTACTCAACTAAACCTATTTGGTGTATGTGTTTAGTCTCAATTATGCACTGAATCGTTGCACAGTAAACCAAACCCAACCCATGCTTTCTGTCTCACATTTCGACGAGCACTGTGCACCCACCGCCTTCTTCTCCCATCCTCCTCGCCCATTTGCTGCTTCACTGTTGCTCCGTTGACTGTCCTCCCAACCCTCGCCCATCTGCATTTCCTTTGATAAATGTGCTCCTTCCTCTTTCCTATGTGCTGTTTGGGTCGTTGATTCTCTGTCTTCGTCCAGCCTCTGAGGATGTCATCGGCGCTGCTGAAGGTGAAAGCACCGCCTTCCTCCAAGTTCAGGATCTTATCGACGCCGTCTTCGGCCAAGAGCGCGTACCTCCTTGACCTAACCCCCAATCCGACTGGCTTGTCACTCTAATCGAGCTCTGCTCCGATCGCTCTGGTGAAATCGCCGTTCTCGTCGGACAAGATCAACATTGATCAAGACGAACTCGTTCCTGTTGTGAGACCCAGCAACAAGCCGACCCGTAGCCATAACTCAAACCAAAACCCCCCTTTTCTCTCTCTAGAAATCTATCTCTCTCTCTCTCTAGAAATCCCAAATCCAGAAAACCAAAATCTGAAAAGACCCACCTCAGAAATCGATCTTTCTTCTCTTCACCGACACTTGAGGCCTCATCAATTCGCCAAGAGATCCCATCCGAGCGAAGAACAAATGAATGGAAATCGAAAGAAATAGAATGTAACTTTCTATTATTCCAAGAAAAAATGAATAAAAAAAATAAAAAAAGAAGGGTCTTCTCGGCGTGCTTAGAAGTGGTAGATTGAGTCGGTCACAAGGAAAAAAACTAATTGCTCGTCTGTAACCCGGCTGGTCTTAATGGATGCCGAGAGAGAGGACGCGTAAGGGAGAAGAAGAGGAAGAAGTAAATGAAAAGATTGAGGATAGAGAGAACAGAGACAAAGAGGGAGAGAGAAAGAGGTAGAGAGAACGAGAAATATGATGGCATTATGTGATCAATAACAGAGAAAAAATAAAAGAAAAAGATGGTTAGTGTGTGTGCGTGAAGTGAGGAGGTGGGGGTGGGGACCCACTGGAGGGTGGTGGTGGTGGTAGTGGTGGTGGTGGTGATGGTTGTGGTTGTGGTGGCTCTGGCGCTTGGCTGGGCTGTTGCCCCCACCGGAATTATAAACCAGATTAGGGAGAGAATTTCATGTTTTTTTATTAGCAGTTTTAGTTAGCAACTACATAATTCTTGTTGTATTTTATGATTATGTAAAAAATATTGTAAAAACTTTGATGTATGTTGTTGATGTGTGTTTTATTTTTGTTTTATTTTTGTTTTTGTTTTTTTCAATTTTCCATTCACAACCTACAATGGCATGTTAGCCTCCGTTTGACAAGTTAGTTTGAAATGAAATTTTTAAGTTGGAGTTGGTTGACTTTTCAAAAACTAGTTATAATTTTTTTAACTTATCAGAAAAAGACAAAAACTGAGATAAAAATTTTGACTAGGAACATGAGTTCCAAGCACACATTTTCAAGTTAAATTTTTTAACAAAACACTCAACTCAAATTAAACTTTTTATCTCAAACTTTTTTGCATCCAAACACTCAACTCAAGTTAAATTTTTCAACTCAAAATTTTTACCAAACACTCAACTCAAACTCTCAACTTAACTTATCTTCAACTCAACTTAAAAATTTCAACGCAAACTCATGAACCAAACAAACCCTAAATTTTAACATAACAAGGAAACATGAGGAGGTTCTTATTCAAAGAAAGGAAACATGAGGAGGTTCAGAAATGATCCGACCGTACACGTGTCGCCTTCCTAACTTTTCTTTGACCGATCCGAATTATCCAAGCTATACGCTTTCATTAAAACAAAACCAAGATAAGTTAGATTTTTTTTAAGCTCATTTGCCCTCTTGAATTTATAGTATAGTTATGATTTCTAGGTAAAACTATAGTAAAGCTCTTTTTATATACGTTATCGATAAAACTCATTTTTAAATCGTTTAGATATAATCGAACGGTTAAAATATTTTTTGTGTACGGTAATTATCATACATCTTATCTTACAGTTGTATTTGATTAAGAAATTTTTAAAAAAAATTTAAAATTTTCTGATTGAGCGCCTAGCGGGGGAGTCTGGTTGGCGTCGAGGGGTGGGGGAGAGGGGTTTGGTTGGCGTCGGGGGTGGCAAGAAGGGGGGGTCGAGCTACGGGGGTTGGGGGGGGGGGGGGTTTAGCTCGAGAACGGGGAAAGGGGGGTTTGGTCAGCGTCGGGGGTGGGGGGGGAGAAGGGGTCTGGTTGGCGTTGGGGTTGGGGTTGGAAGGGGCTCGAGCATGGTTAAGGGGGGTCTGGCTCGAGCTCGGGGCGTAGGAGGAGTCTAGTCAGCGTCAGGGGTGGGGGGGCCTCGAGCGCGGTGGTGGGGGTCTAGCTTGAGCGCGAAGGGGAGGGGGGTCTGATCGGTGTCGGGGGTGGGGGTGGGGGTGGGGCTCGAGCGTGCTCAGCGTCTGAGGTGAGGGGGGGCTCGAGTGCGGGGGGGGGGGGGGGGGAGAAGCACGCATCGGGGGTTGGGGGGGCATTTGGTGTCGAGGGGGGCGCCTGGGTTAGAGGGGGCCGCTGACATTGGGGAAAGGAAGGGGTGGGTTTTTTTTTTTAATTTTTTGTTTATTAATCTATAATAATATGAGATAAGGTGTATGATAATTATGATACACAAACAGCATCTCAACCGTTCAATTACATCTTAGCGATTTTAAAAAAGAGCTATATTGATAGAGTATATAAAAGGGGCTTTAACGCAGCCTTACTCATAATTTATATTGTAAACTTTTATTTTTAGTAATTTACACATCAAATTTATAAGTCTGTAGCAATTTGTCCTCCATTGACAATGATATTAATCAATGTTACATTAGATTTATGTTTAAAATAATATTAAATTTAACTTGAATTTTATATGTTGTTGGAACTTAATCAAAGATTTTAATCTCAACAATTTTTTGTTAAAATAGATAAAAATGACCATTCATTTTATTAATTAATTAAAGACTCATGTACAAATAATATGTCAAATTCCTTCAAAAACTCCATATTATTATTGATTGGAGATAGATTGATTCAGAATTATAAATTTATGGTGCAAATTAATTATTAACACAAGTCAAAACAAAAATCCAATAACAACCTCTAACCGACTATAGTTTTTTCAAAAATCCAAAAACAACCTTCAAAAACAATATCAAACGAACCCTTAGCCATGGTGTATGAATTATCAGGACAGTGGGTCAATTGAGGTGCGTTTAACTTTACGTGATTCTCAACATTGTTGTTCAATAGCGTCCTTTTTCATTATAAACTTTGAATAGTAGACTTCGGACCTTATATTTTGTTTTTGAATCATATATATAATTATGGCTAAATTGAACATATAATCACGCTATATATATTCCAAAAAAAAGCAAATAACACAAATTTAAAAACTATTGTATTAATAAACACAAAAAATTAACACTAGATTTATATAACACAAAATTAAACTAAACTTTTCTAAAATTTGTATCATTTGTATCATGTTAATTAATAGATGAAATCAAATAATAGAATAAGTTTCCAATAAAAGGATTCAAATATTAAGAAATTGTACAAAGAGAAAAACGAGGACTTCAACATGATAGCATTGGCATTAGTAACAATCCAATGTTATCAAACATAATAAACAATAATACTCGTAAAAAAGTCACCGTAACAGAAAAGAAACAAAGGTTAAAAATCTTTTTCTCCTATTTTGCAATCAAAATAGGCATGCAAACTAATATTTAGTTAGTCTAATATGCAAATTAAATCAACAAATTCTAAATAAATAAAAAATTACCAAATTTTTTACGTGGAAAACCCTTCAATTTGAAGGGGAAAAAACCACGGGCTATACGCCATTTAAAAAATATCCACTAACAAAAAATAATGAATGCACCAAGTTTTTCTCGTTTAACCGTTATAGATTTTCGACCCAATCTCTTTCTTTTTCATTTTATTATTATTTTTTTTCTTTTTAACCTTTGCAACCCAACAGTTGGATACCATCTAGAGATGGATCTCCGGGACCGGCGCGTCAAAAAGTATAGGATACCAAACCTTGATCACTATATGAGAGTCTCGGTGTATACGTCCGAATCCTTTTTGTGCCCACACGTCACCCCACGAGCTCTTAACTATATAGTAACCTAAAATATCTCCATCCTCGGCCTCTATTCCTTCCCCGGCAAGAAGAAATGCATGGCTTTCTAACTTGTTGATAAATCTTCCATTGGTTGTCTCCAACCATTTCTGACATTGATTTTTCGTCTATATATATAGGACCAGATAATCAAAGGATGAGATTGCAACACTGAACTCGTTTCTTTCAACCCATAAATCTTCCCAAACTCCTTTATCTTTAATCTGGGTCCCTGTTTCATGAAAAACCAAAAGACTTATTTTTCATAATAAACAAATGACTCATTAAAAAACTTATAATAATAACATCCAATTTTAGATGACTTATATACTCACCTCAGGTTTCATCACATTTTTTTGGGGCTCACCAAGGTAGGGGCATTTTTCTTCCGTCACAATTCCATGGTCCTTAATGTACTCTAACGCACATCGCGGGCTTGCTTCCCTACAAAAATTTAGTAGTTCTTGTGCTGACAACCTAATATCATGCTTAAATTTTTGCTTATACAATGACTCTACACAGTCCACCGTCGCTAACGCCCAGCAAGTCTCTATCATATATTACCCAAAAAAAAAAAAAACAAAGTGTGAAATTATTATCAGGTATATATGTTACTTGCAATAAATATTATAGTCAAAAGAGTAAAGAGAGAGAGGGAGAGAAAAAAAAAAAAAAAAAAAACTTTTTTCGTGAAATACCATGTAATCCTTGTCTCCTGGCCTCTGACAAAATACCACTATCCCTCCAATCAATGGTGATTTTACTCACCACCGTACCTATTTTAATGACAACCAATGAAAATTAGTACAAGAACTTTAGAATTGAGAAGGTAGTCCTAACATTTCTGTTGACAAAATATAACTCTACAAAGGGTCCTTTGTAACAATCATTGGAAACAAAATTTCCTGAGCTCTCCCAAATCTATAATATCTTTCTTTCTTCTAAATTTTCATGCAAATTCAAAATTTAAAATATAATTTTCTTATTTTAAGTTGAAATGGCACGCACGATTCTCGTATCTAATTGTTCACAATCACGAGAAAAATGAAATAATATCTATATTGCATATTTTTTCTAATCACATTTCATATTTTTGTAATTGTCACTAAGTATAGTTCATTTGTAATTCACACTTTAACCAAACATACATTTCAATTTCAACTTATAAAACTTCAACTCCAATCATTGTTAAGCACCCTAAATAGTTGTAATTTATCTAATTATTTATGTGTTGTTTGATATTTTCATATATTGAAACTTAAATTATACTTATTTAAACTACTAAACTTTAGAGTTACTCTCATTTTACGCCTTGAATTTTTAAAACTCTGACTTTATCCCCCCTAAACTTTTAGTTTGTCACACTTAACCCTTTTTATAAGAATTTTAGTTGAAAACAAATGGAAGGGGTTAAGTAGGGGCTACTTCAAAATTTAGGGGGTAGAGTAAGATTTTTTTTTAAATTCAGAGAGTAAAGTGTAAATGACACTACTACAAAATGTGGATTCCACGACGGAACTTCCACTACCGTTTTTTAAAAAACCGTCGTGGAAAATGCGGCAAAAACACGGAGCGGAACAGAGTTTCCGAAAACCGTTGTGGAAGCCGAAACTTCCACGACGGTTATAAAAAACCGTCATGGAAGAGCATGCTTCCACGACGGTTATTAATAACCGTCGTGGAAGCTTGCAAAAAAAAAAAAAAGTGGATTCCACGACGGAAATGACACTACCGTTTTTTAAAAAACCGTCGTGGAAAATACGACAAAAACACGGAGCGGAACAGAGTTTCTGAAAACCGTTGTGAAAGCCGAAACTTCCACGACGGTTATAAAAAACCGTCATGGAAGAGCATGCTTCCACGACGGTTATTAATAACCGTCGTGGAAAATGCGGCATGGAAGAGCATGCTTCCACTACCGTTTTTTAAAAAACCGTCGTGGAAAATGCGGCAAAAACACGGAGCGGAACAGAGTTTTCGAAAACCGTTGTGGAAGCCGAAACTTCCAGACGGTTATAAAAAACCGTCATGGAAGAGCATGCTTCCACGACGGTTATTAATAACCGTCGTGGAAGCTTGCAAAAAAAAAAAAAAATTTGTAAAAAAAAATTATTATTATTTTTTTTTTGCTTCCACGACAGTTTTTAAAACCGTCGTGGAATCCCATTCTTCCACGACGGTTTTAAAACCGTCGTGGAAGCTATAAATTTTTTTTTTTGCAAAATTTTTTTTTTTGTTTTTTTTGCAAGCTTCCCCACGACGGTTATTAAAACCGTCGTGGACGGTTATTAAAACCGTCGTGGAAGCATGCTCTTCCACGACGGTTTTTTATAACCGTCGTGGAAGCTTCGGCTTCCACGACGGTTTTCGGAAACTCTGTTCCGCTCCGTGTTTTTGTCGCATTTTTCACGACGGTTTTTTAAAAAACGGTCGTGGAAGGGTCTTTTTTCAAAAATAAATTTTAAAATTTTTGGACTCTACCACGACGGTTTGTGGGGAAAACCGTCGTGGTATGTTACATATCACGACGGTTTTCCCCAAAAACCGTCATGGTAGATACTAAGGCAGGAATTTTGAAATTTCTTAAATTCAATTCAATTTTTTGGAGCGTGTATTAAAACCCAAAAAAATATCTTCTTTCTCACCCCATTATATTCCGAGCATTTTTCACTTTTTTACTCTCTAACTCCATACCCAAAGCCACCCAATTTCTTCCCTCTATTTCTCTCTCGCCACTCCCTCCCTACTTAAAATCTCAAAAAACTCACTCTATCTCACCGCGCCTTCTCTCTCTATCTCACCTCTCAAATTTTTCTCTTGGCTCTATTCTCCGATGGCCTCCTCCACCACTCACGCGGCCTCCTCCATTCTCCGACGGGTCCACCAAGGAACTCACGCGGCTTTCCCTCTCTCTCTCGCCGCACTCCGCCTATACCGATGCTCGACAAGCCGGTAAGTTGTAATGTATATTGCTTGAGTAATGCACGGATTTGGGAATTTTTCGTCCAAAATGTTGATTTTGTTGATTGTGGTTGTTGATAAAATGTTCCGTCCAAAATGTTGATTTTGTAGATTGTTGAGTTGGGAAGATTTCGTCCGAAATGGCCAAAATCCGTCCCCTACATTTTCGGTGATTGTTCATTGTGGTTGTGTTTTAGATTGAATTAAATTGGTTGGGTAAGGCTTGGATTTGGGAAATTTCTGAAAAAAAAAGTATTGATTTTGTGATTTAAATGTGTTCCGGAAAAAAGTGTTGATTTAGTGGGAATTCGTAAATTTTTTTTTTGTTGTTACCTACCACGACGGTTACTCGACCGTCGTGGTAGCTCCATTCGTAATTTTTTTTTTCGTTGTTACCTACCACGACGGTTTTCAAACCGTCGTGGAATCCAAATATATACCACGACTGTGGATTCCACGATGGTTAGAAAATCGTCGTTTAAGTATTACCACGACGATTTTTAACCGTCGTCGAATCTCTATTTTGTAGTAGTGTGATCAATTTCAGGAAATGTAAATTTGATAAAATCTTAAAATACTTTAAATTAATTTCAAAAAATCTCAAAATTAAAAAAAAATCATGAAAATTAAAAGGACCTTCATCGACATTCTTTCTTTTCTTTGGGAGAGGCTTCGGCATGGTCGCAATGAACAGTAACCAACGCAAGATATGTAAAAAATGGCGACACAATGTACATCATGCATTAATAAGTATGGAAAACTAATACCTTCGGACGAAAGTATACAAACGAACATACAAAATTTACGTTTTTTTTTTTTTCCCAAAATGCATGCCTTATGTATGAATTGAATTGGTTGCATGAATTATATGTAAATATGTCTGGAATTAGTTCACATAATGATATTACATATTAGTTCACTTTTTAGTCATTTTATTTAAAAAAAAAAAAAAACATGGAGATTGCTTCATTCAATACCTTTTTTATTTTTATTTTTATTTTTATTTCTGGCTTGATATTTATTTGCATCATTTCGGGTATACCAACAGCCAAACAAAAACAGAAAGAAAATAATCAATAAAAATGAAATGTACACATCACAGTAATTCAAAAACCATAGACGGGTTTTAAGGAGAGAGAAATTTAAACAAATAGCGATGAAAAACCCCAAGAAACAGAAGAATTAACCAGAAAGAAATACAACTATCACAAACTATCATACGGGTTTTGAGGAGAGAGAGTAAAACAGATAGCGATGGAAAAAAAACCAAAGAAACAGAAGAATTATTCAAAAAGAAACACAAAACTATCGTTAGGGTTTTTAGGGGAGAGAGAAGAAAGAGTGAGTTCTTGAGGATCAAGTTTCATTTCGGAGGAAAAAAGAAAAGGAAAGGAAAAAGAAAAGAAAAGAAAGTAACTAGAAATGTAGTATTCTTACCACTTCCAATGGAGCTGGTCTATTGAGAGAAAAATTGAACTTGTAGAGAGAGAGAGAGAAACAAAACTGGGTTATTGAGAAAAAAACTTGCACAGAGAGAGAGTGAGTGAGGGCGCACGACGTTAGAAGATGGTCTCGACTTCAGGGACTGGAATCGGCAAAAGGAATAAATAGTACAAAGGCCGCTCATGGCTGGCAAGGCAAGGCAAGGCAAACGGGAAAAAGATGGTGGTAATCGAATTACGACATGCACTCTACTGACCACGACGTCTGTCGTTTTAATCTTGCTTATCAACCGATTTTACATTTCCTCCTTTGATTTTTTTTTTAAATTACTAATTATAATTAGAAATTAAAGAACTGATTAACATGCAATCCTCCTTTAAGACCGTTTATCACACACACACACACACACATATATATATATAGATTTTTGCAAGAAAAGAAAGTAACTAGAAATCTAGTATTCCTACCAATACCAATGGAGCGAGATCAGACGAACAAGCTAAGGATGAGCGATCGACCTGGTTTATTTGAGACAAAAAATGAACTTGCAGAGAGAGAGAGAGAGAGAGAAACAAAGCTGGTGAAATTGCAGAGAGAGAGAGAGAGAGAAACAAAGCTGGTGAAATTGCAGAGAGAGAGAGAGAGAGAGAGAGAGAGAGAAACAAAGCTGGTGAAATTGCAGAGAGAGAGAGAGAGAGAGAAACAAAGCTAGTGAAATTGCAGAGAGAGCTGGTGAAATTGCAGAGAGAGAGGGAGAGAGAGAGAGAAACAAAGCTGGTTTATTGAGAGAAAAAATGAAATTGCACAGAGAGAGAGAGAGAGAGAGAGATAGAGAAACAAAGCTGGTTTATTGAGAGAAAATATGAAATTGTAGAGAGAGAAAGAGAGACAAAACTGGTTTATTGTGAAAAAAACTTGCAGAGAGAGAGAGAGAGTGAGTGATCAGTGCGCACGACTTTAAAATGGTCTCGACTCCAGGGAATCGGCAAAAAGGAATAAAAAGTATAAAGGTAGCTCATGGCTGGCAGGGAAAGGAAGGCAAGGGGTAATTAGGAAAAAGAGCTGCTCTACTTTGAAATAAAAATCCTGACATCCAATGATATTGCAGCACGTGTGGACAAGATGGTGGTAATCGAATTAAAACGTGCACTTGGCTGACCATGGCATCTGTCGTTTTAATCTTGCTTATCAACTGATTTTCCATGTCCTCCTTTGATTTTTTTTTTAAAATTACTAATTATAATTAGAAATTAAAGAACTGATTACCATGCAATCCTCCTTTAAGACCGTTTATCCCACACACACATATATATAGATTTTTGCAAGGAATTTTCCGCTTGGTACATGCACATATATGCGAATCTTTGGTCGCTTTTTTTTTTTTTTTTTTTTTTTTTAAACAATTAAGTTTTACCAAGTTAAAGCAAGGCAGGCATTAATATATATGACTGCTGATCCTACTGCTCATGCCATTAAATTTCAGAATGATCTACATTCGAATGTTATAAAAATAAAAATAACACACGCACACACAACTTCTTTTGACATGCCGCAAATTTAACACATAATACAAACAAGTGATTAATTTTACTTCCATCAGGGGCAAAAAAAAAAAAAAAAGAAAAAAGAAAAAAGACAAAGATTTACTCGTACAAAATTTCTCCCTCTCTTAACCCATAAATAAATTATGTAATTATCAGAGCATGATTTAAGGATGATTTCAAAACACCATAGATATACATATTTTCGTTATAAAGAAAGCTACTTATACTGAGTGAAAACTCATGGATAATTTTTGGGTTTATATGTTTTCCGTTTTGGTTGGTGGGGACCACCAATATTTTTTGTACATTCAGCCAGCGAATTTTGTACTACTATTCACATGAGACAGGATTTCTCTCTCTCTCTCTCTCTCTCTCTCTCTCTCTCTCTCTCCCCCCCTTGCATGAAGCATGGGATTTCTCTCGCTCTCTTACGTCCGTGCATGCTGAATGAGAGAAAATTTGAAATAACAATAAAAAAAAATGTTTCTCATTTTGTTGGAGGACTAAATGATAATTGCATAGCAATACTACATTTTTTATAAAATTAATAATATAACATGTAGTATATTATGGTCTATAGCATCTGCAAAAATAACAATTAAAAAATATATGGAGAAAAAACAAAATAGTATTTTTGAAAAGAGCAATTGCAAATTATAACAAAAATTTTAAATATAACAATAAATAACATAATGACATTTTTTTGATCACATGATACTAAAAAAACTCCATTCTCCTTCATCCTCTCTCTTTCTATTTTAACATGAAATTATGCACATAAATTTATCATTAAAAATTCATCATAAATCCGTAATTTTCTTTTTTTTTTTTTAATCAAGGGTTAATAAGAAAATGTATGTTGTAATTTATCATGCTTTGAATAAAAAATCTGTTAAAAATTTTAAAAATACCTACAAAATATTTTATTTACTGTATTTTTCCTGAATGAGTATACGACTATGCAAGCAAATCAAAGCATAAATATGGTTTAGAAAACGTAGCACGCGTTGATCAAAGAGCAATAGTGCAATAGTGCAACTTGGATGATAATACTTAAAACACATGATGTGAACTAACTTTTTGTAGAACTTCTTGCTAAATAGCTTCTTATTTTTCTCTATTTCAAATAACCTAGGTTATTTTACTCATTTACCCTTTGATACAGCTCTGGTTTTAAAACGTCCGTTGGCAAAAGGACCTCAGTTGGAGTAAAATTAAGAGTTGAACTTGGGGACATAATTGCCGATATTAAAGGATAAAATTATCCAAATAGCCACCTTTTTTATCCATTAACCAACATGACATAAATTCTCTTATCTTGATAAACATGACACAAATTTTAGTTTTATTTTTGTGTCATATTGATCTAATGTCAAATTTTTATGTCAAAGGTGAGTGCGATGGTCTATAGCTTGTTTATTTGTTGTCTCAACACCAGGAGTGCATTTTACTGCAGTGTAAATATGATATATTTTAAAAAAAAATTGTCAATTTGCTAATTTTAGTTTGTGAGATTGTCAACAAACTCCCCGAACAACACCGCAATTTGAGAATCACTAAATTGGCTTTCCTCCGTATCTTCTTTGTAAAAAAGAGAAAACACCTAAATGACACATGAAATTTAAAAAGCATTACACTGATATGACACAAAAACATTTGACACTAGACCAATATGCCATATAAATAAAACTAAAATTTGTATCATGTTGGTCAAAAGAAGATAACAAGACTGGAAAAAAAAAAATTAACGAAAATAATTCATTCTCGCTTTGGTATTTACTTATTTATTAAATGATACAATGAAAAATAATTCAATTCACTCTCTAGTGGTTACTAAATATATAGATTGTAACCTTGTCAATATAGCGACTAAAGTGTACTTTTAGACAATTAAAAAATCAATGGCACATAATATAGGAACTCAGTAAGGATAAGTAATTTTGACACTCGTTGTCTATAACAAGAAATTAATATAAAGGGAATGTCTAGAATGGCATCTTCCTTTTTTCATTCATTCCTCGTACTACATAGACGGACTAAATTATCTCATTTTCTTCCTTCCTTTTCCAATTCCATTAATCTACACTACAAGAATTTTGCTCTCTACTTTTGCCTGTAAGTCCGCCATGTTTTTGCTCTCTACTTTTGCCCAAGGCTTCTTAATTAGCACTAGAATTGTTCATATTCCTTCTCAGCTGCAAAAAACAATCATTCAATTCCAAGAAATCAAACATCAGAGAACCTTTTATTCACTTATAAGTTCACGGTATTTTTCAACAATGTGATTTTTAAAATAAAATAAAAAAAATAGTTCAACTAAAGAAGCTGCAGAAAATCAAGCAAATTTTATAGTTTAAAAGAAAATTGTTCTCCGGGGAAGTAATTTGCAAAATGACTTAACTACTTTCTTAAAAGTTATCATATTTTTATTAGCAAAATGACCTCAAACGACCACAATCATTCCTATATTAAAATGAGATAAGGTTATTTTGCTAATTTTAACTTTTTAGGTTGTCATTTTAGCAAATATCTAGATCTCCGGGCAAGTAATATTGATGAGGTTGTACAATTATAGAGAATCAGGCGATAAATAAGTTAATTTGATGTTGAATTTTAGTGCAAGAGCAATTAGAGAGAATCAGGCGATAAATAATATTAATTTGATGTTGAATTTTAGTGCATGATTCTCTTGCAAATTGCAACATGATCGCAACAAATTATGCATGGATCCAGCGCGCAACATGATGTCCTTAATCTCGGACAATATGCGTCTTAAAAATAGCAATGCAACTTGCACAAAACTATATTAATAACATCCCAAACAAACATTGCACTATTTTATCCTACCATGTTACTTTTGTTCTTAGTCCAGCAAAAGGCAATAAGAAATCTGAAAACATAATACATATATATATATATATATATATATATATCTACCTCCCTCGCTTGTAACTTTATCCTATACAACTTAACAAACAGTTAACTTATAACTTTATACTTTACGTGAATTTTATGTAACGTGATTGCATAAAAGAACGTTACAAGTGAGGGACCGCCTCGCCCGAGGGTTGGTAGAAAAGAAATGGGATAAACTCAGCATAACTTTCAATTTGGCCCTGCAATAGAAAATGTACTTTAAAAAAAAAAAAAAAAAAAAAACTCCACGACCGCAAAACCACTTGATGATTCTGTTGTCTAAAACCCCCAATTTGACAATTAACGAGCCCATGTGCATCAGTAATTTAAAGAACCTGCTAAAGCATATAAAATTTTGACAGGAAAACACTTGAAACAAAAGCTGAATATAACAAACTAACTAGCTCAATGCCTCTAGGCACCAATTTCTAAACCAAACCCATAATTTCCAAGCCGCACAACTATACATATCGCAATTCGCATGACAGAAAAGAACAGTTCTATAGCTTGTGTAATCTTGTAGCCTGAAACACAAAATCTAGAATAGGCCTAGAATCTAGAATAACGGTACGATCAAGATAATGAAGAAGAAAAAAAGGCATTTTTCTTCAAAGATTAACAACTACCAAAGTAATCTACTGAAGCCTGCGGTACAAGTTCTTCACGGCCGAAGCCTTCAGAACGGAGTGTCATGTGCTCTATTTAGCATCACCATCTTCACTCGAGTCCTCGTTTTTGCTACTGCTGCTGCTGGTGCTACGGCCGCCGCCGCCGCCACCGCTTTCATATAAACAAGCAAAAACAACAAGGTTACCTACTTTTACTCACATAATACAGAGCTATTGAATCTAAAATGTCCAACTTTAGAGTAAGCTCTGAAAATATCAAATCAATAGAATTTCATAGAAATTAAAGGTATTATTATTATTATTATTTTTTTTTTTTTGAGAACATAATTACATAAGGAAGGAAAAAGATGAAATTAAGAACAATCTTGATTAAAAAAAACATACATTCAACAATCCCACTCTGCATGTATAAACAATATTCCCACATAAAAGAGTCGGATACACAGATTCACATAAAAATCAAGGAAAATGTACAAAGAACAATCAAGTGCGGGTAAGAATCTACATCACTTATAAATATATATATATATATATATATATATATATATCAGTTAACACATATACAATAAAACCCAAAAGAACCGAGTTACCTTGTGTAGAACTTTGCAGGCCTAAAGACTTCCAAGCTACGGTCTTCATCATCCGTAAAGGGTATGTAGACCTTAGCTTCATAGAAGCGACCGTCCCAGCACTCCAATGTCAGATAGTACAGAACACCTGACACTAAGATTGTGTTCACTCTTACAATTTCACGTAGCTTTAGTTCAGCTCCCTGTATTGTATAACATTCAAAACAAAATTTAACATTTACTATATATATATATATATATGTAAGTCTATCCATCTATACATACATATATATTTATATATATGGATGTATGATAGATTAACGCGAAACTACATAAAAGATTATACTTTTCAGTGAGAAATCCAAACTATTGTCCCCCAAAAACCAATGACAAAGATTAAAGAAAAAAAAATTTTTTGTTACACACACTTATATGTCACCTTAAGTCTGTTAAATTCTTGAATACCAAAATTGGCTGCAGCAACGGCACGCTCACACGATGTGGATGTGGGGTGAATTAGACCGCACAAGGTTGCCTTAGGAGGAACATCAACATCAAAACCCTAAAAAAAAATAATAATAATAAGTTTAAGAATTTGAGACATTAAATTAAATTTGAAGAGGGGGGGGGGGGGGGGGGGGGGGTGGGGTAGGGTTGGTTGGAACAAGTCTTTTAGAAAAAAATAATAATAATAAAAATAAAAAGTTATAGGTACCTCCGAAGCAATGGCTTTTTTCAAATATAGATATAAAGGCTTTTTATGAGAAA
The DNA here is from genome assembly GCA_009761775.1 of Ficus carica. Lineage (NCBI taxonomy): Eukaryota > Viridiplantae > Streptophyta > Magnoliopsida > Rosales > Moraceae > Ficus > Ficus carica. Next base: position 4,757,792 of record CM019744.1, on the reverse strand, counting down.
AAACCTCAGGGTCGCAAGTTTGAAATCACTGGCGCTAAACAGGATCAATATATTCATAATCCTTTTTTTCCATGTTTTAATTCAATCCCAATCCACCTACAAATTTATCATGAATTTCAACATTAATAAAGCGAAAAAGCCCTGAACTGCTCATATATTCCAAAACAGAGTACGTAACTAAGGAAAAAAAATACTAGAAATAATAAATATATATAATGATAATGGATAATTACTTGAAACGTACCATAAAGAAAAGGAAAGAAAATGAGAAAATCTAATCTTTCTGCGGATCACGCCTCTGGAATCGAGATGAAACGAAGAAAAAAGGGGGGATCTCGGCCGTATTTATAGTTATAGACAAAGAACATAAAGAAAGAGTACAAATTAGGGCGATAAGCGCTATTTTTTTCCCCGTCTAAATTTTAATCTAACAAGGAAAAGTGAGGAAGTTCAGTAACGATCCGACCGTACACGTGTCGACTTCCCAGCGGTTGTTTTGCCGATACGGTTTATTCAGGCTTTGTGCTTTTACTATTGAAAGAAAACAAGATAGCTTCTGTTTTTTATTTTTATTTTTTATTTTTTTTACATTGATGCACATTAAACTTATCATATAGTTACAATATACACTTATTAATTAGTAATCAAAATTGTGAAAATGGATTTAAATTCTTGATTTTAAATTTGAGTATTTACTTTTGTATTTGATAATTAAATGATGTAAGTCTCACCTAAAAACAGGGAATTAGGTTCTTTATAGAGAAGAACATGTCTCACACTTACTATAACCTACGTAATTAAATTCTTTCTCCTAAAAAGTAGGAACTAACTAACTTCTATATCAAATATACCTTTATTCTTAGAAATTTATAGCAAATTAGCCTTTTTTTAAGAAGTTTTTTAATAAATTATCGAAGTTTTTAAAAATTAGTTAAAAGACCATGTTTTCTAAAAAGATTAATCAATTTTCTTAATTGATCACATAATAATCAATTAGTGATTGACCAAATCTAAAAAATGATAAACGGCCATTTTCCTAAATTAAAAAAAAAAAAGTTGGATCATCCATTAGATTATGTGATTAAAAAAGGCTACCCATCATAATTTTCCTTATTCTTATTGAATTATTTTTTTCATTTGAGGATAATTTTGTGATTTCAAAATTTCTATTCTCAGTCCTTCTAATTTTTAAAAAGTAAACATCATAATATGAATTTAATTCCTCAAATAACTTGATTCCTTGATAAATTAGTAAACACTTTAATCTAATTCTAGAGTTTAATTCTATGTAATTTAATTCCTTTGTTCATGGAATTAATTTCCTATTTTTTTAATTCTTGATAAGTAAACGTGCCCCAAAATTTTTTTTTTTAGCAATTTGCACATTGAACTTACAAATCTGTAGCAATCTACTCTCTATTGACAATAATATTGAGTTTTTGATGGAAATTAACACATGACTTATACAAAAGTCGTTAATTAAAAAGCACAAAAGATCTTGATTAATCAATATTACGTTAACTTTATGTTTAAAACATTGTTAATTTAAAGTTTTATATGTTGTTAGAATTTAATTATAGATTTTAACCTTAATAAATTTTGGTTAAAAACTTAAATAGATAAAAATGACTATTCCTTCTATTAATTAAAGACTCATGTACAAATGACATTTTAAATTCCTTCAAAAACTCAACATTGTCATTTATGGGAGGTAAATTGATACAGATTTACAAGTTTATGGTGCAAATTCTCAAAAATAAAAGTTTGGAGTGTAAAGTGCAACTATATAATAAGTTCATGGTGCACCGATGTAAAAAAAGGTTGTTTTTTTTTTTTTTTTTTTTTTTTTTTGGTCAAGGATTAAGGAAAAACTAGTGTTAGTTTTGTGCTGGTTTGTTTAACCATCGCTAAGTTAACCTTATTTAGGGCCAATTTGACATTGTTGAGTTGAGAAAAAGTTTTGCTGTAAGTAAATTGTGAGTTCAAAAGTATCCTATCTAGAAGCATATAGATATTTAGTTTTTTTTTTTTTTTTTTTTTTTCAGAGTTGTTATTATCAAAAGTAAATTTTTTTTTCTTACTTCAAAAAAAGTGAAAAAATTCTTATTTTTATCTCGAAAAAAAGGGTGAAATTTTAGGCCTTTATTAAATAATGACTAAATTGACATACCTTTTCATTCGACAAATATTTTATTCTTCATATTTTTCATTTGTAATAAAACATTTTAACGCACCTGTTTTTTTTTTTTTTTTTTTTTTTTTTTATATAAAGAAAATGGAAAGAATTCAATTGCAATATTACTGGTAAATCTTTTTCATGTAACCCGTATTTACAAAAATTAAATCTAAAAAGACAATTTTATAATTAAATCGAACCATATTTCTTTTTCTGTTTTTCCTAGTGCCAATCCTTTTCATTTCCGTTAACATAATGACTTTCTTTTATGTATAAAAGTTACTTGCATTATTAATCTTCATGTGTGCAGTACCAAAGGATAATAAAAAATGAAAAATAAAAAAACAATCATTATCTTAAGAAAAAAAAGTTCTAGTTCCACCACTATACAGAAAAATGTTTATAATTGCACATTAACGCTATAAAGTGACCGGACAATTTCATATTGCACGCTCACAAAGAAAAAAAAATTTTACAGCTTCGTATATATATATTTTTAGTAATCTTTCTGAATTAGAAACAAATTAATTGTTGACATATGAGTGCCTCAACATGGTTTTGCTTTGGAAATTGTTCCTAATTTAGACCTTATAATTAGTAAAAAAGACGAGACCTAGTTGTCAATTCTAAAGTTTAACAATGTAAATGTTATGGAGCTAACAACATAGAATAATTTACCTAATTTTGTGGGTACCAATATCTTTATGGGGGTAAAGCTTTTACTTATGTACATGCCGTTTTCCCATTCGAGACAATGATGGCGTTTTATTATCATTAAACGACATGTTCTCTTTTACCACCCAACGATAAACTTGCTGTTTTCTTGAAATGGTCGTTGATGTATTAGAAATGACATGAGGTCGTTTTCTTGGAAAACAAAATGTGGATTCCTTTGCTTTGAGCTCATCGTTGGCTATGAAAAATGACATTAAAAAAAAAAAGGGAAAAAAAATCTTAATTTATTTGTCTTGATAAACTAAATTTTTTTTAAAAAATATCGCTCTTGCTAACCATATACATGTAATTTGATGATTTTAAACGGCAAATCTTTCGTTTGGAAGATTTAAAGACAGTCTCGTGTATTATGACATGTTAATGAAACGACATTTCGTTCTATTTATTCAAGAAGAAGAAGAAGAAGAAGAGAACAATACCAAGTGGGAGATTTGGTCTACCTCCTAGCTATGATGTTATTGTTATAACAAACTCCCTTACTCTCTCTCATAAGTCGTAACTATAAAATTTAAAAATACAATTCACAACTTTTTTTCCTGTGATTCTGCCCAATATATATATTTATCACATATGTATATATACATATATACAAGTATACATCAACTAACATGAGAATTTCATTGCGTTGACAACACAAGTAGTTCATTTATTTATTTTTGTACATGGCAGTTCATACAGCATGCCCTTGACCTATTATATTTCGAACATAAAATTTCATGGTAGACACTAGATATATGACCCCGGGATACTTCGCTTAGAGAACAAGTACAAAACCTTGTACTTATCAACAAGTACCAAAAAAAAAAAAAAAAAAGTACAAAACCTTGTGATCACACATGAGAAATGCCGATCTTTCACAAGGCAGAACTTTGCTTACACAGTTACCCCGGCCCCGGCGTGGGCACAAGTTGCTCCACCACCAGCTCTCCTTCTCCATGGCCACGGGAAGCTCCTTCTCCGGGTCCTCCCGGGGCTTCGTTACCACCTCTTATACCATGACAAGGACCCATGGGACACATGGGGCGGAACCAAGGCGGCGGCGGCGTCGGTGTGACATTCTCATAATTGAGGAGAGCTCTGGCGGCGGAGGAAACGCCTATGCCTACTAAGGGAAAGAGAACACAACTGATTATAAGCTTATGTTTTGCCATGGGATTATTTTGTTTAATTTGTAATAACCCACTACCGTATGATATGGTCTTAGAATAATGCAAGAGAATATACCTTTATATATATAGGAATAAAAATAGAGTTAAAAAACACAAAGTTGGTGAATAACAAGCACTAGAAGAATTTCTATGCTCTACTTTCATCATTGATTTGGCACTTTCAATAGTATAAATCCAATAAAGTGATATTGTTTTGCTGTTCCAAATCAAAAGTCAAATCCCATATCGGATGTGCACCTATATGTATTATCAATAGAAATTACTTTTTAAAGTTGATTGATTTTATAATGCTTGATTTATGAGTGTATACTTTTAAATTTTAAATGTTGTCACACATAACTGTTCAAATCATAAATAAAGCGTTTAAAATTTAATCCAACAATTAAAATAATGATTTCTACTAAAATATAATATAAGAGGTCTTATCTTAAAAATTCCCTTTTCGAAATCATATCTTCATTTTACTTCGGGTTTTTGGGACATATCCAATAATTTCACATTAGGCATCATAGTTGACCCAGTCCATTTGTCTAGCTATGACTTAAAAATATCACCTTAAAATAATGTGATAATGCGCATTTCACTAATATAACATACACATTATGTGATCCGTTTTATGTATAGACATTTATATATATATATATATATATATATATATATACCTCGTATTGTGCTTATCATCATTAGACACTTTCACTGGTACAATCCAATTAGTTTTGAGGGGGGTTTCGCTGTAGCGACTACTCAAAACTCAAATCCCATGTCGAATGTGATACGATTAATGTGAAGAACACTAATGAAATTAGAACTAATATATCAAGCACTACATAAGATATCAAGCACCAATTTTAACATATATATATATATATATGTATGCACACATGTACAGTCATGTAAAAGCTTCATGCATATAATGTCAAGTACTTAACATTGTCCCTTTTATTTTCTGCTCTTCTGATCAATTATCGTTACCCGTATCGTAATAACATATTGTTTTCACTTATAAAAAAGAATAATAATATATTGTTTTCTGAAAGAAAATAATTTATTCATATATATTTTTCTGGTTGAAATGAATCATAAACATGTTCTGTAAATAAGTTCTGAAATGGTTTTGTCAACAAGTTCATATCCCATCACGTAGAGGAGAGTGATGTCAAGGGCTGATCAACAATATTGTCCCTTTTTAAATTCTGCTCTTCTAATGCGTTGTTTTCTTAAAGAAAAAATAAATCACGTTAGTCTCACTTGTTTAAGACTTAATTTGAATTATCTAAAGTAATTTGAATTGGTTACTTATTTCATTTATCCAACCATCGAGTTGTTTGTTTTGGTTTTAGATCAAATTCAGTGGCAATAGGGGAATAATCCCCCGTTAGTGAGGGGAAGTGTGTGACCATTGAAATTATCCATTCTATTTTATTTTAGAGTTAAAGTTTAAAATTAATTCCCTGGGCAATGATTGATGAAGAAAACCAACCCATAATTCAAAAATTCTAAATTCTAAAAGGAGAATTTTTGTAAACGATAATAGATCGGGAGAGTCAATATTAAATTTTAAAAATCAAGGAGTAAAGTATTTTTGAAGGTTAAAATTCGACAGAAATTTTTGTAATTCTTCAAATAAGACGAAAAAAAAAATTTAAAATTCGAGTCGGGACACGTGCCTATAACCCCAAATAATATGTTGGAATATATTTGATTAGTTGTTATGTAATAGCAATTATATATGTTACATGTCTGTGAAGGATCTAGCTCCCATATCTTCTTATCTTGTCTTCTTTTAACATCATGACCCCTAAGAAATTCCAATATAATTCCGACTTTTTTGTAATAACTGATGTGATATGTATATATATATATTAGTAGTGATTTTTTTTATTAGTGTATGTTTAACTAAATGTTAATTACATCTATCATGTAAAATGTGCATTGTCATTCTCTTGAGATAATCATCAACCAAACGTCCGAATTTATTAAAAAAATTATAATAAATAAAGAATAGTACTAGGATGCCAATTTCAATTCTAATATTTTCAGTATCAACTCACAAATTTTATTTTCATTAGTAGATGTAATTAATTAATGTAACAATTATTTAAATACTTATTAATAAAATAATGAAATTTAAATACTATATAAGTTGATATTCAAAAATTGATATTAAAATTAGTGTCCCTAGATTTTCTATAAATAAATATAAAGGTATAGATCTTCTCAAAATTTTGGTCAAAATCATAATTTTATCCTCAAATAATCGTTGTATCCGTTCAAAGGAGACAACAATATACATACATATATACATATATCCAGAAAATATAACAAACACCTATAGAAAAAGACAATGGCCGAAATCTGCCGGCCAAAGTTTGAGTCAAATTTGTCTATATATATATATATCTGAAGCAAATTTATAGATCACTCCGCTACAGCTTTCATGATAAAATTTCAACCAAATCTATACATATATAAATATATCTATATATATAAATATATATATATATATATCAGGCCTTCTCTCTCTCTGTCTCTCATTAAGAGCTGATCTTTGATTAGACATGGAAAGGAGATTCAACAACCAGTCTTCAAGAGAAAGCAGCAAGCAAAAGAAGATGACGGTGGTGGAATCTCGGCGAAAACCGGAAGATGCACCGGGCCTAACCGACTTCATGAACAACATGTTTTTCGGGACCGTGAAGAGTAGTAACGATCAAAAGAAAGCCTATAACTTGATGGGTACCGATCAAGCCTTCGGAGTTAAGGATCGGGATAAAGATGAAGACTTGGATGAGGATAGCTCTAGGAGGAGCACAAGTAGCAGGTTGACTGAAAAATGGCTGGATGAGGCTCGGCGCTTGGTGGCCTCTTCTCCTTCTCGCTGCGACTCACCTTCTCGCCTTGTCGGGTCGCCGAGGTTCGCTGCCGCGGCTCAGGGAACTCCGTTGTCGGCCTCGTTCGTTCCTTGATAGAAGAGATCCGCTCTCTAGGTCGGCCAGAAGGTACTGTATTAAACATTTGGGGTGGTCGTTATATATATAATTTGCATGAATGTCCTCTGAACTTTTCGAATTTGGTAATTTAGTCCATGAACTTTTTTCTTGAAAATCAACCCCTTAAATTTTTAATTTTTGATAGTTTTGTCTTTTTTACTTAAATTCATTACAATTAAGACAATTTTTTGCACAATAATTACACATTAGATGGTTCATTGTTGATCATTTTTGTTTAATTTCAATATAACTTTATTTTAGGGTGCGTTTGGACCACAGGTCCAAACCCATGGATTTTAACTCAATTTTTGTCTTTTTCCCCAAAAGTTTTTTGTCTTTTCTGAAAAAGTACACATCAATCACTATTTAAACTTATCAATTTCAACTCAAACTCATACACCAAACAAACCCTTAAAGTTTTGGTTTACTGAATTAAGGTCTAAATTTTTAAAGGAATTTGTAGTGAACTTAAAGAAAAATGATCAATAATGCTCTTCTTGGATTATAATGTGCAAGTTATGTGTTAAAAAAAAAAAAAAAAACATTCAAATTTGTACGAATTTGAGCAAAAATGACTGAACTACCAAAAATATAAATTCAGGGAGCTGATTGTCAAGAAAAAAAGTTTAAAAACTAAACGGTCAAATTTAAAAAGTTCAAGGGTATATATACAAATCAGTCTATATTATAAAATATGTGTCTTTGGTATTACTATGATATGATTGTAATATTCACTATTAATACATTTTTCATATCATACTAATAGGAGTTAAATTCTAGGTGTTATTAAATATAAAAAATAATAAATAAATAAAAAACAACCCTAATTCAACTGTCAAATTTTCCTCACATTGGTTAAAAATCGACCAATCTGTAACATTTTAGTATTCTTATGACAGAAACTTCTAAGTTCAGAACACAATTTGGTGACGTTTCCATGGACTTTTCTTTAATCAACTGTACTAAATGTGTACAAATTCGCTAAAATAGAATATTTAATTATGTGTCTTATTTTATATCAGTTAATAGAAGAATTCAAGAAAATCAAATACTTCATAAACAAAATTTTTTTTTCTTTCGAACCAATAAATTTTGCATTTGCTATAGGTTTCTTGACATTTGGGCTTCTTCTCCTGCGTGTTAGCTTAGAGATACTCACAAAGAACGCAAGACTAAGCAATATTAGATTTTTTTTTGTCACACTTTAAACACTCGCGCAAAATGTTTTAGTTTTCCACATTCATAGTGCAACAAATAACTTATAAATAAATTTTCAATCTCTCTATCCTCGCATCTGTGCTTCGTCGCCGAAGACTGCACGACACAGCCCTGCGATGACCTCACAAGGAGACCTCATTGAATCCGCTAATTGTCACTGCAAGATTTGCAACTGCACTAGCAAGAGATCCCATGTGAGGGATCGGGGTGTAAATCTGTTTGTAATTTTAACCGTTGGTTTTGACTTCAAATCGAACTTGTCAGTTTTCAAAAACTAAAACCAATGACCGAACCGTGCATGAGAAGCTTTGGTTGGTTTTCTAAAGGTCTGCGATTAGTTTTGTCGGTCGGTTTGTCTCGGTTTTTTGAAGGGTAACCTGGAGGAGATCATGTAGTATACAGGCTGGTAACCTGGCAGTTAGGTTTAGTTTTTAAAAGAGTGAAACGGCCCTAGGTATTTTAAAGCAAGAAGAAAGCTGGAGTATTTCGATCTCATAGGGTGTTAGGTTTAGTTTTTTGACTGAATTTGGTTTTTTTTTTTTTTTTTTTTAAACAACTCTAACGTACCACAACAACGGGATCTTTAGTTCTCTTTTATAATCTTTTGACAATCTAAACGAAAAATTTTCGATACCACATCCACATACCGTTAATCAATGATGATTGATGATACTATCATGGGTTTTTTTTTTTTATTTCAATAAATTCCTTAGATATTTTTTTGCAAGAATTTTTCCCTCCTTAGGACAAAAAAAAAATTTCAGTAATGTTTGTATAAAGTCCTTCCAAATTTTTGGATTAACCTCACATATCTCTTTTTACAAATCTTTTTTTTTAAATGATCTTTTTACATTTTTTTTCCTATAAATCTATTACTATTATAGAAAGCTAAAGTTGTTTAATATTCAAAATTTGGTATTTTATTTTTGTCCTTTTGTGGGCTTTTTCAAAAAAAATTTCTTTTTCTAGATGAAATTGTTCGATACTTTTTACTCTTTAATACTATCATTCTTTACTGTTATTCTTTATCTTTTGGGTTGAAAAATTTTTACTTATTTTATTTTAATTTTTAACTGTTTTATTTATTTATTAATTTATTTATTTTTGTATATTTTGCTTTTAACTTTTCGAATTATACTTTTAATTTGTTCATTTCATTTTAAAATTTTATAATTACGTTCTTTTGAGATAAAAGAACTTAAAAATTAATATACATATATATAATCAACTAAATTCACACGTATAAAACACGAATATATAACTAAAACTGACGTGACTTAATATTATCCAGAACATGAAACAGGACAGTGCGTATCTTTAGCTGTTGGCACCTAGTGTCCCCATCATCCAAACATCATCTCTTTCTCTTGTTGATCGGAACAGACACAGGGCAGTGGAGAGCTTCAGTGGAGAAATCATATCAAAATCAGCCGGACACTCTCGCAATAAATCCGAGTCTTTCAACACCCGCGACGCACCTGATTCTTCCCCCTCCGAGTTATCCCTTGCCGCGGCGGTCCATAAATGGTTCTCCAATATCCTCAAGCCCCCCAATCCGGACACGCCAACACCACCCCCACCCCCACCACCACAACAACTTTCCACCCACAACTCTCTCCCGCCGCCAATCGCTGCCCCGCAAATCCCGGTTCCAGGCTGACTCTTCCTCAACTCGCCCGCAGGCGATCCCCACCCCCCAAACTGGCCGGAACTCCGACGGCTCAAATTTGTTAACGGACCCAAACCTGCTTTCCCCGCCCAAGAACCTCATCGAGTCGGCCCACAGGAGGTCCATTAGGTCGTCCACTTGCTTCGCCGAGAAGCCCGCTCCGAGGCCCAGCCCAAACGGCCCGAGCTCCTCCGATCTCGGCGTCAATGGCTTCCTCAGAGAGCAGAGGACCAAGCTCACCAATGGCGGAAACGGCGCCAAGGCCAAAATCGTGCTCTCCGGAACTTCGAACAGTTGAGTAGAAGAGTAAAATTGAGAAATGAATCGAAAACGAGAAGCGGATTTTTCCCATTTTGGTGTCTGAGATTTTTTCCGAGATTTTCAGGTACCAGTTCGATGGTGGCGGCAATATGCTACGCGTGGCTGTTGGAGAACAGAGCAAGGAAAGAAGAAGATGAAAAGTGTGATTTTACCCGTGATGAACGTGAAGAGAGGGAGGATGTGGAAGCTCCGACAGGCTTCTTGGCTCTTCCACTACACCGGTCTTGACGTCGCGTCGCTGGTCTTCTCCGACGAGGTGATTCTTCGATTGTCTCTGTTTTACTTTCTTGTGCTTCAATTTCGAAATGTTTTGATATTGCTTTTGCTTAAATTATGAATACTTATCCGAATATTGTTGCAAATATAGGTTCTCTATACAGTCACAAGGAGAAAGATACATCTTTTGTAAAATAATATCCATATTTGTTCATGAAGGGGACGTATCTTTCGAAGTCAAGACTTGATTTTTCTTGATATCTAACCTTATGCATGAAGAAATCCTCGAAGAACAATAAGCTAGCCGGAAAATCACGAGCAAAAGACTTCTTCTACGGGATGTTTTATCTTTCCATTAAAATATACTGGCTCAATAAAGCCCTCCAGAAGATGTTAGTCGTAAATGAGAAGATTGGTTACACAGAAAAAGTAGGATGAATTTAAGGAAAAAAAAAAGAATTATACAGGAAAATTACTTTTTTTGAAAAATAGAAATATATTTATTGGAATTATATATATTATATGTATATTTTGCATTATGAATGGGATGAAAAGCTCACTGATTATATAGCTGAAACTTGTTGCAGGTGGACTTGGAAGGTCTGATGATGGCTGGGAAATTAACCGTGCTGGTTATTGGGAAGGATGTCCTCAGAATCAATGGAGAGGTTTGGATATCTACGTTTGTATGCATATGCTTTATTGATGTTGGGGTTGAGAATCAAGCAGGATTTCGGGAAACGGTTAGCGCATCGAGTTTCGTTGTTGGTTTTTTGGTTAGGTCTCAATGCACAATTCTTACCGACAATTACTGCGAAGATGCCTATGATCTACTTCAGACCCCAGTGCTGAAGAAACTTTTGGTAAATTTGGTTTGATCTCCATGAATCATAAAACAAGCTAGAATTTTTTCAGCTCTTAAATGATAACAAGGACTTCTCTTCTTTCTCCATTAGGATTCTCACTTGTTCTTGTTTTGCAGGTCGCAGGTACCCTGTTAGACAAGCAGAATCTAAATTCATCTGGTCACTTGTCTATGACAAGAGATGCAGAAGCAGTTCAGTTGCTGTTAGTTGGCTCAACACCGAATTATAGAAACACCCTTTTCGATCAACGTAAGTCCTCTTGCTAATCTTTGTGGACAGTGTAGTTGTAATAAAATGCATTCGGTATGTGTACAAGTGTTCAAGTTTTTGCTTATTCCACCAGTGATGCAAGATCAAAGAGACGATTCGTTTTTGGAGGCTTTGCGGGAGAATTATGGGAAACCTCCTAATGGAAGTAAGTCATCTCTATTAACTTCTGGAAATAGCTTCAGATTATTATGTTACTTGCACTAGTTGATGCCCTCAAAACAACTTGTCTACTCTTTTTTGGTTATTTTCGTGATGATCGTTATAGACGGCCATGAAAGTGAGCAGCATGTGGAGCGCAGGATTTCAGAGAGAAAATCACCCTCTATTCGACATCCTGAAGCCGCGACACAGAACTCAGACACGAGAGTTAATTCAAAGACCAACAGGGTTTCACCAAATTCAGGTTAGATTATGTTCTTTTACATTTTGGCCCTTTTTAGAAAATGTTTACACTACAATGAAATTTAAGGTGGCGAACAAAACCTCAAAATTTTCATCCTTTGCCATAGTCCTAACATATTTCATGTGTTGCCCGAGCGTTAAGTCTTGCTTTAACATGCAACTGTGAATTACCAATAGCTTTTGACGACATTTTTCCCCTGTAGCCAAACCAAGTTCATCACTCCCTCAAGGTACTTCAGAGCCACAAACTAAAACAACTGCTGATGCTTCCCGCGGAAAGCATAAGTTCTTCCTCGCAAAGTGGTTCGGTTTTGGATCAAAATGAAGGCAAGTATCCGTTTTTTATTGATAAACTGTACAACACAGAAAACCGGAATTTTTCGATTTCAGATCACCAGATGAAAATTCATTGTCTTGGCTTGCCGATAGGTTCAACAAAGGGCAATTGAGCTCTCAGGATTGGATGAGAACAAATTTTATATTGATAACGTCACAATTATTGCGTTTGTCAAAGAAATGTTTTTTTTTTTTTTCTAGTTATCAACTTTACTAGAAATTTCTTAAGCTAGTATAATAAATAGTGTAACTACTTTTAAGAGAAAAAAAAAAATACTAGTGTTACTATTAGCTCACAAGATTGGAAGTGTAACTGAAGAAACGTTTTCAGCAAGTGATGAGACATGTCACCATACTACTTTGCTTATATTATATTATAAAATAATGCCACTCATTTGTTTCTTTCCCAAGAGAGATGGTTCTAGTGGCAACGGCGGCTTTCTTTCTCACTCAATCCCATGTCTTGAGCCAAGAACGACCAGAAAAAAAAAAAAAAAAAAAAAGACTTATTCAGCGAGAGAGAGAGCGAGAGAGAAAGAAGAAGAAAAAAAACCCCAACTCTCAATATGCTTTTTGCTGTTATAATTTAGGATTTGGACACTAATGTGGGAAACTTCTACTAGATTTGATGGTTGAGAAATACTAATTTCACCATTTTGATGGCTTAATCTTACTTTTTGCTACTTGATCATTTGAACACATTGCATGCCATGATGCTGATGATGATGGTGATTAATTTACAGTGGATTGAAAAGAGTGACCAAATATGACCAAGAATTTTACAATCGAGTATGAAGAACCCTACTAACTAGGTGGGCATTGTTTTGAGCCGTTGAATTTTTATCAGGTTTTTATATTTTATATATAGAGAAACTGTTTTTTCATAATGATACCATTTTTTACTAGATTTGATATTCAAAAAAACACAATATCGAAACAGATAACATTTTTTAGTATAGCATTACCAAACTAGCCCTAAATTAACCTTGGCTCCATTGGGCATTGCTTCAGTGATTTTCTGTGGCTTCTTTTGGTTAAACAATTAATCCTTATTGCATGATTCTATTATGATTTTTAATTATGTAAAAGTACATTTTAGTGGCTACATTGACAATATTACTATTTAAGTATAGTAAATACTAGAAAGTGAATTGAATTGTTTTTCGTAGCACCACTTAATAGATGAGTAAACACTAAATAGAAGCCTCCAAAAGAAGCCACAGAAAATCAAGCAAATTTTAAAGTTTAATAGAGAAATTGTTCTTTGAGCATGTAAGATTGATGAGGTTGTACAATTCTACATAGAATCAGGCAATGAAGATTAATTTGATGTTGGATTTTGAAGAGAGATGCTTGTCAAGCTACTACTGGATGCTACAACTTGCCCCACCTTTGGTAGTGAGTTCTTCTCCTTACTCTAGCCAAACAATTTTCCATTCACTTAATATAAACACAATTGATTTCCCCTTGAATTTTTTTTTATTTTTATTTTTATTTTTCCCAATGTGTTTAGAAGTATAAGAAAACAAGACCACCCTTTGAAAGGAAATAGAAATGTTTGCCTTCATGCCTTCAACCTCGAGACAAGTTATTGATGTAAATCCGATTATTTTTAGGGGAAAAAATGGTTTTTAAAACTTTTTGTTTTTGTTTTTTTTCACAATTGGCAATCTTTGTTCAACAAGAGCATGGGCATTGGTAATTGGAATTTGAGCGTGGCCAGCATTCTTGTTCAGCCACATGATGATACAAGTATCATGCAATTTTTAGGAGAGATTTGTATGTGGCATATCATCTAGTGAACCACAAATCCACACAAAATTTGGGCAGTAGCAATTTTGCTAAGGATTTGGTAAAGCATCTTTTATTTTTGGAAACTTGCAAGCAGCCGATTATAACAATAACTCGCTTTCCTTGACAAATGTCCATCTTCCTTTCCTATTTGCTCCCACTTCTCACCCCTCTGTAGGGAGAGAATGTTATGGGACTTGAAGCAAGCCCAAACACTTTTCAACTTTTTTATACATTTATTTACTATAAATTACGCAATTTTTTAAGACATGAATCACCTAATTTACCAAAGCAGCATCCAAAAAACCATAAAAAAAAGAACAAAATGAAAACAAAGCAGTGAAACTGCAGTCAAGAGAATATGTAACATGAATGAGCATTAAAACAATAACCAGAGGCATAAGAAATTAAGAAAACAAATGACAACACTAAAGTAATAATTTCCACGACATACTTCATCTTTACTAAGTACAAAAGACTAAAAGTTAGTCATTGTAAGTAGAACCTCAAAAGTAAGGGTTGGAGATCAACCGGGAAAAAAGGATCATCGTAACACGGTTGTTTACGATACAAGACAAGGAGGATTAAAGTGCCATATAGGTCTTCGGAGAAATGTAAGGAATTTAAAGAAGTAAACTAGAGAAGAAAAAAATGAAGGATCACCAAATTCACAACAATCACCAAGTCAAGATACTGAAGGAAGAAAAAAAGGCATTTTTTCTTCGAATATTAACAACAACCCAAGTCATCTACTAAAGCCTACGGACCCAGTTCTTCACGTACGGCTGAAGCTTTCAGAAGGGTGTCATGTGCTCTATTTAGCATCGCCATCTTCATTCGTGTCCTCGCTTTTGCTACGGCTGCTGCTGCTGCCGCTGCTGTTTATATAAATTAATGAAAAAACTAACCTACTTTTACTCGGATAATATAGAGAACTTCAGAGTAAGCTATGAGAATATCAAAATCAGCGATTTTCATTAGGTTCTTCTCATACTACTGAGAATACATAAGGATTAAAAGCATTTTTTTAAGAACATAATTCCATAAGGAAGAAAAA
This sequence comes from Ficus carica, assembly GCA_009761775.1. NCBI lineage: Eukaryota > Viridiplantae > Streptophyta > Magnoliopsida > Rosales > Moraceae > Ficus > Ficus carica. Next base: position 4,742,576 of record CM019744.1, on the reverse strand, counting down.
AGATGAGATTCACAATTAAACCAATAAGACTATCGGCCGCCACTGATGGTCCAACCAAGCAAACAACTAAATATAACTACTTCAGCAAACATTTAGAACAGTTTTGACTTCAGCAAGCCTATAAATAAGATATATAACTACTAGCATTAACGAAAAAGATCAAAATTTGAGGACAACAAAGCTCCCCTTTATAACAGCTTTTTAAGAAGCTAAATTAAGAACAATCCTGATAAAAACGTACACTAAGCAATCCCACTCTGCATGAATAAACAAAATTCCCACACAAAAGAGTCGGATACACAGATTCACATAAATATCAAGGAAAATGTACAAAGAACAATCAAGTGCGGATAAGAATCTAAATCACTTAAAAATATATATATATATATATATATCAGTTAACACATATACAATAATACCCAAAAGAACCGAGTTACCTTGTGTAGAACTTTGCAGGCCTAAAGACTTCCAAGCTACGGTCTTCATCATCCGTAAAGGGTATGTAGACCTTAGCTTCATAGAAGCGACCGTCCCAGCACTCCAATGTCAGATAGTACAGAACACCTGACACTAAGATTGTGTTCACTCTTACAATTTCACGAAGCTTTAGTTCAGCTCCCTGCATTGTATAACATTCAAAACAAAATTTAACAATTAATATATATATGCAAGTCTATCCATCTATACATACATATATATATGTATATATATATATGTTTGATAGATTAACGCGAAACTCCATAGAAGATTATTCTTTTTCGGTGAGAAATCCAAATTATTGTCCCCCAAAAACCAATGACAAAGATTAAAGAAAAAAAAAATTTTGTTACACACACTTATATATTACCTTAAGTCTGTTAAATTCTTGAATACCAAAATTGGCTGCAGCAACGACACGCTCACTCGATGTGGATTCGGGTCGAACTAGACCGCACAAGGTTGCCTTAGGAGGAACATCAACATCAAAACCCTGAAAAAAAAAATTAAAAAGTTAAAGAATTTGAGACATTTAATTAAATTGGAGAGAGGGGTACGGAAAAAAAATAAAAAATAAAAAGTTATAGGTACCTCCGAAGCAATGGCTTTTGTCAAATATTGATATAAAGGCTTTTTATGAGAAAAAACCTCAGGGTTGCAAGTTTGAAACCACTGGTGCTGAACAGGATCAATATATTCATAATCTTTCTTTTCCATGTTTTAATTCAATCCCAAACCACCTACAAATTTGTCATGAATTTCAACATTAACGAAGCGGAAAAGCCCTGAACTGCTCATAATTGATACAATCACCCACACACATATAAACATAACAAATATGTATATATATATATATATATATATATACAGAGTTCGTAACAAGAAATAATAAATATAATGATAATTTACTTGAAACGTACCAGAAAGAAAGGAGAAATCTGATCGGACGAAGAAAAAAGGGTGGTTTTTTTTTTTTTTTTTGAAAGGGCTTTTTGGTTTATTATTGTTATTATTATTATTTTTTTAAATATTCCCTAAATTTTAACAGAACAAGGAAACGTGAGGAGGTTCTTAATCAAAAAAAAGGAAAGGGAAACGTGAGGAGGTTCAGAAATGATCCGACCGTACACGTGTCGCCTTCCTAACCTTTCTTTGGCCGATCAGAATTATCCAAGCTATACGCTTTCATTAAAACAAAACCAAGACAATCATTTCTGAATTTCATCGCTATTTGATCCGAATTTTCTGGCTTGATAATTATTTGCATCATTTCGGGTATACCAACAGCCAAACAATCAATAAAAATGAAATACACACATCACACAGCAAATCAAAAACCATAGACGGGTTTTAGGGAGAGAGAAATTTAAACAAATAGCGATGAAAAACCCCAAGAAACAGAAGAATTAACCAGAAAGAAACACAACTATAACAAACTATCATAGGGGTTTTGAGGAGAGAGAGTAAAACAAATAGCGATGGAAAAAAAACCAAAGAAACACAAAACTATCGTTAGGGTTTTTAGGGGAGAGAGAAGAAAGAGTGAGTTCTTGAGGAACAAGTTTCATTTCGGAGGAACAAAGAAAAGAAAAGGAAAAAAGAAAAGAAAAGAAAGTAACTAGAAATGTAGTATTCTTACCAATACCAATGGAGCGAGATCAGACGAACAAGCAAAGGATGAGCGATCGACCTGGTTTACTTGAGAGAAAAAATGAACTTGCAGAGAGAGAGATAGAGAGAGAGAAACAAAGCTGTTTTATTGAGAGAAAAAATGAAATTGCAGAGAGAGAGAAACAAAGCTGGTTTATTTTTATTGGAATTATGTTATATTATATGTATATTTTCCATTATGAATGGGATGAAAAGCTCATTGATTTTATAGCTGAAACTTGTTGCAGGTGAACTTGGAAGGTCTGATTATGGCTGGGAAATTAACCTTGCTGGTTATTGGGAAGGATGTCCTCAGAATCGATGGAGAGGTTTGGATATCTACGTTTGTATGCATATGCTTGATTGATGTTGGGATTGAGAATCAAGCAGGATTTCGGAAACGGTTAGCGAAGAAAAAAATTCATTGAGTTTTGTTGTTGGTTTTTAGGTTCGGTCTCAATGCACTATTCTTACTGACAATTACTGCGAAGATGCCTATGATCTACTTCAGACCCCAGTGCTGAAGAAACTTTTGGTAAATTTGGTTTGATCTCCATGAATCATAAAAAAAGCTAGAATTTTTTCAGCTCTTAAATGATAACAAGGACTTCTCGTCTTTCTCCATTAGGATTCTCACTTGTTCTTGTTTTGCAGCTTGCAGGTATCCTGTTAGACACGCAGAATCTAAATTCATCTGGTCAATTGTCTATGACAAGAGATGCAGAAGCGGTTCAGTTGCTGTTAGTTGGCTCAACACCGAATTATAGAAACACCCTTTTCGATCAACGTAAGTCCTCTTGCTAATCTTTGTGGACAGTGTGGTTGTAATAAAATGCATTCGGTATGTGTACAAGTGTTCAAGCTTTTGCTTATTCCCACCAGTGATGCAAGATCAAAGAGACGATTCGTTTTTGGAGGCTTTGCGGGAGAATTATGGGAAACCTCCCAATGGAAGTAAGCTATCTCTATTAACTTCTGGAAATCACTTCAGATTATTATGTTACTTGCACTAGTTGATGCCCTCAAAACAACTTGTTTACTCTTTTTTGGTTATTTTCGTGATGATGGTTATAGACAGCCATGAAAGTGAGCAGCATGTGGAGCGCAGGATTTCAGAGAGAAAATCACCTTCTATTCGACATCCTGAAGCCGCGATACAAAACTTAGACACGAGAGTTAATTCAAAGACCAACAAGGTTTCACCAAATTCAGGTTTGATTATGTTCTTTTACATTTTGGTTCTTTTTAGAAAATGTTTACACTACAATGAAATTTAAGGTGGCGAATAAAACCTCAAATTTTTCATCCTTTGCCATAGTCCTAACATATTTCATGTGTTGCCCAAGCGTTAAGTCTTGCTTTAACATGCAACTGTGAATTACCAATAGCTTTTGACGACATTTTTTGCTTGTAGCCAAACCAAGTTCATCACTCCCTCACGGTACTTCAGAGACACAAACTAAAACTACTGCTGATGCATCCCGCGGAAAGAATAAGTTCTTCCTCGCAAAATGGTTCGGTTTTGGATCAAAATGAAGGCAAGTATCCGTTTTTTATTGATAAACCGACAATACAGAAAACTGGAATTTTTCAATTTCAGATCACCAGATCAAAATTCATTGTCTTGACTTGCCGATAGGTTCAACCAAGGGAAATTGAGCTCGCAGGATTGGATGAGAACAAAATTTTTATTGGTAACGTCACAATTATTGCTTTTGTCAAAGAAATGTTTTTTTTTTTTTTTTTTTTTTTTCTAGTTATCAACTTTACTAGAAATTTCTTAAGCTAGTATAATAAATAGTGTAACTACTTTAAGAGAAAAAACAATACTAGTGTTACGATTAGCTCACAAGATTGGTAGTGTAACTGAAGAAACGGTTTCAGCAAGGGATGAGACATGTCACCATACTACTTTGCTTATATTATATTATAAAATAATGCCATTCAATTGTTTCTTTCCCAAGAGAGATGGTTCTAGTGGCCACAGCGGCTTTCTTTCTCACTCAATCCCATGTATTAAGCCAAGAACGACAAAAAAGTCTCATTGAGAGAGAGAGTGAGAGAGAGAAAAAAGAAAAAAAGAGAAAAAAAGAGAGAAGAAGAAGAAAAACCCCAACTCTCAATATGCTTTATGACGTTATATTTTAGGATTTGGACGCTAAAGTGGGAAACGTATATTCCCCTACTAGATTTGATGGTTGAGAAATACTAATTTCACCATTTTGATGTCTTAATCTTACTTTTTGCTACTTGATCATTTGGACACATTGCATGCCATGATGCTGATGATGATGGTGATTAATTTACAGTGGATTAAAAAGAGTGACAAAATATGACCAAGAATTTTACAATCGAGTATGAAGAACCCTACTAACTAGGTGGACATTGTTTTGAGCCATTGAATTTTTATCAGGTTTTTATATTTTATATATAGAGAAACTGTTTTTTCATAATGATAGCATTGTTTATTAGATTTGATATTCAGAAACACGTAATATCCGATAAGGTTAACCTATTGTAGGAAGCTCAAAAAATCCAAGAAACGAACAGGGGAAACTAAAAAGGGAAAAGGGATAATGTATGCAAATAATATGATTCATGTGCAACCACGAGCTCTCGGAGTAAATGATCTTGTCATCATTAACAACCTCCTTCCTGGTCCACATGAATTAGCATTTTTTTTTATTCTATTAAATACAGACATGCTGTCACCCATGTAACATATCATCAACACATATACGAATATATCAGTTAACACATATACAATAAAACCCAAAAGAACCGAGTTACCTTGTGTAGAACTTTGCAGGCCTAAAGACTTCCAAGCTACGGTCTTCATCATCCGTAAAGGGTATGTAGACCTTAGCTTCATAGAAGCGACCGTCCCAGCACTCCAATGTCAGATAGTACAGAACACCTGACACTAAGATTGTGTTCACTCTTACAATTTCACGAAGCTTTAGTTCAGCTCCCTGCATTGTATAACATTCAAAACAAAATTTTACAATTAATATATATATATGCAAGTCTATCCATCTATACATACATATATATATATATGGATGTTTGATAGATTAACGCGAAACTCCATAGAAGATTATTCTTTTTCAGTGAGAAATCCAAATTATTGTCCCCCAAAAACCAATGACAAAGATTAAAGAAAAAAAAAAATTTTTGTCACACACATTTATACATCACCTTAAGTCTGTTAAATTCTTGAATACCAAAATTGGCTGCAGCAACGACACGCTCACTCGATGTGGATGTGGGGTGAATTAGACCGCACAAGGTTACCTTAGGAGGAATCAACATCAAAACCCTAAAAAAAAAAATTAACAAGTTAAAGAATTTGAGACATTTAATTAAATTTGAAAGGGAAAAAAAAAGTCTTTTACGAAAAAAATAATAATAAAAATAAAAAGTTATAGGTACGTCCGAAGCAATGGCTTTTTTCAAATATAGATATAAAGGCATTTTATGAGAAAAAACCGCAGGGTTGCAAGTTTGAAATCACTGGCACTGAACAGGATCAATATATTCATAATCCTTCTTTTCCATGTTTCAATTCAATCCCAATCCACCTAAAAATTTATTATGAATTTCAATATTAATTAAGCGGAAAAGCCCTGAACTGCTCATATATTCCAAAACAGAGTACGTAACTAGGGAAAAAAAATACTAGAAATAATAAATATAATGATAATGGATAATTACTTGAAACGTACCATAAAGAAAAGGAAAGAAAAGGAGAAAATCTGATCTTTCTGCGGATCACGCCTCTGGAATCGAGATGAAACGAAGAAAAATGGGGGGATCTTGGCCGTATTTATAGTTATAAACAAAGAACATAAAGAAAGAGTACAAATTAGGGCGATAAGCGCTAATTTTTTCCCCCCTCTAAATTTTAATCTAACAAGGAAACGTGAGGAAGTTCAGTAACGATCCGACTGTACACGTGTCGACTTCCCAGTGGTTGTTTTGCCGATACGGTTTATTCAGGCTTTGTGCTTTTACTATTGAAAGAAAACAAGATAGCTTCTATTTTTTATTTTTATTTTTATTTTTTTACATTGATGTACATTAAACTTATCATATAGTTACAATATACACTTATTAATTAGTAATCAAAATTGTGAAAATGGATTTAAATTCTTGATTTTAAATTTGAGTATTTACTTTTGTATTTGATAATTAAATGATGTAAGTCTCACCTAAAAACCGGGAATTAGGTTCTTTATAGAGAAGAACATGTCTCACACTTACTACAACCTACGTAATTAAATTCTCTCTCCTAAAAAGTAGGAACTAACTAACTTCTATATCAAATATACCTTTATTCTTAGAAATTTATAGCAAATTAGCCTTTTTTTAAGAAGTTTTTTAATAAATGACCGAAGTTTTTAAAATTTGTTAAAAGACCATGTTTTCTAAAATGATTAATCAATTTTCTTAATTGATTACATTATAATCAATTAGTGATTGACCGAATCTAAAAAATGATAAACGGCCATTTTCCTAAATTAAAAAAAAAAGTTGGATCATCCATTAGATTATGTGATTAAAAAAGACTACCCATCATAATTTTCCTTATTCTTATTTAATTATTTTTTTCATTTGAGGATAATTTTGTGATTTCAAAATTTCTATTCTCAGTCCTTCTACTTTTTAAAAAGTAAACATCATAATATGAATTTAATTCCTCAAATAACTTGATTCCTTGATAAATTAGTAAACACTTTAATCTAATTCTAGAGTTTAATTCTATGTAATTTAATTCCTTTGTTCATGGAATTAATTTCCTATTTTTTTAATTCTTGATAAGTAAACGTGCCCCAAAATTTATTTTTTTAGCAATTTGCACATTGAACTTACAAATCTGCAGCAATCTACTCTCTATTGACAATAATATTGAGTTTTTGATGGAAATTAACACATGACTTATACAAAAGTCGTTAATTAAAAAGCATAAAAGATCTTGTTTAATCAATATTACGTTAACTTTATGTTTAAAACAATGTTAATTTAAAGTTTTATATGTTGTTAGAATTTAATTATAGATTTAAACCTTAATAAATTTTGGTTAAAAACTTAAATAGATAAAAATGACTATTCCTTCTATTAATTAAAGACTCGTGTACAAATGACATGTTAAATTCCTTCAAAAACTCAACATTGTCATTTATGGGAGGTAAATTGATACAAATTTACAAGTTTATGGTGCAAATTCTCAAAAATAAAAGTTTGGAGTGTAAAGTGCAACTATATAATAAGTTCATGGTGCACCGATGTTAAAATTTTTTTTTTGTCAAGGATTAAGGAAAAAGTAGTGTTAGTTTTGTGCTGGTTTGTTTAACCATCGCTAAGTTAACCTTATTTAGGGCCAATTTGACATTGTTGAGTTGAGAAAAAGTTTTGCTGTAAGTAAATTGTGAGTTCAAAAGTATCCTATCCAGAAGCATATAGATATTTAGTTTTTTTTTTTTTTCAGAGTTGTTATTATCAAAAGTAAATTTTTTTTTCTTACTTCAAAAAAAGTGAAAAAAAATTATTATTTTTCTCTCGAAAAAAAGGGTGAAATTTTAGGTCTTTATTAAATAATGACTAAAATTGACATATTTTTCATTCGACAAATATTTTATTCTTCATATTTTTCATTTGTAATAAAACATTTTAACGCACCAATTTTTTTTTTTTTTTTTTTTTTTTTTTTTTAAGAAAATGGAAAGAATTCAATTGCAATATTACTGATAAATCTTTTTCATGTAACCCGTATTTACAAAAATTAAATCTAAAAAGACAATTTAATAATTAAATCGAACCATATTTCTTTTTTTATTTTTCCTAGTGCCAATCCTTTTCATTTCTGTTAACATAATGACTTTCTTTTATGTATAAAAGTTACTTGCATTATTAATCTTCATGTGTGCAGTACCAAAGGATAATAAAAAATAAAAAATAAAAAATAAAAAAACAATCATTATCTTAAAAAAAAAAAATTCTAGTTCCACCACTATTCAGAAAAATGTTTATAATTGCACATTAACGCTATAATGTGACCGGACAATTTCATATTGCACGCTCACAAAGAATTTTTTTTTTTTTTACAGCTTCGTATATATATATTTTTAATAATCTCTCTGAATTAGAAACAAATTAATTGTTGATATATGAGTGCCTCAACATGGTTTTGCTTTGGAAATTGTTCCTAATTTAGACCTTATAATTAGTAAAAAAGACGAGACCTAGTTGTCAATTCTAAAGTTTAACAATGTAAATGTTATGGAGCTAACAACATAGAATAATTTACGTAATTTTGTGGGTACCAATATCTTTATGGGGGTAAAGCTTTTACTTATGTACATGCCGTTTTCCCATTCGACGACATGTCCTCTTTTACCACCCAACGATAAATAACTTGTTGTTTTCTTGAAATGGTCGTTGATGTATTAGGATTACATGAGGTCGTTTTCTGGGAAAACAAAATGTGGATTCCTTTGCATTGAGCGTATCGTTTGCTATGTAAAATGACATTAAAAAAAAACAAAACAAAAAAAAGGGAAAAAAATCTTATTTTATTTGTCTTGATAAACTGAATTTTTTAAAAAAATATCGCTCTTGCTAACCATATGACATGTAATTGATGATTTTAAACGGAAAATCTTTCGTTTGGAAGATAAAAGACAGTCTCATGTATTATGACATGTTAATGAAACGACATTTCGTCTATTTATTCAAGAAGAAGAAGAAGAAGAAGAGAACAATACCAAGTGAGAGATTTGGTCTGCCTCCTAGCTATGATGTTATTGTTATAACAAACTCCCTTACTCTCTCTCATAGGTCGTAACTATAAAATTTAAAAACACAATTCACAACTTTTTGTCCTGTGATTCTGCCCATATATATATATTTATTACGTATACATATGTATATATACATATATACAAGTATACATGAACATAACATGAGAATTTCATTACTTTGACAACACAAGTAGTTCATTTATTTATTTTTGTACATGGCTGTTAATACAGCATGCCCCTTGACCTATTATATTTCGAACATAAAATTCCATGGTAGATACTAGATATATGACCCCGGGATAATATTTCGCTTAGAGAACAAGTACAAAACCTTGTACTGATCAACAAGTACCAAAAAAAAAAAAAAAGTACAAAACCTTGTACTTATCAACAAGTACCAAAAAAAAAAAAAAAAAGTACAAAACCTTGTGATCACACATGAGAAATGCCGATCTTTCACGAGGCAGAACTTTGCTTACACAGTTACCCCGGCCCCGGCGTGGGCACAACTTGCTCCACCACCAGCTCTCCTTCTCCATGGCCACGGGAAGCTCCTTCTCCGGGTCCTCCCGGGGCTTCGTTACCACCTCTTATACCATGACAAGGACCCATGGGACACGTGGGGCGGAACCAAGGTGGCGGCGGCGGCGTCGGTATGTCATTCTCATAATTGAGGAGAGCTCTGGCAGCGGAGGAACGCCTATGCCTACTAAGGGAAAGAGAACACAACTTATTATAAGCTTATGTTTTGCCATGGGATTATTTTGTTTAATTTGTAATAACCCACTACCGTATGATATGGTCTTAGAATAATGCTAGAGAAGATAGCTTTATATATATAGGAATAAAAATAGAGTTAAAAAACACAAAGTTGGTGAATAACAAGCATTAGAAGAATTTCTATACTCTACTTTCATCATTGATTTGGCACTTTCACTAGTATAAATCCAATAAAGTGATATTGTTTTGCTGTTCCGAATCAAAAAGTCAAATCCCATATCGGATGTGCACCTATATGCATTATCAATAGAAATTGCATTTTAAAATTGATTGATTTTATAATGCTTGATTTATGAGTGTATACTTTTATATTTTTAATGTTGTCACACAAAACTGTTCAAATCATAAATAAAACGTTTAAAATTTAATCCAACAATTAAAACAATGATTTCTCTTATAAATTCCCTTTTCGAAATCATATCTTCATTTTACTTCAGATTTTGGGACATCTAATGTTTTTACATTAGGTATCATAGTTGATCCAGTCCATTTGTCTAGCTATGACTTAAAAATATCGCCTTAAAATATTGTGATAATGCGCATTTCACTAATATAACATACACATACACATTATGTGATCCGTTTTATGCATTGACAGATATATATACACACACACACCTCGTATTGTGCTTATCATCATTTGACACTTTCACTAGTACAATCCAAATAGTTTTTGAGGGGGGGAATCTCTGTAGCGACTACTCAAAACTCAAATCCCATGTCGAATGTGATAAGATTTATGTGAAGAACACTAATGAAATTAGAACTAATTAATATATCACGCACTACAAAAGATATCAAGCACCGATTTTAACATATATATATATATATATATATATATGTATGTGCACACATGTACAGTCATGTAAAAGCTTCATGCATATAATGTCAAGTGCTTAACATTGTCCCTTTTATTTTCTGCTCTTCTGATCAAATATAGTTACCCGTATCGTAACAACATATTGTTTTCACTTATAAAAAATAATAATAATATATTGTTTTCTGAAAGAAAAAAATTATTCTTATATATTTTTTCTGGTTGAAATGAATCATGTACATGTTCTATAGATGAGTTCGGAAATGGTTTTGTCAACAAGTTAATATCCCATCACGTAGAGGAGAGTGATGTCAAGTGCTGATCAACAATATTGTCCCTTTTATTTTCTGCTCTTCTAATAAGTTGTTTTCTTAAAGAAAAAATAAATCACGTTAGTCTCACTTGTTTAAGACTTAATTTGAATTATCTAAAGTAATTTGAATTGGTTACTTATTTCATTTATCCAGCCATCAAGTTGTTTGTTTTGGTTTTAGAGAAATTCAGTGCCAATAGGGAAATAATCCCCCATTAGAGAGGGGGTGTGTGGACCATTGAAATGTAATATCCAAAATTTTTACGAACTCATGATTTTCTTGTATATAAGAAATCTAAAGCTCGTATTATGTGTTTATGTGTGATTTTATGAAAATTATGAATATTAATATAAGATTCATGATTTTATCAGTATGAGGTTGAGTTCTCGGTAAATTAATTATGAGACTCCATAACAGGTCTTTTTATGGAAAAAGGTATGGCGGAATTTCATAAACTCATGTTGGTCAAAGTTTGATCAAAAAGTCAAATTTGACCAAGAAAGTCAAAGTTTGACCAAGAGTGGTCAACGGATTGACTTGGCAGTATTGTATGATGCAGTACGAGAAAATACTGTAAAATATGTCAGTATGGGCGAGATAGCTCAAATAGGCTTTAAAACCACCCTAGAAAATCAAGCACACCTAGTTAAGGTCAAGGGCAAAAGGTCGTGAAAATATGGAAAACTTGGTCACCAAGTAACCCATTGGGGCCGGTCACATGCAGGGGCAAAAATGTCAAAATTTTCACTTTTGGGGTAAAAGTGTAAATTTTGGAAAATTGAAGATGTAAGCACATGATGTCATCAAGATGATGTCATAATGATGAGATAAGCTTGGCTTGTTCACCAAGAAAGCAACCGGCCACCTAGGGGGCATTTTTGTAAGAATTTTGCCTTTTGGGGCAAAAGTGTAATTTTTAGAAATTAGTGATGTAAGCATGATGTAAGCACATGATGTCATCAAGATGATGTCATCATGATGAGGTAAGCAAAACTTGGGCTCCAAGGCAGCCAATGACCGGCCAACACCTAGAGGGCATAAATGCAAGAATTTAAACTTTTGGGGCCAAAGTGTAAATTTTGGAAATTGGGTGATGTAAGCATGTGATGTCACCAAGATGAGGTCATCTTGCCTTGCTCTCCAAGTTGACAGCCGGCCATCTTGACACCTAGCATGCCAATTGCATGATTTTCTTAAAATTTAGGGACTAAAATGTAATTTTTGGAAAGTTTGCATTTGCCTATAAATAGGGGTGGCATTTAATCATTTAAATCAGAAAATTTGGCCAAACTCTTGCCATTTTTCTGCAGAAAAATTCGAGAGAGAGAGAAGGAGAGAAACCAAGAGAGAACCAAAAAAAAAAAAAAAAAAAAAGTTGGAAAAAGCCAAGGGAGGCTAGTTAGTGTGCATGTTCGGTTTCAAGCTAGAAAACAAGGGCAAATCTGGAAATTTTGGACCCAATTTCTGGGCAGTGGCCGTGCAGGGGTGAGGAAGAAAGGGGTGAAAAATTTTGGTGCCATTTGGGGAGCTAGAGCGGAGTGTTTGGAGAGCCAAAAGGGAGGGAGATTTCGGTTTGCATACCCTAACCCATCCCTAGGGTTAGCTAAGCTGAAAATTGAAACCCCATTTGGAGGGGAAATCCGGACTTGTTGGCAGCCAAAAGGGAGGAGTAAGGAAGTTTGGAATTCAAGCTAGTAAACCAACTTCCAAACCCTAGAGGTAAATTCCTCTAACCCTAAGTGTTTTATTTAAATTTCATTTGGGAAATTTAAATGTATTTCAAGCTTGATTTGTAAGAGCATAAGCTCACTATTTTATTTGCATGCAATAGGTTTAGTTGCATGATTTTATGCTCTAGAATTTCATGCTAAGGGTTTATGCTCACTAAGTGTTTGTGAGATATCCCAAGATGTTTAAATGATGTATGAATGTATGTTTTACATTAGAAAGCGCTGCAAGTTTGATCTTAAGCTCCCGCTGCAAGCGGTTAAGGTAGAGTGCGCGTAATAGGACGTAAAACGAACTTAAAACCGAAAACTGCCATTTTCGGGTAAAACTGACCAGTTTCGGGAAAAGTGAAATTTGAGGCTATTAGAGGCCGAATTTGGAGAAACTTAAAACATGAAAGTTGTTCGGAAGGGTTTTTCCTAGGTGGCAACGTGAACCGTTTCTCAAAATAAGGCCCCAATGGCCTCCGTTTACCCCAAAACCCGTGGCTGATCCCCAGACCCAGTTTTCACTCAGTTTTTCGGGGTCAGCCAGTTTCAAACAAAAACTGGGACGAATCTAGGCCGAATTGGAATTTTTGCAAAACACGAAAGTTTTAGTATTTTTCGAGAGCTACAACTTTTATGAAGAAAACTTTTTCAGATTACGAACCAATTTTTTTAAATTAGAATCGTTTTTCGAAGGGTGCGCAGGGAATCCGAAAATTCCTGCACCACTAATTTTACAAATGTTTCTAGAAAACTGTTTTTCTACTACAAACTATTGTTTTGATTATGGAAAACTGTTCCAAGGGCAGTTTTCAACCTCAAATGATTTTATAAAGCACTAATCCAAGAGTTTGAATTTTTACGATTTAAGTAAAGGATTTTTATAAGTTAAAAATGAAGTTTTGGGATTAATTTCCCTAAATTTTCCAAGTAAGGGAAATTAATTTTTCAAGTTAGAATATAGCAAGCGACTTGTTTATGAAAGGTAACCGGGAGATATACCCGAGTTACTGGGCTTAGCCTCAAAGCCCAAGGTTGACCATAGTTGACAAAAGGTTGACCATTAGTTGATCAGATATTGACTTTAACCCAACCTTTAATTAAGGGTTACCCAATATAATCCTTTAGGATACCAAGACTTGTGTGGGGGACATATATCTAGAATGTTGGAAAGGTTATCAACTTCTTAGAGGATTCTTATCCTATGTTTTTTTAATAGCAGGAAGGAACCTGCAGTTGCAATCCGAGTTAAGACCTCGAAACCCGGAATCTAGCATATCAGGCAAGTATCAAACCTCACCTACAGTATGAAAATAGTAAAGACTATTTTCAAGTATACTATATTTTCAAGTATACATGCTATGTTGTGCTATGATAAGTGATGCCATGATGTGTGATGCTATGCTATGGCTATGATATGCTAAGCTATGTTATGACATGTAGTGCCATGTTTACAAAGGTGCCATGTTTACAAAAGTGTCATGTTTACAAAAGTGCCATGTTTACAGAAGTGTCATGTTTACAAAAATGCCATGTTTTCAAAAATGTCATGGTTTCAAGAAATGACATGTTTTCAAGAAGGCCATGTTATGGCATATGTTGAGTATGATATGACGTAGTGACATCATGAAGCATGTTCACTAATGTTAAATCACATAGTAAGATAATCAAGTAAGGTGTCGTACCAACCTCCCGTGATCGTGGAGGCTACATGTTTCATTGGTGATATTTACCTTCCGTGATCGAGATCCGTGATCGTGAAGGGTCAAGTTATAATTCCCAGAACTGTTAGGGCCTTACAAACCCTAGCTTTGTCTGGAGGCTGCGCGCTTTTGGTACGGACACTATGGGCCCACATGTTGAGACAAGATAATAAAGATTGAGTCTATAATGAAACATAAGACATTCAATCAATCATAAATGGTTCATGCATGAGTTTCGTGATGATGAGCATGTTTCTTTTTAAAGATAATTGAAATATTTTGTGAGATTATGTTTGAACTTGCTGGGCGAAAGCTCACTCTTATATTTCATACTGTAGGTAAGAAGCCTGCAGCTTAAGTGGTGGGCTATGCGGACGATGTGGCGGGTGAAGGGCGCTGTGGGATATCACTACGCAAAATTTTCCGCATCCAATTTTCAGATAATATGTTAATATTTCAAAAGTAAATTATGTTTTGTTATATGTATGAAGTTTGAAGACTTGAGATTATATTTTCAGTATGGTAAATATGCATGACAAGTTTTTCTCTACAAGATAAATTATGTGAATATGTTTTAAAAAAAAAAAAAATTATCTCAAATTATCAAGTAAAGAACAAGTATGTATGGTGTCGACCTGGCTTGGGAAGTCGGGGCGTCACATGAAATCCCTTCTATTTTATTTTAGAGTTAAAGTTCAAAATTCCCTGTGGGCGATGATTGATGAAGAAAACCAACCCAAAATTCAAAAATTCTAAATTCTAAAAGGAGAATTTTTGTAAACGATTATAGATTGGGAGACTCAATATTAAATTTCAAAAATCAAGGAGTAAAGTATTTTGAAGGTTAAAATTCGACAGGAATTTTTGTAATTCTTTAAAAAAGACAAAAATAATTTTTTTTAAATTCGAGTCGGGACACATACCTATAGCCCCAAATAATATGTTCGAATATATTCGATTAGTTGTTATGTAATAGCAATTATATATGTTACATGTCTGTGAAGGATCCAGCTCCCATGTCTTCTTATCTTGTCTCCTTTTAATATCATGACCCTTAGGAATTCCAATATAATTCCGACTTTTTTGTATTAATTGATATGATATATATATATATATATATATTAGTAGTGATTTTTTTTATTGGTGTATGTTTAACTAAATGTTAATTACATCTACCATGTAAAATGTGCATTGTCGTTCTCTTGAGATAATTATCGACCAAACGTCCGAATTTATTAAAAAAATTATAATAAATAAAGAATAGCACTAGGGTGTCAATTTCAATTCTAATATTTTGAGTATCAATTCACAAATTTTATTTTCATTAGTAGATACAATTAATTAATGTAACAATTATTTAAATACTTATCAATAAAATAATGAAAATTCAAATACCATATAAGTTGGTACTCAAAATTGATATTTAAGTTGGTATCTCTAGATTTTTCTATAAATAAATATAAAGGTATAGATCTTCTCAGAATTTTGGTCAAAATCATAATTTTATCCTCAAATAAGCGTTGTATCAGTTCAAAGCATATATTCATTATTAAAAATGCCACATATATATAGTTCCACATAGTAATGAAGGGATTAATTAACATTCTATTCTTCATTATGTGATTATTTAATTTTTAATACAATTTTTTTTCTAATTCAGTGATACATCGCCAATAATATAATGACAATTCTAACAAAACAAGGTCAGCATATTCATTATAATCTTTTGAGACTTGAAAACCCAGGACTCGTTTAGAATTTTCATCAAATTTCTTATACATATAAACACAAATATTATTTCCCAGTTATAGGCTCAAAGCATATTAGATTTGTGGAAATGTATATTTAGCCAGAAAATATAACAAACACCTATAGAAAAAGACAAAGGCCGAAATCTGCTGGCCAAAGTTTTAGTCAAATTTGTCAATATATATATATATATATATATATATATCTGAAGCAAATTTATAGATCACTCCGCTACAGCTTTCATGATACGATTTCAACCGAATGTATACATATATATATATATATATATAAATATATATATCAGGCCTGCTCTCTCTCTGTCTCTCATTAAGAGCTGATCTTTGATTAGACATGGAGACAAGGAGATTCAACAACCAGTCTTCAAGAGAAAGCAGCAAGCAAAAGAAGATGACGGTGGTGGAATCTCGGCGAAAACCGGAAGATGTACCGGACCTAACCGACTTCATGAACGACATGTTTTTCGGGACCGTGAAGAGTAGTAACGATCAAAAGAAAGCATATAACGGGTACCGATCAAGCCGTCGTAATTAAGGATCAGGATAAAGATGAAGACTACTTGGATGAGGATAGCTCTAGGAGGAGCACAAGTAGCAAGTTGACTGAGGAATGGCTGGATGAGCCTTCTCGCTGCGACTCACCTTCTCGCCTTGTCGGGTCACCAAGGTTCGCTGCCGCGGGGGAACTCCGTTGTCGGCCTCGTTCCTTGATAGAAGAGATCCGCTCTCTAGGTCCGCCAGAACGTACTGTATTAAACATTTTGGGTGGTCGTTATATATTTTGCAGCCTCCTGAACTTTTCGAATTTGGTAATTTAATTCATAAATTTTTTTTCCTGACAATCAACCCCTTGAACTTCTAATTTTTTATAATTTCGTCATTTTTATTTAAATTCATTACAATTAAGACAAATTTTTGCACAATACTTACACATTGTAACTCAAAAGGGTACATTGTTGATTATTTTTATTTAGATTATGAATCCTCACTACGAATCATATCCACTTCAAATCCTACTCACTCCAATTCATGTCCATTCCGATTACGCGGAAGTAAAATAGCAAAATTGGCCGCAGCAATGACATGCTCACACGATGTGGAGTCGGGTCTAATTAGACCGGACAAGCTTAACACAGGAGGATCATTAACATCAAAACCCTAAAAAAAAATAATTAACAAATTAGAGAATTTGAGACATATTTAATTAAATTTGAAGAAGAAAAAAACAAGTCTTTTAAAAAAAATTTAAAAGTTATAGGTACCTCCGAAGCAATGGCTTTTTTCAAATATAGATATAAAGGCTTTTTATGAGAAAAAAACTCAGGGTCGCAAGTTTGAAACCACTGGCGCTGAACAGGATCAACATATTCATATAATCCTTCTTTTCCATGTTTTAATTCAATCCCAATCCACCTACAAATTTATCATGAACTTCAACATTAACGAAACGGAAAAGCCCTGAAATGTTCATAATTGATACAATCACCCACACACATTTAGACACTATACATACATATATATATATATATATATATATCAAAACAGAGTTCGTAACTAGAATTAATAAATATAATGATACTTGAAAATTACTAGAAACGTACCAGAAAGAAAAGGAGAGAAAAGGAGGAATCTGATCTTTCTGCGGAATAAGCCTCTCGAATCGGGATGAAACGAAGAAAAAAGGGGGGTCTCGGCCATATTTATAGTTTTTAGAGAGAGAACATCAAGAAAGAGTTGGAATTAGGGCTGTTGCTTTTGTTTCTTTTTTTTTTAATTATTATTTTTAAATATTCCCTAAATTTTAATCTAACAAAGAAACGTGCGGAGGTTCTTTTTCGAAAAAGGTAACGTGAGGAGGTTCAGAAATGATCTGACCGTACACGTATCGACGTCCTAACATTTGTTTCGCCGATCCGAATTATCCACACTATACGCTTTCATTAAAACAAAACCAAGATATGTTAGGGTTTTTTTTTTATTACTCATTTGTTCTTCAGCTTGAACTTATCGTATAGTTATAATTTATATTGTAAACTTTTATTTTTAGTAATTTACACATCAAATTTATAAGTCTGTATTAATATATCCCCCATTGACAATGATATTAAATTTTGATGGAACTTGACGCATGAGCATTAATTTTTGTTTTGAATAGACATGAGCGTTAATTAAAAGCATAAAAGATATTTTTTAATTAATGTTATATTAGATTTACATTTAATATATTGTTAATTTTAATTTGAATTTTATATGTTATTGGAACTTAATTAAAGATTTTAACCTCAATAATTTTTTATTAAACCAGATAAAAATTACCATTCATTTTATTAATTAAAAACTCATGTACAAATGATCTGTCAAATTCCTTTAAAAACTCCATATTATTATAGATGGGAGGTAGATTGATACAGAATTGTGATTTTAAGGTGCAAATTAATTTTTAACACTATTAAAAAAAATCAAATAACAACCTCTAACCTACTATAGTTTTTTCAAAAATCCAAAAACAAACCTTCAAAAGCAATATCAAACAAACCCTTAGCCATGGTGTATGAATTATCAGGACAATGGCTCAATTGAGGTGCGTTTAACACGTGATTCTCAACATTGTTGTTCAATTTTTAAGCTCAATAAGGTCCTTTTCCATTAACTTTGAATAGTAGGCTTCGGACCTTATATTTTGTTGTAGAATCATATATATATATATATATATAATTATGGCTAAATTGAATATATAATCACGTTATATATATATATATGAAAAAAGTAAATAACATAATTTTAAAAATCATTGCACTAACATGATACAAAAAATTAATACTAAATTAATATTACACAAAATTAAACTAAAATTTTCTCAAATTTGTTTCATTAATTTGTGTTATGTTGATTAATAGATGAAAAAAAAATATATGGTTAATTAGGTAGTTTTCTCTTAAGGTACGTTTACATATCATGAATTCTAATAATAAGAAATAAGTTCCCAGTAAAAGGGAATTCAAATAATTAGAAAATGTACAGAGAGAAAAACGAAGACTTCAACATGATAGCATTGGTGTTGGTGACAAACCAATGCTATCACCAATGCTATCATACATTATAAGCAATCGTGCTCGCAAAAATTCACCATAACAGAAAATTTAAAAAAAAAAAGTTAAAATCTTTTTCTCCTATTTTTGCAATCAAAATAGGCATGCAAACTAATATTTAGTTAGTCTAATATGCAAATTAAATCAACACAATCCAAAAAAATTATCAAATTTTTTATCTGGAAAACCCTTCAATTTGAAGGGGAAAATCACAAGCTATACGCCACATAAAAAATATCCACTAACAAAAATAATGAATAGACCAAGTTTTACTCACTTAGACGTTACAGATTTTCGACCCAATCTCATTCTTTTTCATTTTATTAAATTTTTTTTCCTTTTTAACCTTTGCAATTTTCATTTTATTAATTTTTTTTTTCTCTTTGACCTTTGCAACCCAACAGTTGGATACCATCTAGAGATGGATCTCCGAGACCGGCGCATCAAAAAGTATAGGATACCATGCCTTGATCACTATATGAGGGTCTCGTTGTATACGTCCGAATCCTTTTTGTCCCCACTTGAAACCCCATGAGCTCTTAACTATATAGTAACCTAAAATATCTCCATCCTCAACCTCTGTTCCTTCCCCGGCAAGAAGAAATGCATGGCTAAATGTTTTCTTTAACATGTTTTGCAAGTTACCCATTGTATGTCTTCAATCTTTTCTCCAATTGAACAGTCTATTTTGCACCAAATAATCAATGGATGATAAAACAACACTAAACTCATTTCATCCAACCCATAAATCTTTTCAAAGTTTTTAATCTTAAATCTGGGTCCCTATTTCATGATTAAAAAAAATTTTAATAAACAAATGGTTATCACTTGAAAAATCTAAACTTACAATTTAGACTATTAAGTAACCAATTGCAACATAGAGAACTAATTGTTTTAAACTAAATATGAAAAACAAGAAAGGAATTTAACTATAATCAAAATACAATGCTTAAAGTACTTTTGACTGGAGTAATTAGAAACTAAGCCTTTGGACTTAAATAACCCTCATAATCCTTCTAACTTTTCCTTCCTTTTCAATGTGGGACAAAGCACTCCTTTTATTTTTGCCAAAATCCTAACAATTTCATTATATAAACAATCGAAATTTTCGTTCTGTTTTCCCATTCTTGGGTTTAAACTTTTCTTGTTTTTGTCACTGCTGAAACTTAGACTTCGATCATTTTTCGTCTTTCTAATTTATTTTTTTTTTCGTTCTTTCTATTATTTCTTTTTCTCATTTCTTCTTCTTCTTTCTTTTTTTTTTTTTTTTTTTTTTTAACTAATTCGTGATGGGAACAAATTCGTTTTTCTCTTGCGTGGTTAATAGGAACAACTTATTATAATCTTATATTTTGCCATGGGATTATTTTGTTTAATTTGTAATAACCCACTACCGTATGTTATGGTCTTAGAATAATGCAAGAGAAGATAGCTTTATATATATATAGTAATAAAAATAGAGTTAAAAAAACACAAAGTTGGTGAATCACAAGCATTAGAAGAATTTCTATGCTCTACTTTCATCATTGATTTGGCACTGTCACTAGTATAAATTCAATAAAGTGATATTGTTTTGCTGTTCCGAATCAAAAAGTCAAATCCCGTATCCGATGTGCACCTATATGCATTATCAGTAGAAATTGCTTTTTAAAATTGATTAATTTTATAATACTTGATTTATGAGTGTATACTTTTAAATTTTAAATGTTGTCACACATAACTGTTCAAATCATAAATAAAGTGTTTAAAATTTAATCCAACAACTAAAACCATGATTCCCACCAAAATATAAGATAGGAGGTCTTGTCTTAAAAATTCTCTTTTCGAAATCAAATCTACATTTTACTTCGGATTTTTGGGACATCCAATGTTTTTACATTTGGTATCATAGTTGACCCAGTCCAATATTTGTCTATGACTTAAAAATATCGCCATAAAACAATGTGATAATGCGCATTTCACTAATATTACATACATATTTTGTGATCCGTTTTATGCAAGAAAAGATATATATATATATATATATATATATACACACCTCGTATTGTGCTTATCATCATTTGACACTTTCACTAGTACAATCCAATTAGTTTTTGAGGGGGGTTTTGCTATAGCGACTACTCAAAACTCAAATCCCATGTCGAATTGTGCACCGAAAAAAAAATCATGGGTATGTTATTTATTAATATCTAATAAAAGGATGATTAGCATAAGATTAATGTGAAGAACACTGATGAAATTAGAACTAATATATCAAGCACTAATTTTAACATATATTTATATATATATAATATATGCACACATGTACAGTCATGTAAAAGCATCATGCATAATGTCAAGTGCTCAACATTGTCCCTTTTATTTTCTGCTCTTCTGATCAATTATAGTTACCGGCCGTATCGTAATAACATGTTGTTTTCACTTACAAAAAAAAGATAATATATTGTTTTCTGAAAGAAAAAAATGATTCATATATATATTTTTTTCTGGTTGAAATGAATCATATACATGTTCTATTTATGAGTTCGGAAATGGTTTTGTCAACAAGTTAATTTCCCATCACGTAGGGGAGAGTGATGTCAAGTGCTGATCAACAATATACATATATATATATATATATATTTAAATATATATATATATATATATATAAATTGTAATTACATCTACCATGTAAAGATGATTCACTTTCATGTAAGCTTAAATATATATATATATATATATATATATATATATATATGAAAAGAGGAAACAACTAACACCTAGCTACCACGGTGCATGTCTACCGGAAAATGTGCTTTGTCGTTCTCTTGAGATAATCATCGACCAAACGTCCTAATTTATTAAAAAAAATTCTAATAAATAAAGAATAGTATTAGGAACGTCAATTTCAATTCTAATTTTTTGAATACCAGCTCACGCATTTTATTTTCATTGATAGTTACAATTAATTAATGTAATAATTATTTAAATACTTATCAATAAAATAACGACAATTCAAATGCTACACAAGCTGGTACTCAAAAATTGGTATTAAAATTGATGTACCTAACATTTTCTACAAATAAATATAAAGGTATAGATCTTCTCAAAATTTTGGTCAAAATTATAATTTTATCCTCAAATAATTAAGCGTTGTATCAGTTCATAGCATATATTCATTACGAAAAATGCCACATATTAATATATATATATATATATATAGTTCCACATAGTAATGAAGGGATTAATTAACATTCTATTCTTCATTAGGTGATTATTTAATTTTAAATATATATATATATATATATATTTTGTAATTCAGTGATACATCGCCAATAATATAATAATAACAATTCTAACAAAACAAGGTCAGCATATTCATTATAATCTTTTGAGAGTTAAACACAAATATTATTTCCCAATTATTGATCGGCTCAAAGCATATTAGATTTGTGGAAATGAGCACCACTATATATTTAGCCAGAAAATATTACAAATACCTATAGAAAAAGACAATGGCCGAAATCTGCCGGCCTAAATTTTCGTCAAATTTGTTATTATATATATATATATATATATATATCTGAAGCAAATTTATAGATCACTCCGCTACAGCTTTCATGATACGATTTCAACCAAATCTATACATATATATATATATATATATATCAGGCCTTCTCTCTCTCTGTCTCTGATTAAGAGCTGATCTTTGATTAGATATGGAGATAAGGAGATTCAACAACCAGTCTTCAAGAGAAAGCAGCAAGCAAAAGAAGATGACCGTGGTGGAATCTCGGCGAAAACCGGTAGGTGCACCGGACCTAACCGACTTCATGAACGACATGTTTTTCGGGACCGTTAAGAGTAGTGACGATCAAAAGAAAGCCTATAACTTGACGGGTACCGATCAAGCTGTCGGAGTTAAGGATCGGGATAAAGATGAAGACTTGGATGAGGATAGCTCTAGGAGGAGCACAAGTAGCAGGTTGACTGAGGAATGGCTGGATGAGGCTCGGCGCTTGGTGGCCTCTTCTCCTTCTCGCTGCGACTCACCTTCTCGCCTTGTCGGGTCGCCGAGGTTCGCTGCCGCGGCTCAGGGAACTCCGTTTTCGGCCTCGTTCCTTGATAGAAGAGATCCGCTCTCTAGGTCCGCCAGAAGGTAATATATATATTTTGCATGAATGCCCCCTGAACTTTTTGAATTTGATAATTTAGTCCATAAACTTTTTTTCCTGGCAATCAACCCTTGAACTACTAATTTTTGACAATTTAGTCCTTTTTACTTAAATTCATTACAATTAAGACAATTTTTTGCACAATACTAACACATTATAGCTCAAAAGGGTACATTGTTGATCATTTTTGTTTAATTTCAATATAAATTTCTTTTAAAGTTTAGGTTTAAATTTGAGTATAATTGAATTAAGGTTTAAATTTTTAAAGGAATTTGTAGTGAACTTAAACAAAAATGATCAATAATGCTCTTCTTGGATTATAATGTGCAAGTTATGTATAAAAATAAAAATAAAAAAACCATTCAAATTTTTACGAATTTGAGCAAAAATGACTGAACTATCAAAAATTATAAATTCAGGGAGCTGATTGCCAAGAAAAAAAGTTTAGAAACTAAATTGTCAAATTCGAAAAGTTTAGGGGTATATATACAAATAAGTCTATATTATATAATATGTGTCTTTGGTATCACTATGATATGATGATAATATTCACTATTAATACATTTTTCGTATCATGCTAATAGGAGTTAAATTCTAGGTGTTATTAAATAAATAAATAAATAAAAAACAACCCTAATTCAACAGTCTTATTTTCCTCACATTGGTTAAAAATCGACCAATTTGTAACATTTGAGTATTCCTATGACAGAAACTTCTAAGATCAGAACACAATTTGGTGACGTTTCCATGGACTTTTCTTTAATCAACTGTACTAAATGTGTACAAATTAGCTAAAATATAATCTTTAATTATGTGTCTTTTTTTTATATCAGTTAACAGAAGAATTCATGAAAATCAAATACTTCACAGACAAATTTTTTTTTTTCTTTTGAACCAAAAAATTTTGCATTTGCTATAGGTTTCCATACATTTGGGCTTCTTCTCCTGCGTGTTAGCTTTGAGATACTCACAAAGAACGCAAGACTAAACAATGCTAGATTATTTTTGTCACACTTTAAACACTCCCGCAAAATGTTTTAGTTTCCCACATTCAAAGTGCAACAAATAACTTATAAATAAATTTTCAATCTCTCTATCCTCGTACCTGTGCTTCGTCGCCGAAGACTGCACAACACAGCCCTGCGGTGACCTCCCAAGGAGACCTCATTGAATCCGCTAATTGTCACTGCGAGATTTGCAACTGCACTAGCAAGAGATCCCACGTGAGGGATCGGGGTGTAAATCTGTTTGTAATTTTAACCGTTGGTTTCAACTTCAAACCCAACTTGTCAGTTTTCAAAAACTAAAACCAATGACCGAACTGCGCATGAGAAGCTTTGGTTGGTTTTCTAATGGTCTGTGATTAGTTTTGTCGGTCGGTTTGTCTCGGTTTTCTGAAGGGTAACCTGAAGGAGACCATGTAGTATACAGGTTGGTAACCTGGTAGTTTTTTTCAGCATTTTTGTATGTTGTTTTGTGGTTTTTTCAGTATTTTGGAGCAAGGTTGAAGGAAGATTTGGGGAGGGGGGCATAGGTTTTTTAGGTTATAGGAGTGAAACGGCCCTAGGTATTTTAAAGCAAGAAGAAAGTTGGAGTATTTCGATCTCATAGGGTGTTAGGTTTAGTTTTTCGACTGAATTTGGTCGGTTTTTTTGAACAACCCTAACGAGAGTACCACAACAATGGGATCTTTAGTTCTCTTTTATAATCTTTTCGCAATCTAAACGATTTTATTTGTGCGTCAAAATTTTCGATACCACATCAAACAACCTTCCACATACCGTCAATCAATGATGATTGATGATAGTATCAAGGTATTTTTTTTATTTCAATAAATTCCTTGGGTATTTTTTTTTTTGCAAGAATTTTTCGCTCCTTAGGATAAAAAAAGATTCAAAAATGTTTGTATTAAGTCCTTTCAAATTTTTGGATTAACCTCACATATCTCTTTTTACAAATCCTTTTTTTTTTTAGGATCTTTTTACATTTTTTTTCCTATAAATCTATTACTAATATATAAAGCAGAAGTTGTTTACTATTCCAAATTTTGGTCTTTTTATTTTGTCATTTTGTGGGCTTTTTCAATTTTTTTTTCTTTTTTTGGATGAAATCGTTTGATACTTTTTACTCTTTAAGACTATCATTCTTTACTGTTGTTCTTTATCTTTTAGACTGAAAAGTTTTTACTTGTTTTATTTTAATTTTTTACCTGTTTTATTTATTTATTTATTTTTACATCTTTTGTTCTTAACATGTTAAAAAATACTTTTGATTTACGTTCTTTTGAAACAAAAGAACTTAAAAATTAGTATACATATATATAATAAACTAAATCCACGCATGTAAAACACGTATAACTAATACTTTAACTGACTGTGACTTAATATTATCCACAACATGAAAAGGACAGTTTGTATCCTTAGCTGTCGGCGCCTAGTTTCCCCATCATCCAAACTACTTCTCTTTCTCTTGTTGATTGGAACAGACACAGGACAGTGGAGAGCTTCAGCGGAGAAATCATATCAAAATCTGCCGGACACTCTCGCAACAAATCCGAGTCTTTCAACACCCGCGACGCACCTGATTCTTTCCCCTCCGAGTTATCCCCTGCCGCGGCGGTCCACAAATGGTTCTCCAATATCCTCAAGCCCCCCAATCCGGACACGCCAACACCACCCCCACCCCCACCCCCACCACCACAACAACTTCCACCCCCAACTCTCTCCCGCCGCCAATCGCTGCCCCGCAAATCCCGGTTCCAGGCTGACTCTTACTCAACTCTCCCGCAGGCGATCTCCACCCCCCAAACAGGCCGGAATTCCGACGGCCCAAATTTGTTAACGGACCCAAACCTGCTTTCCCCGCCCAAGAACCTCATCGAGTCGGCCCACAGGAGGTCCATTAGGTCGTCCACTTGCTTCGCCGAGAAGCCCGCTCTGAGGCCCAGCCCAAACGGCCCGAGCTCCTCCGATCTCGGTGTCAATGGCTTCCTCAGAGAGCAGAGGACCAAGCTTCGCAAGCTCACCAATGGCGGAAACGGCGCCAAGGCCAAAATCGTGCTCTCCGGAACTTCGAACAGTTGAGTAGAAGGGTAAAATTCAGAAATGAATCGAAAACGAGAAGCGGATTTTTCCCATTTTGGTGTCTGAGATTTTTTCCGAGATTTTCAGGTACCAGTTCGATGGTTGCGGCGATATGCTACGCGTGGTTATTGGAGAACAGAGCAAGGAAAGAAGAAGATGAAGAAGAAAGTGTGATTTTACCGGTGATGAACTTGAAGAGAGGGAGGATGTGGAAGCTCCGACAGGCTTCTTGGCTCTTCCACCACACCGGTCTTGACGTCGCGTCGCTGGTCTTCTCCGACGAGGTGATTCTCCGATTGTCTCTGTTTTACTTTCTTGTGCTTCAATTTCGAAATGTTTTGATGTTGTTTTTGCTTAAATTTATGAATACTTATCCAAATATTGTTGTAAATATAGGTTCTCTATACAGTAACAAGGATAAAGATACATCTTTTGTAAAATAATATCTATATTTATTCATGAAAGGAGACGTATCTTTTAAAGTCAAGACTTGATTTTTCCTGATATCTAACCTTATGCATGAAGAAATCCTCGAAGAACAATAAGTTAGTCGGAAAATCATGAGCAAAGACTTCTTCTACGGGATGTTTTATCTTTCCATAAAAATATTTTGGCTCAAAAAAGCCCTCCAGAAGATGTTAGTCATAAATAAGAAGATTGGTTACACAGAAAAAGTAGGATGAAAAAAAGAGAGAGAGAGAGAGAGAGAATTATACAGGAAGAAATACATTTTTTGAAATTATAGATATATATATTATATGTATATTTTGCATTATGAATGGGATGAAAAGCTCATTGATTTTATAGCTGAAACTTGTTGCAGGTGGACTTGGAAGGTCTGATGATGGCTGGGAAATTAACCGTGCTGGTTATTGGGAAGGATGTCCTCAGAATCAATGGAGAGGTTTGGATATCTACGTTTGTATGCATATGCTTGATTGATGTTGGGGTTGAGAATCAAGCAGGATTTCGGGAAACGGTTAACGAAGAAAAAAATTCACCAGTTTTGTTGTTGGTTTTTAGGTTGGGTCTCAATGCACTATTCTTACTGACAATTACTGCGAAGATGCCTATGATCTACTTCAGACCCCAGTGCTGAAGAAACTTTTGGTAAATTTGGTTTGATCTCCATGAATCATAAAACAAGCTAGAATTTTTCAGCTCTTAAATGATGACAAGGACTTCTCGTCTTTCTCCATTAGGATTCTCACTTGTTCTTGTTTTGCAGCTCGCAGGTATCCTGTTAGACACGCAGAATCTAAATTCATCTGGTCAATTGTCTATGACAAGAGATGCAGAAGCAGTTCAGTTGCTGTTAGTTGGCTCAACACCGAATTATAGAAACACCCTTTTCGATCAACGTAAGTCCTCTTGCTAATCTTTGTGGACAGTGTAGTTGTAATAAAATGCATTCGGTATGTGAACAAGTGTTCAAGCTTTTGCTTATTCCCACCAGTGATGCAAGATCAAAGAGACGATTCGTTTTTGGAGGCTTTGCGGGAGAATTATGGGAAACCTCCTAATGGAAGTAAGCCATCTCTATTAACTTCTGGAAATAGCTTCAGATTATTATGTTACTTGCACTAGTTGATGCCCTCAAAACAACTTGTTTACTCTTTTTTGGTTATTTTCGTGATGATCGTAATAGACGGCCATGAAAGTGAGCAGCATGTGGAGCGCAGGATTTCAGAGAGAAAATCACCCTCTATTCGACATCCTGAAGCCGCGATACAAAACTCAGACACGAGAGTTAATTCAAAGACCAACAGGGTTTCACCAAATTCAGGTTAGATTATGTTCTTTTACATTTTGGTTCTTTTTAGAAAATGTTTACACTACAATGAAATTTAAGGTGGCGAACAAAACCTCAAATTTTTCATCCTTTGCCATAGTCCTAACATATTTCATGTGTTGCCCGAGCGTTAAGTCTTGCTTTAACATGCAACTGTGAATTACCAATAGCTTTTGACGACATTTTTCCCCTGTAGCCAAACCAAGTTCATCACTCCCTCAAGGTACTTCAGAGCCACAAACTAAAACAACTGCTGATGCTTCCCGCGGAAAGAATAAGTTCTTCCTCGCAAAGTGGTTCGGTTTTGGATCAAAATGATGGCAAGTATCCGTTTTTTATTGATAAACTATAGAATACAGAAAACCGGAATTTTTCGATTTCAGATCACCAGATCAAAATTCATTGTCTTGACTTGCCGATAGGTTCAACAAAGGGCAATGGAGCTCTCAGGATTGGATGAGGACAAATTTTGTATTGATAACGTCACAATTATTGCGTTTGTCAAAGAAATGTTTTTTTTTTTTTTTTCTCTAGTTATCAACTCTACTAGAAATTTCTTAAGCTAGTATAATAAATAGTGTAACTACTTTTAAGAGAAAAAACAATACTAGTGTTACTATTAGCTCACAAGATTGGAAGTGTAACTGAAGAAACGGTTTCAGCAAGTGATGAGACATGTCACCATACTACTTTGCTTATATTATATTATAAAATAATGCCACTCAATTGTTTCTTTCCAAGGAGAGATGGTTCTAGTGGCAACGGCGGCTTTCTTTCTCACTCAATCCCATGTATTAAGCCAGGAACGACAAAAAAAAGTCTTATTCAGAGAGAGAGAGCGGAAAAAAAAAAAAAAAAAGAAGAAGAAGAAATCCCAGCTTTCAATATGCTTTATGCTGTTATAATTTAGGATTTGGACACTAACGTGGGAAAATTCTATTCCCCTACTAGATTTGATGGTTGAGAATTACTAATTTCACCATTTTGATGGCTTAATCTTACTTTTTGCTACTTGATCATTTGGACACATTGCATGCCATGATGCTGATGATGATGGTGATTAATTTACAGTGGATTAAAAAGAGTGACAAAATATGACCAAGAATTTTACAATCGAGTATGAAGAACCCTACTAACTAGGTGGGAATTGTTTTGAGCCGTTGAATTTTTACCAGGTTTTTATATTTTATATATAGAAAAACTGTTTTTTAATAATGATAGCATTTTTTGCTATATCGAAACCGATAAGGTTAACCTATTGTAGGAAGCTCAAAAAATCAACAGGGGAAACTAAAAGGGGGAAAAGGGGTAATATGCAAGTAATGTATGCATATAATCTAATTCATGTGCAACCACGAGCTCTCGGAGTAAATGACCTTGTCATCATTAACAACCTCTTTCCTGGTCTACATGGATCAGCATTTTTTTATTCTATTAAATACAGACATGCAGTCACCCATGTAACAAATCATCAACGCATATATACAAATATATATAAAATATATCTATATATAGAAGGAAAAACCTTGGAGACATACATATTGGTAGATACAAAACTTTGAAATAATTTTATTGCTCAATTATCAAGATCAGATCAAGAAAGAAGAAAAAGAGAGCAAACCCTTGCACAGTAGAAATACAGAACAGATAGGGAAGAAAGAATTGAAATTATTAGGCCATCCAATGTATAATGTATATGACAACAATCTGTCTTGTCCAATTTTGCCCCACTTGTTCATCTCCCCCAGCTGTATCTCTATCCCCTTTCCCTTCCATTGGGACCCACTTTCTCTGGTCTTCACCACTTCCATGCTGGCCCATCAACTTGATTATTCATTCCCTCTCTTGTTAATAATTTTTTTTTTTTTTTTTATACAGATACATATCATATTTTTTCCTTTTTTTTTTTTTTTAGGTCACTCAACCTTCCAAGCATAAAGAAACAAGCAAAACTCAGAAGACCCATTTGCGTTTAAATTACTCTCCCATGACCACCCTGAACTCTCCGTCTGAGACGACAACGGCGTCGATGTCGACGACGACAACGGCGGAGACGACGACGACGACGACGAAAGCGATGACATAGAAGTCGAAGGAAAAATAGGCTTGAAGATGAACAATGCATGCCTTAAACCCGGGTTGAACAACCAATCATGCACGTCCCAATACACCTCCACTCTCAACTTGTTGACATGAATAGACTCGTTGCCTCTAAATTTCCACTGAAGGTGTTTGACATGAATCAAAAGATTCCCATCTAATCTAATCTCCATTTCTGGCTCGACCCCGCTCGGAAAATTGCCGTTACTAATGCTAAAACTCCCGCCTTTGTTCTTGCACTCAATTGAAATCTCGTGAAATTTACCCTTTTCATGAAACTTGGCTCTTATGGAGAACTTCTTCTTCCCAAAGACGTGCTCTTTTCTTGAGACCAATATCGGATCAATCAAAGCCGGCCGACAACCGGTCTTCTTGTACGCATCTTTCTTCATGTCACCAAGAATCAAGACCACCTCCTCGTCGCAAACCACCGCCACGTAGTACTCCGATGCGGGCTCTGTCTCGCCGTTGAATTTCGCCGCCTTGAGGTCCCAAAATATGGTCATTTCTTTTCCTTCGACCACAAACTTCTTGTGTCCGTGCTTCCTCCAGAAGTACCATGGCTTGAGCTCCACTTTGCAGGTGTACTGGCTCTCCCCCTCCGGGCCTTCCACCGACACCGACAGCCCGTGCAGCATCAGGTTCTTGCACCATGTGATCGTGATCAGACGGCAGCGATCGGCCACCTTGGTTCTGTACATGGACATGACCACACTCTGGCCTAACCTTGTCACGGCCGTCTGATTTTTATCATGATGATCACTTGATGATGAAAAACAAGCGGGAATCCCAATTGGGTCTTGCATGGTTTGATCAAACTCTCAATGAAGAACTAGAATAAGAATACAAAGAAAATGAATATGAGAAAAATGGGTAGGTTTTTTTTTTTTTTTTTTTCTTTTCTTTTTTTAGAGAGAGAAAGAGGAAACGGAGATAGAGAAGGGTCTTAGTCACAAGTGTGATATGGAGTCACAGATGCTGCCAGAGATGTTTTTGGAAGCATTCATGGGAGAGGAAATTAAAGAAATAGTTTTTTTCCAAACTGGCAGTGAGTGAGTGAGAGAGAGCGAGTGAATAACAGCCTCTTTTGTTTATATTTATTCATTTATTTATTTTAATATTCAAACAATTATCTGCACCTCTGTTCTTTGCTTTACTAGCTCTTACCTGGATTTTTTTTTCTTTTTTGTTTTTTAAATTCATAATTTGTTTTAAT
The DNA here is from genome assembly GCA_009761775.1 of Ficus carica. Taxonomy (NCBI): domain Eukaryota; kingdom Viridiplantae; phylum Streptophyta; class Magnoliopsida; order Rosales; family Moraceae; genus Ficus; species Ficus carica. The sequence continues at coordinate 4,711,120 of CM019744.1, read as the reverse complement.
TTTCTTTTCTTTCTCTTTTCTTTTGCTTGTCTTTTTGTTTCCCCACCTTAAGTTACATAATTCTAATAACGTGTTTCTGCTTTTAAAACAGGACAACCTTTTTCTTGAGGCCCGTGTGGTTTTGCTTCTGCTGTACTTAAAAGATTAAAAAATATATTTCCTTTCAATGCTTGGTTAAAGGCCAAGGAAAAAAAAAAAAAAGGTAATTTTTTTCTTTTTCTTTTTTTGGTTGCAAAATTAAAAAAAATGGTCCTTGGGAGGAAACATGACAGCTGACCAGTCAAAACTATAAAGAAATGAGTGGAGATGGTAAGAGTACATTTGGTTTATTTGGTTTTTCCAATGTGGTTATTATTCTTATTATTTTTAATTGTAGGAGTGGTGAATATTATGGTTTCATAAAGTTTGTGCCTTTGGGTACGAGGGAGGTGAAACCCTTTTTTTTTTTAGCCTTTTTTTTTTTTTTTTTACTTTCTCTTTATTACAGACATTGAGTAACAGTTTTCCACGAAGGAATCTAGGGGTTGGTGAGACAGCCATATGTTGCAGGGAAAAAAAGAAAAGACTGATAAATCTGCGTTGTAACTGCAGATCCTGTCCAACCCTTTGTTGTTCTTTTGTTGGCTTTGGTTCAAGAAAGAAGGTTCTTTTTTCCCTTTTTCTCTAAGTCTAATCCAAAAAGTTTTACATTTTTCACCTTAATAGATACACCTTGGAGAGGATAACAAAATTGGGAAAAAATCCATTCAAATTTTTAAGAAAATAAGAAAAAAAAAATGGTGTCACGGTTTAAATAAGATAAGAGTATCCCAATTCAAATATAAAAAGTCAGTAACATTGTTGACATTAAACGTATCAAGATTATTGTTGATATTGAAACACAACTTTTATATCTTTTAATTTAAATAACATTTCTAATGTTGATATTTCTTTAAAAGTCAAAAAAAAAAAAATTTCTTTAGAGTGAGATAGAATTGGTAATGGAAATTAGTGGTTTTCCTTTGAGTTGATCACTAACAAGCAATCTAGTAGGCCATGTTCAAAAAGAGTAAACATAAATTTAGCCATTTGACATCTAAAATTAATACTACCTATGGTTACATGTATATATAGCCTAACGATAATTTTATAAATGACTACATCGTAAGATGTAAAGTTAAAACCACCGCTCCAACAAATAAAAATTAAAAAAAAAACTTTCATATTTATTGTGCCATTCAATAATGTGCAGATAATGTTTAACATTATATACAATGTGTTGTTCACTCCATAAGCTTCATGTGTCTTTTCGTTACAAGCAATAAATGAGGAATTTAAATTGGTTTTAAGATTCTTTTGCATGGCTTTAAAACATCATGAATGTTTGCTTGTGTCTTAGGATATTCACAGTAAATGATGGGTTCTGCTCCAACTTATTATTTATCAATTTTAATCATGGAGAGGAAAAGCATAAAAGTGAAATAAAGATATTATATATACATACACATATAAATATATACATGTATATGGTCCCTCATGGGCAATTAGTGGCAGTTGAGTGGTCCTAATTACTAAAAGTCTGATTGAATGCGACTATGATATCCTGCAAAAAGAGAAGATATTAATCAAATTAGAAATGAAGAAATATATATATCTTTGACTGTCCCATATGTCCTTTTGATATATAGATAGATTTTCTTGGTTTTTCATCATTTATTATTGTATTGAAATACTAATTAACATCGAGATTTAGTAGTTCATGACTACGTCTCCCTTAAATATTTGTGTGTGTGTGTGTGTGTGTATGGATAATGATAGTTAGCAATCACCAAACTATTCCCTTAATCTTAATAACAACTTAATTATATGTAATCTTAATGCATATTTTACATTATCGTAAGTTGACATTGATAAATGTTATGTATATATAATTTTTATATATATTTATATATATATATACATATGTATATATATATAGCACAACAACAACACAACCAAATTCCGTGCAGGATTCTATCTGGGGTGGCCTTATACCGAATATTTTGTTGCAAATTAATTAGCTGTTTTAGTAAATATTGGACAGTGGTGGCTGTACTCATAAGCTGGACAGGTGTACACTAAATCATATGGCAAATATAATATATTATACATATAATAATTACAAAAAAACAAAAAACAAAAAAAAAATCCTATCTTGGCAGAAAGTTCTAAATCTCGTGAAGCTCTTGTCTATTTGGAGAACATATATATATAAACAATATTAACAAAGATACAAAAGTAGTTTATATGAAAAAGATATTTCATCAGACAAACACAAAGAGAATACACATGATTTGTTTCTTAACATTTTATGAAATACTTTTTTAAAAAGAAAAATAAATTAAAAAGGATAATTGTTCTTACTATATATATATATATATTTTACCTCGTTTGAAGGGGAAAAAAAATACAACTAATTAAGCAATCTTAGGTAAGTAGAAAAAATAATACTTTTGTTCCTTTTTTCTATATTTAAATAGTCAGCATACTATATATATATATATATATAACATTATGGATTTTTTTAAATTATTATGGATTTTAAATATTAGAAAGTGTTAATAATTTAAGAGATTTAGGGCTCACTTTGAGCACACATGAGGCTCCCATGATCTAAGTATGTTGACCTTTTAAAGGACACCGGGTTGGGTGATTCATGTGCCATTTTAAAGGGGGACTTTTTTCATGACAAAAATGCTGTCACGTGAACGACAGTAATAGTAGAAACCGACTTAAAACTCAAAAACGACGAAAATATAAAAGACAATACGTAGGTAAATAGTAAGTTACTGAAGACATAAAATGACAACCAAAAGTAATCTTTGACATAAGTAGGAGAAACGACAGAAATTTGAAAAACGTTACTTACCTGAAAAACGACATCGGCCGCAGCCACAACACAAAAACGACATTCAACCCTCAAAAACAACAAAACTTGTAAAGAACAACAAGTTGACTGAGGACACAAACTTAAAGATAGCAATTAAAACGACAAAAAGCAGTAGAAACGACAGATAAATTAAAAGCTACAACAAAACATGAATAATGACAGCAGCCAAAGTGACACATTGCAGGCAAAAATTTGACGAAAACTGTAGTTATAAAATAGGAAAAATTAGAAAGAAGGAAAAAGCAAAACAGGCAAAAAAGAAACAAGAGTAAACAAAAAAAAAAAAAAGACACAACCAGAATAAACTTAAAAACGACAATTACTGGACTAAAAACAAATTAACCACCTACACAATAAACAATAAAAATGAAGATTGCAAGTAAAATAGAGCTATAAAAATGAGCCGGATCAAAATAGACTGACCTATAATTTGCCTTTTTAACAAATGACACGTCTCGTCCCAAATTACATAGTGTCTTTTTAAATTTTTTATAGATATTTTTCATATAAAACATAATAGTCGAGTTCGGACGACCTTTGTTTCTATGGTTGGATGTGTCCGCTTTTCCTTCTAGTCCTGCTTGGTCGGATCGTGTGGCACATTTTTTTCACCTCTAAATCAGAAAAACAAACTTTAATAGTTCAACAGCACACCAGTGCAAGAATGGTATGCATATATTATATGTATTTGTAAATGTGTGTGGAGATGTGTTATATTTTGTATTTGGTGCCCATAAAAATGACTATTTTCTGTTCCCCTTTATTTCGTTTCTATTTGAGAAAGAAAATTAGAAAAAAATATATATATATTAGATGGAGAGAAGTAACAGATACAGAACTTGGTTTTATTGTGCGACGATAGGTGCAATTATGAGTTATTATGCTAGCTAGGAATAGTATTGTTGCCGTCCTTCGTTTTTGTAAACCAAATTGAGTTTTTTGATCTTTAAATATACTCCCTCGAAAAAATGTATTTATGAAGGCGACATGATGAAAATACAATAAAATAAAAATGGTGATCATTTAGGACCAAGATAGAAGATAAAGAAATCTAGATTGGAAAGATATGATATATAGAATACTAGAGATAGAAACAAAACCAGATGAGAAAAATAGAACCACTAGAGCGATAAAAACAAAATATTTAAGAGAAGAACAAGAATCAAACAAAAGTAAGGAAATCAGCAATTTTCTTTAATCAATCTAATCTTCATAAAAATTACAATGACTCGGTTATTTGTAGAGTTCTAAAATAACAAAAAGATAAACGTAACTAAATTTTAATTGTTCTAAATAATCCAAAGAGATAAAGATAAATCTATTTTTGAATTTAAATACTAAACGTAAAAGATTAATTTCATAAATTAATGCCACTTGAATTATAGACCCTTTTTCAATGTACACTCAATTTTTCAAAACCATTTATTATACCTCCATTATATATATATAGAAAACCACTTCAAGTGCTCCTTTTGTCGACTTCTATTTGTATCCCTAATGAGTTTAATGATGTGGCATGTTAATAAAAAGTTTCTAAAAACATAAACCATAAATGTTAATAATAAAAAAACAAGTAATAGATTAAATAAATTTAGTGTATCTCAAAATCCGACCCAGTCCCGATCTTGAATATTGAATCTACGACTTGGGTCCCAAGACCTAATCTCAATACCTGAAACTCATCCTCGACCCCATCTTGATCCTGAAACCATACCTTGATTTGGATCCCGACCCCCGGTATTAGTCTTTCATTTGTGTTATGTTTGTTATTTCGGTCTTTTAGGTTAAATTATACAATGCGGTCTACCATTCATAGGTGCTTTATCAAATAAGATATCACATAATGCAATATATTAATTTTTAATTTCTTAATAAATTGTATGATTATAAATATTGTCATACACTAATTTTTTTTTATTACATTAGTATTCATACCGCGTACAAAGGTGTGCTCTTACGCTCCCCTATGTTCATGTTCTATATTAACTAAGGACCCATTTAGAGAAATATTTGGAGACGGTATTTTGAAGGTTAGGTTGAAAATGTGTGTTTGGAGGGAAAACTTTTGAAAAAGTTTTGTGATATAAAAAATAATGCAAAATTTGAAAGATGTTCAGAAAAAAATATGCACAATGGATCTTGTCTTGTTACTCTCGTCGTTATGAGCATTTTGACATAAAAGAACATATTATTCCGGTCTGAAATGAAAAAATTATAGACTTTTAAAATTTGAATTTTTTGAAAATAAAATAAAGAGAAAATTTGATATAGAATCGGGATTTTGAAAACCAGATGATGTTTTACTATCTCCAGATGACGTCTCAAACGGGCTTTAAGGAAAAAACAAAGAAAAAAGTTATATCATATTTTCATTGGGATCACCTGCAGATCGCATTTGCTGTAAGCTGTTCTAGTCTCTCCATAATAATGATCCAAAGAGTGCATTATTTTGAATGACATGGATGGGCCTGCCAAGAATAAAGCAGAAATTTGGTCTTTGACAAGAAGAAAGGTCACTGGCCAATCTTCAGTTCAATTGTAGGAACATGACGACGGCACTTAATGAAGCATCTTATTAGCAGAAACTATTCAACTATAGTGGAGATCAAATTAAATCATTCCCAATCTTTTCAGTACGTTTATGTGATTCTCCACGCGGTTGAATAGTAAATGTGAAATGTGATGGTTTAAAACACAACATATGGATACCATATCGTCTGTTATCATATAGTAATCAAGGTTGTTCATTTTTCTTGATACGGTTTTCAATAAATCTCGTTAAACAAGATATATCGACAATTCAGAAGCTCCCTTCAAATACGTTGGAAATTAATAGAAACTTGTCCATAGAGGTCACTAGAACTTGCCCATCACTTAGGAGCTGGAAAGCAACTTTTGTGACCATGTTTCAAATCTTTTTTATTTTTTATTTTTATTTTTATTTTTCTCCGACAGTACGTTATTTTTAGGCAGAAACCTTTACTTCTTGAGCTTTCCCTTGTTTTCTTTGCTGGGTCATATATAATACTGCTCAAAGCATCATGTGCTTCATCTAAAGAACTTGTAGGCCCTTCCTGAGGGTCGTCTCTGGGACAGAAAAAGGATGTTAAGAAATATATTTTTTTAAAGAGTACTAAATGATAGGATATCGGAAAAAAAAAAAATATCATACCGCTATGACATAGTTTTAAACGATCTGATTTCATCATAACTATAAAAAGAATGATAATTTAGTAATATTTAACGAAGATCCGACAATATATAACTGTATGAGTTTTGAATTGATTAATAGATTGACCTTGTTGCATGCATATGGCTAATTCTGAGTGGAGGGAAATGATTTAACAAATTAACGAATCGTTGTGGTTGCTTCTTGGAGTAGAAAGAGTTGCATACGGCTATATTATACATATATATATTATATACGTATCTATCTGCTTATAGAGAGAGAATATTATCGGTGCACTGTATTAAATGGTGCATTACACACAACCTTAGTGCCTCAAGAGAAGAGAAAGTGGAATACGAAAATTCTGCTCCCAACTTTTAGAAAGCTAAAATCTAATACCTTGATTAAGTCAACTACATGTTATATATATATATATATATATATTCTTGTAGGTTGGTGGGTGAGCTGGAAGAAGGTCGCCCCATTACTTCCATGATTTCTTATCAAAGTGAGGGCAAATCCAGTCTTTATTGCAGCCTTGCTTTCCCTTTAAATAAAGATGAAACATTATATGTACGTATATATATATCATGTCGGTTTGCTTAAATATGTACTTGAAGATAAGAGATATCGGTACGTAATTGATATGGTACAAAAAATGTCAATATTTTCGAAATGTTCTTTGTTTGTTTACTATTATTTATAAATAAATAAAAAAAAGGAGTGTTAGGATAAAGTATGGAAAACTATCTTAATGATCAAGTTTTATTTATTTTTATTTTTTAATTTGAAATGATGATTAATATTTTTTTTTTAATTCCTCACTTTCACATTCTATTAGTCTTACATATTTTTCTAACTTGATATGATTTTGACGAAGAGTGTTTTTTTTTTTTTTTTTTTTTTTTTTTTTTTTTTTTTTTTTTTTAAGGTTCTTTTTTATATCATTCACACTTGACTTTTGGTAGCTTCTATTTCCTTAGCTTGAAAAACGACAACTTTCTTTTGGCTTTCTTTTACTTTTCTTTTCTTTTTAAGTCGCTGTGTGCAAGAGGATTAAACCTATTTCTATTAGAATGATATAAGAAAGTGTTTTAGGGTTTTAAGGTAGCTTCAGTTTTATTATGTAAAATCTCTAGATTTTGGCTTGAAGTGTAATAGCATTATATTATTTCCCTTTCGATATGAATTTCCAAACATTTATAAATCTCTCTCTATCCTATTGAGCTAGTTCGGCCAATAAAAAAAAGTTTTAGCATGCGTTTGGTGTTAAGGTTTGGATTGTATAATTTGAGTTTAAATTTATTGTGTGTTTATTGAGACGTTTTGAATTGCTGGATTTAAAAACTGTAAAAACTTGAAATGTGTTCGGAAAAAAATAACCATATGGAGCTTCTTTTGTTCGTTTCGAATTTTATGCAATTAAAAAAAATCTCATTTGAACTTATCTATGCAAAGTTATGGAGTTTTAAAGTTTGAGTTACAAAACTATATAAATAGTGAAACTGAAAGAAAAAGACAAAAACTAGATTGTAATTTTATGGTTTGAATTGTGAGTCCAAACACATGTTTAGATCTTAAATCCTATATTAAAAATTTAAAAATTTTCTTTTAAATTAATAAAATGAAGGGGTATAAAACTTCATATAAATATGTACATTTCTTTATTTTTAGACGTTCCTTTTACAATTCAAAATAATGAAAAGTTGTCAATAATAATTATTAATATATATTATATGCCAAAAAAAAAAAAAAAACTGTCAATAACTCAATTCTAAAAATTGCAAATGATATAGTGGTAGGGCCCATTTTGGGAATCCACGTGTCTCGCATATCGAAGTGTTAAAGGTCAGTTTGCCAACGGTACAAGCCACTTCCTTGGCATTTTTACGACGAAAAACAAGTTCTTTTTCCTTTTTATTTTTTTATTTTTTATTAACCCTTAAAAAATGCTGATTTTTCTTTTCCTTTAGACGTTTTATTGAATGACCACAAAAACAAACGAAGTAATAATAAAATAGCCAAAATTAAAAAAACGACAATAGCGTGATAGACAATTGCGCACGCAAAAACGACAATTACTTTCCCCAAAGACGTACGACAGTCGAAAATCACAACACAAAGGAAAGCGACAACTACTTTTTGGTTGAAAGGAAGTAACGACAACTTGATTCTAGAAACATGTAGAAGAAAAAAAAAACGACAGAAAAAGTAAACGACAAAAAAAAATTAAACTACCTTAACCCCAAAAAAAAAAAAAAAAAAAAAAAAAAGAAAGACGACGATCATGTGAAAAAGTAAAGGGAATGCATACGTGGCCTTAAACCCAAATACATTACCCACAATGGAAGTAAACATGTTAGTAACAGAACCTTCTTCAAAAAGGTCTAAGGGGTAAGCTATACAAGTAATACATTGATTTTCTTCTCCAGCAACTGACTCGATGTTATAGTATCAACCTCATTGATTGTGACAAAATAGCTGTTTTTACAAGCTGTTCCGAGCTAAATAGTGTTTTTTTTTTAAACTTAAAAAAAGTAAATAATAAGTTTCAAAATATTTGAAAGAGTAATAATATTATATATCTAGTAAATAAAGTCTTTATTAGTTAATATGCTTTTATTCAAATATTTTAAGACCTGTAATTTATTTCTAAATTTTTTTAAAATCACCTATATGCTACAATAATTGGAAAGACAAAAATGAACGAAAGAATAATATTGTTTTTGAACAGGTTTACACGTTTCCAAATGTGACCGTTTTGGAAATAATCTTAAACATAATCTTTTAGGAAACTTCTAAAAGTTGTTTTTCCTTTTCATTTTAATCTTTTAGGTTTTTTAAAAACATAACCAAACATAATTTTTTCTTGTGGTCTATCTATCTCATGAGAAGTCGTTTGTGTGTATGTTTACAAAAATAATAATAATAATAATCTTGTATAAAAACAATCAAACAAACTTTTATAAAACGTACCAATACTATTACTCAAAATTCTTATTTGTCATTTTTTTATCCAAAATAAAACCATTTTGAAACCTTCATAAATGGGTCCGACATGAAAAATATAACAAAAATATTTATAAGAGAGAGAGAGAGAGAGAGAACAAAAAACGATGAAGAAAAAGACGGCAGCTTGGAACACGCAAAAAATGACGACAAGAAGAAGAAACGACATGAAATATCTATAAAAAAGTAACAACAACTGAAAAACGACACCAACAAACACAGCACAATGACAAAAAGTGAACGACAAGAAGAAAGATAGAAAGGAAAAATATATAAATGGCAATAACATGATTATTGATTAATGACAACAACCAAAGAGGCTGTACAGATAAAATAAAAATAAAACAAACAACTACTTTGTAAAAGGGAAAATGACAACAGTGAAGAAACGAAACAAACTAAAGGCAGCAATGAATTTACCAACGGCAATAACGAAAAACGACATATATTAAATAAATAAATAAAAAATTACAGAACAAGAAGAAGAAGAAGAAGAAACGATGATAACTTGGAAAGACGACAACAACAAAAAATACAAACAAGGTATAAAAAAAACAAAAAGAAGGCAATTGACTAATACAACAGTAGAAACTGACACACTAAACCGGCAGGAACCAAAAAACCGACAACTTGAAAAAAAGCAAAAAACGACAGCAACCATCAAATGACAGCAAGCATTGAAAACGACAATATTTTGAACCCCCACCCGCCGGCGGAAAATAGCATAGAAAACGACAATAGATTGATTAACAACATTAACAAACAACAAAATCTTGAAAAACTTTTTTTTTTCTATAAAAAAAAAATATAGGGTTATGTGAGCAGAGGTTGGCACCTAGACGACTGTAGGAGTTGATGCCTTCCCGTATAATATACAAATCCCTTACGAAATAAATTGTCCTTATACTCTTGACTAACACAGTGAGAGTGACGTAAACCCATACATTTAGTAAGGAGAATAAGTCCCCTACCAACTCACCTAAAGTACGTTGGTAGAAAAACTCAAAGTTAGCATGCTCATTAGTAGATCTGAATAATTCTTTCCTTTGTTTTCTTTTCCTTTTCGTCTTGGTAGAGGTGGAACTTTTTGTTTTCGTTATAGGTAAGAATTGTGGTTTAAGTTATTTAGATTTTGTTTAGTGTTTAAGTTTAATTCTAATTAAACTGTATTTTTTTTGTTAGTTTTTTATTTTTTTCTAAAAAGTCAAAAAAAATTTAACTATTTTTTGAAAAGTCAATCAACTTTAACTTAAAATTTTAATTCAAACCGGCGATCCGAACGAAAGTTTAATTTTTAAACGATATGATTTATAAATGTGAACATCTTTGTATCACAAATTATATGGGCCCGTTTGGTTGTTAGTTCAGTTTGAATTAAATTGTACTTTTTTCATCATGATTTTTGTCTTTTTCTGAAAAAGTTTTTATCTTTTCTGAAAAAGTTTTTTGTTTTTTCTAAAAAATTACTATTGAAACTTCAAAATCTTAAACTAAATTCATTCACCAAACACCCCCTAAATCTTTTAACATAAACATAAACATGATTAAAAAATTGATGAAAAAACAAACTCAACAATAAAAAAATACTTAAAAAAAAAGTTGTTAATAAATAATTTATTCCGTTTATTAGATCCTAAAGAAGCATCCTTAGATCTTCGAAAGTTGATTCTAACAGCAGATCATGCCACGTATTTCATTGACTCGGGAAGTGGTAGGGCCCAACGATGAGCACCCACGTGGCTGGCATGATTCGCACTGTTGACCTTTCGGGCGACACTCGCCTCCTACCATTCGCCCGCTCTCTCTCTCTTCACATTTCACCGCCTTCTCTCTCTCTCTCTCTCTCCTCTTTCTCTCTCCTCCGCGCCACAAAGAGCTTCTTCGTCGTTTCCTCTTCTCCTCCTTTTCTCGGACTTTCCCGACAGGTATACATATATATATACATATATGGATTACTCTGATCTGAGAGTACTCGATTCGCTTCTGTAAATTACAACGCAAGTAATATATTCGATTTTATTGAGATTTTTTCAATTTTTAGGTTTTTGTTTTTGGGTGCTCTTGGAGGAGCGAGAATGCCGTTGGATTCGTCGTCCGAGCAAGAACCGGACGACTCTGATGTCGAGTTCGTTGAGGTCGATCCCACCGGTCGCTACGGTCGGGTCAGTTTTTTTTATTTTATTTTTATTTTATTTTTAATATACTTTTTGTCCTTTTTTATTCCCTTTATTTTTCTTAATTAATATTTTTCGTTTATTAGCTTAATGAACTCGATTAATCAGTAATCACTTTCTCTAATTTAATTGCAGCAGCTAGGAAAATTTCATTTCTTTTAATTGTTTCGATGAGATTTTAATTTTGGGTTAATGATGTTGATTTTCTGGTTGAATTTTCCTTTTTTGGGATGATTTTTGCAGTATAAAGAGGTTCTAGGAAGGGGTGCTTTCAAAAAAGTGTATCCTTTTGGTGGGTTTTTTTTTGTAATTAGAAAATAGTTGATACTTAATTGGAAGAAGAATTTGCTAATCAATCAACTATAGTCGAACATTGTGCGTGAATCATGTACTTGGTGCCGAAATTCTCGGAGAAAATGTGTTTCTTTGACGGAATGTGGGAATTAAGATATCGAGCATTTGACGAATTGGAAGGCATTGAAGTAGCTTGGAATCAGGTTAAGCTGGCAGATCTATTGCGCCACTCCGAAGATTTGGAACGCGTTTACTTTGAAGTCCATCTGCTCAAGACTTTGAAGCACAAGAACATCATAAAGTTTTACAGTTCTTGGGTTGACACCAAGAACGAGAATATCAACATCATTACGGAGATTTTCACTTCTGGAACACTACGACAGTGAGTTTTTTAATTTTTCTATTTTTTAGTCGTTTCTAGAGTGATGTGAAGTTTTTATTGATCACTTTAGGATTGGTTGTCTCTTAGATACCGGACGAAACATAAGAATGTTGATTTGAGGGCATTGAAGAAATGGTCTAGGCAGATTTTAGAAGGGCTCTTGTATCTTCACAGTCACGACCCGCCAGTCATTCATCGAGATCTTAAGTGTGACAATATTTTTGTCAATGGAAACCAAGGTGAGGTGAAGATTGGTGACTTAGGACTGGCTGCCATTCTTCGCCAGGCTCGTTCCGCTCACAGTGTTATTGGTAAGTGTTGTTTTGTTCTTTTTATAATTACTATTTTGTTATGTGGCCTGTGATCGTTGGAGTGAGAGCATGGTGATTACTGTGAATTTTGTTCTTTTTATAATTATTATTTTGTTATGTGGCCTGTGGTCGTTGGAGTGAGAGCATGGTGATTACTGTGATTTAGGTACTCCGGAGTTCATGGCGCCTGAGCTTTACGAAGAGGAATACAATGAGCTTGTAGACATATACGCTTTTGGCATGTGTTTGTTGGAGTTGGTCACATTTGAGTATCCGTATGCTGAATGTGCCAATGCTGCTCAAATATTCAAGAAAGTGACCTCAGTAAGGGCTTCACATATTGCTCATCTAATTTAAAATGCAGTTTTCCTTTTTTTTTTTTTTTTGGTGTGATAATTGCATTTTTTAATTTACATGGCAATATCGAAGAGTTTCTTTCTTCTAAAGTTGCTGATTAATGGATAGCAATTCTTTGTTTTTTTTAAGTATTGATGTTCTATTTTCTAGCAAGCAAGACAACTTTTTTTTTCTTTTCCAAATTGGTGGACGAATGAAATTTCTTTGAGTTTATATATATTTTTTAAATTGATTGATTTCTGGAATCTGAGAGAGAAGAAAATTGAGCAAACAATATTGAAAGATTTTTCTGTATTGGGGATTTCCCAATATCGACAACACTGGTTGTTTTTATTGGTGTACATTTCCCTGGTTAAGAGCTCCTTGATATTGCTCATCAAAGACCAATTCCTGCAAGCATCTGCTCCTTTGCATAAGTTTTTTTTTTTTTTTTTTTCCTTCTCGTTGCCCTGAAACTTTTGTTTTTCTTTGTATAGGGAATAAAACCCAAATCGTTGGCAAAAGTGAAAGATCCCGAAGTTAGATTATTTATAGAAAAATGTATTGCAAAAGCCTCTGATAGGTTGCCTGCCAAGGAACTTTTAATGGATCATTTTCTCCGATCAGACGACAATGAAAGTGTATCTCGTTCTGTTCGCCACAGAAGTCATAACTTAAGAATGGATTCTGACAAGTCAAATGATGAAGGCAATCATGATCAGGTTGATAGTGGAACACAGAAGGATTTTACTTCTGAAGCAACTAGAGACTTCACAGTGCAAGGTCAACGGAAAGATGTCAACAAAATATTTCTGAAACTACGAATAGCCGACTCTTCAGGTTTTTTTTTTTTTTTTTTCTTTCTTTCAGTTGATCTAACTTCAGCAAGGTATATATACTGCGTGCATTAATAATAAAACTTTCTTGGGGTCCCAGGTCATGTTCGAAATATACACTTCCCATTTGATATAGAGGCAGATACACCGACTTTAGTTGCCAGTGAAATGGTTGAGGAGTTGAACCTGACAGATCAAGATGTTTCAACAATCGCTGACATGATTGATTCTGAAATTCGACAGAATTTTCCAGATTGGACACCCGATTATCTTTCTAGAGATAATTCTGATGAAGAGGTTCCAGTTTCTGATAGCCCCTCGGAAATCAAGGATGATGCTTCCCCCTTGTCAAATGATTATAGCCCTTTGAAAACTCTTTCTTTGGAAAGGCTGCCTTCAGGGCGTAAGTATTGGTCTGACTCGCCCAAAGGAGTTGGCGGAAATTCTCCAGTCACGCATGGTCCTTCGAACTTGTCTTCTCCGGCAAATTTGGAGAGGACTGGGAGTAGCATGAATGAAGACGATGAAGAAAAGGAAATGGATGAGCTAGCTGATTCCAAAACTAGTGATAAGAAAGAGAATAACGGAGAAAAATGTCCTAGTAAAGGAGGAAACTGTGAATCATTACAGGATATTGACCAAGAAGATGTTAATATGATTGCTGAGAGAATTGAGACTCTATTGGTGCATCAGCAAAGGGAGCTGGATGATCTGAAGAAGAAGCATGAATCAGAACTGTTTGATCTTCTGAAGGAACTTTCTTCGCCAACCCATCGAAAGGTTTTAGAAATGTGTAACGTGAAGATTCCTGACTACCAAATGCACAATGAGATGTGTAGCTAGACCAAAGATTTGCGAATTGAAGCTTCTTCGTCAACTGGAAGCTTAATGGTCCCTTTGTCTCCGACTCAAGTGCATGATGACACTGACAATTCTACCTTCAATGGGAAAAAGAGTTTATCTTAATGGAATTAGAAAGCTCGAAGATATTGACTTGTCGGTAATGTCAAGAAGGATGTGCCTAGTTTGTGAATGGTCCCTGCTGGGATTCTTCTCGAGTGATCGACAATGTTGCTTGAAAGCCAAACATAATGGGAAACTATTCATCAAAGTCATAGCCCCGGAGGAGAGTGTTTCTTGTCAAATTCGAGCTCAAAGGATCCCAAACAAATTTACAACCGAGGTTAGAAATCATTCCATAATTCAACTACTACCTGTACAATATGAGTTCACCTATACCTATCAACCTACAGATGAAATGCTACTTACAACACGACACGAAATATCATAAGTTTTAGGAGTCCATAGATATTTGTACAGTTAATTCATTCCCTTTTGTTTCAGTTATACCAGTTTGCTTCTGATTCTATTTGTTTCAATATGAGCAACGTGCGTGTGCTCCATGAGAAACTATACAAATAATAGCCATTCTTAAAGACGAACTTCGCGTTCTATGTGGTCAAATCTAACAGGTTTTCGAATAGGTCCCTGATAGGGACTTTCGTTGTTGTTATTTTGAGGACTAGAGGATTTGTAATATTCCCATTCTAGTTATTGAGGTTGTAATTTTAAAGTCCGTACATTTATAGCTCTTATGACTTAATTTTTCTGTGGTGGATTTGGAAACTTAAACCGTGTTCTCAAGAAAACTAGAGTACCTGAATCAAATACGTGGAACTTTTAACAGAAATTGGTACAAATATTACAACCAGTCAATTTCATTTCCAATGAGCCACATAATACCTTGGTTTAGACGTTCGTTTAACTCTTCTAATAGAGGAAATTAGTGTTTTCATTCTTAGGTCCTCGTTTATTAAAATCAATAATAACCATTCAAGTTACTGTAGAAAATAGATATTTTTTTTTTTCCCTCCATAATTTTTCAATAAAATGGAAAAGAAAATGACCCTTGGATCAATCTTTGGATAATGCTTTTGCTTTTCGAGTTATTTCCACAACTCGCGGCCAAGCTGCTTCCACATCAAAACCTGAAATTCTCCAATCCCCACCACACAAAAAAACCCTAAAAAAAAAAAAAAAAAGCTTACACGTCATCATCCAAATATGATTTCACTGAAACTCCATACCCCCACTTCCCTCCAAAACTCAGCGGCAGAGAAATGGATTAGAATTGAACCACCCTCCAAATATGAGGCTCTCTTTTCACTTCCCAAAAGATAACATTACACTAACATAGCTCACTACCCAAACCAAACCAGACCAGACCCTCTCTGTTTCTCTCTCTCTCTTATCTTTCTCTCTCTAACATAACTCGAGCTCTCAAGGTTTCAGCCATGGCGATTTCCTCAGCCGCAGCCTCAGCGTCGACTAAGCTCGTATACCCTTCTCAAGCCTCCTCTTCATCTCCTTCCACAACCACCACTTTCTTATCCACACGCACGACTTCTAAGCTGACCCACCTCTCCTCCTCCTTCATCAACCTCACCCCTCTCACCACCACTATAACTCCCACGCGCCACCGGCGGTCATCCACCATCAAGGCGGCGCGTGGGAAGTTCGAGAGGAAGAAGCCCCACGTGAACATCGGCACCATCGGGCACGTGGACCACGGCAAGACCACCCTGACCGCCGCCCTGACCATGGCCCTGGCCTCCATGGGCGGCAGCGCCCCCAAGAAGTACGACGAGATCGACGCCGCCCCTGAGGAGCGCGCCCGCGGCATCACCATCAACACCGCCACCGTCGAGTACGAGACCGAGAGCCGCCACTACGCCCACGTCGACTGCCCCGGCCACGCCGACTACGTCAAGAACATGATCACCGGCGCTGCCCAGATGGACGGCGCGATCCTCGTCGTCTCCGGCGCCGACGGGCCCATGCCTCAGACCAAGGAGCACATCCTCCTCGCCAAGCAGGTCGGCGTCCCCAACATGGTCGTCTTCCTCAACAAACAGGACCAGGTCGACGACGATGAGCTTCTCCAGCTCGTCGAGCTCGAGGTTCGTGAACTCCTCTCCTCCTACGAATTCCCCGGCGACGATGTTCCCATCGTCGCCGGCTCCGCTTTGTTAGCTCTCGAAGCTTTAATGGCGAATCCCGCCATTAAGCGGGGTGAGGATCAATGGGTTGACAAAATTTATGAGCTTATGGACGCTGTCGATAGCTACATTCCCATTCCCCAGAGGCAAACGGATTTGCCCTTTTTGTTAGCCATTGAAGATGTTTTTTCGATCACCGGTCGTGGGACTGTGGCCACCGGGAGGGTTGAGAGAGGGACAATTAAGGTTGGAGACACCGTTGACATTGTTGGTTTGAAGGATACTAGGAGCACTACGGTCACCGGAGTCGAGATGTTCCAGAAGATTCTAGACGATGCCTTGGCTGGGGATAATGTCGGGTTGTTGTTGAGAGGTATTCAGAAGGCTGATATTCAGAGAGGGATGGTTTTGGCCAAGCCCGGGACTATTACTCCTCACACTAAGTTTGAGGCAATTGTGTATGTGTTGAAGAAGGAAGAGGGCGGGCGGCATTCCCCGTTCTTCGCGGGGTACCGGCCACAGTTCTACATGAGGACGACGGATGTCACCGGGAAGGTGACTAAGATTATGAATGACAAGGATGAGGAGTCTAAGATGGTCATGCCCGGAGACCGTGTGAAGATGGTTGTTGAGCTTATTGTGCCTGTGGCTTGTGAGCAGGGAATGAGGTTTGCTATCAGAGAAGGAGGGAAGACTGTCGGAGCCGGCGTTATTCAATCCATCATTGAGTGATTTGAGGGAGAAAACAATAAAGAAACAAACTTTGAGATGGTTTAGCAAATTTGTGAGAACATTTTGAGTGATGGGCCAAAAAAGAAAATTTGTGTTCCCAATTTGATTCTTGTATTAGTTTTGGAACTCTTACTCGATATCTTGAATCCAATGTCATATAATTTGTAGGTTGTTTTTTCCTTTCTTTCTTTTTTTTCTTCTTTGATGTCTTCTAGTCTAGCTGGATGATGATGTTTTCTTCTTTGTTGGGCTACTTAATCTAAATCTCTTGAACTGGTTCTTTTTTTTGACATGTTATATGGATACGAAAAAAGGGGGATGGTTGGTGTTCTTTTGCATCATTCAATCCGATTGTTGGTTTGGATTGGCATAACAGGAGATTAGATGAGAATAATTATAAATTGAAATATTTGTATTCTTTCAAATTCCGATTTCATTAATGCTTATTTTGATAAAAGTCTAAGGGTTTCTTTATATTTTAGTCATTATGTCCATTCATTGAATAAGTGATGAGCCAACGGCTCTTACTCAAGGAATTTTTGGACTTAGTTTGACAAGGTTTTATTGACTCATCGTGGTTCTAGTATGAATTTGAGGTTTTAATTGATTCATAGGATCTTAACAAGAGAATTTCTATCAATAATAAAGAAAACAGTAGTAAAGTATAATTACATACAAAGAAAAATAATTAAACAATAAAAAAGATAGGTAAATAGAAAATTCAAAAGACCTAATCAACAAGTAATTCCAGTTTTTTGGTAAAGTTTATACGGTGGAGATCCCGGTCAAGGTGACGCGTTCTTCATTTTCTCTCTCCCTATTGAGATCACCAGTCGGTCCGTCTATGTCGCTGAAAAAAAGAAAGGAGAAGGATCTTCTTCGGTGGATCCCTCTTGTTCCTATTTAGTCCCTTCGTTTGTGAAGTTTTTTCTACATAAGTTTCTTCTTCACTTTCCCTGCTTCCATTTCATTAGTAAGATTGAGTGACGGTGTTCTGCCTAAATAGTAGACACAGATAACAAATAATAGATTACTAAAGAAAACGAATTTAACATACCAAGTTTCTGTCCATGTGGTACCTCAGTTCACTGTCTGACTAGGCAAAAACTATTTGTTTTAGGGGAGAGAAAAAAAAAAAAAAGAAAGCCTTTGTAATTCTTTCCTTAAGCACAGATTAGGAATTAAGAAAAAATGGTACTTAAGTAGTTGGAGAAGTTAGGAACATGGTAAGATAATTCGTCTGAGCATTGACCGCCATGAACTCCTCACTTAATTGTCATTTAGACCAAAGACCCTCCTTAATGACTTAAGAAAGTCACCTTAAGCGACTCTGAGGGTCTAATTTTTGTTTAAATTGCGCACACTAATGGTGTTGTATGACTACTGAGTTGGTTAAGTCGGCGCTGACATGATCTCCGTTCACGTGTCTTCTCGACTGTATGGAGCTCGACATCGGAAAGGTCCTACAGATCAAGTTGGTTGTCGGGCTGAGTATTAGAAAGCTGAAATTAAAGAGATAACATATCCCTAATTTTCGCTTAGAAGGGTATAAATAGACTAATTCGGCCATTAAGAAACCCCAAGTGCACTTAAAACGCAATTATCAGATTGCATGTAATTCTAAAATGATGAAGGCAAACCATGACTAATATGTTGTGTAATTAGTGATTTTTTAATTCAAATCAACTAAAAATCAAATCATACCTAAAAAAGGACACAATTTTAAAAGAGTGTTTTTATGAGAATTTCCTGGTCTAGGCTGCAATACCAAATAAGTAACTTCTTATATCCTATACAAGAATTCTCTTTTGTTTTATACTTTCTTTTAGTATTTAATTTTGTTGTCGTTTATTCTTTTTCGAGGTCGATTGTGCTTTGTTATTGTTTTGATATCTTTCCTCGTTTCTTCATATCTGTCGTCGTTTATGTTATTGTCGTTATTTATTCCCGTCTTATCTATTCAATTTTAGTTGTCGTTTGTTCTTCTTTTTGTTGTCATCTTTAGGAGCATACTAGTTTTTGTTCATTTATTCTTTTCTTATCGCTTTCATGCGCCTACTTTTTGTCGTCGTCTTTTAAAACTGAAATTTCGGGACCGAAGTTATTGTTGTCCATTTGTTGTCTTTTATCGTTCATTTCTGTCGTTTCATATTCCAGTCGCCTTTTTTTTTTTTTTTTTGGTTATTCTCAATATCGTTTGATTACTTTTTTGTCGTTTTTGGGTTTTAGTGGTCGTGTTTTTAATGTCGTTTCTAGGCCATGATTAATATTTTTGTCGTTTCCATGTTCATTGTCGTCTTTTATCCTTTCTCCTTCTTTTCACTTATTATCGTTTCTGTTTCTGTTTCTTTTTCTTTTCTTTTCCTTTTATTTTTTTACCTCATTACTAGGAGGTTTTAATATTTGAGCCTTCTTAAATTTGACATCTCTTCCTTGACCCATCCCAGGATTAATACATTGTTATCGTTTCTTTTTACCTGCATTATGCTTGTCATTTTAAAAGTTAATGTCTTGTCGTTTATCAATTTTCCTTTGTCGTTTACTGTTTGCTACGGTTGTGTTTGTGTTAGGGATGGCAAATGGACCGGATGGACTACAGAAAACTTCTCCATCCCTATCCTTCGAAACAATCATCATCCCCGTCTCCATCCCCACTTAAAAGGGAGATGAAGATGGGGTCAGAAAATCACCATTGGGGGTGTACAGAATCTATCATGGAGAGAGCTCAAAAACTACCATATTATCTGAAATTCTTAATATGTTAAAATAAATAAATAAAAAATAAAAGCAAAAAAGAAAGGAAGAACATTCTCCACGTATAGAAGCTAGCTCTCTTTATTTCGAATATTACTCCGCTTACATGTAGATAGATATACATATATATTTTATATGTAGACATGGAATAAATACATATTGCCCTTTACTGGAAGATTCAAAGGCAACTCTTCTTCTAAGGTACCTAGTATGGAATTTATATATGACCTCTAAAACCATGCACAACTGCTGACGTTGAACACCCGACTGATGCGGCATAATCTGTGGATGCATTTTGAGAATCCTAAATCCCGGAAGAGGATCTTAGAATATGGTTGAGGCTATTAACTCTTGCACAAATGTTGCCCTCTGCCTTTTCTCTCTGTCTTCCTTTTCGCAACGCAGAGATGGTTCAGAGCTGCACAAACAAAATAGAATCGATTATAAGCTCAGATAAACCGATTCTTACATGGAAGTTTTGTTGAGCGTGTGATGTAACTTGTAACTTAGTTGTCGTCATGACGTAGAGTTTTAGGGCAGGCAACTGAAAGACTACTTGCTCTTTGTCCCGAACTTGGTAGCTACTAGAACTGCTTCCTATGATCACTCGACACTATCCCAAGAGCTCTGCTATGAAGGGGTCTTGCCTTGCTTCCGTCTTAGGACAGTTATGGTTTTCTAGTCCGGTTAGGATATACATTAGCAGTGAGTCCCTGGTTTGTAGAAGAGCACATGTACTTCTCATCCTTAGTTCCCCGTTCCGAAAGTAGGAGATGTTCTAAGGTAGCTATAAGGTAGGGGTTTTAGGTGCAACGTATTCCCTTTGGCTATGTAGCCGTGTGGTTTCAGGAAATTCAAAACCCATTTTCCACCATAAATTCTCCGATCCAAATGGCAGAGAAGTATCCATATTTTATACCTTTTTCTTGGAGGGGCGACTATCCGTTATATTGAGGTTTTCATGCCTGCATTTCGATTTCCTAATTACTTATATACTAGGCCGTACTTGTTTTGGGAATTAGATGAGAGAGAAACTGAGTTTCAGACGCGTGAGGTATTCAATTCTCTTGTAAACTTCTTCCTCGTGGGGAAAACCTGCGGCGGTTAAGAGTTGACATAGCTCTCACATTAAGGGAGAACCTATAATTTGTGCGTGCTTCTTGTCTTTCTTTTACACTATTGTTCTCGTTAGTAACAGATTAGGATGACTAATTTCCCGACCACGTGACTTTTTAAGACAAAACAGTTATGCTTTCACGTTACAACTTACAAGTGAGGTCAAGGACAACAAAATAAGGAAAAGGAGGTGACCTTATGTTAGGAACCTAGTGTAAGTTGCTTAATATTCTTGTTAGTAGCTTAGTATTAGTGTTGGCTGATTAAAATAGTTAGTATAAAAGGGGGTTGAGGGCTGTTGGGAAGGGAAGAATGAGTATTATCTGCTTGTGAGTGTTTGGCAGAGGCTATTGGGAGGCTTGGGGGTCCTTGAATTCCCTCCGTTATCTTGTTATTTTCCATTTATTGTAGTTCCGTTTTAAGTCAATGTCAATAAAATGTCTATATTTTCCGGGTACCTTTCAACCTTTTCCAAGTAGAATGAGAGAGGAAAAATTGAAATCCTGTTATTTTTACATTAATAGTCACCAAGTGTTTCTTCTCAGCCGCCTTCTAGGCTTATGCATCGCGTGTTTCAAATGGTATCTTTCCACAACTATCAGGACGACCACATTACCGAGGTCCATTATCACGCCCAAGTGATTGCAGACTTTAAAAATATGGTTCGTCACTGAATCTTTACAGAAATGTTTTGAACTACTATGCATCTTATAGAAGAAAGATATGTACCTTTTCGCATCACAAGTGACTGGGACATCAGTGATGGAACATTCATCTTGCTGAACGCCTTTAGGTTCAACAATGGATAAGCTGCAGATAAATGGCGAGAGTAGCGGATCAGGGGCAGATTCATACGCGTCTTCCCTTCCCCTTTTAAGCAGCTCCTTTCCAAGCATTGCTGAGCCGCTAGTCCAGAAGCCGGATTTTTGTGATTTTCTTCTGTGCTGCAAAGTGTAAGAGTTTCATTTTAGGTAAAAAGATCTGCCCATTTGAGTAAGGAAACTTTTTATAATGCTGGGAGAAGAAATCCCGGCACCGGTAGCAGGATTACAAGAAAATGAAAATTTTATGTTGGAATATTTTAAAGAGAATGCAATAACTTGCACATTTAAATGACATGACTGCGAACTTTGAACCTTAAAGTTGTAAAAGTTAGACTTGTAAACCATCCCTGATGCCATGAAGACACTATAGAAGGACCCTATTCGAGTAATATATAGTATGATTACCGAAAATCGGCAATTACTACCTTCAGGGAGCTTGCATGTTGAACCATAAAATGCCCAGTTATATCTCTCCCAAGAGTTGCTGCACATAGAGGGCAAACCTGAAATAGCAAAAGCTAATATCAAACTTCATATCGAATCGGAACAAATGATTTTCATGTTTGATGAATTCAAATTGAGTGATATTACTCTACACTTCATTCTCCTCTCATAGAATCCAGATTGGTGAGAAACCAAGTTGAATTGAAAACGGAAAAAAGGATGATTTAGCTCAAGAAAATGTCGGGTTAGGAATTTCACTTACCGCATTTTTAAAGTCAAAGCAATGCTCTTCCTGCAAGTGGATGCAGAGTGTAGTAATTTCAATATCCACATAACAGAAAGGACATGGAAAACAAGGTTTCCGATCATCTCCTTCGGCGTCATCCAAGGCTGAATTTCGATCTGTTTCCGACATTCCGAAAAAATGATATACATGTAAATCTATAATTTATGCTAAATACAAATGAGATTCAACAAATTGTAGACCCCCTTTTTTTTTTGGTTCAAAAAATCTGGGATGTACAAAGGCTTACTTACCTATTTTGTTATTCAAGTGAACTAGTTCATTCAAGACATTAATTATTATGAAAAGAAACAGAAAATGAAGTAAAACCCACAAATCTCTGGCATAATAAGTTGCTTTTAAGAAACAATTAAAGGAAAAAAACAAAAAAAAACAAAACAAATCTGGAAAGCATTACTCTCTATAAACATAATTATACAAGAAAAGTTTTTTTCCCCTAATTAATAACAAAATGAGCTCCCAAAATACCAAAAAAAAAAAATAAAAATCACCAAAAGGAAGGGAAAAAAAAAAGGAAAAACTTTATAGACTGAAATTAAAGTACATTTCAGAATCATCAGGAGCAGAGGAAATGAAAGAAAAAAAAAAGGATATAAAAAAAAAAAGCAAGTACCACCAGAGTGAAGGCGAGAAGCAGGGACAGCAGCAGAGAAGTGTCTGGCAGAGTGAACCCGGGAAGACCAGAAGTCAACGTCCATGGAATCAACTTTCCGGCGAGTATTCCGGCGAGAAAGTGGGAGAGAGGAAATGGGGTTTTGAGGAGAAAACAAACTTTTATTTCCAATCAAGTGACAATCTGATAGATAGATAGGAAATGGTGTGTATCGTTTTGGTTTGCATTGAACAATACATTGTCTCTGACACTGAATATGCTTTTCTGACACACAAAATGCTACCCTCTGGATAACTGACACGTGGCTTTAATTATTGAAATTCTCTAACTTAATTCATTGCCTTTTTTTTTCTTTCTTTTTATTAATTGAAACTTTTAATTCTAACAATGAATTATTTTTTTGGTAAATTATTTTTAACAATGAATTATGATTCCAATCTGATTTGTCAAAATCTTGCATGTAAAATCACTTTTTTTTTTAAAGGGAAAATAAGATTTGTAAACACGTGTTAACTCAAAAATAACAGTTTTTAACTAAGAATGAAATTAAATATTGTATTTTGTTAAATAATTAAAAGATTTTCGCGTAGGACCTGGAAAAATATATTATAATAACTGAGGCAGCATGATAATCATAAAAAATCTTCTGATGAGCCCAGCATGAGAACTGGGGGATTAAAAGAGAGAGAGAGAGAGAGAGAAATTTCAATGAATTTTAAAGTGCATTATTATATTCATTTAGATTTTTATATATTTTCTAATGAATTATATTATTTTATATATAAGCTCTTGTCCATGCCTACCCTGAAAGCAAAATTGTAACAGAAGAATCTTGAACACCTTGTGGAAGTTAAAAGAGAGAGAAAAAAATCACATGTTTTGTTTTGACCCTTTTTTTTTTTTTTTTAGTTTACAGAGCATCTTAATCTGATAAGGACAGTAATTCTCACACCACTTTGAATGTTTAAATTATTATCTTAAGACTAATGACACTTGGATAAGAGCTTCGATATCTTTTTAATTTTTTTGTTGGAGAGAAAAAAAAAAAAAAGAAAGAAAGAAAGAAAGATCATTATCAGCGAATTTGCATTTGTTTGAGAATTTTACGAAACACAAGGAAAACATAAGAATAATATTAATCACACTAATTTTAATATTAACTTTTTAAATATTAAATAATATATCATTTTTTTCTTAATAAAAATAATCAACTGATGTGGTAATATTTTGACTTCTTATTAATAAATAACGGCAATTTATATGTTATATTAGTATTCAAAAATTAATATTAGAGTTAGTCATCTTAGTTTTTTTTTTTCATAATATAATATTTTGTGGTAAAACCAAAATGAGGAAATGAAAGAACAAGAATACAATTTTGTTTTTTGTAGCAAAACCTTGCAGGGAAAGTTATATATATATATATATATATACTTTATATATATACTTTCTCTTTAAATTTAAAAAAAAAAAATCAACAAAGAACTCATAATATTCCATTCTACATGTGCGTTCTTGATGAGGATCTAGTGTCATCTCAACACTTTAACAAGTCAGTCTAAGGAATATAAAAGCTAAAGTTGTTCATCGATTCATGTTATTGTGTCCAACATTTCTTAGAAAGCAAACAGTCAATTCTCAACAAACTCCTCACGAGCAGCCCCAAAAAGCTTCTAGTCTACCTTTTTCAATTGAAATAAATAAATAAATAAAAGTATTATCCTGTCACATGTCTATCAATAAAACTAAAAAAAAAAAAAAAAAACGACTCAATGTTTCTCAAACAATGGGTGCAACTTTATTCTCATCACTATAAAAGCTAAACACCACACAATTATCTTGAAATGGGTTTCAGAGTATCGAATCTTAGAGTTTATCTCCAGATCGAAAGAGAAAGAGAGTACTTCCCTCATGGGTTATTTCAACGTGACTACAATATTGTCTATAGAATTAATCTATTTTTATAATAATAAACATGTGGTCTAACATGGCATATAGAAAGCAATTACAAAATAAATAAATAAATAAATAAATAAAAGGAGGCGGAAAAACAAAATGGTATTAATAAGGCACACCAGACAACCTAACCAAAGCCAATGAGCATGATGAGTTAACAAATTGGACAAAAAGCTGCTTTAGTTGTGTCAAGGATGACAATTAAAAAAAAAAAAAAAAGAGAGAGAGGATTGAATTGGGATTGTGGATTACACCTGGAAAAAGAGTCAAAGAACAAGCAATAAAAAGATTGTGGTGGGACATTTCCTTTTATTAGGAAAAAAAGCTCCATCTTAACTATATATTTCTATTATTTGATTAAAAAGATCGAAACCCATTGGGAAAGGTTAAATTACAAAATGCCATTATTAAAGAGTGTGCTCATTATTTATTAGTGTTTGGAAATTGGCTTTTCCCCCCTTTTGGTACCAAATTGGAAAACCAAAAACAGAAAGCATGTAGGAAGACAAAAGGGCAAAGATGAACTCAAAGGTATCAGTTTGGTCCAACAAATGTGGCCCCTTGGGCTCAGGAATGTATGATCCTTTTTATCAATTTTTTGAGTTTTAGGTCCAAAAGAAACTAAGATTAGGGCCCAAAACAAATCGGGCTAAAGCTTGTTTGTTTCGAAGTGTTGAGATAATCCAATGTCAGTTGTGAAAGGGTGGATGATCAGTTTATAAGGGTGAAAGAAAGCCTAATCTCTTAAGCTAACTTTTGTGATTGAGAAAAACCAAATACCGCCTAATATTTACTCAAAAAAAAAAAAAAAAAATGCTACCTAACATTGGTATCAGAGTTAAGTTATCCAACAAGTCTCAGTTTAATTCGAGAGAAACGAGTCAATGATTATCCGACTTAGACCCGATGTGTGATAGAGGATTGTTGAGGTAATATCACATCGATTTTAGAAAGGGTAAGGCTTTACCTCTTGAGCTAACTTTTATGATTGAGAAGGCACAATACCACCCAACACAAAGAAAACAATTAAAACCCAGTTCTTAGATTTTTTTTTAATACATAATTTCAAAAACAAACTAGAGGAAAATAGGTGACATGCTTCAACTTTAATATATATATATATATATATATACATACATACATATATATCTTTAAATCCATTTCATGATTTATTTGTTGTTCAATTTCCTATCATGTTCGTGATAGAAATATTAAGTTTCTGAATCAGTGATAAAATATATATATATAAAAATATATATATATATTAAATTAAGGTCCTTTATGGCATTCGTACAAATTTCTCCCATTAATGATATGGTTCTAATCGTATGACAATTCTCTAACAATTATCCTTCAACCTTTTAAAGTTTTCAAGATAATCCGGCAGTAATTAAATTTGCCGGAGTTGTCTATATACTTGTGCTTTGTTTGTAGTGCCAATGATATATGGCTTTTCTGCTAGTATGACAAGTATCTATCAAATATTCCTTCACCCACATACACGTTCCAGAATCTTCAATCTTTTGGTTGTATAACCAAAATAATAAAATTAAAACAAAACTATTCATTTTAAACTATCAATTCTGCATTAAAAATTATCAGTTTCACTTTTTATTTTCATTTTATGTAATTTTGACTAGATCTAAGTTGAGAAACATGCGTTATAACGATAGGGATAGGGAAAGGGAAGGAGAAAGATCATCCAAGTAGTGGACAATCATTCTTGTTCCTTTCTCACCATTTATATATATATATATATAATATATATATATATATATATATTATATATATAAGGTGGACAACCGTTCAGAAGTCACCTAGCTACTTTGTGATCAAACTTTTTTTCGAAAAAACCAAGTGACCATATGTTTAGGCCTTGATCAGAAGAGAATATTGCATGGACCAATAAAGATTATTATTGTCCCCTATTCTTCTACATCTATATCTATATATTCATTAAACTTCGAAAGGCAAATTGGGACTCATATATATGTATAACAGGCTAACTATTTCACCTTTTTGATTTCACTAACATGGGATGGCCTGAAAGGTTGAGGACAAAGTGAGCCAAAGTTTCACCTTTTTTTTTTTTTTTTTTTGGCCCTGTAATTATCATTATTAGAAACTGTAAAAAAAAAATTCTTGAAGGTCCACATGAAAGAGAAAAGTGAAATAGTAGCAGAGGGATTTCTTTATTTCGAATAGAAACTTTTATTTTTTACTATTAATAGGAACTGTTTTTAACCATTTGATTAATTTTTTAACATTTTGATTTATGAGTGTTTATAATAAAAATTTATACTGTATGACAAAACATTACATCAACCATAAATTAAATTATTAAAAAATCAATCTAACAATTAAAATAACAATTTTTATCAATAGAACAAAATGAAATATTTTATAATAAAAACACCTACTTCTTTATTGAAAATATGTTTTGTTACATCCAATAGACACTAGACAGACCCCATCTCAAGTCCTAGTAGCTTGTGTCCAATTGTTGCCACTTTAGTTAATAGTTAATCATCATTTCAGTTAATTAACGAAAAGCTAAAAGAAAAAAAATGATTTCAATCAACAAGAACTCTATTGTGTTTTTCGAGATTGGGGATTTTTATACCCGGAATCTGCCGGGCAAAATATGAAAAAGCGATATTGTCAACCCAATCTTTTTATGATTAAAGAAATAAAGCAAAGGACAAGTATATATAGATAAATGTGCATTAATAATAATAGGTTGGACTATTAGCTAGTACAACTCATCTAAGTGAAATTATGATCTTATTTGTTTGAGTTTTATTCAATTTGAGTATTAGGTGTGTCCACAAAGAAGAAATTGACAGTTCATAAAGCTTTTTAGCCTAGCTATATATATATATATATATATGTTATGTATATAAGGCTTCATGACCAGACAGCATTCTCGTAGATAGTGTACTGTTGCATAGAATTAGAACTGTGAGATCACTATTGTTTTATACCTACTTACATCTGTCAAAGGGTACTTGTTCTATTATGGTGGCGAGAGAAAAATTCCTGTTACTGATATTATGGATACGATATATTTATGAATTTAAATGTTGAAATTGTGAACTAAATCAATATATTTGTGAATCTTAAAAGTTCGAGCATTACATTAATTAGGAAATGATATACTTAAAAATTTCAAATTTTCAAATTGAGATACGTAACAATCTAGCTATGTTCTTATACATTAACCCATATATATATATATATTGATATCGTGAAATAAGATGATTTCTGTTAAAATGAAAAGTCATGCTCGTCTCTAAAGACGAAGCCAATGAAAGCCTAGGAGGGACTCCTCAACTCACTCTCTCTCTCTCTCTCTCAAGACCATATATTTGTTTTGAGTTTATATATATATATATATATATATATATATATAGGCCACTGCTGCAATCCTTCATGAAGGACCGTCCTCCTTAAACGTGGCAGTATTAATTGAGTGAAACTGAAAAGGCAATTGTGGTTTGTGCTCCAGTGGATTGTTTTTTATGAAAATAAAATTTAACTTGTCTCTTGTAATAACCGACTATTGTAGGTACTGTAAAGTTGGTGATTGGGTGGCTTAGTAATTCACGGTCCTACTGGGGGTTGAAGTGTAATTTAATTAATATTTTCCCTTTATTCTTCCACGTGAATTTCTATTGTCTTGTGGTTAAAGACGCCATCATAACATGAGACAATATAACTGAATAACATTAAGAAGAGACGTAGATAACATAAATCATATTTTTGATAAGCAATTTTTTTTTTTTTTTTGTTTTGGTAAGCAATGTAAAACATTCATCTGCTTAATTAAACTTAATATGATGATATATGGATCATTACTCGCACTTTGTACTTTTATCGAGGCTTTTTTACACTGGTGCACTGTATTATGACTTATCGCACAGTTACAATTCACATCCTGAACTTTTAATTTTGACAATTTACACTTTAAATTTACAAATTTATAGCAATTTACCTTTCATTGATAGCAATTAATGTTAGTCTTTTTAAGAAAATTAATATGTGATTTGTACATAAGTCTTTAATTAGTGACATAAATGATCATTTTAATCTATTTTAGTCCAACATTATTTAGCTTAAGATCTTTAATTAGGTATTGTCAAAGTACAAAACTTTCAATTAACTTTGTTTAAAATATAAAGTTAGGATTATATTGATTAAAGAGGACTTTTTATACTCTTAATTAATCATCTATATGTAAGTCAAATATCAATTTTCATAAGGAAATAGGGTAAATTGTTACAAATTAATAAATTCATGGTATAAATTATCAAAATTAAAAATTTAAAGTGCAAAAAATGTAGCTGTGTGATAAGTTTAGCTTGTACCGGTGCCCAAAAAAAAAACTTTTATTAATAATTATAAAAGCATGTAAATGAAAGAAATTCATGAAATGTAGACATGGAAAGGATACTAGCGACACTAAGAACAAGATGGGTTCTTAGTATACATATGTATCACGAGTAGTTTTAGTATAACCATATTTCAGAAATGTTCGGTAAATCATTGCCTCGCCATAATCATTGAAACTGAAAGCCTGAAAATGGACTCCTCTACAAGTAGTTGAGCTTTGTATAAACAAATGTCATAATTATGAACTCAGCATCCAACAAAAATATGTTATGCACTTTCAAATTATATATATATATATATATATATATTTGGCCTCTTTGGAGAGAAGTGTGATAATATTATATTTAAGGGCAAGTTGAGGAATATCATGCCCTTATTGATGAATAATGATGATGATATAATTTACACATTAAGCATTGCAACCATGAATTCTCTTTATTCTCAACTACCAATATATATACATATATAACTACGAAATCATATCACTTGCAACATTTATAACAACCATACTATATATTTATGTTGACAAAAAGATATTACAATAAATCCTAAAGTCCATAAAGGGATCGACATAACAACGATACACTTCTCGTTGGCAACGAAAAAGACTTTGTTGCAGATTCGACCATAAAACCAAATGACAAAACCAAAATTAATTAAAAAGAGAAAAGAGAACTAGAAAGGAGAGAAACATAAAAAATAAAAATAAATAAAAACAAACAAACAAAATAATTTATATATCATATATCTTCGGACCAGGAATGCTCGATTCCCCTTGATGAGCAGATACACATACATATACATATATATATATATATGATATGTATACATATATATATGTGTGTATGTATATCTATCCATACATGGAAGCACTTGACACCTGCAAACCTCTATCTTCTTGAAACGGAATAGGGAGCTGATCGGCAGGTGGATTAATCCGGCCATTAACATCTGAATCTGATCATGACAATCATGATGAAAGAGAAAGAGAAAGAGTAGGATAAACTTCTTGTCTTGTAGTACTTGTATACGAAATCGTACCATCACTGATCTGATCTTGAAGGAAATGGCAGCCATTAATATTGTTGAATGAAATCTTGGAAGCTTTTGTGGAAATTAAAGATTCAAGACTGCAGAGAGACTATATACTCAGAGATATATCAGATAAAGAGAGACTCACAGAATAACTAATGAGTGTGAACATAAGATCAGTTTGTATGATATATATATATATATATCCAAGGAATATATATATATATATATATAAGAGAGAGAGAGAGAGAGAGAGGAAAGCTTTATTCAGACGAGAGGCTGAAAAATTGCTATACAAGCACGCATACTGTAGACAATACTGGCTAGTGTTACTCTAATCTTATATCATATATTCCCGCATGCACGTTTCTCTTTATCAACAAATGTACAGTGCTAGGGCACTTTTCCACAGGCCGAAGAGAGAGAGAGAGAGAGAGAGGAGAGAGAGAGAGAGTTATATATGTATATGTATGTGTGTGCGTGCGTGTCTTTACACACACATATATATATATATATAAAGAGAGAGAGAGAGGGTGATATATACAGTGGACAGTGGAAGTGGGAATAGTAACACGTACGAGTGTTTTTTGGGGGGAGCCAAAGTGCAAATAGTGTGGGGGGTTTGTTTTTAATATTTTTAAAGGGCAAAGCATGAAATGGTGCCTTAAAGTTGGGCTTCCTTTCTTTTGAAGGGCAAGGGAAATCCTTTTAAAAAGTGTCTTTATTTTTCTCATATATCAATGCTGCAGTGTGTGTGTGTGTGTTTGGTTTGAATATTTGGCTTTTTCTTTCTTCTTATCTTTTGGTCGGTTTTGTGGCAAAAAGGGTTGTTGTTTTTCTCTCTTCTACTTTGCTTTGCCTTTGTTGCTGTTGCTTGTGGGACTTTTACAAGTTTTTCTTTTTCGACTTTTTGGATCTTTCATCATGTCTAGCTGATCTTCGCTTTAACATATATGTATTTATTTCTATACATATAGACGTATATTATAGTACAAATAGAGCAACTTATTAGTTGCTCTTTCATGGAAATTAATTGAATCTCTAAACTCATTTTTATGTTTGCATTCGATTTAATAAAGTTTTGTTTTTGTATTTAGTCAGTAGAATAAGAGAAATGAAAGTTATGATTTTTCAGTAAGTGTTTGAGAATCATATTTTTAAAAGAGTGTACAAAGTCAAAATGATTTAAAATTTTCTAATAAGTAATAAAAATATAAATTGAAGTTTATAATGTTCAATTTAAAATTCTGATACAAGTTTTAAAATTTTTTTAAAAGAGTTTTTTTTTTTTCATAAGTCATTTTTTTTTTCTTTTCAGTTTGACAGGAAATTCTTTTGACATATCATTCAAATATTTTTAAAAATAATTTTTAAACGTAAGAAGCAAGAAACAATATTTAGAAAACTTTGCGAAACAAACTCTTAATATGAATTGCTCTAATTGAAATGGAATCCACGATTTTCAAAAGTGAAACCCGTATTATATGTATATATATTGCTACACCTATAGAAGAATCGGTAGGATTTTTTTCTCTCAAATAATTGGCATATGTTTTTGTGATTGGATCAGTAGTTATATATGCAAGTACTCTTAACCATGTTTAGATAGACTGAATTCTAAGAGTTTTGTTCAGAATCGAAGCGAAACAAATGGGGTAAAGTTCAAAAGTAATTGGCGTTGTAAAAATATAATATATATATATATATATTAGTATTGATCTTTTTTTTTTTTTTTTTTTAGTAAATTGGCCAGAAGAATTTTAGATAAGTCATTCACGTGTGTGTGTGTATGCATATATATATATAAGCCGATTATAATTAATCTATTCATTTGATTCAAGATTGGATTTTTGTATGCTAATTATAGTAATAATTAATGATGTCGTGATGAATTATAATTTTTACCTGTCTTAGAAGCTCTTGCAGGCTAGATATTAGACATCTTGTTCAGAATTTAATTAAGACTGTGACTTAATGCACTCACACACAACAAAAATACTATAACACCATCAAAAATAATATAGGTTGATATTTTTAAACGCTTGATTAGGTTTAGCCTATGTTTGATGAATGAATTTAACTCAAACTCAACTCAAATTTTTCATCTCAAGTTTTGTCTTTTTCTAAAAAATCAACAAAATTTATAACTATTTTTTAAAAAGTCAACTTAACTCAACTCAAATTTTCATCTCATCTCAAACTCAGCTCAAACACCAAACGAACCCTTAGAATCTAATCAAAATAAAATACTATTTAACAGAAAATTTTTTTTTAAGCTAATTTAAAACATCGTGCGGTAGAAAGTGAATCACGGGCGCTCACCTTCAATCCAACGGCGTTCCTACAATCTAAAAGTTGAAGGAGCACTGGCGTTACTGTGATAAGCTACACTGTAGAATTTCCAGCTACAAGCAGGTCCCCACCACTCTCGTTTCTCGCGTATGAAAACCTGACACGTGGACGAGACTTTGCAGAGCCGCCCTCGCACGCTCGTATTCGCAAAGGGAAGGAGTGGACCCCACTTTTTCTTTTGTAAACGGATGAAACTTCGCGTGGACGACAATCAACGCCTGGGCCCCCATACGATCCGTTGCCCCCCCCCCCCCCCCACAACAGGCCCACATTCTCTCTTGTCCTATCTTCGTCTCTTTTTTTTTTCCCATTGTTTTGTATATTGTTTTTTGTTTTTGTTTTTGTTTTTTTGATAAATTACACTTTTTTCTCTTAACTTTAAGACTTGTCATCAAATGTCTCCTAAACTTCAATTTATAACATTCTTTTCTCTAAATTTTAAAAAAATTTGAGAATTTACTCGTCAATTAAATTTATGACGAAAGAATATACATGTCACTCGTTACAAGCACAGGTTAACAATAAATTTATTGTTGTAAAAGGCATTTAGAAGAGTTGTGTAATTATGTGTTTACCAATTAAAAAACAAAGTGCACAAAAAAATTCCCCATATTTTTAATTGGATTGCCAATTTACTCGATTTTATTTATTTATTTATTTAAGTATTATTGAGAATTGTATACTTTTTTGTTACGTGGAAAAAAAAAATCTATTAGTGCCCTCACATCCCCAGCAGCACAGTGAGAATATATTGGTATTACGTGTGAAATGATAAGAGATTCAACATAAAAATCCACATGTAAAAAGTTAGGATCTAGAGTTCAATGTTAGTGAATAAATTGGACCCCAAAATTGTACTATTAGGGCACCGTTTGGAGGGTCATCTCCAACTCCATCTTTATTATTTTTTTTTGTCTTTTTTTTTTTTTCAATTCAAAACTATTTTTCACTATTTACCTTTTCAGATGTTTGCATTAAACTTAAATTTTAAGACCTCGATTAGTTCATCGGTTGAAATTGAAATTTTTAAGTTGAAGTTTGTTAATTTTTCAAAAACTAGTTAAAATTTTTATTGACTTTTTAAAAAAAGATAAAAACTGAATTGGAAGTTTTGAGTTAGAAATGAGAACCAAACATATAATAAAAGTTCATAATTTTCTCATTTTAATTTAAAATAAAATGATCATTGTGTCAAAATACTCACATTTTTCTAAACATATTTAAAATTTTTGTATTATTTTTTATATCACAGCATGTATTTCCAATCTAATTTCGAAAAATCTATCTCCAACCTAACTTTTAAAATCTATCTTCAGATATCTCCCAAACGGACCATCATTCTTGTCACTAGTGAGTCAATTAGATTCAAACCTGAATTAAAAGTATACGAGTCTTAAGTGGACTTCCCTCAACTATTGGGCCTAAAACAATGGGCCGACTTTCAACTGCACAGAAGGACATCTTAAAGGATCATTTTACATATGGCTCTTTTTGTATAAACACTTCCGTCGTAAAATCTCACCTTAAACCCTTTGAAACCTAGTCGAAGGGTTTTTCCAAATCCTTCACGACAAAGCGGCCATGAACCGAGCAAGGAACATCCTCATTTCCCTCCGACTCGCCAACTCGCTCCTCTTGACTCAGATTCGCAACTCGACTCGGCCACCTCGTTCTCAGGTGAGTCGTCTCTCACAACTTTCGTCATTTCTTCCAAATCAATCTCACAACTCTCATTTCACCAACACCCCCCATCACAAGCTCTTCTTCTCCTCAAGTACCCCCAACTCCGTCGTGGAACTCGTCCTAGCCAACGAGTGGTCCACTGAGTTGGAGACCGAGTTACACAATTCGAACCTCGGATGGACCCATGAACGAGTTGTCTACGTTTTGAAGAAACTGGATAAAAACCCACAAAAGGCTTCTGATTTCTTCAACTGGGTTTGCGAGAAAAATGGGTTCAGACCAAGTTCTCTGGTTTACAGTTTGATGCTTAGAATCCTAGTTCTTAAGGACATGAAAATGTTTTGGGAAACTATCAAGAAGATGAAAGAACAAGGCTTTTATATTGATGAAGAAACTTTTATCTCAATCTTGGGACGGTTAAACAAGGAAAATATGAATAAGGATGTTGTGGCTTTGAAACACTTTAATGATAGGATGGTTGAAGAATATGCAATGGTTAGTGTTGTCAAGAAGGTGGTTGATGTTGTTTTGGGGATGGAATGGAGTGATGAGGTTGAGAATCGATTAGGGGAGATCGTAGTCGAGTTTACGGATAATTTCGTGTTAAGGGTATTGAAGGAACTTAGAAATCACCCATCAAAAGCTTGTAGCTTTTTTCATTGGATTGATCAGTATCCGGGCTATGAGCATAATTCGGTCACTTATAATGCAGCTGCAAGGGTTCTTGGTCGCAATAATTCGATCATAGAATTTTGGGATATGATTGCGAAAATGAAGGGCACGGGTCATGATTTGGATCTTGACAGTTACATTAAGATTTCAAGGCAATTTCAGAAGAGTAAGATGATGGAGGATGCGGTGAAGCTTTATGAGTTGATGATGGATGGCCCTTATAAGCCCTCGGCTCAAGACTGCAGTTATCTTTTACGAAGCATCTCGGTTGGTGATAAACCAGATTTGAGTTTGGCATTTAGAGTTGCGAAGAAATATGAGTCCACGGGACACACCCTTTCTAAGGCTGCTTATGATGGGATTCATAGGTCTTTGACAAGCGCGGGAAGGTTTGATGAGGCAGAAGACATGATGAATGTAATGAGAAATGCGGGGTATGAGCCGGATAACATCACTTACAGCCAATTGGTCTTTGGACTGTGTAAGGCAAGGAGGCTTGAAGAAGCTTCTCGGGTGCTAGATGAGATGGAAGCAAATGGATGTACTCCTGATATCAAGACTTGGACCATTTTGATTCAAGGGCATTGTTCTGCCGGTGAAGTCGACAAGGCGTTAATCTGTTTTGCAAAGATGATAGAAAAGAATTGCAATGCCGATGCCGACTTGTTGGATGTCTTGATAAATGGTTTCCTCAGTCAGCGGAAGATACAGGGCGCATACAATTTGCTGATTCAATTGGCGAATAAAGCTCGCCTAAAACCTTGGCAAGCAACGTACAAAAACCTCATTGAAAAGCTGTTAGAAGTGAGGAAACTTGAAGAAGCAATGGACCTTCTTCGTTTGATGAAGAAACAGAAGTACCCTCCCTACCCTGACCCTTTTATTCCATATGTCTCGAAGTTTGGGACCGTTGAGGATGCTGCCGAGTTTTTAAAGGCCTTGAGTGTGAAGGAATATCCATCTCCCTCAGCCTATGTTCATGTTTTTAAATCATTCTTTAGCGAAGGTAGACACTCTGAGGCGAAAGATCTGCTTTTTAAGTGCCCTCATCATATTCGCAAACATCAGGAAATTTCCAAACTTTTTGGGTCCGCAAAGGGCAGCTCGGGTTCTGCTTGATTTTGTGTTTTTTTGTTTTTTTTGTTGTTACTAGATGTTATTACTTGACATGTAGTTAGTGAGTACTCAACAATTGTCTTGTGAGAGATGAAATGGCCAACTCTATGCAAAATATGGAAAGAATTTGGATTTATTTTCTTTGGACAGAATTTGAACTACAACACAGCTTCTTTTCTCATTTTCTTATCCTATATTTTAATCCGCGGATATCGTCGTTAATCGTCATTACAAGTAAACTCATAGCCAAACAAGTTGCCAATTCATTCTGGAAGTTGCTCATTAAGCTACATTATTTACAAAACTCGCCTAAAAGATTCAGTCGGGCAGCTCAGAACATTCCCTCTTTGCAGTATCTATCATTGCAGACAAGAACTTGCTGGGGTCACAGCTGTAGGGATTTGAAAGAGAGGCATGTGCCAAGAATGGAAGCTTTCTCAGAGTCCGTCCGCTTAATCCCTATGGAAGATAATGTCAAAATAAAGTCCATGGTGGAGTCAAATAAGAAATCCCGATTCTAATTTAGCAGGAATTGAAGCGTAATTTACCCTTACCTCGCACTCTTCTGCAGCTTCAAGCAATTGTTTACATAGGTGAAGTGTCTCAGCTTCCTGATTCTCGTTCATATTCAATTTCTCTTTTAAACTAGTATAGTTTGGAAGCGTAAATTGATCCTGCAAAATTTTCAGCTTTGATTACTGCAATTTTGAAGTTTGTCTAGTTCAGCACTTGGTGTAGGGAATGAAAGCAACGAAGGCTTATTTTTCTATGTGCATAATGTCAGTTTTTAAACAACGTTAGACATTCATACCCGAAAGTAAGAAAATATTCCCGACCGTACAAGTT
This sequence comes from Ficus carica, assembly GCA_009761775.1. Lineage (NCBI taxonomy): Eukaryota > Viridiplantae > Streptophyta > Magnoliopsida > Rosales > Moraceae > Ficus > Ficus carica. Next base: position 4,673,866 of record CM019744.1, on the reverse strand, counting down.
CCTCCAAGCAGCTCCTCAGAATTTCATAACGAGCTTGAAGAGTTGGAGGACCAACATATGCCTTGATATCAGCTCGATCGATAAATGCAATATCTGCGACACAACAAAACTGGTAAGGCCCTACATGCTATAAGTGTGGGGATTGAAAATATTCGTAAACAAATTGAAAAAGCTTCAAATTCACTTGGTCGGATGTCAGGCTTAGGCTTACCAATAGCGGCAGTAATATTGGACGTAGTCAAAATTATCACATTTGGAGATGATTTCAATTTGTCAATCTGAGTCAGAAGTGCGTTCACAACCTGAAACGCCGATTTTAAGATGCAATTAGATCAAAAACTGAACTTGTTTGTTTATCTAAACCAGGTTATTGTTGCCTAGTATTTTGAACGATTAACGTGATAATTTGAAGGTTAGGGAGCTCTTATGGTAGGGGGAAAGTTGGGGGACAGTACCCTGATAGAATCTGAAGGTTCAGAACCGGACAGAGCCGCCTTTCTAGCAGCGGCAAGACTTTCAACTTCATCTGCAGCATGATCATTTACTTGTAGTTATAAAGGCTAGAAGGACGAAAGATGAATTTTAGAATAAAACACTGCGTAATTATTAAATTTGAAAGATTTGTAATAATTAAGCTCACCAATCAAAACAAATACCAGGTTGTTTTCTTCCTCCACCATTTCTTGAATTTTCTGGAAAAGCTTTGCCACCTATAGCAGCAAAATACAAGCGACAGAACGGAATCCAATTCTTAAGATTAACTTGTTGCTTGAACTTATTTCATTTCAGTTTGCAATTTCAGAATGAAATATTTTCCCAGGCCAACATATTCAGAATCAGTAGGCTAACAACACTATAATCAAAACTACAAATTCAAACCGTACCATTCTAAGCCTTCATATTTTTTAAACCTAATAGAAGACCAAGGAACTGAATTAAGCTCAGACCGACTCCATGAGATAACAAAGTTACATTTTTTTGATTATTGATTAAAGATTTAGATTTTAAAGGCCAAGTTAAACTAAGTACCATTAGCAAGTAACAGAAACCGAAAACATCTTTTTAAGGGTTACAGAGATGATTACATACCAACTTGCCACTCTCAGAAAACCATTTACTAAACAAAGAATGTGCATTAACTTCCACCAATTGGCACTGTGGATATCTGTAAACAAGATAAAAAATGAGTAAAAATGCTGAAAAAATGGTCCAACTAACAGATTGTCTATTCACTGGGCTATGTATAAACAAACCTAGAATTAAATCGTATAGATAGCTTTTGAGCCAGTGCTTTGCATAAAGAAGTTTTCCCGGTCCCTGGAGGTCCATGTAGAAGCACAACGCTGCGAAAATTTGAGGCAATGAACTAAAAATAAGGAAAAGCTTAAATGCAACTTGCAAGAACTTCACTTCATTAACATTAATTCTAAAAGCGTAAAATATTAGTCATGGACATTGATGAAATTAGTAAACCATTCCTTACCGATTCCACGAAACAAGAAAAGGGTTCACTCCCTTCTCAGTAAAGAGCAATGCACTTGCTGCATATCGCAGCAACCTTTTCTTTAGACCTGGTTCATAAATTAAGCTGCAAAGAACAATTGAAAATGTCCTTACATCGAGCTGATTTTCAAACGATTAGGGGAAAAGTGTAGTTGTAAACAAACCTTTCCCACATGCCATCAAATTCCTTTGCCGGAAGAATCCATTCATTGAAGCTGGCAAGTTGTCCATCCCCACTTAATTCCTCACATGGCCCTTCCTCACTAAGCTGGAAAAGTAAGAGGTAACATAAAGTGTAAAAGTGGAAGCTCAGTGAAAAATGAGCTTTGAAAACGTTCCGTGGTCAAGCAACCCTCTCAGATATGCCATTTAATGAAGTTAAAATGCAGGCTAATGAAAGAAGCAATAAAATGAACGATCAGCCAGTACTTCGATTCAATTCTCAATAGAAAAATGCAAGGATTTGAAAGCTGTATGCCAAGAACCATCAGCTAAACAGTTACCTGAAAGACATGAACGGCGGGCTGGACTTGCCAGAACAAAAGAATGTCATGGTTCTGCACCCATTCCTCTACAAATACAAACACTTCAAGCATCACAACCGAAAAAAGCCAAAATGCTTTTCCGCAACTGTTTTTCTATTAGATAAAGCTACTCGGAAATCTTCCATAATCAAGCTGCTTAAGAGTTTCAAATTCAATTTAATCTGCCTACCCTTCACTTCAAAATTGAAAGATAAAATAATCGTGCATAAAAATATTAAGAAAGCATACCAGTATCACAAACATTAATCCTTTGCACATTTTCTGTGAGAAACAAATCGTCAAGTGGCACAGCAATGGGTCCGTCTACATAGCTTAAGCTCCTCTTCTCAAGCATTCTAAGCATTTCGAAAGACAATAATTATATCCATAGACCATATATACACATATATACACATATATATTAGCCATTTCAAGCAACTCGAAGCATTCAATGAAATGAATAATCAAATTAATAATACAAATACCCGAAATTCACAACTAATTCTTGATCAAAATGGACAAAATCAAATCAGGCATAAAATAAATAAACGAGTCCGAAAACGTACTTCTCCACGGCCAATCGGACATCTTCCATCCGAGCAGTGCTTGAGGGTTTTAGGCAGACTTCAACTGTGACTCACAAAACAAAATGCCAAAATCTGGTTTTCAGATTTTTTTAATAAAAAATAAAAAAAGAAAGTTCGCGAGAAACTTAAATCGAAGGAAATTAGAAATGAAAACTGAAATTGGGAGGTCAATTGAAAATGGAGGAGGATCGAGAACAGCTCGTACTGACCGGAGACGAGAAATTTGTCTTGGTGCAGAGTCGGAGGAGGAGTGGGAGGAGGAGGAGGAGGTGGAGGTGGAGGTGGAGGTGGAGGTGGAGGTGGTGATAGAGGCGGTGGCGGCGGCTGCGTCAGGGGAGGTGGCGGTGGCGGTGACCTGACAACTCCGTTTTGGTCGGAGATTTGGTCGGACATTTGGGTGTCTTGAGGGTTTTGCAGAGAGATCTCCATGGGAGCAGCCATTTTTGGGTGGGAGAGGTGCACGGATTATTGTGTGGAGCTCATCGCAGAGGACCAATCGGGAATATAGGTTTGTCTTCGGCGGTGATGCGGGCCAGGGCCAAACCCTAGGGGGAAGGAAAAACGATGACGACGGGAAGTTTCTTTAAAAATGGGCGGGAAAATATTTGTCTGACGACTGTAGCTGGTTATTTAAAGGAGTGCTTTTTTTTTTTTGGTTGAACGGGGCTAATGACCTTTTTATATATAATTTTATTCAATTAAATATAGATCATTTTAAAATTTTATATTTTTATATCATCAAATTAGGTTTAATGCACAGACTTATACTAATTCTCAATTGGCACATAATTTTGGGGGTGTTTGGTGAATGAGTTTAGTTTAAGATTTTTAAGTTTCAATAGTAATTTTTCAGAAAAGACAAAAAACTTTTTTTCAGAAAAAGACAAAAATTATGATGAAAAAAGTACAATTTAGTTTAAAATAAACTAATAACCAAACATGCCATTTATCTTCAAACGTCCAAAATATCCTTTTTAATCTAAAAAATGCCCAAATTATCCTTGGAAAGAAAAAACTAAAATTAAATGTTATTTATCTTTTTATATTATGTATTTTTTTTATTCAAAATGTACATGGTGTATTTGAGAGTTATACCATTAGATTATTTTTAATATATATATATATATATATATATTCTCGAGCAACACTTAATTTTGACATCAAAATACCAAAGACACCCTTAGAATTTAGAATTAAAAAATTTGAAGAATTTCAAATTTAAGAGCATTTTAGCATTTTAAGGTCAAAATAAAGTGTGTTGACCGAGAAAATATATAAATTTGTGTATTAAATGTAGTAGAACGATATAAAAGTACGTGATTTTAAAATTGAAAGGTATACTTTTTAAATAAAAGAAAAATACAAAATATAAAAATGTAAACAAACCTACATAGTATACTAGTCAAACACTTTGTTTTTATTTTTACTTATATATATATATATTTTTTTCCCTGAACTATAGGTCCAATTTGATAATAGTATCTAAAATTTAAAACATTCCAAAATTAGTTTCCAAATAAATAATTTATTCCATTATAGTCAATTCCTCCAAAAATATTGTTAAAAACTGGACTATAATTATCTTAATTGGACCATATCTACGTTTCAAAATTCAATTTTGAAAGTATATTCTTAAAATACTTGTGTTTTTTTTTTTTTTTTTCACTCCCATTCTATCTAACAGTTCACGATACTTACTCGCAACGACAGGGTCAGTAATGACAACATTGGCACCTAAGACTGCGTATCTGATAAAAGGTGCCTTTGAGGATAATGATAACTCAGCTGTCAACCACACTAAATAGTGGTGTGACAGGTGAGAAAAGAGCCCAAGAGCCATAATAACCCAAAGGTTGACCAGTCACAAAACTCACAAGGGAAGATCTCCTAACCATAGCCCAAAATGAGTTGAGGCCCAAGGTCCCATTAACAATAGACGAAGCCAATGTTGGACCAAATAACAACTCCATAAGAGTGTAAATGATAATTAAAAACATATTTGATTTTCACGTGATCGATACTAACCAGAATTTTAATTATTTTTAGAAAGAATGACTAATATAAACTAATTAATAGTTCAAGAGCTGTATCTGAACATTTTAAAATTTGAGGACTAAAATAGGATTAGACCTATAATTTAAGGATAAAAAACAAAGTTAACCCATAATTATTTCACGTGTTCTCCTTAAACTTTAACCCATTCTCATTTTTCTCTTTAAACTTAAAAACTATCTTTTTATTGTTTGAATTTTGAATTAATCTCATTTAATTACTTCGATGAAAGTTCTGTCACTATTTTACCACCTCTACCAATTGGCTAGTACCAGTTGACTTTGATCAATCTTTGAGAATTCTGCACTAAAAATTGTTGAAAGTTTTAAAAAATAGATTGATCCTTAAAAATTCTCCTTTAAGAATTTTTAAGAGTAGATCACAAAAATTAGAAAATTAATACATAACACTGGTCTTTTTCCCTTGAGAGAGAAATAACATTGCTCTTTTTAGTTAGACCCATTAGCATCATAATGTAAGATAATAACAAAAAACCATAGATTCTAAATGAAACCATCGGACTCTATTAAAAAATATAAAGTTCAAATATCTCCGTCCTTAAGTAAAAAAATAAATAATAAAAACCATCTTCAATCTCACATGTTAAAAAGTGGACAATTGAGATTAACAAACAAAAAGACAAATCAAACCCTACCCCACAAACAAGACAATTTTCTCCATAACCCATCCAAAAAGGCACACATAGGTAGGCTTTCACGAGCCATGACATTCTTGGGAAGGATAGAGAAAAGGGTCGTTTTCTATTTGTAATTTCTATAAGTAACAACAACAACAACAGTACTTATCAAAAAAATAAAAAATAAAAAAAGAACAACAACAACAATAAAAACAAGTAAAATCAAACTCATACATTTTCAACTTATCTTTCTCCTCATCATGATAACATTTTAACTACAATGTGAGGCTCTAATTCTCTCATCTCATGGCCTATTGAAAGAACACTTTCTTAGAGCACAAAAACAAACACAAAAATCAGCCAAAAAAACAAAAAAAAGGGGGTTATGAAGAAGAGACTAGAGCTTGAAGAAGATGGGGTTATCGATGAGCGAGAGGTCGAGATCATCAAGGCCGTGGCACAAGCTTGGTACAACCATTCCAAGAGCTTAGGACCGACGAATGAGTTCGACGCGAGGAAGAGGAATTTTCGAGGCAAGTCTTCAAGATTCAAGATTGAAGCAATGACCAAGAGGTCTTCATCATCATCGTTATCATCAACTTCTAATAGTAAAGCAAATTCTTCTTGGGATTTCGGGCAATCCTTGTGGGACTCTTATGAGATTGTGACAGTCTCCAAGAGGTTAGAGACGGGTTTGGTGTTTGATAATCCGTTTTCTGATCAGCCGCATAGCGGTTCCGATCGAGTCCATAGGAAGCGTAAAGAAAGTAAGCATAGTCTTAGAAATTTGTTCAGTCAAATGTCTTCAAGGAGATTCAATGAGGATAAAATTCCGCGGTACGACGATTTGTAATCTTTCTTTTGTTTCGTTTCGTTTTTGTTAATCCGAGCTCATTCTTGCCGATATTAATTGTTTCATTTTCTTCTATGATTTGAAGAAAAAAAAAATTAGAATGTTAGAACCAGGAGAATAAGCAACACATTGATTTTTCTAGGAAGAGGAATTTTAATAATAAGAGAATTCTCACAACAACAATTTCTGTGATGTCCCGCGAAAATTTTCGATATGTTGGCCTTAGTTTTCGATGTTTTTCTGTATAACTCGCACAGTTTTTCCTTCCCTGATTAGTTCAAGCTCTGCTTTACTGCTCTGCCTGCTGCTTAACCGCACACACATGTAACAAAATTAAAAATGTGATAAACGTCGTTAAAACTTGTATTCGTTTCACCATTTTTTCGACGTTTGAAATCGAGGGCTCTAGAGGAATTCGACACCCTGCAAGTGGAGAGTAACCTCTACCATAGTCCATAGGATTCTGAAAAGGGTATATGTTATTCCAAGTGCAATAATTTTGCGTACTGTGAAGGTCCACCTTATTCCCCATCAGAATTATTGCAGGCTGGTTGTGGACCCTTCAACAGCCCTGCAATAAGTTCCAGTGTGCTCTAACAAATGGGATTGGGGAATTTATTTAAACTATTTGCAATTTTGGTACACACTTTGGTGTTCCTTTCATCTATGTCCCTGCTGTCTAAAGAATATTATGTTACTCTCTCTCAAATTCCATGTCCTTCTTTGAATCTATTAACTCGGGGACCATTTTCGCACTAGACGGCCGATTTGTCCTTGAATAGTGAAAGCCTAGCACTTTGGCTACCAGTACTCGGCATAGAATTCTTATCCTTCCCTTTTTAATGTAGTTCGTTCAAGTAAATTTAATTCTGAGAGTAGGAAATGTTAAGAATTAGACGTCCTAATTATATATCAACAAGATCAATAAACTAGAAGAAAAAAATTAACAAACAAAAACATACGAGATTCATGACGATAACTTCTACTATTTTCTTATGCATCTTAACACACATGTATCAAATAAACGACATCAGACACTGCACTTTATTTCTATAGAGGCGTCCTATATATAAAAAAATACTCCTTAACTAGGTGTATATATAGATAATATATATATATGTGTGTGTGTGTGTGTGCGTGTGAGAGGCCTTAATTTGCTTTGAACGACTTCTCCTTGAAAAGCTCGAACCCCTTGCGCCTTTGCTGGATAAATCTGTTTGCTTCAGTATTGATACTCTGATCATCATCACAAACTTGGCGGTTCGCAGAATTTCCATTGACATTGCCATCGCCGCTCGACTGCTCGTACTCGAAAACCTCGACGGTGTCCTTAAAGTGTGGGCTATGTTGGTGCTTCTTGTGGCTGATCTTGTTGTTGTGATCAGCTTCTTTCCCTTCCGATTCGCGAGTAGTAGGCATCATCACCCTCGTGTTTCTGTAGAACATCGGCGCATTCCCATAGCGCGGCACGTCGGTGGTGAAAACGCTCGGAGTCCTTACCAATCTCGTTATGTAGTCATAGTAATCGTTGGACGACATGTTTGTTTGGAACTATGATGAATATCTTACAAGAGTTTTGCAAATTTATAAGCAGAAATGGGGTGATCTTCTTTTTTTTTTTTTTTTTTTTTTTCTTTTTCCCCTTTCTTTATTCTTAAGAGATAGGGTTTGCATCTAATTCTCCATCTATTGTCTATTTCAGAATATGGATTCAGATTTATGAAAAGAATAATATATTTGGACGACAAGGATTTGAGCCAGAGAAAAGATGGACGTTCCTTTCCTAGCGGACATGATCTTTTTTTCCACGTATGGAGTGAGGAATCAGTCTTCTTGTAGATAAAATTAATCCTTGGCTATATTCACTTGTACATATATGTATATATATTTCTACGTATATATAAGTATACATGTATAGCTTATTCTCATGGTAAGTGTGTGTGGGATAGATATTGGTTTCATGTTTTAAGGTTCTAAAGAAAAAGAAAATTAAAACTAATCAAAACATAAAGCCTAAGTTTGGTATTACATTTCATTTTGAACTAAACCGTACTTTACGGCTTTTTTTTTTGTCTTTTTCTGAAAAAGTCAACAAAAATTATAACTAGATTTTCAAAAGTCAACAAACTTTAACTTAAAAATTTTATTTTATTTTAAACTCAACCCGAACATCAAACGCACCCTAATAACGGAAAGAGAAAAAAAAAATACATATATATGTATAAGTACATACGTGTATCTATATATGATATATATGTACATGTATAAGTACATACATATATGTATGTATGTATGTATGTACGTACATATGTACCAATAAGAAAGCATCTCATTTCTTATGAGGCCAATAGTGCTGATGGATGGTTTGAATGTATGTTCATTGGGAAAATTAGTAACTTTCTTCTTGGTATTATACTTTTTTTTTTCTTTTCCAAAATAAAGACAACATAAAACATTAGGTTAATTACATAATCATTTTCAATTTATCCTATGTTTTTGAAACTTCAAAGTTCAAAGGTACTTTTTGAATTTGAAAAATTTATTTCAGGGGATGTTTGGGTGATGAGTTTAAACTCATCACCATCAACTCAATTTTTGTCTTTTTCCCCAAAAGTTTTTTGTCTTTCTGAAAAAGTCAACCAAAATCACTATTTAAACTTAAAAATTTCAACTCAAACTCATTCACCAAACATCAATTTCATTCCTCACATATATATATATATATATATTTTACATTTCTCACATACTTTGTGAATAAAATAAAAAAAAAGGACAAAACAACAAAAATGCCTTAAATAGTTTATGAAAAAAAATTTAAACATATGAAAATGATTAGAAAACCTAAAACAAACGGATAAAGTTTCTAAAATGATCTTGAATTTTTTAAAATGTTTAAATTGTTTTTATAGTTATTTCAGAAGAAAAATAATATTCATTTGAAATAAATTCAATTTGAAAAATGGTTATATATATATATATATTTTAAAGAAAATTACCATTCAAATTAAAACTAGATACAAACACCAATATCAAATATTAAACTATCATGTGGTACAAAAGACACAACTCTCAATTAATACCGATTCCATCAGTAAAATCTGATGAAACTTATTGAGGAGAACATAAACCGAGAATTATCTTTTTGTCTTTTTCTATTGTCTTCATCCAAAAAAAAACAAAAAACAAAAAACAAAAAAACAAACAAAAAACAATTGCGCGAGGCATGAAATTGAAACATATTTTTCAAATTCAAATAATAAAGTTTCTGAAAACGAAAAGATAAATTTTGAAATAATTAAAACCAAGAGGTATGATTCTGTAATTAATCCTTTAAAATATTTGGTGTTCAAATGGTTAAACACTTCTAATATTTATTGGAATTCATTGTTCTACCCACTTTTTTTTTTTTTTTAAGAATATTGTTAACAATTAAAAATAGAGAGATACATATATTGTGTTATTTGTAGCACTACTTAAACTTGAAGAATGGAGTTAAAATACTCAAAATGAAAGGTTAACTTTTCAAATAATTAAAATTCAGGGGTTACTTTATAATTACGCTTTGGTTTTTTAAATACAAACCCTCACATTAAACAACTTTTTTTTTTCTTTTATGGAACTCATATGAAAATACTTTGCATTTTCATCCTTACTAATAGTGAATGTGGCCAAAAGGGAAAGTTCTTTTAAAGAACTAAAAAGACACCAAAAACCAACACCAACATGGTATTGGCCACGCACCCTCTCTCTCCCTCCAAAACTCCAACTGCCATAACTACCATTTCCGAGTTCCCACATAATCCCAAAACCTTAATTCTTCACCAATGCAAGACCACCAAAGACCTCAACCAAATCCACGCCCACCTCATCAAAACCCGCCTCCTCCACCACCCCGCCGTCGCCGAGAACCTCCTCGAGTCCGCCGCCATACTTCTTCCGGACGCCATGGACTATGCTCTCTCCATTTTCCGCCAAATCGACCGGCCCGATTCCTCGGCATACAATGTCATGATCAGGGGACTCATACACAAGAAGTTGAACCACAATGCCATTCTCTTGTTCAAGAACATGTGCGAAAACTCGGTGCAACTTGATGAATTTACGTTCCCCAGTGTCTTGAAAGCTTGCTCTAGACTCGGCGCGTTGCGTGAGGGAGAGCAGATTCATGCCCAGATTATGAAATACTTTGGGTTTAACTCAGATGGGTTTGTCCAGAACACTTTGATTCATATGTATGCGAGCTGCGGCGAGTTGGAGATTGCACGGAATGTGTTTGATGAAATGCCGAGAAGAGATGTTATGACGTGGAATTCGATATTGGCGGGGTACGCGAAGAACGGACGTTGGGATGAAGTTGTGAGACTGTTTCGCGAGATGCAGGAATTGGGTGTTGAGTTTGACGAGGTTACGTTGATTAGTGTTTCGACGGCGTGTGGGAGAGTGGCTGATTTGGAGTTGGGAGAGTGGATTGATGAGTATGTTGATGCAAATGGGTTGAAGGGTAACCTTGCTTTGATCACTTCTCTGATTGACATGTACGGAAAATGCGGTCAGGTTGATACTGCAAGAAGATTGTTCGACCAAATGGATCGAAGAGACGTTGTTGCTTGGAGTGCCTTGATTTCTGGTTATAGCCAAGTGAATCGGTGTAGGGAAGCACTTGATCTGTTCAAAAAAATGCAAGAGGCTAATGTGGAACCGAACGAGGTTACTATGGTTAGTGTGCTTTATTCCTGTGCTGCCCTTGGAGCTCTAGAAACTGGTAAATGGGTCCGTTTTTACATAAAGAAGAAGAAAATGAAGCTCACTGTTATACTTGGAACTGCCCTAATTGATTTTTATGCAAAATGTGGATCCATAGAAGGTTCAATTGAGGTGTTTGATAAAATGCCTTCTAGAAATGTATTTTCCTGGACTGCACTTATTCAAGGTCTAGCTAGTAACGGTCAGGGGAAAAAAGCTCTTGAATACTTCAAATTAATGCAGGAAAAGAATATTGATCCCAATGATGTGACTTTCATCGGCATTCTTTCTGCTTGTAGCCATGCTGGTCTGGTTGACGAGGGCCGAAAACTTTTCATCAGCATGAGTAATGATTACGGAATTGAACCGAGGATTGAACACTACGGTTGTATGGTTGATATCTTGGGACGAGCTGGTTTGATTCAAGAGGCATATGAGTTTATAAAGAACATGCCTATCCAACCAAATGCTGTCGTCTGGAGGACGCTATTGGCTTCATGCAAGGCGCATAAAAATGTCAGAATTGGCGAAGAATCGCTAAAGAACGTAATTAGATTGGAACCTGCTCATAGTGGGGATTGCATACTTTTATCAAATCTTTACGCGTCAGTGGGAAGACATGATGATGCTCTAAGGGTGAGGAATCAAATGAAAGAGAAGGGGACAAATAAGACGGCTCCTGGCTGTAGCCTAATTGAGTTGGATGGAGAAATCTACGAGTTTTTTGCAGAAGACAACAGACATCCACACTCAAAGGAGGTTTACAATGCAACCGAAGACATGATGAGAAAGATCAAGTCAGCCGGCTATGTCCCAAACGTAACAGATGCAAGACTAGATGCAGAGGAAGAAGATAAGGAAGCATCAGTGTCTCATCACAGCGAGAAACTCGCCATTGCTTTTGGTCTTATCAGAACATCTCCAGGAACTACAATTCGAGTGTCCAAGAATCTGAGAGTGTGCACTGACTGCCACAACGCAACGAAACTAATATCGAAAGTATTCAAAAGAGAGATTGTTCTACGGGATAGGAACCGCTTCCATCATTTCAAACAAGGGTCGTGTTCCTGCAATGACTACTGGTGAATCTCGAGTATCTTTACATCTTACAAGATCTATTCTATTCCTGATTTGTACAACGATTCGTCGTTTAAGACTCAGCATTGCATTTTCAATGACCCTTTGACATTGCAAAGTGAAGGCAATGCTTAAGAAATTGTTATGATCTTAAAAAGCAGAATATAATGGACCCATTGTCTGGATTATACTTAATGCTTTATTTTCTGATTCTGATGAGGTGTCCATAAGAACAGGAGCACTTTTATTCTTTGCAATTTATATTTTCTCATCTTATTCCCGTTTATAGTTGAAAAAACGAGAGAGAAATTAAGTCAGATGGCAGTTTTTGGACACTTATTTAAAAAAGTGATCTCTTTTTTGTTTTTTTGAAAAAAAAAAAAAAAAAAAGGACCAGTGCCCATAAAAATGTCGGGTTGAGTCAATAAGTTATTAACCATCCACCAAGTGGTCAATAACTGATTGACTAATTTTAAGAAAACAATCATTTTTCTAATTTGACAAAACATGAGATATTCATTAACAAATAATTTAAAAAAAAGGTTATTTTCCCACCTCAAAAAAAAAAAAAAAAAAAAAAAAAAAAAAACCCACGTGTGTTACGAACCTAGAAGTTAGGTTATTATTTTTATTTGTTTTATTTTATGTATGTAATATTTTATTAGTCTTTATGTTAAATAAGATTCTTAGTATATGTTAGTTGTAACTTGTTCCTATTTTATAGGATATGCATTATGTATGTGTTTCAGTTAGTGGTGTAATAGAATCAAGTGTAATCTTTTTGTATTTAAACTTCATAAATTAATGAGAAAGGGGTGCTGAATATTTTTCTCAAACGTCGAGCTTGTGTGGGAGGTTTTGGTTCTCTCCAATGAACCATAATTATCTTAAGAGGACATGGTTTCTTGAATTACCAGAATTTTCTCTTTAATTTCTTCGTTTCTTTTGGGTCTGTATCAATGTGTCTTACTCAATGGTGATATTCAGCATTTATTAGGAACAAGGACTAGATTGTCTTGATTCATATTCAAACACACATGGTTTACATGCAACCAATTTTTACGTCAATCAATTTGTCAATTGTACTTGCAGCCAAATTTCCCCATCACTCTCCCACAATCCGTGAAAAACCAGCTTTGCAGTTTTGTGTGTGTGACTCACATGCCCAAGTAGACGAGCTAAAAAGATGGACCAGCAACAAATTTTCACCGCTTCATAAAAAACTTGCCGAGTCACTTTTAACCCATCTCCTAAGCAATACCATTGACAATTTGGTAATACAATCTGTTTGTTTTTGAGAAGAATCTATATCATATGTCGTAATCAGACATGGTTTTTAATCATCAGTTCTTCATCAAGCTCCGTTGAATTACGATATTTTTTTAATCTGATATGATCCTGATAGGGGATTTTTCCATACCGGACCACAAAATCCAAACGAAATAATGAGAAGTAATGGGAAAAAAAAGATTATGTACGGCATCAGGAGCAATTCTTTGCTTACAAAGAATATATTCTCCATCTTGCAAATTTACAAGCAAAATATGAAAAAGGAACCTTACTGTAAACTATTAGTGACTTGACTTGAAGTTAAAAGATTTACCTAATGAGAGCTAAGCTCCTACAAAGCTGAATCCATCAGCAAGGTACCGAATCGGACTAAATCCTGTGATTTACTAAGCTTATATATAAGCATTACTGCCCAAAAGGAAGGCCAAACGTTTACGATCTTCACTTCGACTCTTTAGTGGGGTTAATAACACCGGTTGAAGCAGAAGAAAAAACTTTTGGCTCGTCTTCCATATTTGCTTTCGGGGTCTCTCCTGTATCATCACGAACAGCAATCAATGAGCTTGTACCGGGAGACTCGGGTGGCAAGACGGTGTTCTCTGAAGTGAAAATCCTAGAAGGGATTACGGGTTCCGGAGGAGAAATGGTGTAAAGGTAGTTAAGCAGCATTTGGATTATTTGGCTGAAATTTGGCCGGGCATTCGGGTCCTCCTGCCAACATGAAGTTAGAATCGTTGCCAATTCCTCCGGAAGCTCCTCGGCACTGGGCCTCATATTCTGAAATGACAAATTAAACCTTCAAATATTCAGAGAAATTTAGGAATACAAGTAGAGCAATCGAAAAACGAAGATACGGCTATTGCATAAGTTGCAAGAAAAACATGATTACTTTGAATGCAGCTGCATACGCAGCCTGCAGATTTGACATGCCTTCAAAGGGCAATTTGTTGTGCAAAAGCTCCCACAAAACAATCGCAAAACTATAGGCGTCCACTTTATGGTTGTAATGCTTCTTCTCTCCTTGCCTTAATGTAACAGTACTGTACAACTGCCCTCCAAAAAATCAACAGCATTAACAGTATTTACAATTCCTCAAAGAAAGGATGAAGATTGAGAGATATAAACTGTGCTTTTTTTTCTAAGTACCTCCGGAGCCATCCAACGATACGTTCCCGTTTCAGCAGTCATCATCTCAGTTAGTGACTCTTCTCTTGCTAAACCAAAATCTGCTAGTTTAACTATTTTGTGATCCGCAGTCATAAGCAAGTTCTCTGCAACCAAAAATACCAAAACACACAAGCCAATATAAAAGCCAACTTAATTACGTATATGCGTTAACACGCAAATCATCCAATCAAATTGAGTTAATTAAAAAAAAAAAAAGTTAAAACTTTATGAAGAGTTGCAGGTCATAATCCGCCATCCCATAAATCTCACTAGTCGGATGTCCGGGAGTCCTTCTAGTGACGGCTCATCCAAAAACTCATGTGTTTGGTGACTTAAACACATTAAAAACTATGCTTTCACTACTAAAAAAAATGTATTGAATATAATATCCTATCAGCAGTCATGAACTATGGCATGATAAGGCACCGGTACAACCGTACACGAGAGATAAATTCAGAAATTAAAATCCAAAGAAAGTTAAACCATGAGCAGTTGGGACATTGAAAACATAGAAGACACTTCCATGCCACCAATAACAGTGTCATTAATAACCTTTGACTTAAAGAATCTGAATCTGTCCGGAGAAAAACTAAAACCATAACAAGATAAAACTTTTCTTTTCCTGCATAATGAAGAACATGGAGAATTCTGTGATAGGGTATGGAAAATCATACACAGTTCTAAACCGTCAGATTACATCAGAATCATGTCGGATATTAAAAAATGAGCGATTACCGGGCTTAAGATCACGGTGTATGATGCCATGAGAGTGGAGGCACTCCATTGCACGAGCAATGTCAAGTGCAAAATCAACAGCAACCCGAGTTTCTAAGCACCTTGGCCTCATGTTCAGCAAGTATTTACGCAATGTGCCACCCAATAAAAGCTCAGTAACTATCACCATAACCGGTTCCTTGCAAGCACCAATGAACTGTTGACACACAACGTTTTTGCATTAATTATCTGACATAGACAAACAACAATATGATAGTAATTGCCCCAGCAACTTACTTTTCTTTTCTTTTCTTTTCTTTTTTTCTCTTCATTTTCTTTCTCATCAAATAAGTTGAGAGGACTTAAAAATCCCACCTTGACTAAATTTTTGTGTTGAACTCTGGACAACATTGCAACCTCTCTAGCAAACCTGCCTTCCCTTTTGGAAATTTCCTCTGGAGTTTCTCCTTTGTGAACAATTTTTATGGCAACAGTCTGGTTTTTGTATCTGAAAAACATTAAAAAAAAAAAAAGATAAATAAAGGAGTGAGATTATCATATTATAATGCATTATTGAAGATTTCTGAGGTTCTAAAACCTCACTGTCACAATGATCACACTAAAAAAAATAAAAAATTGGATTATTGTCACGGAAGTTGACAACATTATCAGAAATGACCCCCCAACAAAAAAAATATCTTCCACAAAGCCCCCACTAAAGAATGAAAAAGAAAGTGTTCCCAAAACAATAGCTTTCAGAAAAGCACAAAACAAAAATTTTAAAAAAATGTAAATCTAGTTCATATTCTTCCCAACCACGGAGAAATGACATTGCCCAGAATTCAAAAAACCAAGACAGAACTTCCAAATCTGCAGAGCATATCAATTGAATCTGACAAAAAAAAATAAAAAATAAAAAATAAAAAGACTTACTTTCCCTCATAGACTTTAGCATGAGCTCCTTCTCCAATCCTTGGACCAACAAAGAGATGTTTTGGATCAATTAGCCATTTTGCATCCAATCTGAACTCATCAGCTGAGTAAAACCTACTCCCAGATTCCATCTTTTTTTTCTACGCAAGAAAAAAATTCAATAACACCTATACTTGTGTATGTATATGTATCTACATATATATATATATATATATATGTTTTTCTACTGAACTCTAGAACCCATCACCATTTTTGTAGAGAAGAGGGCATTGAAAAGCTCATTGACAACAAAAAGAAAGAAGAATGAGGGAATGAAATGGATAAGCTGACACCAAAAAAAGGGAAAGAACTATACAAGATATGCTCTGAAGTAGTAGTAGTAATATTAGTAGTCTGCTCTGTTCTGCTCCAAACCACATCTCAAGACTGAAAACAGCCCAGAGATAAAATTAAAAATTAAAAAAAAAATCCAAAAAAAAAAAAAGAAAAAGAGAGAAGAAAAGGAAAACTCACAGGTGGATGCCTCAATACATGTCCTTTGGAGGAGGCAAGAACATGAAAACCCACATGTTTCACCCAGAGAGGAGATTGTGACACCAAAACTCCAAAACAAAAAGCCCAAAGCCCAAAGTGATACCTTGCAAGTTTTCTTTTTCTTTTTCTTTTTCTTTTTTAAGGGGAAATGAGAAGGATCCCCTAGGAAGTGGAAACAAAATGAGAGAAAGGGAAGTGACTTATATATATGTATATATATATATTAGCTATAATACAAAGAAAAAATAAAATGGAATTCTAAGACCACCCCATTTTGAGATTAATTAATTAATCTAAGTGGGCACTTGATCTGCAGACAGAAGATCATGGAAGGGATCAAGTCTATGTTCAATTAAGAATCTGGTGTGTTAGAGAGAGAAAGATATGTATAGAGGAGAGAGAGAGAGAGGAGAGAGAGAGATTTGTGAATATTGTAATAAAGACTGCGGAAGCCATAAACTACTCAAATAGCACATGAAAAACTGATATTGTCAACATGGGGACAAAGCCACTGAACAAGAAATGCCCTCTGTACTAGTTTACTTATTAGTTTCTCTCCTTCCTAGTTTTCTAGCTTTACCTTCTCCTGCTTGGGTTTTACTTCAATTAAAGCTTTCTTAGGCTTATAGCCTTTGAGTTCCATGTAAAGGGCCAAAGGGGCAATCATTATATATATTTATACACACACACACACACACACACAAACACACATATTCACCTTTCATATCACGTCACCAGTTACCACATTTTTGTTATCTACTTGGGCTACTTTGTTCAATAAATAACAATATAGACACGCAATTCTTTAAAACTTTTTGACTTGTTTACTTTTGTGCCCTTTTGAGATTTAGGGGACAACTGTAAATTTAGCAAAAATATATATATATATTTATATATATATATTTTGGAAATGGGGTTGCCTAAAAAGGAAAACTTTATGAAGAATAAGGAGTTATTATTATTTTAGTTATTAGATCAATTTTTCAACGATCTGATTTATGATCATAAATAATTTAATATGTCATGTCGTAAATTTTTAATAAAGAGTACTTATAAATAAAGATTATAAAAAATTTAATCAAATGATTAAAATAATAAAAAAATTTCACTAATTATACAGCTCTTGTTATAAGTTTTGCCTTTATTTTTGCTTTTTCAGTAAAAGGTTTTTTCCGCATTGATAAAGAGGAATTTTAGATCATTAGCACGCTACTTTACTTAATGTTGTGCAATATTCTACCATCATATTCCAAGGTACAAATTTTAACAAGATAATGATAATTCTTGATCGGAATATATTATAATTTTCTAGAATTTTTGAAGAAAAAGGACAGGACCGTACTTCTCAACGCCATATTCAACACATCGACACATTTTCAGATTTCAAACAATCAAAGTCACCACCACCCACAAGTTGGTACTTTTTGCTGTGGGTGGTAATTTTGATAAATTGGCAGCATCTTTGTTAAGCCACTTATGACACAAAAATAGATTTTGCGGATTTGTTAGTTTTGGGAGCCTGTTATAATTGCAAATTTGTTTTTTTTTTTTTTTTAATATTTAATGGAGAAATTGAAATTATATCATATAAAAAACAATTTGATGATTCACATAAAATAATAGAGAAAATTACTTTAATAATCCTATTTTTTTTCATCTACTGATCAATATAATACAAATTCCTCTATCTTAATCAACATAACACAAATTTTAACTTATTTTAATTTAATTTTATGTTATATTGATCTAATTTTATTATTTTATATCATATTGATATAATAATTTTTAAATCTGTACCATTCAAGTACTTTTCCTAGTAAATATGGGAAAGCCAAGCAGGACATTTGGAGAGGAGAGGTGACGAGACAAGTAACAACCAACCCCAAGCAGAAAACCAGGCAATTCACGGAGCAAAAGCCCCTTGTCGACAAATTCACTTCAAAACAAACAATTTTTTTTTAAGTTAGAACACATATAATCCTATGAGATAAATCGATCACAAAGACCTTCAAAAAAAATTTAACCTTCGTTTGATTTGTCGGTTGGAAATGAAATTTTTAGATTAGAACTGATTCACTTTTCTAAAATTAGTAATGATTTTTATTATCTTTCATAAAAAAAATAAAAACTAAAATGAAAATTTTGAATTAGAGATGATGCACCAAACATACCTTTAATAAATTTATAAATAAACCTTATTAAATTATAATTTTTAAATAATTACTAACCGGAGGAGGAGGAGAAGGGGAAAAAAAACTTTTAGGATTTGTTTGGTGAAACGGTTTGAGTTGAGATTTTTAAGTTTAATTAATAATTTTTGTTGATTTTTTCAAAAAAGACAAAAAAAATTTTTAGAAAAAGACAAAAAAAAAAAAAAAAAACTGATATACCAAACTCTCTCTTAGATACAATTATAAGCCAGTGGAAATCCTCGCTCCTCACTGATGCAAACTTTTCATAGTTTTTTTTTTTTTTTTTTTCTTCAGAGTTGGCTCTATAATAGAGGACAAACTCTCACTCACTCCTCTCACTAGTCACAACAGTTCCTCGCAATCCAACGAGCTGTGGGGCCAGAACTTGCAGTGTGTGAATAAAAAAATGGAAATTTAATGAAAGAGAAAATGATAGATATACATATGGATTAATATCTAGCACGCATGTATACAATATAATATTTACTAAAGCTGTTTATAACTCCATGTCAACATTAAGTACACATTAATGTTTCAGAGAGACATGGTCCATGATCCAAACCCTGCGGAAAAGCCATGAACCTAAAGCATAAAAAAACTAACAAAATGATGGCGCATAGTATGTCTGATTTGCCATGATTTATTTTGTGACATATATATATATATATATCATGACACTAGTCAACATATATCTATACATATACTACGAGAACCACAGGAGGTAGTCTCTGTTTACGCATTCTTCTCCCCATTAACAAGATCCATCACCACCCTCTTGATGCTTCCATTGTTCTTCGCCAGCAGCTTCTTGTTCGTTTCGGCATCACAGAAACCCTGCCAAAAAAAATAAATAATAAACAAGAAAAAGAGACATGTTTAAAGCCTCGTATAAAAATTTACAAACGAAAATAAAGAACAATCTTTGAAGAGGTTGTAACGCCTTGGGCAGCAAACTTACCATCTCCTCCAACTCCTCAAGGAGGGGATCCCACTCGGCAACGCCGCAGAGATCATCCACCGACTGCTCCAGATTGTATTCATTCATGCGCAGAATCTCCTTGTTCAGATCGATCTGCTTAAAACCCATCTCTTCAAGCTCTTTGAGGAGGGCCTCCTCGAAAACAATCTGGGAGTCTCCTTGAGACGATGATGCTGCGTTAACAGCAGGAGACGGCGGTGCTTCAATAACAGGAGATGATGGCGTTGCATTGACAACCAGAGATGGTGCAGGGCTGGTTGCAGCAGCAGGTGCAGTAGCAGGTGCAGGCTCAAACATAGAAACGGGCACAGGAGCAGGAGCAGGCTCGAACATAGGCAAAAAAGCAGGTGCAGGCTCAAACATATCCACAGGAGCCGAAGCAGGTGTTGGTACAGGCACAGACATAGCCGGAGCTGCCTCGGAGAACAGGTCATTGGAGGAATCCTTGGTTAAGTCAACAATGGGATACGACACACGTGACGTAGCCTCAGTTACTGAGGCGGAAGAGACACCATGACCAACCAGCAAGCTTTCATCTATGGGAAAATTAAGCTCCTCATTTCTTGGCTGCTGCACATTCATGGGCTTGACCGGTTCTGCAAATCCATTAGATGGCTTGGGTAAGTCACACTCCATATTCGTATCAACATTCACATTTATGGGTTGAGGGTGTTGGGTGCCACTGGTGAATGGAGGCAGACCCAGGCTCACTGGGATGCTCAAGGAAAATGCATTGCTCAGAGAAACATCAACCTGTGCGAATAAATACAGGAGAAGGTTATTGGATGATAACAGCAAACAGGAAGAGTTTGAGGAAATCTAAATGGGATATGGCACATGTTCGATAACTAAATTAAAATGAACCAATGTTCTTCCAAGAGAAAGATACCTGGATAAGAACCCAAACACGCTGTCCAAATTTCTGGCCCGACGGAGAAGCCATCCTCCAATAGGAAATGTATCGACCGGGATGTTCAGGTGCAATAAAATCAACCGCAACGTCAAGTTCACCATCAATTGGAACACCCTCAGCAGGAATCTGCCACATGTTGTAGATCAAGTGATCAATGAAAAGTTCAAAACAAAACCGAACAGAACATAAAGCAATGAACAATCATGATAAAAAGTCATCCACGGCAGTATTATGGATATGTCATACACACCTCCATCTCAGCTGTAAGAGTCCCAGAAAATCTGTCTCCCCCAATCCACACAAGCTGGGATCCTTGGGGCCAGACCAAACTGCCATTGTTCCGCATCCGCCATATTTTGGTAAACGGGGTAAACGGACCCATCAAGGTACCATCCATTACGTTGACATCCAAAATGAAGCGGCTATCAAACTTAGGTCGGCCAGCCTTTCGTAGGAAATGTGGTAAAGCTGGGGGTATAACCCATGGATGCTGCCAAAGAAGGAAATTAATTTTAAGACAACACAGTAACTAAGCACAACAAACAGCAAAAATTTACAAAGAAGATACATACTTGCTCATGCGTTCCCTTGAATGACATTGGATGCCGAAAAGACAATGGGCGGTCAATTCTGATGTAATCAGACTCGACACCCATTTCTGAAAAGCATACACTGCAAAGGTCATAGTCTTCTTTCCTGTCCAAATGGAGACATATAACAAAATTTCAACAGGGAGCTCAACAATTATCAGCAAGCGTATTAACATCAACATTCCAAGCTATAACAAGATTCATACACTTTGGACTTGAAACGAGGCCCAGTTATAGGATGAACACCACAGCCATCGCAGCGTATGCCTCTGTGAAATATCCCTCCCATGGCTTCAGCGTGATTCCTTTTTGTGGGATGGAAAGGACGAAACACAGGAGGAGGCAGAGCTGGGTTATTCAAAAGAGGCACTCCAGAAAAAGGGCATTCATTGAAAGGATTGGTGAAACCATCACGAGTTGGTAAAGGACACTTTTTCACATGCTTGATTGGAACGGAAGAACTCGCAGATGCTTCACAACCAACCAACTTTCCTTTAAGATTGCTGTCCACCTGCTTCTTCTTCTTTCTGTCATCACCAGCAGAAACAGCAACTGGTATGGATTTCAGATCAGTAGGCTCAGATGAATCACACTCGGCAGGAGGTTTGTTGAGATCAACAGAAGGGCGAACAGGAGTAACAGTCGCCCCTGCCCCACCAGTGCCATTTCCAACATCCACCAAATTCGTTTTTGGCGCCTCCTGGTTTGTTTTGGGACTTAATTGCGGAGATTTTGAACCTGCAGCAGCTGCTGGAACCTCAGGGCTTGCCAAAGTGGGATTTTGGGCACTTGTTTCTCCAATCAACTGAGGCAGCGAGAAGGACAACCCCATCCTTGAGAGCGAATCAACAAGGTTAGCAACAGCTGGACTTGTAGATGCAACCTTAGCCGAGTCATGAGAGAGCTTCAGAAGTGCCGCCCGAAGCGGCTCAGGTACAGGTTTCAAAACTTCAGTTGCAATACGGTTTATGTTTGGCAACGGAAGCTGATCGCTAGAGAATCTTAAGGGGGTAGAACTTCCACTAGATCTAGCACAAGATCTACCACTTTTGTCATTCTTCGACTGTACATCAATCCTCAAGAATTTCAGCTCCTGCCTCATCACGTCACGCAGATCATCATCATCAACTAGTGTCACTACATCACCATCTTCATCGATATAGGTCAGGGTTATATCAGCATCAGGGTTAAGACTAAACAGACTTAATACTTTCGCCTTCAATCCAACCATGTCAAGATCCAGTTGATCATTTCCATTGACTGTGGCATTGAAGCGTCGGAGTGTATCCCCATACTTGACCTGTAAACCAATCAAAGATATCGGAAACAAAATTAACTAAACACAATACAGTAACAATTACACCACTGAATCCATAAACAACCTTGCTTAACTGTTACAAAAAATAAGAACGAAAAAAGAGATTTTGACCATGACATGAAAGCCAATTTCCTAAAATATAAAAAACTTAAACGTATTCATGGCCAATTTTCTCCCGTTCCATTCAATCAATTTTCTGAAACCCATAACCAAAACATAGTAAGGTTCGCCACTTTAATCCATAACCCTGCTTAACTGTTACAAAAATGAAAAGGAAAAAAGTATGGACAGGAAAGCCAATTTCCTAAAAGATTGAAAACTTCAACATAAATCTAAGAAAAAAAGTACAAAAACGAAAGCGAGTTCACATGGCCGATTTTCTCCGGTTCCTTTCTATCAATTTCTAAAACCCATCTCCAAAACATAGTAAGTTCACAACTTTTTTCACAAACCCAATTAAGAAACAGAAGCTAATGAACAAATAAATAAAAAGCCTCGATTTTTTTCATAGAACTCACGCCAACAAAAGAAACAAACTTTTCTCAGTAAACAAACAAAAAATTAACCGGAGAAACAGAACCCCAAAACACACACAAACCAAAAAAACTGTGAGAAACCACAGAATCGCACCTTGATCACCATGGAAGACGCCATAGGTCGACCAAATGAGAGAAACAAACACGAGCGAGCGTAGCCGTGAGCCGCGAAACCCAAAATTTACAGAAACCCTAAATGAGAGAAACAAAGAAACGGCTAATCCAGAATCGAGCGAAGGTTAAAGAGAGAGAGAGAGAGAGAGAGATAAATTGTCGGAAAATTAAACGAGGAAATCGGAGAAGAAGGAATCGGAAAAGGAAAGGAATTAAAAAGAAGAAAAGGGGGAAGAAATTAGAGGGGAAATTATGGAGAGTGGGTGTGTTGGAGGGAAGCTGGGAAGCGTAACCGTAAGCCGCTCTTAGCGCCTCGCTCTCCCTGAGTGAGTGAACGAATGAAGGTGTATCTTCTATGGAGTCTGTTCGTTTTCCGTGGGGGGTGTGTTTGTTTCTTTGTTTCTCTCTCTATATATACACACGTATATATTATTATTTATTGTGATTTTGGCTTAGCGCTTAAGAAATTTCCTTGACTTTCTTTTCCCTGTTCCTTGTTCCCAAAGAAATTTTTAATGAACTGCTAACTACATTACAGATGCAGGTTCCTTCAAAATAAATAAATAAATTACAGGTTTTTTTAAACTTGAAAATTTGAAATATAACTCTACACTTTATAATAAAATTAGTTTCTGTTTGAATTATCGGTTGTAATTGAAATTTTTAAATTAAAATTAATTAATTTTTAAAAAAATAATTAAAATTTTATTAACTTTTTAAAAAACGATAAAAATCTAGCTGAAACAGTACAATTTAATTAAAATTAAACTAAAGTTACTATTAGATAATGTACATCCATGGTTTTTGTTTTTGTTTTTTTGTTTTTATTTATTTTGTTCCTCCTTTTTGTCAATTAATTTAATTTGATATAATTATGGAATGTGGGAAATTTGTTGGAAAAATGTTAGAAAATAAACTCGGAGATGGTGCCTTGTGTATAGGGTTGCAAATTACCTATTAATATGTGGAGACCTATTTTAAATTGGCCGGAAAAATCAAATCAATTGACTCGGATTACAAATAGAATAGATCCTATTTCCTCTCTCTCTCTCTTCTCTTTTTTTCTCTGACGACGCTTGAGGATTAGGGTTTTTCAATCATTTTTCTCTCTTAGGCTGGATTTCAGTGGCGGTCTTTGGCATGTCTCTAATTTTCGGGCTCTAAAGATGAAGGTAGGAATCATATAGTAAGTGTCTTGATAGAGGCGAGCCCTTGGTAGGAGGATGGACGTTATGAGAAGGAGCAAAACAGGAATGAGATAGTTGGTGGTGGTGTGTGGTCGTCACATAATGGGGAGGTCCTGTAGCAACTCGGCTTCAACAACCCAATTTCTTCCAGCGATATAGTTCGTTTTATCAGTAATGACTCTTTCTATGTGATTGATTTTTTTTTATTTACGATTTGTGTGTAATAATGACAATGTATTCATCGTCTTTCTTTGGATGTTTTATTTTTTGTTTATTATTTTTAATAATGGATGTGGTTTTTTCATCTTCTGCGTTGGTTGTTTATCCGTCAGATATGAGTCTTGACGGTATTTTGGTCCTGCTAGAGTTACTTCTATACGGAGTTAGTAGTAGCACTTGTGATTTTGAGTCTTGGCCCTCGATTGATTGTGAAATTCCATCAACTGTTGGGGTTTTGTCAAAAAAAGCCTTACATGTGCTCGATTTCAGTGTGCCGAGGTATATACCCTTTATCAAGCCTCAAGCATATGTTTTTTCTTTTGAGCGTCATCAGATTTCACTGGTGGATCTGTTCTTATTTAAGGGTTTTATCTCATATAATACGGGGTTTATAATGTTCAGTGTTTTTTTTTTTTTATCTTTTAGTGAGCGTAATGAAATTTTTCCTTTAAAAATAAAAAAATTACAAATATAAATTTTCATCTTTAATTTTAAATTACATTTAGATTAAAGATATTATACTTAGTTTTCATAATATTTATAATTATAAATAAGTATAACACTTTAACATATTTTGATTTTTTTTTTTACCTAAAATATTATATGTGAGTTTTTATGACATATTTTATTTTTTATCGAAAGAAAATTGTTAAATTAATAATTGTGATACCCGTCAATATCCTAAATAAGTGAAAGGAAAAAACATGTCTTATTCCCACACACTAAGAGAGTGGGTTGACGAGTATGCCACCCTGTTCTAAACCCGTCCTGTTGTCATCTCTAATTGAGCTCCACGATAATGATTTTGGGGATGGGATGGCTTTTGGGTTGGATGGGGCGTGTTCTAGACTCTTTGGTCATGTTGGCTGGTTTGTTGTCAGAGTTATTATCCATGTAGTCATGGCTTTTTCTCTTTTTTGTGACAATTGTTTATTTAAAATAATGACAATGTTGGCTCTATTTTACAACAAAGGAGGTGGTCTCGCAACGCTCTCGTAGAGTTTATGCAGTGTTGGGAGTGACGTTTTTACAATAAGTCTCTAGTCTTTCAATCGGTCGAAGTTTTCCATCAATTGTAATAGTGTGTTGAAAATTCATATATATGTTCGATTATTGTCGTACCTTCTCGATTTTCTGCCGTTATAATTTAGTGCATGTTTTAACTCAATTAAATTTTATTGTGTTATGAGGTTATTCGAGTCAATATCGGTACTTGGATTTTTATTATTATTTTTAACTCGAGGATAGAAGGATTTGAGCTCTTCACCTTTTAATAGAATCAGTTGTGAAATTACTGCTAAGTTATGCCTGCAACCACGGAAATATATTACATTTACTCAATCAATTGCATAATTATTAAAATAATAATAAAATTTAAATAAAACTACTCAAATAATAATATTTTTTTCATCTATTGACTAACACAACATAAACTCCCCCATTTTGACTAATATGAAATAAACTTTAATTTATTTTAATTTAATTTTATATCATATTAATACATATTAGTATAATAATTTTTAAATTTGTATTATTTATGATTACTTCACAGATGGTGTATTTACTTTATGCATATTGTACCCCAAAAAAAAAAATTATATATATATATATATATATATATATTTATATATATCTAACAAAAACGCATTGAAATTTGACCATGATTCCGAATTCTCAAATGATTTTGGGCTTGCATTACAATTGAACCCGATAATCACTTGTGTTGGTAACCATCCCGATTGTAATTCCTCAATTTGGTTACAGATAGTCACCTACCAAGTGATTCGGCAAACGTCAATTTATACGAAAACTTTTTTTTTGAGGGAAAATTTTTAGGATGATGAACTTATTAATCATGACATTAGGAATATTTACTTTTTTTAAATTTGGTTTCTCAAATGCTATTTATTACTATTTTTCTCTATAATTATTTTTTTCTTTTTGCTATTGTTATCATACTTTTTTTCTTCTTATTTTTGACAAAATTATACTTTGAAGATATGTTTTACTTGTTATAATAATTAAGAAAAAAAAAATAAGAGAATAGCAGTACTAAATTTTAACTAATAATTACGTGCACAAGACAGTTCAGTCCAAAAGGCATTATTTTCAAATTTTTAGTAAACATTAAAAACAGACGAGAACTCTCCTGTACGTCACTGTCGGATGGGAGAGTTCTCCCTATCTCTCTCTAGTGGGTTATATCGCGGTCTTTCCCGAGTTGTGATGATCTCCTGCACGAGTTGTATCTTCGAACGGGTGAGTTCTCCTTGTCTCTTTCTAACTCTCTCTCTAGCGGGTTGTATTGCGCTTTTCTCCGAGTTGTGATGATCTCCTACAGGGGTTGTACCGTCGGACATGAGAGTTCTCCCTATCTCTCTCTAGCTTTCTCACTCTCTCTCTCTAGCGGGTTGTACCACGCTCTTCTCTAAGTTGTGCTAATCTCGTGCAAAGGTTGTACCATCGGACGGGAGAGTACTCCAACAAAATTATGATATGTGTTTCTCTTCACTTCCTAAAAATTAGGGCTGGTAATTTCAGGCACGACACGATGATACGACTCGAAAACGACACGAACTAAATGGGTTGAGATCACACGTTAAATATTTGGGTCTTAATTGGGTTAGCACGTATAACACGAAATTAAAAGAGCCGGAAATAGGCTAACACGACACTACCCATTTATAGCCCATATATAGAAATTTTAAATGAAAAAATAACTTTTTAAGAACTTTTTATATGCTTTTCATTATTTTTGATGCTTTCTAATATATTTAAATCTTGACTATATTTTGCCGCTTGAGTTGGATGTTTGTTAATTATTATGTTTGTGTTTGTGAATAAAAAATACTAAATAGACTTGTGTTTATATTCACATGTGTGTTTATTATTATGAAGATTGAAACTTTATTATTCTTGTTTGGCAGTGTTTTTTTTTTTTTTTTTTTTAAAATTCAGTTAATTGGGTCATAAACGGGTCGTTTTCATGCCAAACTTATCACGAACCGCTTAATTTTCATATTCGCGTGTCGTATTATGTTAATCGTGTTTTAAGTGTTTCGTGTTCGTGTTTGGGTTCTCAACACGTTTATTAATCATGTTATGTTCGTGTTTACACTAATCATATCGTGCTGTAATCGTGTCGGCCCGAATACGGCCCACAAACACAAATTGCCATAGTAAAAATATCCCCCCCCCCCCCCCCCCCTCTTTTCTTTCCTATTTTTTAAAGAGGGAAAGAAAGTAGGTATATAATTTAGGTAAGAAAAACACTGAGATTTGAGGGTTGCTTTCTTTTATTTTCATTTATTTTATACGGATTCCCTTCTTAATTTCAAATCCCTCGTTCAGTCAATTTAATTCCTTGTTTTTTTTCTCCTCTGCCAATTAATTATGGACCCCAGAATCTTTTCATTAATACCCCCAACCCTCTCTCTCCTTCCACCTTCCTTCCTACCAAGCAAGCATTTAATTTTGATTCAGAAATTTAAGGTGATTAATCTTTTGCTGGAAAAATTAATTGAAAAGGCTATGTCAGAGAGAATCCAAATACTCTCTAAAGAAAATAGAAAAATAAATCCTCATTATCTATCTCACATTTTTCATTCAAAGCACCATAATTGGATTCTAATTATTTCTTCACCCCCCCCCACACACAAAAAAAAAAAAAAAAAAAAAACGAAAACTCTCTTTAAAAAATGCCTATTTTTTTTAAGAAAAGAGAAAGGCTAAAACTTGGGACAACCTATATCATAGAACTTTGAGTTATAACATAGACCTATGAAATTTAGTTGAAAATTCATACATGAAGTTAAAAGAGATGAATAAACCAATTAATAATCTCCAAAGTCCACAACATAAAACCAGGGGACAAACATAAAATATAAACATAGGAACTTAGAAAAAACCAAATAAAATAAAACAAAATTCAAGATATAAGTATTACATACTATTGAAATTAGAAACCTTATGTTTCACAAAGAGATCAAGTGAGCCTCCCTCATTCCAATAACAGCCATGAGGCTAAAAACCGTGGCGCAAGCCACAGCAACAAGGCCTCTCTCTTTAACCAAAACTCCGAACAAGAACATCGCCACGTCGTTGGTGATCGTCCTTCCACGCTTGACCAAGACCCGGCGGCGGTTCCCCGCAAAGGCCAAGAGCACCAATACCGTGATCCACGTCACCATGGTGGCCCTGGCGGCGGCGACTAGGCCCAATGCCAAGGCCACACCAACAACACACAAAAGGGATAACATGGACAAGCTCACACAACTTGCCCATTGTGTGATGATCTTGTCATTGTGGAATAGGAGGATGGAAAATAATGCTAAGAAAGACAACAAGGGCAATAATAAGGCTATTATTATTGTTGTTGTTGTTGAAGGTCTTTTTTGTGAGAGACCCATGTGGGATCTGAAGATGAAGATGAGAAGAAGAAGAAGAATAATAATAATGTGGGTGGGTTGTAATTAGAGGGTTTTGTTGAATGATTTGAGGGTGTGATTGGGAATATAATATTGAGTTGATGAGCTTGAAATGGTTGAGGAATGGAATTGGAAAGGAATTGGCAAGCATGTGCTGCACATGGGAAGAAGCAGAAAAAAAAAAAAAAAAAAAAGTTCCCACTAGATAAATAAATTATGTGTCCCTCTTTATAGTACTAACTACTAAGGCTTGAAAATAATTTGTAATAGAAAATAATGTGCCTAGTGGGTTTTGGGCGCATCACATTGATATGTTTCGTTGTTTGGTATTTATGGTCCTAATTGTAAAAAGTGGAAAGAACTATAAGAGGAGACCTTAAGAAGGGTCTTTTTTGCCCCCTTTTTTTTTTTTTTTTTTTTTTTCTTTTTTTGTTTGAAATTCAACTAAAGAAAAAGATTGACCCCAACAAT
The DNA here is from genome assembly GCA_009761775.1 of Ficus carica. Taxonomy (NCBI): domain Eukaryota; kingdom Viridiplantae; phylum Streptophyta; class Magnoliopsida; order Rosales; family Moraceae; genus Ficus; species Ficus carica. The sequence goes on along the minus strand of CM019744.1, from coordinate 4,644,306 downwards.
GCACACATATCAAGGGATGCACTCTATTGATTGGTTTGGTTGAGCAAATTGATGTACTTTCTGCATGGGGCTCATGCCCTTTTCTTTACGAGGCAATTCAAAGGGAGAGCAGACAATTTATTTTTTCTTTGGGTAAATTAGCTCCCTTTGGCACGACTTCTTTAATGAATGTGCGTTTAGAAAAAAAAGAGAAATGAGTATAATACAAATTTCGAGAAATTGAAAAAAAAAATTTTTTGAAATGAATTGTGAATTGTTTTGGATTTTAAATGGTGTGTCAAACACACTTTATTTATTTTTCATTGATGATTTGGACTAAGGTAATCTTTGTTGAGAAAATTTAGAAAATGTGTCCTCAATAGCCATCTTTAGTTTTGTACTTTCTAGTAAAAATTATGTCCCTCTTGATTTGAATTCAAAAAGGAGAAAAAAAAAAGATATGAATATAAGATATTTAAGGCAGGGCATAAAGTTCTATATTTTCCCTTCTTAAAAGAGCATTCCTCTAATTCTTCCTTAATTATCAATGGAGATATGGGGCGTGATTTGGGCTTCCTAATTAGAGTGCATGATCTGTCTGTTTTACTGCTATTTAAGGTAATTTATCATTTTGTAGTATTTTGTACTCTTTCGTCTTTTAAAGTCTCTTTTTTACTTTAAAAAAAATAAAAATAAAAAAAATAAAAACTCTTTTGTTTTAACTATAATTGTTTTGAATTTTTTTTTTGAGTCGAAAAATTCTAACTCTACACGTCAGTGTGAAATTACCGCAAAACCATACTTGCAATCACTTATAACTTAGATTTAAATTAGTTTTTGCAACAAAAGTTCAGAAATAAATTTTTGTTCTAATTACAAATGGATTTTTGATGGCGATATCCTTTTGAAGATTTAACTATTAATTTCTCAATAAGAAGAAGATTTAGCGGATGAAAAATGTTCTAAACTACTTCAAAAACTTGACAAGAATGACACTATCAATAATCATATTATTGTTCACATCAAAGAGGCAGAAATTGTTGCTTCGAATTCTTGGGAGAAATTAATAGATCTAAATATTTTTTAGAAGAAAGCTGATTAAAAGGTCAAATAAGAAAAATTCATCCTACAAACTTACTGCTTATAGAAGGAAGGGTTTTAAAATGAGAAAATTCAATCAGTTTTTCTCTTAGGTTATTTTTTGTTTACTTTTCTTCTTCTTCTTCTTCTTCTTCTTCTTCTTTTAGGTTTTTATGTTCTTAATTTTGTTAGAACTTTTTTATTTCATTTTTAAGAATATTTTCATGTAGTTTTTTTTTTCTTTAGCACAAAAATAAATGAAATAAAAACAAATAAATAGTATTCAATTAAATTGCATGTGTGCAAAACTTTACCACGCTACATGATCAAAACACCAACTTCATGCACTTTTTACCATTTCTGTTAAGAGACATTTTAGGCTTTTGAGAATTTTAATTTTTTTTGCTTCACTTATTTTGAATTCCATAACAAATATTGTTAAAACTCTTTCCATACTCAACTATATCACTAACTTGAGCTTGATCATGCTATAATATTTTCCGGGACACTTGAATTGGAAATTCTTTCCGATGCTTTTCTTGCCTGAACAGGTAGAAAACAAAAGAAAATGGTTGTGAGAAAATAGTTTTATAGATAAAATCACTAGCAATAAAAAAAAAAAGTTCTTATTTATAAATTTAGAGAAAAAAAAAAAAACTGAAAAGGGTACTCAAGATTTCATTTACTTGCTCATCCCAATTAGAACTTAATGTGATAACCAAGAGCAAAAGTGCTTGTAGAGAACTCCCACATATGATACCCATCCAAAGTCCCTGAGAGTTTTTTGGGCTTCATTAGAAAAAGAATAATTTATATACCAAAATTAGTTTTTAATATGATGATGAGTTTGGGGACTTTTTTAACTTAAAAAATAAATAAATAAATACGAATCGGCGCCTTAAAAAATTCAGGGACCATTACCTTTCCTCCAAAGTGAAAGACAAAAGTCAAGATAATAGCACAAGGAAGTCCCACAAGGTAATAAGCTCCAAAGTTCACATATGCCCCAAGTTTTTGCCATCCACACCCCCTAGCAACACCTACATTTTTATGTTACTAAACACGAAATTGTTTTCGATGACATCAAGAGTATCGATTTTAACGTTTGATGAAGACGGAAAATTCGCAATTCAGTAAAAGAATATACCTGACATAACTCCCTGGATTCCGTCCATGAAATTGGACAAAGCAAGCACGGGCATAACAGCTGCCAAATACCTCACAACTTCCGCCTCATTGGTGTAAATCAAACCCCAAACGTTTCTTGCCAAGACTGCAATCAAGCTTAGTACAAGGCCCTCTGTAGCGGCCAAGAATAGCACAATCCGAGTAGCTAAACGTGCAGCTCGAGGATTCCCAGCACCTAATTCGTTCGATACTCTCGTGCTTTAGAGCTCGAAAGACGACGGGAGGATGTCATAATATGGTGGCGATGTTCTAACAATGACAAAGAATTTTTGAGTTTTGGTAAAGAATACCTAACGGCACTACCAAAACCGAAGGGGATTCTGTAGACCATCGCGCTTGTGTTGAGGCTGCGGAAAAAGATGCTCAAGCAAACAATTTATTAGAGACTATAAAGTTCAAATGTTTGGTTTCGATAATTGAGGAAACGAGGACCAAACCTGATTGACATCATTGATGTCTCGAGCTTCGGATTGGGAAGAAGACCGGACATGAGAACAAGAAACTCGTATGACCAAAACTCTAAGCTGATGCGGGTTAAAGAGACAATCAGATCGCTTAAGATATAGCGGTGAAGAACACGGTTGAAGCTCTAGAAATAGGGAAGAAGGGACTGAAGTATGAACTACTCACCAAGTCATAAGAGCTGAAGGTATAGCTAGCTTTAAAAAGCCAATGAGATTTTTCATGCCTTCCTTCGAAAAACCTCTCCAAGTTTTGTGACATGAAGGAGAAAACTTGATGTAGATCACCAAAATCAACACATTGGTCCAATACGAGAAGGCGACGGATAGAGCAGCGCCTTTACTACCCGAGTCTAATACAAGAACAAAAGTCCAACACACCAAGAAATGAACCAAACTCGTAATCGCGGTGCTTATCACCAAAGGCCAAATGTTGTTCTGAGTTTGCAAGAATCGGAGTTGGCACTGAAGAAGGCCGTAAGGCAAAATGCTAGGAATCAACCAACGCGAATAAAGTCCAGCTTGTGCTGCGATCTCGGGGTCTTGTTTGAGGATTCTGAAGATTTGTTCCGTGTTGAACCAGAGGAGAGCTATAGGAATGCACATAAGTGTGATGACAAACATGGCTCTTTGCATGTGAACACCAAGCATGTGATACTGCTTTGCACCGTAAGCTTGTCCACAGAACGTTTCGAGAGCGCTTCCGATTCCCATCTGCTCATGAACATAATATGACCAAAAAAAAAAAAAACAAACGTTTGTTTATGCACATGAAATATCTGCATATCATAATCCAGAAAAACCAGGTTTTTTTTATCAGTCTCGGAAAGCCTTACCATGAAACTGAAGCCAGTAACTCCGGAAAACGAAGAAGCCATGGAAGAGCTTGCCAGAGAAAGCTCTCCAAGATGGCCAATGAACATGACAGAGATCATAAGTAGACTAGCTTGTAAAAAGCTAACCATAACCAGTGGTCCTGCCAAGCACAACTGCTTCTTCAACTCCGTTACAACTTCCGATCTGCGATGGCATTCGCTAATTTCGGTGTTCGAGATCAAAGGAGCTTCAAGAGATGATTTGGGGTCTTCTTGATCCATATTCCCAGGTGTTTTTTTTATCTGAAGAAATGGAGAAGAGAGGGTAGTGTATTTAAAACTTTAAATGCTTTCATTTTGAACATCTTGGTAAAGTATGTCAGTTTTGCATTCTTTTTCATTTTGATGTCATTTAACGTTTCGGAATATGTGTGGTGATAAGAATACCAAATCCGTAATTCCTCCAAAAATTGAAAGTTTAGGAAGAGGACGCGATAAATTAATACCACCAAATATCCTAACGACAAGGATATATTATATGTAGTTTTAATGTATTCTAAATCAAGTATGACTTTGAAGGGGATAAGTCTTCACATTTTAGACTCGTACAGAGAATCATACAATACCTGAGCCTTTGACTGTAAACCTATCACGAAAGTCCATTTACCATAAGACGAACCCACTCGGTGGCAACTCGAGAAGCTCCTTTATGCATGAAATTATGTAGGAGAAAAAAAGTGTGAGGGAAGAAAAAAAGTGCAAAGTAAGGAGTCTTGGAGAGAGAGAACATGATGGAGGAAAGAGAGTGGGGCACTTAGGAGGGACAGTAAACCTTTCAAAGTCTGCTTTGATGTCACCCAAAATGGAACATAGTGAAACCACTTTTTCTGGGGTTTTTTTTTTTAGGAAAAGCCCAAAGTTCCAAACATTAGTACAAATACGACAATTTCCTTAGATTTTCACTTGCAAGACCAAGTAATTTTAGACGTAGAGGACACTACTTTGTAGTTACATCCTATTGAGGTGGGACTAGCATCTTTTATTCAGAAATTATTGTCCCAAGTCATGTCCAACTAATCACAGACAACCAAATCAGTAAAATTTCCAACAGTTTTTAACGGAGTTGTATGTATTTTTATTGTGGGGAGGGAAAATGTTCTTTTAATGTAATTATTGATCATGTATTGTCTATATAATAATTAGTTTACATGTAACATATGGCGGTGAATAATAAGAATTATGTACTATTGCTTGATAATCAATGATTTTTTGGGATGTTTGTTTGGTATAGATGTAAGATAGAGAATCTTTCAATTTTGGTGAGGCACAAAACATGTAGGAGTGTTATTGTGGAGGAAACCGTTCTTTATAGTTATTTAAAATTTATGTCATGTTGGTAAAAACAAAAAAAACTTATGTTATATTAGTCAATAAAATAAAATAAAAGTTATTTAGATAATTTTTTCAATATTATATATATAAATGGATAAGTCTGTTGAGGGTCTTTACCGGTACATACTCTTTTTAAGCCGTTGAGATTTAATCGAACGGTTGAAACGTTGTTGGTGTATCATACTTATCATACACCTTATCTCACATTATCCTTTCCACCCAAAGTTTTTCTCCATCACCGGTGACCTTCCCGTTGCCGGCGACACACCTCAGGCCTCCCACCACCGGCCCCAACCCCGGCCAGCCGGCTGGCCGCCGGCGAATCCCCTTTCTCTCTCTTCTCTTCTCTCTCTCTTCCCCTTTCTCTCTCTTCTCCTCTCCCGCGGCGACCCACCTCCGGCATCCCCCACCACCGGCCCCCAGCCCCAGCCCCCAGCTCGCCCCTCGGCCCCCCCACCCTGCCCGGCGGCCCCCCTCCCCCGGCCTCCCCACCCCCCGCCTCCCCCCCTCTCTCTCTCTCTCTACCCACCCCAGCCCCGGCCCCCCCACACCACCCCCGACGTGAGAAGAGAGAGAAAGAGAGGGGGAGTCGCGGGTGGGGGTGGGATGGGGGGGCGCGGGGTGGCCGGGGGTAGGGGGCTGAGGGTCGGGAAGAGAGAGAGAGGGGGAAGCGGGGGGATTCGCCGGCGGCCGGTGGTGGGAGACCGGAGGTGGGTTGCCGGCGGCGGGAAGGTCGCCGGCGACGGAAAAGAATTTGGTGGAAAGGATAATGTGAGGTAATGCGTATGATAAATATGATACACCAACAACGTTTCAACCGTTCGATTAAATCTCAACGGCTTAAAAAAGATATGTACCGGTAGAGACCCTCAACCACAGACTTATTATATATAAATATATATATATATATATAAATAAAGATAAAAGAAAATCTAGGGACTAAACTCCGATGATAAATAATATATGATTGTTATCAGTTATCACACATTATGTTGTTACCAACTCCAAGGGGGTCAACGACTCAAAGCTACTGGCGTTTCCATTCTTTATTTTATATTAGTTTAAAAATACGTGCGATATGAGTGATTAGATATATTTAAAAAAATTTATCTAAATAAAAATATATATAAGTAAAAAGGAGATTAAAAAAACAACAACAAAATACCTGAAGATGAAAAAAGAAGACATGAAAAAGATCAAAAAGGATCAAAGAACTAAAATGTTAAGAATAAACCTAATACAAAAAAATGACTAAAATTAAAAAAAATTTAAAAAAATTAAAGACAGTATTTTAATATTTTAATGAAATATAGTTTCTTAAATCAATTTGACTTATTTATAACAAAATATCTAAAACAAATTACATGAACATACAAAAATTTACAAAATATGAAATTAATTTTTTAAAACAGTATATAAATAAATATTTTACTAAGAAAAAATCTTTTTATTTTTATTTTTTATTTTTCTCTTCTCTCTCTCACTTCATCTCTCTCTCTCTCCTCTCCCTCTCCCTCTCCCTCTCCCTCTCCCTCCCTTCCCCTCGAAAAAAAGGGCAAAAAAAATCCAAAAAAAAGTACTCCACCCAACTAACCTGAGTCTATCTCTCTCTCTCTCTCTCTCTCTCTCTCTCTCTCTGCCTTCCTTACGTGTGTTGGTATAAAAAAGAAAACGAAACCCACAAAAACACTCCACCCCACTCACTCTCTCTCTCTTCTTTCTATATATTGTTTGTAAATATATGTATGGATAAAAATGAAAAAAAAAAAAAATTTGGGCCAAAAGAGAAAAAAAAAATTAAAAAAAAAAGAAAAAAGAAAACTCCCCTCCCTTGCAGTCTTGCGTTTGTCAGACAAAACCCAAAAAAAAAAGTCCACCTCTCTCTCTCCCCTCCTCCCTTGTCGGTTGTCCCTTCCCAAGCGTGCGCTCTCTCTCTTTAATATTAAAACAAAAAAATTCTATAAAGAGGGTAAAAAATCTTGGACATATATGATATTGTTTAAATTGTCAAAATTATATCACAATCTTAAAAAATAATAATATTTTATCAGAATTTCATAAAAAGTATGATGTGTTAGAATTATATCTTGCTAATTGATTTTTTTTTTTCAATATATCGGCGATGAAATTCATGGTTTCTTATTTTGGACGAAAGTCCATGAACAGCAGCTCATTTTGAGCTTTCTAATATATGTATATATATATATATATAGATTATAAACATGTGTTATATATATAATAATAAGTTTACATGTAGTATGTGTCGGTGAATTATATGAGTAATGTATCAATGATTTTTGGATGGTTGGTTTAGATATGAGATAGAGAATCTTTTAATTGAGAAGATTTGTTAACTTGACATAAAAAGAAATGTCTATCTATTTATTTTATTTCTTTAGTTAAATCAATTTTTTTTATTTTTTTATTTACAACAACCATTTCATCGGGAGAAAGCCAAGACTATTTGGTGTAATGATACCAACAGTTCCTACTCTACATACACTTCAGTCGACCCAAACGTGGACTAAGGAATAATTCTATGAACTACATCTTTGCGCCAACAACATAAGATAAATTATGAAAAATTGCAAGGATTGGTTCATAATTATTGATCATGTCCGTAACCTTTCAAATACACATTTTTCACTGTTTTCAAAACACTCTTCAAAATTTTATGATTTTTTTTTTTCATCTCTAATTCTTTTTTAAAAATTCAAATTTTAAAAATCCATAACTTTATTATTTGAAATCGAAATGAGATGATTTTTATTAAAAAAAAATACATAAAATTTTGAGAAAAACGAAATAAGATTCATATTGATTTTTTTTTTGATCAAAAATATTTTAAGTTTTTACACTTTTACACTCTAAACAGTTTTTTTTTTCAAACAAACATACATGTTCAAAACTTAACTCAATTAAACTCCAATCAAAATATCTTCAAAACTCTAACTTCAGTTGTTCTCCAAACGGGCTCTAAGTGACTAGACTTGTGGTCACGGTGCAACCGGTAATCGTCGCCCTCCTTACAAATTCAATCTTAGATTTCAAGCTCTACAATGTGAAATTCCTTTATGAAAAAACATTTCAAACTATTTGTTAATGCAATGGAGTGGTTTCGACTCAATGCAAGGCCTAGGACAGTTGCCTTGATGGCCCCACCCAAAAAATCAAATCCTTGATCCATGCGACACATATATTCCATTAGTTGACTTGAGGAGATTTTGGCCTTTTATCCATTAAAGTACTTCTAACTGATTTTCTTTTCTTTTTCAAAAAAAAAAAATAATAATAATAATAAAAAGAATTTTTTTCCTTAGAAAAAAAAAAGAAAAGATAAAAAAAAAGTACTTGAAAGAACTGAATAACAACACTCCAAGCAGACAGGCTAAAGTCACTTATAGAAGGATCTAGTGTTTGGTATGTATTTCCCTCTAACAATCTCCTCATTTTCAGAAATCGGAGAGATTCAAATTGGGTTACGGATTTGAATCCTTCAATCCGTACTCTAATGTTTGGAAGGTTACTTAAATCAAAGGTCATAAAATCTGATTTTGTAGGATTCAAACTCAGTTGAATGTACAAATTAACTGTTTTATAAGGATACAAACACTAGGAACGACAACAGAATCAAACAGAATATGGTTTCCTCACTAGGAGAAAGGACCTTTTTAAGTCTTTAGAGCTTGCTTGAATCCAAGGAAACAAAAAATTGCAAAACAAAAATTGGATGATCCAAATTCACTCGGATGCACAACTATAACTTTTCAACTATAATCACAAGCAAGTGTTTCAACCTTCGGTTTTTCGGCTACATTATTACTGAAGAGTTGGACTTAAAGGGGGAAAAAAATTACGAACTTGTAAAAAATAAACAAATTTAAACCTAATATAGGAGCGGAAGGAAGGAAAGAAACATAGAGAGAGGCACACATAGTATTGAGGAAGAAACCCGTCCTGTGTTTAACAAGCGAACATGCCAGAAAGCGAAGGAAAGCGCTCAAAAACATCCTCCCGAGAGATCAAATTATAGCTGCTGATCCAGATAGGGATCTCTAGGAGCTCTTGGAGAAGACAGATATTCAGAAACACCCAAAACATAACCTTTCAACCAGGAAGTGCTGCGAGTCAGCCAACCAGTCTCTGCTTGTTCCTGTACTTCAAGCATACTCCTCCTTTCTTCTTCAACGAGTATCTCAAGCCACCGCTTAGCCATAAAGAGTTTGACGGCTTCGACCCCTTCATTCACTACCTCCGCAGGAGGGATCACAAGCGGATTCTGGTCCAGGTTGAGTTTGGTCAAGTTGTCAAGCCGGCCAAATGTATTGGGAAGGGCATGAATTTGGTTGTTGCTGAGATCAAGTTCCCTGAGATTGGTTAGATCACCGATAGTGTCTGGAAGTTCTGTCAAATCGCTGAAATTACTGCTCAGATTGATAACTTCAAGCTGTGTTAACTTCCCAATCGCTAGGGGCAGGCCACGGATCTCATTGAAATGAGCATCCAAATAGCGAAGAGATCTCATCTCGCAAACAGAAGTAGGAAACGAACGGATCTTGTTTAGTTGGATATAAAGTTTCTCTAGATTAACCAATTCATAACCGATGTTCGTCGGCAAGTATGTCAGGCTGTTGAAGCTGACATCCAACTCCACCAAGGACCTAAATCATTCAAGATGCAGAAACAAATATCCCAAAAAGGACGTAAAAAAATGATAATATTCATACATTCGTAACAGGTGTGAATTAAGTAAGATGATACTCGAAGAAAGAATAAATACCTGCAATGACTTATCGAATTGGGAAGGCAGTTAAGCTTGTTTCCGGAGACATTAAGAATCTTCAATCTTTGCAACAAGCCGATCGAGTCTGGCAGCGACAGCAAAAGATTGGAAGAAGCATTAAGCTCCTCAAGATTTTCCAATCCAGCTATCGAATCCGGAATTTCCTGTTAATCTCGCACGGGTTTCATGTAAGTAAACAAAAATTAAGAAAGGCCAATAGCACATCAAAACTTTTTTTTGTTTTTCACATTACAAACAAAAGATATGAACTTTAAGCAAGCATAACCTAAAAGATAATTTTATTATCAAAGAAAACCCCAAAAAAAAAAAAATGATAATCCTAACTCAAAATAGTAAGAATAATCTCAAGAAAGCAAGATTTTTTCCAGAAAAATCTTGAGCCAAACACCCATATAAACCAATAACACAACACTCGTAGAAATTTCAGCCTCAGCAAATCCAAGATTAATATTAATTCTGAGAAACTCAACATTTCTAAATTTTCATGGAAAAATTGAAATTTCATTTCCCAAATTCAGCTACAAAGAATTAAAATTACGAAAAATTATCACAGAAAGAATAGATAAAAACAAACCTCGAGTTGATTGCTGGAGACATTGAGCACTCGCAATCCACGAATCCTCCCAAACGCCTCAGGCAAGAACCTCAATTTCCGACCAGAGAGATCCACGCGCTCCAATTCCGTTCCAGAAGCTTCCTGCAAAATCCCTACCACCTCCTCGTTCACCTCCTCGCCGGCCGTCTCCTCGTCCTCCGCCGCCGCCGCCTCTCCGCCCTCCTCCGCCGACTCGTAAATCTTCACCAGCCTCTCCTCCGCGTCCTTGAGCAGCTTCTCGTAGGCCACGTGCATCTCGTCCAGCTGAATCACCGCTTTGTATATCTCCCTCTCCTTCTCCGCCACTCGCCGCCGATCGCTCTCCTTCTCTGCCAGTCGCACCCGCCACTCTCCTAGGTCTACCTCCGCCGGCCGCGGCGAGAGCACCAGTTCCTCCAGCTGCTTCGCCAGGTTCGCCTCGATGTCAGCTAGCTTCGCCCTGGCTGCGTCCACCGCCTCATGGTCCGGCCGATCGCCGATGGTCTGGAGCACCGATCGGGTCTGGGCCACGTCGGCCACCGCCTTGGTCATTGAAGCCAGGAGCTTCGGGTCCGTCAGGCGAGGCATGTCGTCCACTATCTGATACCCAGTCGCCGCCGCGGACGACGACGACGACGAAGAAGGTTCCAAGCGAGACTTCGACGCCGGCGGCGACGGAGGCTGCTCGATGTCAACCGAATCTGGGTCGGATACTACGGCGGGCTTGGGCCCGAAGGTGGGGAGGCGACCCATGACGTAGGAGAGGATCGGAAAGGTTTTCGGGTTCGGATCCATGATCGGAGACGAGGAATTTTTTGTTGTTTGTTGTGTGATGATTTTTCAGAGACTGGTTTCGTTTCTTCCGATGAAAAAAAAGATGAGAGTTTTTATATTATTTTTTAATTTCTTTTTTTTAGAGTGATTTTTGTTTAGTGTGGGTGGGACTTACGTTTCTATGTAGAGAGTGAACCGAAGGACCACTGTTAGACTGCCACGTATACGCTTTGGAAGGCAAGAGATTCGCACAAAATGAGTCCCGGGTCTTTAGTTTTCTAAAATTCTGTTGTGACTCGTCGTTTGTTGTGACTTGTGGAGATAGATATGTATAATTAGGGGTTAAAATTCCGTTCTATTTTAATAATATGTCATTCAATCAATTTAAGATTTAGGATGACAACACGATGTGTTTAAAATGGGGTGATCTTCCTGTTAAGTGCTAACCCATCTCGTTAATAAAATATTTTATATGTCTGTCTTATAATTCATTTAAATTTATAAAACAAAACGGAATAAATTTTTCTTATATCACAAATTCGAGATAGTTGCGAGATATCATGTTTATGAATAAAAATTAAAATTTAAAAGATATATGTTGAAGCTTTTAAGTTAAAATAGATTAAAAAAAATCATAGTTATATCAAATATGTTAAAGTTTAATAATTAAAATCATATATTGAAAAGCAGTTTCTCCATCCGTCTCTCGTTTGTTTTGGCGTCCCCTTCAGAATTTGGTTATAAGTGGAAGGCTGTTGGATAACTAGGTTTGGTTTAGTGGGTGGAGCTTGCTTCTGCTACACCTCTTTTAGGAGCTTTGCTCCGTTGTTGGTGGTCCTTGTACCTTCGAAAAGTTTCCTAGTTATTAGTGGCTTTTTGATATTGTCTTTCTAATTGTCGTTTCTATGAGCTTAGTCCCTCATACTCTGTCGCTTTACTCCCTTGTTTGTATCTCTAGCCCTTTACAGGGTATTTTAATATTTTTTTTCAGCCAAAAAAAATCATGTAAAATATCTTAACTTAAAAGTGATATTTAATTAAATGGAACGAGTAAACGAGATTAGAGTTGGCGACCTCTACACCCATCTTCACCCTATAACCCATGTTGGGTTAAACTTTTAACACTGTTTGTGACCTGAGCCTATTTAGATCGGATTTCCTTGCCCTGTCTTTTTCAATTATCTGCGAAAAATGGATTGGAATGGATTGTATCGTTTGGTTTGATCTATTGATTGGATCTGATGAACATCCCTAGATGAATCGTTTCTTTATTTTTGTCCTTTTAGGTTCCTCTAGGAAGACCGTGCCATGTTAGTTAAAAAGTTTTGTTTAATTAAATTATCATATCACATCAATCAAAATGCTATTTTAGTTAAATATTTATCATGATATTGCTTAGAATGACATTGAAGCAAACACAAATAAGGAAAACTTAAATGTGTTAGGATATTATCAATACATGTCTCGTATCATATTAGGTTGGTCCATCGAAATATGTGTCGTGTTTGTGTTAGTCAAAGATTAAAAATCTGATACCTGACACAATTTATCCATACACATCACATGTTTGTGGTTTTATCATGCTTAGCCTGACTAAAAATGACCTCGTGTCATGTTTGTCGAACCCAAAATTTTCCATTTCATGTCTTTCGTACTTGATGTGGTATAAAAAGTTAATATTAAAGTTGATGATCTTAGCGTTATTATTTATATATAAGAACTCATCATTAAAACAAAAAATTCTAGAAATAGGGGAAAAATCTTGAACATATATGACATTATTTGAATTGTCAAAATTATATCGCAATCATCTTAAAAAATAACGATATTTCATCAGAATTTCATAAAAATATGATGTGTTAGAATTATATCTTGCTAATTGATTTTTTTTTTTCAACACTATCGGCGATAATATTCATGGTTTCTTATTTTTTGTGTGTATGTATTTTTATTTTATTTTTGGGTGTTATGTTGGGTTTATCGTCAAGTGAAGTTTACTAGTGTGCGAGTGCAAATTCACGCCAAGTAAGTTGACAAAAAAATTATTACATTTTATCATTTCAACGTTAAAGGTATACGAGTATATCAATTTTATTTCTTTATTTCTTTATTTATTTTTTGTCTCACATAATTCATTACACAAACCCTCAAACTTATAAAGTTCCCAACTATATGGTATCATTTTATAATTCTAATGTTCTAATTTTGCAATTATATCTTATTCTCGACAATGAGATTGCATCAAAAATTCTTTTGGACCAACTGAAAACAATTACTCGTCAATATAGTGGAAAAAAGAGGGTGCAAGTGGAAATTTGGTTCACAATTCTCTAAACGAAGGAGAGGAATAAAATTGACAATTATGGTATATAACTATAAATGTGGTCTCACTCACTTGAAAATTACATATATAAATTATATAGGCAAGGTCTTCTATACGCCGTCCGATGGATGCGATGAATACGTGGCCAACAGGCCTGTCAGAGGGAAACCGAAGACGCGTGACAGAGAAACCTTAAGGTATCGACATGTGTAAGGGAAATGAAAGTAAGGGGAGTCAGGAAAACTACATGCCGTTCACTTCTAAACGACATGAGAGCAGGGAAACTACAGGTTGTTGACGTAAAAAAACGACAGGATAGTTAGGTTAAAAATGGACTGAAGTCACTGAACGACAGGTCGTTTACGTCATAGACGACGGGAGAGTAAGACGTCATTTGAAAAAACCTTTTTTTGTAATCGGATAACTCTTAATTGGATGTTTTTAATTTATTTTTAATTTGTTTTAAACCTTTTTTTTTTTTTTTTTCCTCCTTATTTCTAGTCGTACACACCACCCTCGCCAATATCACCCAGGCCAACTACTCTTCCCAATCCCCTCCAGTTCCTGACTATGGTGTGTTTGTAAGGGCTGTTTAATGTTGTTTGGTTTATGTTTAGAAGTTGCCTTCTTTGTTTGTAGCGTGGCAACTGTGTTGGAAGTTGTTTTTTATTTTTTATTTTTATTTTTTTGAGAAAGCACACAGTATTAGGAGGTTGTTTTTAATGAAGTTTTTCATTCAGAAAAGACCCAAAATGGGGAATTTTACAATGGGGTAAAGTTGGATCTCATTTCAATGGAGTAGATCGAAAAAGTGCACTAAAGTTAGTGTGGTTCTTTTACATGTGATTACACTTAAAAAAAAAAAAATTCATTCCCCATTAAGGACAGTGGTTCGGAAAAAGCTACGAGGCGGTGGGAGGGACTGGCGGCGGTGGAGATCCGAGCTCGCCATGTGGTCGACGCCGGTGAACTTGTGAAGTGTTCAGATCCGGTCTGGATCGCGTCGTCGCCGTCCAAGTTGAAGGTGGGTTGGATTCTTGTTTTCGCCGTCGTTCATGGTGGGTGTGCCCTTGCAACTCGCAGTTGGCTTTGACGACACAGTCGCAAGCGTCGCTGGACAGCTCGCAGTGGTTCAGAGTTGGATCACAACCGCGTATGCGTCGGGTCGTGACGGTGGGTTGGATCATCGTGACCATATGGCCTCCTCGCCGACGGCAGATCTGAAAACTCGTGGGTGACTGAGGAATCGGAGAACGATTGGCGGAGGTGGGAGTTGGAGGCGGGAGTCTAGTGGGTTCTCCTCAGCCCAAACATCGGCGATCTCTGCCACGTCTGAGGAGCCTTCCTTCGCCAGAGAAGTCACGGACTCGCCGGAGCCTCTCCTTTTCCGCCGGATCCGTACGGGTGAGCAATTCTCGCAACCAGGATGACAGGGCTCCTTTCCGCCGGATCCGTACGGGTGAGCAATTCTCGCACCAGGATGACAGGAGGGGGTGCAAGTGTGTGACCCACTCAAATTTTTTTGTTCTTTTAATTTTGTCTCAAATTTTTTTAATTTTAAAATTTATTTTTATTAAAAAATATATATTATCATATGATCTTTATTTTATTTATAATAAAATAAAAAAATTTATATAATTCTTACTAATATTAATTTCGATTAAAAAATTTATACTTTTATATTTTTCTCCTATTAAAATTAAAAATCTTAATATAACTCACTAAAATAAAAAATTTACATATAATTCTCACTAAAATTTATTTTATCCTATAAAAAATTAGTATACACCTCTACTGAATAATATTCGTGGCTCCGCCCCTGCTTGCAATCTCTAGCAAGCTCGACATTCGAATCTCACGGCGGAGAGAAGATGCTGGTGATCCGTCCTCGGCCCAAAGATGGCAGCCTCCGCCATCTTCGACGCTCCTCCCTTCCTTCGCCAAGCCGGTGGTATCTGAAAGAAGGGAGGTTTTTATTTTATTCTTTTATTTTATTTTTTTGTTTTCTAGCAGAGAAGTTATTTTGGCTGTGTGGTGGGGTGTCGGTGGAGGGTTCTGCCGGTGGGGAGGTAGCCAAAGTTTAGAGTTGTTTTTTTTTTTTTTTTTTGTCCTTTCAATTTTTTTCAAATGTTTTAATTGATAATCAGATGTGCTAGGCTCTATGTTTAATTGGTGTTCCTGTTAAATCTTAACCATTCAAAATCAATCAGATGATTAAAAATTTTTACCCAATTGACGGGATAAACTAAGGTGTGCCTGTTGTAGAATTGCCCAAGAAAATTATATATATATAAAAAAGGATAAATATGTGGTAGAGACCTCTACTGGTACATACCTTTTTTTAACCGTTGAGATTTAATCGAACGGTTGAAATGTTATTGGTGTATCATATTTATTATACACTTTACCTCATATAATCTTTCTCACCCCAAGTATTCTCCGTCGCCGGTGACTCACCCCAACGCTGGCGACTCACCTCCGGCCTCCCACCACCGGCCCTAACTCCGGCCGACCGGCCGCCGACGACCCCTCTTTCTCTCTCTTCCCTCTCTCTCTTCCCCTTTCTCTTCCCCTTTCTCTCTCTTCTCTTCTCTTCTCCCGACCCACCTCCAGCAACCCCCCCACCACCCTGCCCGGCGGCCCCCTCCCCGGCCTCCCCCTATCTCTCTTCCCTTTCTCTCTCCTCTTCTCTCTCTCTTCCCCTTTCCTCTCTCTTCTCTTCTCTTCTCCCGACCCACCTCCGGCAACCCCCCTACCACCGGCCCCAGCCCTCAGCCCGCCCCCCGGCCCCCCTACCCTGCCCGGCGGCCCCCCTCCCACCCCTCCGCCTCCCCCCCTCTCTCTCTCTACCCCACTCCTCTCTCTTTCTTCCTCTTCTCTCTCTCTCTCCCGCGACCCCCAGCCCCGGCCAACCCCACCCAGCCCCGGCCGCCCCCCACCCCCTCTCTCTCTTCCCCTTTCGCTGGGGTGGTTGGGGCGGGCTGGGGGGGTTGCCGGGGCTGGGTGGGGGGGGGCCGGGGGGTAGGGCGGCAGGAGCTGGGGCTGGGGCTGGGTGGGGGGTCGCGGGAGAAGAGAGAGAAAAGGGAAGAGAGAGAGAGAGAGAGAGGGGTGGGGTCGCCGGCGGCCGAGGCTGGGTGGTGGGTGGCCAGGGCTGGGGCCGGCGGTGGGAGGGTCGGGGGTGGGCGGCCGCAGGAGAGAGAAAGGGGAAGAGAAAGAGGGAAGAGAGAGAAGGGGAAGAGTCGCCGGACGGCCGGTGGTGGGGGGGCCGGGGGTGGGTCGCCGGAGTTAGGGGTGAGTCGCCGGCGTCCGGCACCGGTAACGGAAAGATCGCCGGCGACGGAGAAGATTTTGGGTGGAAAAATTTAAATAAGGTAAGGTGTATGATAATATGATACATCTCTGATATATCAACCGTTCGATTTAAATCGAACGGTTTAAAAAAACTGACTCTACCGATAGAGTCTTGGGGAGAGGCTCTACCACAGCCTCTCCCTATAAAAAATACTTCAATCTACACCTACACCTCTGCACCTCTCAATTTTTTTTGTAGCTTGCCCTTGAATCAAGTCACCTCATCATAGCCGTCAGTCACCATCCAACGACTACAGTTGAACTATTGCATGAGCACGATGGACGCACAAAGACTACTTAAATATATACACACACTAGTGTAAAACATTTGATATGTATATGTAGAATAAATTTAAGAAAATTTATCTAAGTAGGGAAAAATTAAAATAATAAATAAAAAAAATATACATAAAAAGACTCAAGAAAAAGACCAAAAAAAAAAACCAAAAAGATAAAAGGACTAAAATGAAAGAAATTACCAACATGAAAAAGGATTAAAATGAACAAAAAAATGAAGAAAAAGGTTTAAAATGAAAAAAAAAAAAGATCCGAGAGAAAATAGAGGACCAAAAAATAAATCCAGAAGTAAAAAAGATGACCAAAATGGGAAAAAAAATTTTGGTTCAAAAAGGAAATAAAAAAAGGACTAAAATGAAAAAAATGATCCGAAAAAAAGACTAAAATGAAAAAAAAAAATTGCTCTGAAAAAACTGGAGGACTAAAAAATAAATACAACAATTTTTCGTCCAAAACAAACAGTTTTGGACGAAGTACGGACGCACAGTAGCACTTATTGTGCTTTCTATAATATTGTATAAATACATATTTAAGAAAATTTATCTATATAAGTGAAAATTAAAATAACAAGTTAAAAAATATATACACTCAAAACAAAACAAAACAAAATAACAAAGGACCTGAAGATAAAAAATAAAATTAAAAAAGAGAGAGAGAGAGGCCTAAAAAAAAAAATACAAAAAGGATCAAAGGACCAAAATGAAAAAAATTGGCAAATACAAAAGAAAGGACTAAATTGTAAAACAAAAAAAAAGGGTCCAAAAAAAAATTAAAGGACCAAAACTAAATATGAAACATTTTCATCTAAAACTGACTGTTTTGGACGAATATGTCTCAACAATGTAGATTATTGAGCCTTCTATATAATGTATTGATATATATAAAGGCAAGATTGAGCAACCCAAAAACCACGTATTTCTGTTTCTAATGATTTATATGATGATATATATCTTCGAGATTACATGAAGGTTTTCATAAATCATCGTGTAATCTTCCGAGAATCATTCTAAAAATTTAAAATTTTGTGCTTTAAAATTCACGCATAAACCTTTTCCCTAAACCGTCATGTAATCTTCCGAAAATCACTCTAAAAATTTGAAATTTTGTGCTTTAAAATTCACGCGTAAACCATTAACTTAAATCTCTGGGATTACACGACGGTTTAGTAATCTTCCGAAAATCACTCTAAAATTTTGAAATTTTGTACTTTGAAAATTCGCATGTAAACCCTTAACTTAAATCCACTTTCCTCATCATTTTCATCTTTCTCTCTCTTGACCACTCAAAAGATTTCTCCTACCCACTATCTCTTTTGCTTGCCCACCGACAGTGCCACTGCCCTCCCCGCCACCACCTTACCCTCTCTCTTACTCTTCCAGTGACGCCGCCGCCACCCTCCCCTCTTCCTCATTCGACGTCGCCCGCAACGCCGCCATCCCCTCCCCCTCATTCTCCCGTTGCCCTCAACGCCGCCCTCCCTTCTCTCTCTCTTTTTTTCACCGCCGCCGTCACCACCTTCACTGCCACCCTGTCTTCCTATCAAGGCCGTGACTATTTTGCATCAAAGAAGGCAAGGTGACTTCCATATTGTTCAATTTCTTGTTTTCCAAAAAAATACGAATACACAATTCTTTTATAACTTGCTTGGAGTGTAATTTGTGTATTTATTGTTGTTCAAATTTTTTTTATTGTTGCTCTTTGTAGACGAATCTTTTGTGTAATTTTTTAGCATTTTAAGATCTACGAACATACAATATTCTACACATTTTTTTTTTCCGCCCACCACATGCTCAATGAAATGTCAAAATGGAATTTTGTTTAATTTAATCTTAATGGTATGCATCTTAATTATTTTGAATTTTGCAAACTTGCTAGGGCCCTAATGGATTGGAAGCTTATAACCGGAGAAGGAATTAAAAGGATACGAGATTATAAAACAAAAATCTCGAATCGTCTTTTTCTTCACCAAGAGGGAAGTGTTGAATGTTGTTATTTTGTTTTAGGTTTATGAAGGATATAGTGTTGAATGGAATTGACGTACTTGAAAGAAAAGAATTTTATACTTAGGATGATATGGATTTGATTAGGGGAGAATAGACTAAATTTGTAATGTAATTCATTAATTATGATATGTAAACTGGTAATGTGATGGATGGTTTCTTTTACTTTGATACAATGTAGCTAATATTTTGTCAATCATATCCTAGGCCGTGTATTGGATAACACACGGGTTAGGCCACCCGCGGGAAATCACCAAAAAATACCAAAATATTTTTTAATTCATGTTGAACTTTACATGACGGTTTCTATTAAAAACCGTCATGTAAAGTGGTCTTTACACAACGATTTTGAACAAAAATCGTCGTGTAAAGTTCTCACTTAACGAAATTTGCTCCCTTTTTTCTTTATCCGACGACAGTGTAAACCGTTATGGAATATTAAGATACCACGACAGTTTATTAACCGTCGTGATATCTTAAAACATTCCACGACGGTGGATTACACGAAAGTTATCTAACCGTCGTGTTCGTCAAATCCATAAATTTTACTAGTGTAGCCATTTTGCTGTGAGCATGTTCTTCCATATAGTTGAATTTGTAGAATGAAAAAGTTGAATTAGTTTAATGGTCAATTTAATATTAATCCACTAGTAATTAATTACTGAGCTTTAAGCATGGAAGAACATTTTTTTTTTCCAGTTATTTATTTATTTGTTGCCCCTCTAACATTTAAAATAGTTCATAAAAACATGCATTTTAAATGCCAAATTATTATTACAATCTAATAACACAATACCTTTTGATCTTACTTTGAAGATAAAGAAATATTATACACTGCAACGTATTCCCATAACGTTTCAAGGAGCCATGAATGAGTTTATAACTAACTATTAACAAATTACACGTTAATAACAAAATAATTGTTCTATCTTACCTTATTTGTTTGTCTAGACATCATTCTATTTAAAAAAAAAAAAAGGAAGCAAAAGTTAGTAAAGAATTAAAGTTTAGAATAGAACAAAGCAAAATATATACGATATATACTAATAGTAAGTCATAAAAATATTTTCTTTTCAGAGTTAGGTAACTTTTCGTTGCCTCTCTAACGTATAAACATAGTTCATAAATATATGCATATCTTGAATCAAAGATCAAGATTTATTAAAATGCAATATCACAATATCTTTTGATATTACTAAGAAGATAAATAAATATTATAACAATACTACCTATTACCATAACGTTCCAAGGAGTCATATGGATGAGTTTATAAACAAATATAAATAGTTAGGTACCTTTTTGTTGCCTCTCTAAAGTATAAACAAAGTTCATTAATATATGCATATCATGATATCAAAGATCAAGATTATTAAAATACAATAACAATTCCTTTTGATATTACTAAGAAGATAAATAAATATTATACCTATTCCCACAACGTTCCAAGGGGCCATGGATGAGTTTGTAAACAATATTCAACAAATTACATGTAAATATCAAAAATAATTTTTCTATCTTACCCCGTTTGTTTATCTAGATATCATTCGATTAAAAAAAAAAAAAAGAAGATAAAGACATATTAGGAAATAAATCAATTTTTAACTCTCAAATTGTAATCAATGAATGTTGATAAATTAGGTCAAATGATAGTTTTTGGACAATTAATTTAAAATTTAGATGAATTTTTTTTAAAGGAAAATGATCGTGGCTACTAAAATGTTGATTGACTAGTTAATCAAATCCGGTCAACTATTGAATGATTGATGAAAATACACTTTATCAATATCGATTAATTAGTAATTGAGCATCCACCAAGTAGTTAATCTCTGATTGACCATTTTTAAGAAAACGGTGATTTTTTTAATTTTACAAAATATAGCATGTTGTTAAAAAATGTTTTAAAATTGTCATTTTCCAACATATCCAAGGAATGTTTTAAGACCAGATTTTGATCTCTAATGATTATGTGATTAACAACTTTTGATTGTTGATTTGATAGTAACTTGAACTCATGGATTGGTCAAGTTTTAGCTCATGTTTGCTTCCAAAGTCCAAACCAAAATTTTATTTCAGATTTTGCATTTATCTGAAAAGTCAACAAAAATTAAAATTAGATTTTGAAAAGTCAATCAACTCTAACATAAAAATTTCATTATAAACCGGTGTACCAAACGCACTCTTGTTTGGGTTCAAAAGAAGGTCAACAAAAGCATGTACACTTTGTGATGATTTTTATGTATTGTTTTGACTAGTAGGTTGCACAACTAGAGAAGACCAAAAAAATGAAAGAAAAATGAGTATCATGTAAGTTCAATCAAAAGGCAATGTACCGCTGAGTTGTTAAGAGAATTTCCCTCTCAACCAATGCAAAGATCTCTCTCACCCGATCTGTGAATTTATCGGTAATGTTCAGAGTGATCCTTTGTTGGAACTTTGTGCTTCTTAACCAGTTGATTCCCATGTACACATTGCACGTGCATGCATCATGAGCAAAAGCAGGACTTCTCAATTTGGTATCTCAAGTGAACCTACACAAAACAAGAAATTAGGACGATTAATATTGTGTCGGTTTGGATCATAGAACATTCGTTAAATCCCATCAAACTTGAATATATATATTTTTTTAATCTGATATGAATTTGACATTCAGAAATATGCAGTATCGAGAATAATATCTCAAATGGTATACATACACGAAAGTGGTCAGAGAATGGGACACCGTGAAGGGCCATGACTTCATTCACAATCCAGCCTTGGCCGTGATCAGCATTGATGGGGGATTTTTGTTGTGTGCAAGTGACTTCTCCGCCAAAGACCGAGACATGGCGGTTGAATCTGTAAGAGAGACGTCGTTCGAGAACGTCGTCTTTGAAAGGTTCCCATGCAGTGGCTGTGTAATTTAGGCAGCCAGATTTCTCCATTACTTGGTGCTCTAACTTTCCTCCATCAAACATCTCCATCAGCGAGTTTATCTACACCAACAAAGAGTTTACAATTTGTTTATGGAACAAACGACATGAAATTTAGAAAAATGGTGATAACATTAGTAAGCAAACTTTCCGCTCCAAAAGAAGAAAAGGAAAGAGAACTAGAAGTGCCGGCCGTTTAAAAAACGACAATAGCTCTTGAAGAAGAAAATAACATAAAAACACTGCAAAATTTTAAAAACGACAGCAGAAACATGACTCAATTGAAGAAACGACAGTAAATTTGAAAACGATTTTATGCCCAAAAGACAACTACCGTTAAAGGGCACGTCATGAAAGCGATAATATCCTCAAAAAACGACAAACCACATGTAACATTAAGAAAAAACGACAACAAATTTGGGACGACAAAAATATCCTCCAAACGACAATTAAATTGAAAACAAGTAATAAAAACGACTACGACCCATAAAATGACAACAAGTCAGTAGGACATGCGTTCTTTTTTAAACCCTTCAAACAGAAGACAATTTAAGTACAGCAAACGACAGCAATCCCCGAACGACAATATATCAGTTAAACGACATCAACTTTTACAAAGGATAAGTAAGGAGAGCAAAAAACGACAATAAATTTTAAAAGTTTCCGTGAGAGGCTTTTGAAAACACAACAGAAAGACTGATGTGAAGAAAAAATTAGTTGCATATTTATAGTCACTCACGTTAATAGGAAGCTCTGCACCATAAACTTTGGACATCTTTGCATCTTCAGCATCTAAGATAATTTCATTGTCTTCAACCATTATCGATTTCACTTCTTGATCTTCCTGTTCTTCAGCAATTTGAGCCTTTTGCTCGGGTGTTAGAGTTCTTGTCCTCCACAATGCCATTATTGTCCTGCCAATACAACAAGCTTTGAGTCCGAAATCTGTCTTGGTCATGTAAATTTGGCTCATCGGCAAAAACATTATTCGAAAACCGAGAAGGAAAACAATTGTAAACCACCTGCTTGCCACATTGAACGACACAAATGACTGAAAACAAAATCTAAGCCTGCCTTCTTCATCTTGAGACTTTGCGCCGTGCCTGGCATCGAGGCCTCGGTCCTTTTTCAGGATTATGACCAGCAAAGGGCTGCCCACGGATGCGAGGGACGGGGGAAGTAGTTGGAAATCTTCAATGTCCTCCCAAAGAAAGAAGAACCTGGTTTTGTGACCAAACAAATTTGCATAAAACCCCACTATCCTTGCTGATAGGAAAAGCCGACCCTGCAACAAAATGTCATAAAACTAGTGTTGAATTCAGTCATTGGGAGGGACAACTAACAATGCAGTGAGAGTAATGGTAAAAAGCATATAAAAAAGCTGATTTTGTTTCGTTTCACAGCTAGAACCTGTAATGGCAATTTTCTCTTAAGCTGGCATGTAAATCACTAATAAGAAACTCTTCAGGTGGTAACCCGAACAGCTTTTGGAACGTCGAATTCCTATGAGGTGATCGAAGGTTCAACTGCGTAAGCGCCAAACGGGAAGTTAGACCAACCATATCGATACGAGATTAACTGAAAAATGATATCATGTGCATGTAATAGGCACAATTGAGATCAAAAGGTGAAATATGATACAATTTTTTTTTTACCTTCCTTCCCACTTCCTTTTCCACCTTGGTCAAGTACTCCCGAATTGTTTCGACTCCGTTGGTGTTATCCAAGAAGATTCTCAAGTGCAACTTAGACTGAGAAGACTGAGCTAGCTTCCCTTCAAGAGGGACCCACAAGTCGGCGAGTTCAGTAGACGAGTGCTTCAAGAAATTGATCTCGGCATGCCCAAGTGAGGCAGCTTGATCAAATGGTCCATCGAAATCATATACTTCCACATCCAAAACCGATGGAGGTTCTTCCATGGCATCAAACTCAAGTATCTCTGCGTAAAGTGTTCGACATTTATGAAATCAATGCAAAACTGAATGGAAGATATTAATGAATTACTTCAAGAGCAGATTAGACTTGCACCGTTCCATTGAGGATCGCAAGTTTGGAGCTTCACCGAGCTTGTTCTTGTTTTGGCATTGCAGGTGAAAACCACATATGGATCTGATAAATCGGTAGAACCTAAGGACGCCAAGTTGACCCCTTCAATCAAAGCCACCGTAAGCACCCATCCATCGCCTTGAGCTTTGACTCCATGATCACCCCCTGTCGAAATAGACACTCAAGATAAGGCGACGAGGTTTTTCTCGATGTGAACAAAAAGATAGACTCAACGCCAAGTTGTAGAACGCGCTTACCTCTTTGCAGCCTAGCTTGTACGAAGTGTAGGACCATGTTATAAACATGCTCCAATTGAATGACCAAAATTCCACAAGTGATGACTTCTCCGAAACTGTCTGGCAAATCAAGGCCTAAAAACTCCAAGCCTTGGACTTGTCTGGGTTTACTGAGTAATATATGTACAAGAACATACAAAACCATGAAAAAAGTGGTGAATACAGTGACATTCCAGAAGTACTTTATCGCCAATTCCCAATCCGATTGGTGTTCTGCTTGCAAAGCTGATAAAACATGATCCTTGTCAGATAACACTGTCGAATCTAGTGTTTTAAAATGTTGAGCAAGCAAATTGGCGAACTGGTCGAAGCTCTCCTTCAGCCCTTGTCGAACACCTCCCTCGATTAGATTTCTCATCATTGTGGAGTGGAGAAAGTTAACTCCCCATGATATCGTAAGATGAGCGGAATCCTCTCCTGATGGTAGCTCCGGTCCAGGGGTTATCTTGTAAAGCAATTCAACCTTGAAAGAATTCCCATATGGAACTTCCGGTGTACTTACAGATACAAAAACCGCATATTCCTTTCCATCAGCTTTGACATAGGTTTGCTCCTCCGTGGCCTTAACCGCCTTCACCATCTTCGTTGCAGCTTTAGTATACGAAAAAACTCGTGTCAAACACGACACGTCTCCTGAATTCCATGTCCAAGGCCCCTCCTGCCTATCAGTTGTTCCATGAAGCTCTGCTAGCTCACTCATGAATTGTGAAGTCGAAGCGAAAAGGAAAGCGTTAAGCTCCTTTGAAGATACTGCATACGCTTGATCAATCAAAACACCCCCTTGCAAGTTCTCTGGCATTTCTTGTTCACCCCCCTTTGACTGCATCATCTCGAGAGCTTCTTCGAAACTACAATCAGAAAAACTGTCTACACAATCCTCGTATTCGGACTCAATACTAGACAACTCTGGAGAATCATCAGATTTTGAAGCTTCCTCATTCTTGTGAAAGAGCTTCTCTAAACCTCTAGCAATAGACTTAATTATGTGTTTTCCGTCCAGTCTCTTTCGGTTATGAGATGATAAATAGGGACATTCTTGAGCTTCCTCAATATTAACCTCTGAATTTGCTTCAAGAGGTTGGTTGTTGAGATAGTCCTGGATTTTTCCGTGCAGAGAAATGGTGAGCAGAATTTTTCCTGCAGACATTCAAAAAATTATATGATCTTAAAATATAGGACCACCATGCCTCTGTTTACTCCTAACAACATTGAATTGAATATTTTTGAAATATTCAGAAGTTCCATAAAAAATTTTAAGTGTTAGGCATGATCAAATTCAAGTCCTAGTACTCAATCTGGTAACAAACCGCAAGATCTATAGTCAACGATACTAATTTTTTTTTTCTTTTTTTGTAAAGTAATATTTTCAACACGAAATTCATGCGCATGATCAAATTCACTTTCACTGACCCCCCCCCCCCCCCCAAATGAGCCACATGAGAAATTTTCTTTTTAAAACTATACTTCACATAATCACATTCCATCATCATATAAAAATTGTCATAGAAGTTTCGTAATTTATGACCAACACTTAATTTCTAAGATCACCACAGCTTCCTTAATCCTTAGTCACTTCCGCTGTGATAGTAATTAGTGAAAATGTCATTCAACTTAAGTCAACTACAAATGCACTTTATAAAAACCTTTTTCTTCATAAAAATCATAAAAGCTCACATATTAAGTCATATTTACGAGCCGAACAACATGTTAGGGACATCGATGGTGTTAAGTACTGTACCTTAAAAAAAATGAGTTTCATGATTCGCGATCCACAGATAAATAACATCTACAATCTACTAATTATGGTGCAAATTAAACATTTCCCTTACAAGACTATTTTCTCTTGATGCTGAAAATTCATCTACTAGTTGTTCCGAATTTATTATCATATCATTTAAATTTAAGAATTTGACTAACTAATAGATACTAAATATTCAAATAAACTCGAGCAGTTAAATGAGTTATCAAAATAATAGCGAATGGACATTTAATAAGACAGGAAAATGCGACAGCTAAGAGAGATGGGCTAACCACAGTCTTTGGTGATATGTCTGGCAGTCTTGGGCCATTCCAGACAGAACCAAGTGGGTGGCAAGGTGTGATTATCCTCAGCCATGATGGACGAAACCGGAATCCGAACCCGACCCGCCAAATCCCCGGACCCACGGAACAGACCCGAGTCATCATGATCAAGGTTGAACACTGTCACAACAAGCTCATCATCCAGGTCATGAACTCTGAAAACAAACTCCTCATTCCAAACCATTAGATTGGTTGTGGGGTTCCTCAGAATCCTTGTCTTGGACTTGTGCTTCCCAACTTGAAGCTTCACGTAGCCGTTTTTCACATGCAAGCCCTGCCCTTCCAACACATACACGTACAACCTCATTGCTTAAAACAATATTTACAATATATATTTGGCTTCAAAAACTTGTGTTTGAACATCAGTTTTGGTTCTTCAACTTGAAAGGGATTTTTATGTTTGTTGTTGTTGCTTTTGTTGAAGAGAGAGAGAGAGAGGAGAGAGAGAGAGAGAGATTGAAGCATGAGGAAACGTGGAAGGGAGAGGCAAAGGACACGAGGGAAGTGAGAAGAAAAACAGGGAAAATAGATTAGAATAGAATAGAAAAGTAAAAGCTTGGACAGACAAAAAAGAGTCGGTTTTGGTTTTGGTTTTGGGTTTGCGTTTTAGAGAAGGAAAGGTCAAAATGAACAAGGGCTTGTCTTGTTTACTTCTTTGAAACGGTTAGCCAAAGCTTTTTACTGAATCGAGATCTATTATCTCAGATTTTTTGTTTTATTGATTGCCACTTTTATAGTGTCAATATCATATAATCTGAAATTAAGAATTTTGTCACATAAAAAATATTAAATATTAAAATTTTTTGAATAAATTAATGAGTGTCAAAACCTATTAAGGACAACTTTTGAAATACGAAAATGTAATAACAAGATCTGTACTCTTTTTTATCAGGTTTTGGTTCGCTTTCTTTCTTTGTTCGCGTTTGTGGAATTTGTATTCTTGTAATCTCTTAGCAAAGTGTTTTTTTGAGACTTTTGAGGTAGGAATCACATTGGAAAAGGGAAAAAAAATATTTTTAAAATAAAAACAAAAGTTGTAGGGGATTGGAATTACAAATTAGGCACATTGGGATAGTGGTCTTGAGATCTTAGATTTTTCATTTATTGAGTGAGGAATCTAATGCCCTTTTTAGGTAGTTGTTTTTTATTCCATTTCTTGCACATAACAGAGTGCGTGTACAGCCTTAAAATGTGTTAAGTTCCTGTTTTTTTTTTTCTTTTTTTTTTCTTTTTTTTTTTTTTAAGATGTACAAGTGTTATATTATATGGAAGTAATGTAAAACATTTGGCAGAGCTTGTGGTTACACTTAACAACTTGTGACGTGAAAATGTGCCAACAGGAATAGCAACAGAATCTGATGTCAAAAATTGTAAGCAATGCAACCGTTTATAGATGTCAATCATGTAATTCATATTATTTAGAACTGCATTTGTTCCTGTGTCCTTACCAACAAATATAATAAATACATATTTATATAAACAGCTAATATTTTTTTTAATGGTGTTAGATTATGACTTTCATTTATTAAATATTAACAACGAAAATACTTTTCATTCGAATACCTATTCCTTTCGGTGATATTTACACAAAATTACAAATTATTTTTGAAAAAAGATGACCATTATGATTGCAGGCATAACACAATCACATAAAATACAGAGTTCAAACTCAAGTTTTTTTCAAAAAATTATCTCAAATTTTCTTCTCAATATTTATCCTAAATATAAGTTTTTAAATTTTTTTTTTTTAAATTTAAACCTGAATCCACCCTCAGGAGTAAGAATGTCCCTGTGGCCAAACATACCCACTTTCGCTTTTCCCGAAGAAAAAAAGAACCAACTTCAAACTTGCTCTGCGACTTGTCGTTGAAAATCTGTTGGGAAGAGAGAGAGAGGAGAAAATGTTACAGTTCCCGGGGTTCATGACGGAGTATCCATGGTCGACGACGAAGATTCCGACGTCGTTGCTGCTTCCATCTCAGTGGCCTCAACCTCATAGCGAAGACCTTCTCCTCGCCATGGAAGAGTCCGAATACGAAGACAAGGTTTTCACTTTCCCCTCAAATTCCTTCACCCCCGTTTTTAGATTCTCACCCACTAAATCAAAACGAAAATTGCTTCATAATATTTTTAAGAAACCCAATTTCTAGAGCTCGTATTTTTTTTAAAAAGAATTATGAGAATGTTCAATCCATTTCAGTGTATATTTCTTTTTCAATGTCAGAATTTTGGCTGAATTATCATATAATTTTTATTAATTAAAATTAGGGTTCAAAGTTTTATACATTAATTTTTTATTTGGATAAATCAAAGTTTTATACTTTTGGATTATTTTTGTTTCAAGTTATCTAATTTCTGTTCTGCAAATTTCGTTAATTTTTATAGTTAAAAAGAAGTTTACTTTTGGATCCTAAAAAAACTTAATGTAGACTTGAGGTTGCATTATATCAGTAAAGCACGTGAGTTTGCCAGTTCTAAGCTCATTTCAGGACTATTTATAACCTTAGGCAGTTGGAACAAATTACTGTGTTTGGTAAAAGGGAAAGAAAATAGAAAGGAAAGAAAAAAGTAAATAATTTAGGTGAGGAAAATGGAGTGGGAGGAGAGGTTGTTTTTCTTAATTTGTTTGGTATAGATTCCCTCCTCTAATTTCTTCATAGTGGGAAGAAATTAAAATTGGGGTTCTTTGCTGGATTTGAAATCTCTCACCCAATCTGTTCCGTCCACTTTTCCCTCCTACCAAACAACTACAAGTCTCGGATCTTTCCATTAATCCTCCGACCCCTATCCCGCCTTCCACTTTTTCCCTTCCTACCAAACAAGCTTTTCAGTACCCGTCGAGGCTTCTGTCCTCGTCCTAATTTCCTCAGATAAGAAGCAAAGCCTAAACCCCATCTCGAGCCTTCGCGAAACTCTTTCCTATCATGTTGTTGAGCAGATTGTAATCTAATCAGTATTCGGGTGTCTTCAAGTTCAAGCAATAGCAAGCCAAGAATAATGTAACAGTTATAAGTTGCTAATTTTACTGTTTTCTTTCTCTTACAAGCGTGGGTGCTTATGCGCGTATTTTGTGCGTTTTTAAGTGTTGTATTACTTTTAAGGAATCAACATGATATTTATTCTCGTATTGAGAATGAGATGCTGATCTCTTATTTGAATGGTTTTGTAGCTGAATGAGATCAGAAAGACGAAAAGCAACATGGTTGTGATTGGGAAAACCGTTTCCGACAATGACAAGGAAGACTACGATAATGATGCAGATGACGATGATGCTGACAATGCGGAGGAATCCGAAGGTGAAGAATTCGAGCAGGAAACCAGTTAAACATACTGATGTTTTCCTATTCTCTTCGTGGCCTAAGGACCTGCATAATTCTGTTTTCAATTCACTTGGACTGTTCTATTATGTGAAAAGTTCAACTCTTCCAAATTCGGTTCTTAATGAGTTAATCAGGAGAAATTTAAATCCTTCTGTCTTGTATTGTTTTAATTTTGGAGATGGTTATAGGGGTAGAGATCGATTTACCCAGATAACCTCAGGAGGCTGGATGCCTCCCCACTTGATATATGAATCCCTCACGAAATAAATTATCCATATATTTCGACCAATATAGTGGGGGCGACTTAAACCTAAGCATTTAGCGATGAGGATGAACGTCTTACCAACCCACTTAAAGGATGTTGGCTTAATTTGGAGAGGTTATGAAGTAATCCTCTGATCTTTTTTTCTTATATGGATGTCGGTGAAGAATAGGAAGGTACTGTGATAAAAGTCTCAAGAAAGCTTTCCTTGGTCGGTTCCTGTGTTGTGATTCTTGTCTGCTTGAAGTAGGAGATCCACTTGTAAAGCACATTTGTGTAACTTCTCTCCTTTTGTGATTTTTCTAGTGGTAGTAAATTTCTCTTATGTTCTATGTTTGAAGTTTGGACAAGATGACACTTCTCTTACTCTCCTTGCCCCAATAATTTCTTCTTGTTATCCAAATTAATCAATCACCTTTTTTTTGGTTGGTGATTGCATGGTAAAACATAGGAGAGCCTCCACACCTTCACTTTTCAATAGCTCATTTGATTAAAATAATAATAAGTACGAATAAAAGCTCAACTTCCATAAACGTGTACTCAACAACTACAAGGGGAATGATTTTTTGTTGACATAATAAAATGGGAACCACATATTTGTACCCAACACTCTACTCATTCCAGATGGCAAATAGGCGCCGTTTGAAAGGCTATGATGTCTAGGGCTGAACAAGGAAACCACAAACCGCCACCGATGATGACTGCCTGAAGCCGTCCGTTTTGTCGGTGACAAGTCAATACCGACAGTGTGGACGGTTAACCTAATTGATGACTGATAGATGAAAATTTTGAAAGTTTGGGTTCAATCGGTAACCAAACTGATCAAGATGTGCCTTTTTTTATCGGTGTTTGGTCGGTCTTCACTAGCTCGTCGGGCTGTACCATTTGCACATTCCGACAAACCGATAATATCAGTCGGTTACCAAACCGACCAATTTGGTCGATGATCGATCGATGTACACCCCGGCTTGTCTATATGCACTTAAATCAATTCGGCTTCATGAATTTGGAGTATATTCCCAAGTTAATTGGAGCTGTAATCTATTTGGTGCTGTACTTCTAACCCAAATTAGCGTCCCACTTTGAATGTACAAATCATGTGATGTATGTCCTAGAAAGAGTGTAAAAGAAATAAAAAAAAGAAAGCCACTTCCAAGTCCAACATCCTGGTTGGCAAAAGTAGGCTCACCAAACCCTCAAAAGCTATCTGGTACAAATGTTTGATAAATTTTATGGCATTCCATGACTAGCTCCAAATCCATCAATTGAGATTCGCTCTCTTTTGCCACAAGCATCACATCTTATTATTTAGCATCAGCCAGCTGGCCAAATTGGCCACCTCTGCAAGTAGGTACTAATTTCCCCCATTAAACAATTTATTCATTTTCAGTGTCCCCACTCTTTCTTTCTTCCTTACTTTCTTGCCGACTTCCTTTCTTTCCCCGTTTAATTAATTCCATAATTTCTCAATTTTAATTATATTTTTCATTAGAATAACGTGTTATGCATGTCTTAAGTCTTAATTAGTAGATAATTTCAAACTAAATGGCTAATTAACTCGTCCAATTAATATGAGGTTCAACGCGCCAGCCGTTTACTTGTTTATGAATTTTCTGTCACTAGGTCCCGCAGCCAAGGAGGTATCTGATTTCTTTCTTGACCTGCAAAAAACACCAGAAAATTAAACAGACGACATTTTATACAAAATCAAAGACTACAAATCTACAATATCTGACCAAGAAGAAATATACTTACACGTGTAACACTGACACGGCACGTGTCAACCTCCAAGAGTTCTTCCAGTGAACGGCGATTGACGGGAAAGCAAACGGCGAATTTTAGCCATTCCATAGTTAGATTTTTTTTAAGGGGAAAATAATAATCAGATATTTCGGAATCGGCTTTTTTCAGGCAAAACTTTAATATTTACAAGAACTCGTTGGAAAAAAGAACAAAAGTAATCGTTTCTTATACAATAGAACCAAAAGAAAACCTTTAATATTCACAATCCAATCACAAAATTGCTATATATTTTTTTTTTCTTTTTCGAGTTTTATTTTTTAGTTTTCTCCTCGTCGTTTTCTCTATATTTCCTTTTCCTCCTATATTTTCCTTTTTTTTTGCCCTTTCAATTTCCTGCTTCAGAGACTTTTTTTCTTTCAGGTTCTTCAGGCTTTCTCAACAGTAATCATTGCCAGTAATAACTTGGAGGAACTTGATGATAGTGTTGATAATGACGATGATGATGATGTTGATATTGGTGCAAATTTCCTTGAAGACTGCAAGGATAAAATCCGACTTTTCCAGCGAATCGGAGCGGCGACGGACCTCGGGAAACGAAGTAATTAGGAACCGATTTGGGAGCCGGGAACGGAGGCGGCTTCGAAGGAGGAGAGAAATCGACGACGCTCTGAGCGACCGACGGAGGCGGCGACACCGTTTTGACGGACTTCCTGGGAAACAGGACGGCTCTGATCTTCGACGAAGAGGCGCGATCGTATTCCTCGATGAGATTGGCCAGGTCCTCGTCGGAGGTGATCGAGATCAAGGTCTCGAGATCTCCGTTCGGCAACTGGCACTTCAGCGTCGCGGAGGATCCGCAGAACTCGCCGATCTTCACCATAAGCTCTGCACCACAGAAAAGGAAACCAAACGATCAATTTAACAAATAAATTCTCAAATTCCTCATATAACGTCTGAATTTCTTGAAATCAGAGCTAAATCGGACGAACCTGCGAAGGAAATCGAGCGATCGATGGAGAGAACGCGGTTGAGGCCGCCGACGTAGCGCACCACGCCGTCGGAGCGGCGGGGGAGAATCTTGCCGTTGTAGCTACAGAGGAACTTCAAGGCCTCCGAAACTTTGCTGTTCTTCTTGTCCATGACTATTTTTCTTCTTCTTCTCTTTCACTGTACTAGTTACAATAGAGAGAGAGAGAGAGAGAGGATTTGTGGAGGTATTTTGGCGTTTCAAACCTAGGAAGCGAGGATTCTGGGCGTATTTATAGCGGTTGGAGATTGAGTTTGAGGAGCGTTAGGACTGGGGAGTTGGGGTGGTGATGTCATGGCGTGGGGCCCACGCGGAAATTGGGTACTTTGATTTTGGGAGGAAAAACCGAAAGAAAGAGAAAAGGCAAAAGAAAGGAAACTGTTTTCGGAGGGTAAAGTAGTAAAATCGGCGGACCATTAGGGAATGAAAATTGGGATATTCGGATTTGGGAAGGAAATGCTTTTGGAATTGGAGGGAAGGAAGGAAGGAAGGAGTAAAGAAAACGCCGCCCAATTGAGCGAGCGGGGCTTTGGTGGCCCATTTTAGGTGGTGGCTTTGGACACTCGGCGGCCACGCGGCTAGACTCTCACTCTCTCTCTCTTGGTCCACTCTAGACGTCTTTCTTCTTCTTCTTTTGGAAAAATAAAAAAAATATATAATACATATCATAAGGGAATGTATTTGAATAGTTATTTAAAATTACTAATTTTAGATTTTAATGTGATTTTTTAGGGAATTATTTTGATGCAATTTGGTAGACTTAAATATAAAGAATTAAATAAAATCTTGTTTTTGGTAAATATAATTAAAGAAAATGTTAAACCTTTTAATGATAATAAGATATCTCTACTATTATATTACTAATATTTATAGAACTTAAATTGTGATTATAAGCGTAGTAACTGTAATTTAACACTTGATTTTTTGTGTATAACCTAAAAAGAAAAAGAGAAAGTAAACTTTGGAATGTGAAACCAAGTTACCATATATATATATATAAAAGAATATAAAGTTCCAAATTGAAGTTTATGTTAAAATAATATAGTAGTGTTTTTCTTATAAGACTAATTAGTTTAATTAGTTTAGTTGATAAACATCTCCTGATAGTATATACCAAAAGATTAAATGCTCATCATTTTATAAAATGAATTACATACTAAGATTTATGCTTCAAGAGATTATCGCTTCAATGATTAAAAAAATAAATTACTTAAAACTTAAAAATTTGTTATCACATTAAAATTTAAATTATTTTATAACTTAATAATTATTTTACATATGACTCCACCTAAACTCGTAAATTATCTTTCGATAAAATAAATATTATGACGTGTGCAACAATGTTATGTTATATGCATAATTATAATAGTATACTCGTATACTATTTTATCCTTTTAACAAATTCTGGTAGTAAATGCAATTATTATGGTAGTATATGGCCTTTTGCTACTCGAAAGGTTAGCTTACCAATCAATATGGTTGTCATCACAGTACCAAAAGGGTAAAAAAGAACTCTTTGCAAAAGGAAACTAACCAACCAAAAGTAGAAGAACAACTCCAAAAGAGTCGTTCATATACTTGATGATTGATGTGTATTTTCAATTTCTTATTGTTAGATTTTGGTGATGTTTTATCTCATTTTACGTTTCATTAGAATTTATAGGTAGAACCGATTTATAATTGGAGTTAAGTTTTCTTGTATTATGAAGTCATTTAAAGTATTGTTGTTTGTATTTTATTGATTAAAAATACAATTATCCTTTTCAAAAAAAAAAAAAAAAAAATTCCAAAAGAGCAGAAGAAGAATACAAATATGGTTGAGAATTTTAGATATTTTTCTTTTCTTTTCCCTTTATATTAGTGGCTAAAGCATGAAAACTTTCTCAAAATAAAAGAGCACAGTGTCACGAAATCATCAATTTGAAATTTAGGGAAGAGAAGAGAACAAAGGTACATGACTCCTGTAGCATTTTTCTCATTATTTTCCGGCCTAGCTAATTCGAACGGTTGCTTTTATGCGAAAATTTTTTTTTCTTTTTTCTTTTTTCGCTCTTGTGAACTTGCAATTATTGGTTAGAAATTATTTGTTAAAGAGATAGGTACTTAAATCTTGTTTATGTTTTATCGAATATCACATTTTACTTTGTGTTTTTAATTAAATATGTCATTATCATTTCTTATGATTTTACTTTCATGTTAAAATCTCACTTTTGATAAAATTTGACCACATTTGAACAGTAAAAGAAATAGTTTTACTAATTTTAAGATTTCTTATATTTGATCAATTTGGTCAATCTTACCGTTAAAATGCTCTTTTTGAACCTTAATATTTGATCAAATTCATTCAAAAGAGATGCTTTAACACAAATTTAAATCATAAATGATGATTATGATATTCTAAAAATACTAAAAATAAGAGAGAAAAAATTAACGTGGCATTTCAATAAAATCACAAGAAATATTTAGGTGTTGCCAATCTATGAAAAGAGAGAACATTTCTTCCAAGTAATTCGTTGTTTTGCTACCACGCCATGAGCTTGCACTAATTTGTTCCCTTAAAAAAAAAAATTAAAAAAAAATTAAAAAAAATCAAAAGTTGCACTAATTTGTTATACCAATTTTAGCATTTATTTGTTAGAAACTTATCAAATGTGTTCAAAAACTCCCCCTCCCATCTGTAAGCAAGAAAGTGGCATAAAAGGAAACGAATCATGCAGAGTATGGTGTAAACTTAAAACGTCTCCCCAATTTTTTAAATTAAAAAACTAAGACAATTGAACAAACCATATTTGACTAATTGGACAGAAATTTTTCTGTTTTTTGACTTTTTTTTTTTTTTTAATAATAGATAACTTTTTTTAAAATTAAACTAAATCGAATTTTAGTACTTGAAAAATATTCGAATAAAAGTATCTTCCTTTATGGGGTTCCGTTTACATCCATATATTGCTTTGAAGCTTAAACAAGTTGACTAATCCGATGTCAATGGCCAAGCTACAATGTATGCTATTTTCTTCATCCAACTAACTCGGATTCAGATTCTTAATTCGTCCTTAATGAACTCATATGTTAGGTTTTTAATTATTTTTAATTGATGTGATATGATAATTTGGTAAAAAATTAATTTGCAAAAATGAGTTTAAATTAAAAAAATAAAAAAGAAATAGAAGTGTCGACCAATATTAGAATAGTTCGTGCATGGAACAAAGGAACCGCAAATTGACTCAAGAAACAACAACCAAAAAAATAATAATAATAATAATCAAGAGCTAAAATGGATCCAATTGGCACAAACCCAAATTCCTTTTTCTTACTTGGTAAGAAAAAAAGAAGAGACAAAGACAAAATAGGAAGAAGATTGGGTTTGGATGATGACCAACACCACAAACCAATCCTCTGAAGCACAACACACCAAATATAAAGACCACGTGAAGAAGAGATGATTCAGACGCCACGCCCATGAGATCTGAGTGATGCCTAGCCTAGTCACACACAACCGCGACACGTGGACGAGAACGACGACGACGACACACGTGGAAGCATGTCGTTGTGGAACACAACGAAACACAAAAGTGTGTGCCCTCTTTGGTTTGATTTGATTCGGTTTGGACAGAGGTTCTCCCAAAGAATTGGTTACAAGCTTTACCTTAAGAGATGAGGAAGCTTATATACCAACAACATCCACTAACAAATTATGGTCACCTACAAGATTCTCTTCATATGGTGAATTTGAGGGGATGAACTTGATGGGTGGCCTCAAAATGAGTCATTATCAGAATGTGACTCATGAAAGCTTATAAATTTGAGGAAGCTTTGTTCGGTAGATATCTATGTCAAAACTGTACGTTTTTTTAATATTAGATATGATCAAAATTATTGTACGATTAAAAGATGTATAAGAGGGACAAAACTTAGGACAAATATGTTAAATAGTTAATCATATTAATAGTGTCTGTTTTCAAATACTCTATAATGGTATTCTTCTTTAGTTTTAGTCATTGAGTGGGAGATTTTTTACTCTTCATATGCTGAAGTTGTGGGGATGAACTTGATGGGTAGCATCAAATTGAGTCATCATCAAAATCAACCCATGAAAGCTTAATTTAAGGAATATTTCTGTCTTAGAATATCGTATGAAAAATATCTGGTTTTTAATGTTAGATGTGATCAAAATCATATAAAATAAAAAGTTACGTAAGGGTGATAGAATTCAATTCGTAGGAAGATACTGAATTTTTGTATTTGAAAAATGTTTCAGTGGGGATCTCTAAAGTAGATGGTGATTGATAGAGTAATCCTTGATTAAAAATTTCCAGTATGAGTACGGCTTCCAACACGAAACTTGTGGTTGGTAGTAAAACAACGATTCTCCTGTTGACAAATATCTTAAACATGATAATTATACTCTGTTGTCATGGACGTAATTAGTAAAGGACTAGGGAGGGACTTAAGCCCCCTAAACTCTTTTTTTTTTTTTTTTTATCCCAAAAAATATCCCATCATTTTGAAGAACATTTCATAATAATCCCCTCTAAAAATGAAAAATTGCTCATAATCTCCTTTAACTATCCATTATAAAGAATTAGCTCTCCTGATTAAAATGTCTAGCTTCGTTACTGTCTGCTGTAGCCTGTAATATTCTTCTTTAATTTTAGTTGGAGTTTTTTTTATTCCTATCTAATTATTTGGTAATTAAGATTCGAAGTGCATATTAATACATTTTTAAGGTTTAGAAATGTTAAAAATTTTATTTTATTTTCGTATGGAAAGCTACAGATTATCCAAAAACTTGAGTGCAATGGACACTAGTGAATTGTGGTCCTAACCTTTTGCTTTGGAGTTTTGTGTCGTTTTTTCTAAAGATTGTGGTGATGTGGCCTGTGGGGTTGACGGTTGACAAGCTCTTTGGTTATGGGTCTGATGTTGTTGTATGATAATATCTATGAGATTGGATTGGTTTTTGTGAGGTTTGGATAGAGTTTGGGAGGTTTTCAGTTTAAGTCAGGTATTATCAATATTT
The DNA here is from genome assembly GCA_009761775.1 of Ficus carica. Lineage (NCBI taxonomy): Eukaryota > Viridiplantae > Streptophyta > Magnoliopsida > Rosales > Moraceae > Ficus > Ficus carica. Next base: position 4,606,563 of record CM019744.1, on the reverse strand, counting down.
TATATTGAATTGCCGGGGAACGAGGCATGCAAAATACTACTAGTTGTCCCAACTGTCGACTTGACACGCATTGCATGCAGAGAACGCCCACGCAGTGTGTCTGGCTCGAGAACGAATATCAAGACCGCACCGGCAAGCTGCTGGTTTGATTGAAAATTTGTTTGTTTGCACGCATGATGTTCGACAAAATGCGGCTTAGGAGTTTTCTGGATTTTATTTTACCTTTTTGGTTTCCTGGGAATTGGGAGATGCATTATATATTATCTAAAGTTTAGGCGATTAAAATTAAAAAAAAAAAAATCCCAATAAGGACAATCTCGGGAAGGGGGAAAAAAAAGAGTTCTAGTAGGAAAATAAAAGAAAATTTTATTAGGCAATCACTATATTCAATTTACCTTTTGCAATAAAGATTTGAAATAGAATTTTGATGTTGGAGTTGTTTAATTTTTCAAAAATTAGTAATAATTTTTGTTGGTTAAAAAAAGATAAAATCCAATTAAAAATTTTAGTTTGAATCTTTATTCTACACGCACTGTTAGGATATTTATAAAAAAGAAAAAAGAAAAGAAAAGAAAAGAAGAAGAAGAAGTGGAAGTGGAAGTGGAAAGTTGACTGTGGGTACAGAAAGTAAATATCTCATGCATAGATTCTTTGTTTACAATCTTTTTTTTTTTTATAATTATTTTTAACTTGAGAAAGAAGTTTACAGTAAATGATTCAGGGAAATAATTTATAAAATTTAAAGGCAAATAGCTTTTTTTTTATTTTTTTTTATTTTAAGATATTTTTTAACAAATAGTCGAAGTTTTTAAAAATTAGTTAAAATATATTTTCAATTTTCTTAAGTGGTTAATCAGTCATTGATTGATCATTAATTGAACATATAATATTATTAATTTAATAAATCAGTGATTAATTATTTATTGATCATAAATCATCAATTTTCAAGGTAATCATTGATTGACCATAGTCAATTATTGATCGACAAAATCTTTAAAGATTGACAAACGATCATTTTGTTAGATAAATAAAAAAAAAAGTTCGGCCATCTACTAAATCGGGTGATAAAAATAAAGTATCAAGCCTAATGTTCCATAATTTGAATAAGTATTAGATTTTCATAATATATAAGTATGCAAAAATAAGAATTATTATTAAATTTGGAATAAGTATAAGTGAATTTATTATTTATCTTTAAATTAATTATTTTTCTAATAAATATTTATTTTTTGTTATTTATTTAAGTATTTTTAAATGTTTCTGTTCCTTTTATCTAATTTTATAACAATTTTATTTGCAACAATTTTTGTTTTTATTTAAATATTTTTAAATGTTGCTATTCATTTTATCTAATTTTATAATAATTTTATTTACAACAATTTTCGTTTTCCCGTTCATTGTTTTTTGGGTGATTTGTAAGATTGTTCTTAAGAAATAACATCTTTTTTTTTTTTTTTCTGTCGTAGTTATCGTAATATTAGTTTATTTAAATGACTATTTTCACAATTTTTTTCGTTATCTTTAAATAAAAAATATTTATTTGATTAAATTATCTAAATAGTCACTTTATTTATTTATTTATTAACTAACATGACACAAATTCTTCATTCTTAATCAACATGACATAAATTTTATTTAACTTTAGTTTAATCTTGTGTCACATTATATAGTGTTAATTTTTTGTGTTATGTTGGTGTAATGATCTTTAAATTTGTGTCGTTCAGGTGTTTTCCCCTTTTTATATTGGGGTTATATATAAAAATACCATAAATTTAACACTTCTTTATATTTATGTCTTCTATGTAATAACTGAATTTTTTACAATGTTACGATTTCTTGTAGAGAATTTCAAGTTGAACCATGAAGGTATTTATGCATAATCCTGATTAGGATTTTTATTAATTTTATGAGCTCTTATGATCTTATAAGACTCAATAATGAATTGCTTAGTGAAGCAAATAGCCGTTTCGGATGAAAAAGGGGAAGAAAATCCATGATTTTATGTTGGTCAAAGTTTGACCAAGAAAGTCAAGGTTAACTAAAAATGGTCAAAGATTTGACCATGCAAATGTATGATGAGCAGTATGGAAAATACTGCAAAAGCCGTAATTACGGACAAGATAATATAAATGAGGATTAAAACCACCATAGAAAAATCAAGCACATTAAATAGAATTTATTGGGCCAAAAAGTTTTAAGCAAAAAGAAATTTTTTTTCGTACAGTCCATTTTTACACAGATAAATTTTGGACTGCATTGGAGTATAACAGTATTGTGTATTAGTGAGCACAGTACTAGAAATATCTTTGTTGGCATTAAAGTGGACTACTTTTAAGAAAAATGGGCAAACAAGCCTTAATTTTTGCTTGCATCACCAAAGCTCCCATTTATGACATCATTATTGGAATTAAGCAAAAATTGGAAAATCTTGGATCATTCTAGGGGATGAGGTGGCCGGTCCTTTTGGGGTCAAAATAGAATTAGTTTTGCTCCAAGGACTTGTAAGCAAATGGTGAGCTAAAAATATTTGCAAAAGGGTCCAAAATTTCACCTATAAATAGCCCAAGGGGGGGGCGGTTTTTGGCTTCAAAAATTAGGAAAAAGTAGCCAAATTCTTGCCAAATTCTCTCTCAAAAATCCGAAATTCCTAGGGTGAGCAAGAACCAAGAAATCAACTTAAACTTTGATGCAAATTTTGGAGGAGGAACCGGTTGGTGGAGCCAAGGAGGGAGGAAATTTTGAAAGCCAAACCCTAACCCTAAAATTTTGGGGTTAATCAAGATAATCATCCCTAAACCCCAAACTCTTTCCTTTGAGCATTCAATTTGAAATTTAAGTATATTTCAAGTTGAATTTGTAAGAGCTTAAGCTCAATTTTATTTTGTGCCCAAGTTTAGGATTTAGAGTTTTATGCTTGATCTAGAATTAAGGGTGGTTTGATTTTGATTTGCATGCTTGCTTTAGTTCTTGTGATTTTGCATGCTAAATACTCAATTTGTTGTATGTCTCTAAGTAAGCTCTAGTATGTGGATGGATATGGTATGTTAGGTTGCTAGAAATTGATTGGAGTATTAGAACCATGCAAACTTTGGTTGATCCAAAGTCAATTAGGGTTTGCATGGAGTTGATGGAAATTGGGTTTAAAGAAACCTTACGATAAAAAATGTTGCATGTTTGAATTTTAGGCTCCCGCGTGTTCGGTTGAGGTAGATTACGCAAATAGGACGTAAAATGAACCTAAAACAAGAAAACTGCCAGATTCGGGTGAGCATTGCCCAGTTTTCTTGAGAGCTGGTTTTGAGGCCTTTAGAGGTCGAATTTGAGAAAACTTAAAAAGTGAGAGTTGTTCAAAACAATTTTTTCTAGGGGACAACGCAAACAGTTTTCCATAATGAGGCTCCAATGGCCTCCGTTTTCATGAAAACCCGAGACTGACGTGCCCAGACTTTATACACGGCCAGTCGAGTTTCAAGGGAGAATACGAAGAGGTTAGAGGCCGAACTGGGTTTTTCGTAAAACATGAAAGTTCTAGGATTTTTCGAGATCTAAAACTTTCATGAAGATAACTTTTTCAAATTCAGTATGGATTTTAAAGTAAAATAGGGCTTCTAAAAACTGTGTAGGAAACAGTAAATTCCTGTACAGGATTTTCTGAAAACAATGCAGGAAAATGGTATTTTGCTCAAAAACTGATAATTTGACTATGGGGACTGTTCCAAAGGCAGTTCCAATATTTCAAAGCTTTTTCAAATACCTTTCTAAGAAACCCAAGTTTTACAAGTTAAATAAAAAGGGTTTTTGTGAAAAGGGGTGGTAAAACACCAAGTTTTTATAAAAAAAAAAAACAAACTGAACTATAAACCTAAATTTTCTTAAAAGTTGGGTAGTCTAAAGGATAACCAACAATAATCGAGTAGAATAACCGAATTATAGGACTGGGTCCAAAGCCCATGGTTACCCAATGTAACCTAATAAGTATGATCCAATGAGGGTAATATTAACCACTAGGGTTACTTGTAGTAACCCAATAAGCTATAATATGATATGAAGGGGACATATAACTAGGATTATGCGCGAATGTTGGTTAGGTTACCAACATCCTATAATGATCAAGGCTTCTTACCTATGTCCTTCAATGGAGCAGGAGTCAACCTGCACTGGCATCCTAAGTGGGAACAAACATATTTTGGACATAGCAATCCAGGTAAGCACAACTCCGCCTACAGTATAGGCTTTGTTGTGATACTTACCCAAGTATGTTTGATGTGTAATATATGCTAGAAAAATGTGATGCCAGGATATGATGTTTGTTAATTTATGGTATGCTAAGTTTATGGTTTGATACATATTATGATATGCCAACTTTAAAGCATGATTATATTAAGATGATTACAAAGTATGATTATGTGACATCATGAGGCATGTTCACTATTTCTAAAAATAAAAACAAGACCAAGTAAGATGGCAAGCGAGCTTGCCTATGACGTACCGACCCGTCCAAGGTCGGGTTGGACTGTGGATTGAGTTGGAAATGGACTGGCCGCCCCAACCACTCCATAGTTGCGCGCCCGGTACGGTCACTTATGTAAGGGGCCCATAAGCAAGATAAGTTAGGTTAAGACGAGAATATTGTTACGAAAGTATAAGAAAGCATAATGAAGCATAAATGACTCATGCATGATAAAGTATGTTATGCTAGGACAAGATTATGAAATGTTAGGTTATGTTAGTTGTGTCGCGGATAATTATGTTGTACTTGCTGAGCGAAAGCTCACGTTTTACGTCTATGCTGTAGGTAAGCAACCTATAGGCAACCAATGATGCAAGATGGAGGAGCGTGGCGGAGCGACTGTGAAATGTGGGAATGTTGACCGCTACGCGTTTTGTTTTATGAATATTTTATTTAACGTTAGAACATCGTTCCTTACTTATTGTTTATATGCTCGATAAACATCTTCGCGTATTTATTCCCTATATGATAGTACGCTTGTAAAAAAAAAAAAAAAATCCGCTAATTACGCTAAATAAATAAGTACGTTATGTATGCATGTATGTATGGTAACGGCCTGTGTTAGACGGGTCGTTACACTCTATATATTAAAATTGATAATTTTATTATTTCATAATACTAAATTTATTAGTGGTCAAAATAAAAATAAGATACTTCAAACATGCTCTGCACCTAATTTTTTCTTTATTATTTTGACTGCCCGGCTCAGGAAAAAATAATATGGGCCAGTTCAGGTTCAGTCTTAGAACAAAATGGGCCTCTTTGCCTGCCATTCCTGTCTCGCGTTAAGCCTTTGATGGTTGGCCTAGTAGGTCAACCTTTTTTTTTTTTTTTTTTTTTTGGTGAAATGTCATCAAGGAGCACATCTCTGAAAATTTTCACATAATTCGGATTTTATCCTTTATAATATCAAATAAAAAGTAATTTCAAGACAAAAATTCGAATCATAGGACAAAACTTCTAAACATATACACTAAAGTAACTATTCTCATAATTTTCTTTATATATATATATGTATATATATTTAAAAAGGTTATATGTTTATATGAAGAAAGTTAGAAACATACAAGTATTGTCTCGAATATATATACGCACAGATTATATTTACATGTTAGTACAAAGTTTTTGCTTTTTTGAGCATTTTTTATTTTTCTTTTTGCTATTTCATAGATAAGAGAAATTATAATTAATTTGTTAAACAGCCAATCACCAATCACCAATCTAGAATCTTTAATTAGCATAATCTGGTCTAGAGTTGATCTAGCATATGAAAGTAAACATAAAAAGAAACTAAATAAAAAGATAAGAACACACGAATTTATAATGGTTCCTCCTTTATAGTACTAGAGTTATCGCTATTTCTAATCTAACTATATTAAAAGAGTAGAAAAATTTCTACTGTTCATTATTCGTAGTAAAAAACGCTCCGTTTTGGTTGTTGTTTTTGTTTTTGGCTGCTGTGCAGCTGACACGGAGAGGAGAGGGAAGGGGAGAGAGAGAGAGAGAGAGAGAGACTTGGTTTGGCTGCCGTGCAGTTGACACGCGGAGGAGAGGGAAGGGGAGAGAGAGAGAGACTTGGGTTTTGAAAGGCCTTTTTTGGCTGCTGTGCAACTGACATTCGGGGGGCGGGGGAGGAGAGAGAGAGTTAGTGAGTGTGGGGGAAGTTGTAGGGGTTTGGTCTTTTTAGAGAGAGAGAGAGAGAGAAGTGAGTGTGATGGGGGATTTTTTTTAGATATTTTTTTTTCTTTTGCTCGAGGGGAAAGGAAGGAGAGAGAGAGAGAGAGAGAGAGAGATAAAACCAAAGAGATAACAACTTCCAAACAGTAAAAATTGAATGTTGAAACCAGTATATGGATTTGATCAAATCTCACACATCAACCCAAAGGAGTATTATCCAATATTGTTTAAAATAACATCTCCTGTGACTTGTCATATGAGAATTTAGATTTAAGAATGTATTAATATTTTATTTATATTTATTTTTACTATAAAACTTTAAATAATTAGAAATAAATATTACTGTTAGTATATTGTTTTATAGTTAAAAATATTTATAAAAAAAATTATTTTATTTTTTTTAACTTTATTTACAGATACATATGTGTATGTGACTCTATATATAAATTAAAATGGATGTAAAATATTCATATTGGTTATTTTTTTTTATTTACCTTTTACTTCATTATCATATTTTCAAAATGTTTTTAGTTTTCTTTTTCCAATCATTTTTTTTTCTTATTGCAATGTTTTATTTTGTATAGTCAACAATGGGATTAAAACCTTTTTTGAGATAACAAAATGCAACTCTATATGTTTTGAAAAAAATAAAAATAAATAAATTGTGTTTTATTATCTTATTTATAAAAATGCTTGATTTTGTTATTATTGTGTATTTTATTATTGCATTATGAAATTTAATTCTTCAATTTTATTTATTAATATGTATTTTTTTATAATCTCTAGAAAATATTTTTTTATATTAAACGTTATGAAAATTTTCATCACGACTCAACACGTGCAACGCACGTATCCAAACTAGTATAGATAAAAAAGTAAAATAGAAGCTTGACAATATGACAGGAGAGGTAAGGTTTCTCCATGGACAAAAAATCCAGAGAAAGATGGTGGAAGAGGATTTCTTTGGACGTAAGATGAGCCTCTATTTATTGGGGAACTCCTTTTGGGCTAGTTTCCCAATTTCAAATAGGATTTTGTATCTGAATTTTAGGCTATGTTTGGAGCTCTCACTCCGATCAAAATCTTTCAAAAATTTTCATCTTTTTCTTTAAAAATCAACCAATTTAACTATTTATTAAGTGATTTTTCTAACAAAAATTAGAATTTATTATTTGAATTGTATGTTTAAATTTATGATCCGAATATCGAAATATGAGAACAATATCCGAAAAATGAAAACCTAAAAAAAGATTGTCCTCACTTCTCGTTAATTAATGAAATCCTAAAAGAGTTGAAAAAGGTGTTTGAGATCTTTGCCTGCGTCACTTGCTGAATATTGTTGGCCATGCAATGTGGAACCTTGTTAAATTTTGACCCAACTAAACCTGTTGACCGGCATTATTTTATGTACAAATCCAAGCATTTTCTAAGGTCAATGTACTCCTTCTCTGCAAAATACTTAAAATCCATTCCCCGGGGCCACTTAAAATCCATTTTCTTCTCTCCAATTTGGTTGTCTTTAATTGGAGAACTACAAAGTCAGACTATTTTGGGCCTTCTACTAAATTTCGGACCTCTGAACATTCAATTACTTTGACTGGGCCTCCTTCGCCATTTATGAGCTTCATTACAAGTCAACCGCTTACATCTCTATTGAATATTACAACCAGCTACTATTCGGTGTAATTATGAGCCCACCTCGTTACTTTTCCTGTAAACTTTTACTGTGGATATGTCCTGTAAAAAATATGTGTGTGCTTGCTATGTATTAAAAAAAAATGTTTCTAACTATTGGGGCCACTGTGTATTCATGAATTCTAGGATAGTGGTATATATAAATTATACATTTATTTTTCTTTATTTTGACGTGATTTCAACTTGGTCTGACATTAAAAGTGTGCTTTATTATTGAAGAGAAAAATGTAGAGTTTCAAATAGACATATTTTTTCTCTGTCATCTTAAATTTTTTATCCTCTATAATTATCTAACTATAAGTGAAAAAAAAAAAAAAAAATTTGTAACTGAGATGAAAATCCAAAGAATTAAGGGCAATCCTACCCACTATATAAAAAAGCTCTATTTTCTAAATTCAAAAAGTGTTTTGGTTATGCTTTGATGCATGGAAAGGTACAAAGATTTGCTTTTTCTCCATTGATTGAATTGAAGAACATACCCTTCAGTCTTTTTTTCCCCCACTTTGTATTATTCTAGCATGATCATAATCCAAAAGGAGTTTTAATCTCTAAAGCAACCTTTAGGAAGGGAATTATAAGATCAATTATGATTACTTTCCTCGTGTTACCAAAAAAAAAAATAAAAATAATGAAAACATGTTCCAAGTCAACGAGGACACCAGTTTACACTTTACAGCCCATCTCACCAACCAATCAGTGAACTAATGAAAAAGACATACGTAAACGAATGAATGTATGAAACACAACCTATCCGGTGCCAAAACTTGTATTCAAAACTGTACTTTCCGTATTTGATAGATAATATTGTTTTAATTTAATTAACTTTTTAATAATTTAATTCATTATTAAAAGCAGTTATGTTTCGTATACGATAAAATTTTAATTTAAAGAAAAATTTCATAATTTTTTTATGAATTATATTAATGTTAATATATTTTATGAACTATAAAATGTACTCATTGTATCCCGTGAATTTTAACATGTGTGTTAAGTTATCCCCGCAGTTAGTTTTTTCTGTTTGCTTGTATGTCAAAATATCATCTGATCTTTATTTTTGTGTTAAAATACCTCATTATCTTTGTATTTGTATCAAAATACCCCCAAATCTTTAATATTTATGTCAAACTGAATCCAAAATCTTTAATATTTATATCAATCTATCTTATCTTATTTATCTAACTTTATATAATTACTTAATAATTATTACCTTGTTAAAATTGAAAAAAAAATTATTTTTTATTCTAAAAAAATAACGTTGTTTCGAATATGCATAGATGAAACTGTTGAAATGTTTAAAAGAACAGTAGCTAGTGAATACAAATATTCATAGTTGTCGATCAAAACACTTCAATATGTGCTTAGTCTACAACATTCCATAAAAAGTAACTAATAACAACAGCAAAAATAAACACAACTACGAAGTGATTAATGAAAAAGTTGACAACGATACATTGAACATTCCACCTAACGACGGCGGCTTTGGACCTCCTTTTGGATCCATACGACAACCAATAAAATATAAATTCAAATTAAAAATAAAAAATAAAAAAGACAAACCTTTTTTTATCATCATTTTGGCCTGTTCATTTCAATTCACATCTTCTCTCACATGCACTTACCAGAATGGTCTCTGTATTTTCACCGGCGACGACTCGCCATTCACCGGGATCTGTATGGATGAGTATATTCTCTCTCCTCGTCACCTTTCACTTTCTTTTTCTCTCTCCGGCTTCGGCGCTCGACTTCCTCCTCAACTCCTTCTCCGGCGCCGCCAACACGACGAACGTGACGCTCATCAACGACGCGCGTTTCGACTCGTCGGTCGTCCGCCTCACCAACGACTCCAACCAGTTCTCCTACGGCCGCGCCTTCTACCCTACGAGGATCGCCATGCGAAGAGGAACAAACAACGGTAATAGCAGCAGCAGCAACACCTCTGTTACGTCGTTTTCGACAACCTTCGTCTTCTCCGTGTTGCCGGAGATCAGCACCAGCCCCGGCTTCGGTCTCTGCTTCGTCCTCACCAACTTCACCTCCCCTCCCGGCGCCATCGCCAGCCAGTACTTTGGCCTCTTCACCAACGCCACTGTGCCGACCGTCGCTCCTCTCTTCGCCGTCGAGTTCGACACCGGCCGGAACCCCGAGTTCAACGATCACGACGACAACCACATCGGAATCGACCTCAACAACATCGAATCGGCCGTGACTCAGTCCGCCGGGTACTACAACTCCACCGGCGCCTTCGTCCCGATCCTAATGAAAGACGGTCGGAATGTCCAGGCTTGGATCGAATTCGACGGCGAAAATGTCGAAATCAACGTCACCGTAGCTCCGATCGGCGTCGCTCGCCCCTCGAGGCCAACTCTCACCTACAGAGATCCGGCGATCGCGAATTACCTCTCCGACGAGATGTTCATCGGATTTTCGGCGTCGAAGACGCAGTGGATCGAAGCACAGAGGATTTTAGCTTGGAGCTTCAGCGACACCGGAGTCGCGAGAGAGATCAACACGACGAATCTTCCGGTTTTTCTCCTTCCAGAATCATCATCTTCCTTATCTGCGGGAGCAATCGCCGGGATCGCAATCGGCTGCGCCGTGTTCGTGATCGTCTCCGCCTCCCTCGGGTTCTGGTTCTGGCGAAAGAGGAAATTGAAGCGCGAAGAGGAAGACGACGACATAGAGGATTGGGAACTCGAGTACTGGCCTCACCGATTCTCCCACGACGAGCTCTCCGACGCCACCAACGGCTTCTCCGCCGATCAGCTCCTCGGCTCCGGCGGATTCGGAAAGGTTTACAAAGGAACTCTTCCGAACAAGACCGAGATCGCCGTGAAATGCGTGAACCACGATTCGAAGCAAGGATTGAGAGAATTCATGGCCGAGATCTCGAGCATGGGAAGGCTGCAGCACAAGAACCTGGTTCAAATGCGAGGGTGGTGCAGGAGAGGTAACATACTCATGCTCGTATACGATTACATGCCCAACGGAAGCCTCAACAGTTGGATCTTCGACAAGCCGAAGAGCCTCCTCTCTTGGAGTCAGCGCCGCCGCGTCCTCGCCGACGTAGCGGAGGGGCTGAGCTACCTCCACGGCGGCTACGACCAGGTGGTGGTCCACAGGGACATAAAGTCGAGCAACATTCTGTTGGACTCCGAGATGAGAGGGAGGCTGGGCGATTTCGGACTGGCGAAGCTGTACGGGCACAACGAGGTGCCGAACACGACGCGCGTGGTGGGGACGCTCGGGTACCTGGCGCCGGAGCTGGCGACGACAGCGGCGCCGACGGCGGTGAGCGACGTGTACAGCTTCGGGGTAGTGGTGCTGGAGGTGGCGTGCGGGCGGCGACCGATAGATATGAACAAGGCGGAGGAGGAGGCGGTGCTGATGGACTGGGTGAGGGACCTCTACGACCAGGGGAGGGTGGCGGAGGCGGCAGACGGGAGGATCCGAGGGGAGTACGCGGTGGAGGAGATGGAGGTGGTGCTCAAGTTGGGGCTCGCCTGCTGCCACCCCAACCCCCTGCGCCGGCCCACCATGGTGGAGGTGGTGCCGGTGTTGATCGGCGAGCGGGCGGCCACGTCCGCTCCCGCCGACGTTTTGTCGGAGTTGGCCCGCGGCGATAGCGGTACTGTTGGTATTGTCGTAATTGGCGGTGGAGAGTCGGCGGCGGAGTCGCCGGACGTGGCGGCTCCACTTCAATCACAGCAGCGGGCCGCCTTGGTGTGAATATTTTTTTATTTTTTATTTTTGAGATGTAATTTTTAGCCATAGTTATTGGCTTTTTATATTTTTTAAATCATAATTATTTGGTTTTGTACTTACACTTTGATTAACTTTTATTTTAGTGGGATGAGGCTCTCCCCACTTTCTATTTTGTCAAGTATTTATGTGATTTATAATTAGGCTATATGTAAAACAAACAATAGTAGATGTGAATTTTTTTAGTGAAAACAGACGAGACATCTAAATTATTACCTTTTTTTTTTTTTTTTTTTTTTTTTTTTTTTTGTGAGTGGGTGAAAATCGTTATTCTTTGATTGCGAAATATATATATATTTTATTCAATAGAAGATTAAAAAGTGTTTGTGTATGTAGAACTTGAATTGCTGTTGGTGTTGCATTTGACAATGGGAAAGGAGAAGATTTGAGAAGAATCTTTCATCCCATTTTGGTGGCAGCCATTGAAGCACTATAAAAAAGAGTCTCAGATAGAGAAACTGTTTGAAATGACTTTTTATTAATGTGACATAATCTTACTTTCTTTCACGTGTGCAGATAAAGATTAAGATAAACTTTGAATGACTTTGCGTCCAATTCCAATAGGATAATCGTTGCCGGCAATGGTTGGTCCAATTCCAACTAAATTTGTGAGTTTCTTTTCAAACAACATTCCCAATAGTATACTATATAAATTGTTCCTTTAATTCCTACTTTTTTTAATGATATTCTAGTTTAATCTCTAGTTTTTATTTTTATTTTTTTAATGATCAAAAGGTTTATAAACTTTTTTAAAATGGTACAATTTAATCTTTTTACTACAATTTGTGTGTATATATATATATATATATATGTCTATTATTTACTAGAAGCTTGGAAATGGATGAGATAAGAAGCACTACAAATTTGTGGTGAGAAACCCACAGTTAAGTTCAGCCACTATGAGAGAATTGATAGGCAGTTTAGTTTATTAGTGGATTCAGTGCAATATATAATACTCTATATTAAAAGCATGAATCACAATAAAGCAGTGATTCTATTGCTGTTCGGAGGCTGTCATGTAACAGCTTTGTTATCCGTCACATCATAAATTATCAGTTGTCACTGGCAATATATATATTTTTTTCTCTTGTTCATTCCACACGTGCGGACTCGGAAACTAGTGTAAAAGAAAAGTAGAAAACAGCGAGAAGATGCATATTAACATGTTGAATTTCATTATTCCATATCTTTTTAGTTCCATGAAATTTTTAAACATGGGCAGAACAAGCTTTATTGATATGCAGAGTTGCTGAATATGAGCATGTAATGTACATTTCTTCTTGGTAACTATGTGTTTGTATATAGAAGAGTAATGCTAAGAACACCAACTTTAATTTTAATTTTTGAGTACTAACCTATTTGATATATGAGTTGTCGTATTTTTATTGATAAATATTTAAAATATTATCAAATCAATTGATTGCATTTATCAATAAAAATATGACACATGAGTTAGTACTTAAAAAGTTAGAATTGGAGTTGGTGTTCCTACTATTGCTTATAGATATATGTATTTATGTGTGTGTGTATATATATATATATATTTTCTCATATTACTCGTATTTATGTATATATATCTGGTGCACTAGAGGTCAAAGTTAAGGGAGTGGAAGCTGAAAATTGTTTTCTTCTCAGCACCGGTATTGAAACACTGAGAATTCTGCCGGCAAAGCAAAGCCACTGACTCTTTCATGGTCTCTGGTCCACAGACCAGCACTCCAACATCTGATCCACCAGTCTCAGTTGGGAACTTTGTGAATATATCTGCTTAGTTCAAATCAAACATGTTAAAAACACAACTAATTTTCTTGTTAAAACAAGATGAAGTTATATATGTGTGTGTGTGTGTGTATTTATACCTTGGAAGTTGGGCCTTCCTGTAAAATGTATCTCATGTTTATCAAGATCTCCTCCTGCTTCAATGGAACTTGGTTGCCATGATTTGACCTGTTTTTCCACAAATTGGGAAGGTTCTCTCTTCAGCCTTCTCCATCTCACCACAATGGCAACTAGGCTGCTGCATATCATTGCTATGACGAAAGACAATATGATGATCAGATCAGAAACCGAAGACGAATACTTCTCTTTCGAGGCTTTCGGGGATTTTTTCTGGTCTGGTAGAAATATGTGGCTGAAACAGATTAGAAAGACAAGGAACACAATAGAAGCAAGTGCAGCTATGCCAGCCATCGAAATAAAAGATTCGAGTCCCTTTATCGCGTAGCTCGAACCGTCTCTGCTGAATTGCACGGTCTCTACTTGGGAATACTCGTTCAATAGTTCTCCTAGAGTTGCACCAGATTGTTGCTCTTGAGTCACAAACACCTTTAGTTTCAGATGAAGTTGTTCAGCTGATTGGTTTAGTATAAGGGGCGAGACCAAGTTCAACACGCAAACATCTTGGGACTTCTTCACAACATATACAAGTTGAATTCTTGTGGGGAAATTTTTCCCTCCATTCCGTGGTGAAGCAATTTCCTGCAAGATGCTAAGAAACGGGGTTATCCCGATTCCTCCAGCAATCAGAAGTAAACTGTCATACCTGCAAAATATATAGATGTGTAAATGAATCCGACATATGACGAAAACAAGGTCGACGACAAGAAAAGTGATGTTAAAGCACCTAAGGAAGTCCGTCGAGGCTGGTCCATAAGGACCTTCAACTGCAATTGGGATGCTCTTCATCCGATCAGAATCCGACTCGAGCTCATCATTTATCAAGTCGTGTAGAGAACTCGTCCATGATCCTTGGGATTTTATAATCACAGACATGGTGTGTTCATCAACACTTGAGCTGGAAGTTATACTAAAAGAGTGCCACTGAAACTTTGATATACTTGGTATCTTCACAAATATCACACTTGTTGGTGTATACTTCAGTTCTGCAGCATGGTTTCAAATAATGCTTCATTAATTACGTTTTTTTAAATCAGTGGAACGAAAAGGGGACCAATTCACGCTCTCGTCAACAATCTATGCGTGTCAAACACACAAGCTCACTATTTCAGATGGGAGAGAGCGCCATGAATTGGTTGTCCCTTGCTGCTATGCCACCAGATGTCATTAAGTACTTGCTAGTAGAAACTTCTAGACGTGAACTAGAGACTTACTTGGATCTTTTGGCAGAATAAGTTCTATGGTTTTTCCAGGGAAGATTTTCGCAGAAAGAATGCATGTTTCCGGTCTTGATTGAACGATCCGGAGTAGCTTATCAAGGCCGAAGAGAAAAATCCCAGAGAAAACCCAATAGAAGCGCCGGTCTCCAACATGGAACAAGAAGAATACCAGGAAGACGAAGTATAGATGGTGTGTGCAGTAGAAGATTTCAAACCTTTTTCTCCTTATTTGAGGAAGTGATGTGATCCAAATTACTAGAGCTGTAATTAGAGCAATCTCCCCGGCCAAGTATATCCGGCCTGTTTTCTGCCACCTCCATATCTTTTGCCAAACAAATTATAAAAGAAGGAAGCAACGATTCATTAATCGCGAGTTCCACATAAATCGGGAGAGTATTATGGATAAAGCACACTCATCATTTACTAGTGACAGCAACAAAATAAGTAAGAACTGTGAACCGCCGCAGAATTTCAGTATGATAAAGCATAAGATTGCATGAGAATCACGCGCCTCATGTATCTCTTAGACTGTTTCTGTTTTTTATCTCTCTAATCCATGTAAAATTAGGACAATCGAAAATATGTGTGTGAAATTTTCTATTTTCTGCTCCTAAAATTGTGGCCATGTCCGCCTGCTAACTCGATGTCAGGGAAATAATTAGACTCTACACACTCGATAGAGAGAGAGATAGTAGAATTACCTCATCTTGAATGTAGTGGCTGACACCCCAAATGAACATTGTACTTCCACCATGAAAAGTGGCAAAACATACCATTGCAGTCCCAAGCCAGACATGGTATCTTACCGACGCTTCAAACTGGATGCCGAGTAAGCGAAAGAAGGCCATCCCTCTTAGGACCGGTAGAAATTGTAACGCTAAACATGCTTCTGCTAGCAAACCGGTCCGGGTCGCTACTCTGAGATACTTCAGTTGCCATCTGCGATACAAGTCGAAGCATCACATGTGGTGAATATCTTGTTTTTATCTTCAATAGCCAAGATCATTTTATTGCAGATGAAAGTTAAGTACTCACATTTTCAGCTTCAGTGACTTTACCGGCATCAAGTCCTTGAGATCGTTAGAGATGTGAGCGTAAAAAGTCCACGCTAAGAACAGCGCAAAGAGGGCGATTGACAAGATTTCCATAGCAGACAAAGTGCCCAAAAGGGTGTTCACAACAACCGGATTCGAGAGACCAGCAAACACTCTCCTCCCATGTCTACAAATCCAAATCAACCAAACGAGTAAAAATTCAAGTTTCCGCGATTTCCAATTGAATGGCAATCTAAAACTGCTAAATCTTGTCGCATATTACCTCCTGCTTCTCTTCTTGAGCTGCAAATTCGTGTAGACGGATCCAATTATAGCCAGAGCAATCACAGGGAAAGTGAAAACAACAAAATTAAGGCCTGCAAAAAAATTACATTGAAGTTTTAGTAACTTCACAAAACCTAAGAAAAGTGATTCAATCTCAAATTATCGTACCATAATATCCGAGAACCGTCGGCCTTAATCTCTCCTCGGCGTCTTTCCATTTCTTTGACCAAATCTGTGTGGGCCTCAGAAGCCAAAGAGAAACCCAACCAGCACATATCAAGACCATAAGCATTTTGAGAGCAATGAGAAGAGCAGTTTCTGCCATGTCTTTTTTTCAGAACAATGGAGAGGCTTTTTTGAATATGCTTTGCATAGAAAGGACCTCTATTTAAGAGAACCCAGTTTAGTCCCACCACCTTTCAGAAGTGCCTATAGTTTTCAGTTTTCATGGCTATTTTCTGTTTGGCAATCAAATTACAACACGACTGTGAGAAGTGCAGACTCTGAAACTTGTCACTCTTGGTACATGTGGAAATTCTGGCACTTCTTATTTCAAGTGGATTTATGACGACACATCCTAGATCATACATATGACATTATACATTATACATTTATCTATTTATATATATATATATATATATAAATATTTAGGTACATGCATATTTGTGTGTGGAAGTTGTTCAGCTTTAGTAGTCTATCATGGGCAAAATTTTCTTAATAAAAAATGAATCTTGTGTGACATAGTGGACTTCTGGTCCATCTACAAGGCCTTTCACATTTTTGTTTTGCAATTTGCCGTATTGGGCCAGAGCTTAATATGGCAGAGCATGCTCACTGATAGTGCGCACGTCAAAACAAAATATCAACTCACATCAACTCAAAAACGAGTTATTATCTTTTTATTATATATATATATATAATTAATTAATATGATAAATTTTTAAACACCAATTAATAAAAAAAATAAATTTACCTTTTTTGAGTGAAATATTTTATAAAATTGATAGAACTTGATAATACTGAAACGGATCATATAAGGAAGAGCAGTTAAGAAATGAAATAATGCCCTTGTAAAGTGGAAGGTAATATATATGACAAGACCCAGAAGAATTATCTGTGTTATCTTGGTTTCCATTATGTCAAGATTGGATAGGTTTAAGAGAATTTTAAGCCGTTATTAGACGTATCACTATATTATTGCACACAGAAAGGAGATGAAATAATTAAGTGGGACAAAGCCTTTTGGACCACAAAGGCTTAAATTCTTCTGCTATGGAAATACGTAGTACTGATAATTATACTATATGAAAATAATAGCACTCAGTGAAGGAATATCTCAATAGCAGCAGCAAAAAAAAAAAAAAAAAAAACCTTGTCTAATCTTATTGGCGTTTCAAGAAAACTTTACGCTTCTCAGCTTTGAGATCATGAAGAGCTGTAAATTAATTTCTTGCTAATGGATTATAAGGTAGCGTGTTAATTATGTAAATAATTAGTTGCGTGTTGACTTGGATACCAAGGATCTTTCCATGGAAAATATCATTGTAAAAATTAGAAGGTAATATTTATATAAACGACTACTATTATGTCCGGTTAAGTTGTAACTTTCTAATGAACAATTTGAACAAGTTGTCTTACTCGTTCTTTTTACATAAAAATTTGTGAAATATGGTACTAATTAGTAACTAAGCAAAAGACGTATGATTACAAAATTTACATTGGAATCAACCTTTTTTTTTTTTTTTTTTTTTTTAATAAAAAGGATCTAGAAATGACTTCATCATTTCCAGGTAGTTATGCATCAACAACCAACTTTTTTTTTTTTTTTTTTTTGTGAATAAAAAAGATCTAGGAATGACCTCATCATTTCCAGGTAATTAGGTTGACGAAGGGAAAAAGCTAGCAAAGGCACATACCCTTGCCAACCCATCCACTCATGTGGGTATCAATGGAATCAACTATTTATTATTGATAAGACTATATATACAGATATATGTATACATGTATGGTGACATGAAAGATTATGGAGAGAGTTCTTTTAGATTCTGCCTAGTTCAATTTTCTTTAGCTACCAAACAATTTATGCTCGATTATACCTCGAGCATAAATTGTTTTACACATCTAGATTCATATATTTTGTAAAAAATTTGAAGTGAAAAGTAAATAAAGAAAGAAAAAAAAAACAACGAGAAAAACAATAGGAAATGTCTCTGAGCAGCATTTGATTAAGGAGTTGGAAGATATGATGATGAGCAAAAAGTGAGAAAAACATAATTTGATTAGTGAAAAAAGAGAAGAACCCTAAGTGGGGACAGAACCTTATATTTCTACCTAAATTGGACAATTATTATTGTTAGTGCATGGCAATAATAAAAGAGGATTTGGTTTAATTATTGTTTTATTGGTTTGCTCTCGTTATTCTTTCTACTCAAAAAGAGAAAAGACAAAGATACTCATTGTGAATTACATCCTTGAGAAAGAACAAACAAAAAGAGAATTGCATCCTCCCTATTAGTATTTCCAAATTTCACTAAATCCTTGAAAATCGGCTTGCAAAGAAAGAGGTTCAATTGTATTCTTAGTCCAAGTAGGACTCTAATTAGTGGGTGAAAATAATTAGACACATTCAAGAACCGTATATATGTATATATTTAGTTATAAGCTTAATTAAATGGTAGAAATTCACACTCACTTCAATGTCGACGTCAAGAGAAATTCACATTATATATATTTTACTTCTCCAATCCTGAATATATATTTTTTTTCCATAACAATCTTTTGGAGCCGATTTCTTTATATTAACGTCTTTCTATCTTCTCTGTCGTTCGCCATCATTCTTCCCCGCTCCACGGTTCGAGCCAGACAAATAGTTTTGGGAGAGAAGAAGAAAAAAGAATAACACGGTTTAAATGAAAGAGTAAAAAGTTTATGGGTGTTTGGTGAATGAGTTTAGTTTAAGAATTTTAAGTTTCAATAGTAATTTTTCAGAAAAGACAAAAAACTTTTTCAGAAAAGACAAAAAATTTTTTCAGAAAAAGACAAAAATCACGATGAAAAAAGTACAATTTATTTTAAACCAAACTTGTAACCAAACAAGGCCTTCCTCTCAAATATCAGGATTATTTATGATTGAGACACATCATCGTCTGTTAAGTCTCTTGAGATCCGAATATATTTCAAACTTTGGGAAAAAAATTAATGGGATTCTTTGATATCTGGCAAGCACTAGTAGATACTGGTCTAATTATTACTTCCTCCACATGATGGCATGCTTGTACTATTTGATGGTCTCTCCTCCTTTGTTTGAGTTCCTTCATTGAGGGATCCCTCCATCAGGAAGGGAGTCATTTCAAACCTTATATTTTAGAAATAATTACACACAAAAAATATATTTTTGAGGACCTGATTTTAAAATATGTTTGTTTTTTTTTAATAATATTGTGTAAATATCCACTTTTAAAGAAACAACAGTTTATAGTATCTATTTTATCCTTTTATTATATTCAATATCATTTTCTCTCGTTATGATTCATATAATTTTTTTCCTTATTTATTCATTATTGTTGTATATTTATTTTAATTACTAGTTCTTTATTACTAGTGATTCTATGTTAGTATGTTAATATGGGTTAGGTTTTGTCATTAAAAATATAATTTACATTTCTTCGAAACCTTTTTTTTTTTTTTTTAAGAATGATTTAGATTCTTATGATAATTTCTTTTTTTTTTTTTTTTAAGAATGATTTAGATTCTTTATGATAATTTCTTTTTTTTTTTTTTTTTAAGAATGATTTAGATTCTTATGATAATTTCTTTTGTTATTATTGTAGTATTGTTTTAATAATTAGTTTCTAAAGTTTAAATGTGATATGAAATTGTTTTTTTTTTTTTATGATAATTACTTAATCATTATGATGCTTTTTAAATATGCATGGTATTTTTTTTTATAATACTGTTATATCATTATGATTTTTTTTTCTTATAATAATTACTATATCATTATGATGTCTTTTTTAGGTTTTAAAGTATTTAATATTTCTTAACAATATCTGTTTAATTTTTTTTTATATATGATGTGAACTTTATCTTAGTGATCAATTATTTGTCATAATTATTATTTTTCATTACACCATGCAACTCTTATGTGTTATGTTCCTTTTTTCTTTATAATAAATCAAGTAAAATAATACATTTTTTGAATGAAAGATTTGCTTAGTTTGATCTTCTTCTTCTTCTTCTTTTTTTTTTTATGAAGATTTTTTCTTTCCTTTTTTTATCAATTCTTTATTTATTTATTTTCAACTCTTAATGAAAAGAATAATATAGTTTTTCTAAATATCAATTTAAACATCATGTAAATTTAAAAATATATATTTTAAATCATAATATTCAATTTAGATATTTATATAAATAACCTTATATTTTATCCCGATTTTGATAAAGGTTAGAATCCTTGGTTTTGTATCCTCTAGATGATGGTCATAACTTTTGTATCTTGGACAGACGTCGGCAAGTCAGAACTTCGATCTCAGTAGTTACTAGACACGCATCACACCCTCAATCGTTGTGAAGAAACTCCCCCCAACACAATCCAGAGAGTAGAATTTTATTGCCATATCATTGGTTTCTAAAATAGATTGAAATTCTATTTATTTGCAAGTCAGTCCCTACTTCGGCTCTCTCTATCTATCTTAATTTAAATTGGGCTTTAAGGAAATATGAACCAATTTGAGGAAATGAGAACCAAATTCCCCTCAATCCAGGTCCAATTGTACAATTATTGTCTGCCCACCAAATAGGTAAATGGCCAGAATTTGGGAAAAATAGATAAATAGCATAGTTATGGATAATATTCCTTAGCAAAAAGGCTCACTCATAAAACAAAATAAAAAATAAAAAAAAGGAACAGGGACGAAATTGAAAAGAAAAAAAAGAAAAGAAATAAGCAACAAGACACAATAAAGTTAGCTGCATGCTTCCCTACCAGCCTACCCTCACGAATTCTTGTCCACTACAAATCTGATCAAAAACATTATTCAAGCTTAAGATCTTAAAAACAACAACATAATGAAAGGAGAAAGTAAAAAGGAAAGGGAAGAAAAAGCTATTTACTTTTTTGGGGGAATCCAAAATTGGAAAATGTCTGTTTTTGCAACTTGCAACTTGCAATTGGAAAAAGCTGTATACTATTTCATTACTATTATTTTTTATTCTTTGAAGTAAGTTATTTTTGTTTTTTTTTTTTTTTTTGGGAAGTTATTTTTATAATTAAACTATATTTTAAGTTGAATTTCTATTTATCCCACGTAGGTCTATTACTGGTACGGGAAAAATAAATAAGATGAAGTAGTACAAGTGGTCATTAATACTAACTTATGAACATATTTTAAGACCATGTAACAAATATATATATATATATATATATATTGGTAGCAACAAATATAAATATATAGTTAGAAACACGTTGTTTGAATTCCTTAGATGCTTTATTAGTTATATTTGAGAAGGAAAAAAAGTTAAAAAAAAGACACACTAGAAAAAAAAAATTTACTTAAAATTAGAAGGAAAAAAGCATTTATGGATATCACATTTAATAAAATAATATCTTATAAAAGTTGTGTGAAAAATATTTAAGTGAGGACATCTTTGAAAAAAAAATATTTTAATAGTGACAAATCAAGAGAAAAAAAATAACATTTCAAATAAGACGAACAAAAAAAATAGAAACTTTTAGGAGAGAAGCCAAAAAAAAGGAGCAAAATGAAAGAAATAAAACTTTCGGGTGGAAAGCCAAAAAAAAAAAAAGTCGCACGTGTCTACCAAAATGAGAGTTTTGGTTGAAGGGCTTGAACAATGTCAACTTTTGATACTTAATATAATAAGTGATTAGCAAGGTATTCAATCTATATTTAAATGAAATGGTAAACTTTTGAGGCAAGGCTCTTAAATTTGGGGCGATTAAATTGAAGCAAATTCATCTTGTTTGGCAAATTATTTTATCCTCAACAAATATATACCGCCATTGTTCATGAACAGACCAAGGTTTCCAAGAAAGATTCATCTCAAGAAAGGGGAAAAAAAAAATGTTTAGAAGAATCATATTAATATAGTTAGAAATTCCCAAAGCATCTCTGAACTTATTTTAATAAACATATATATATATATATATATATTTCAATTTTTCAAATTTTATTACAGTTTTCCTAGCAATACAAGAACAAGGTCCACCTGTTACAGTTTGTCTCCACCACAATATTTTTTGTTTTTTTTCTAGGGCAAACTGGTTTCCAGAAATCAAGCAAAAGTCAAAGGAAAAGTTCAAGTTTTGGATTCAAATGAAGGACTTCTTAATAGCTAAGTTAAGAAAACAAAAGACTATAAATGGCTTGTTTTTGCAATAATGCAAGAGTGGCGTGCTTACTTGTTTGTCTTGTACATTGTCCAAACCAACTTTTTCACTCAATTCTTGGTTCACATACAACCTAAACAAATATATATTTTAAATCATGTATTATTTCTAAATCATCATATTAGGCTTAATTTAAGACAAATTAGCTTGTAGGTATAGTGAGAAAATGTGTCACAAAAACTTAAGTAAATTAGCAAAATAGTAGTACACCATTTTTGAAAATATCTGACCATTTTGGTTTGTGTAGATTTAGTTGGACTTTACCATTACAAGTGCATGTTCCGTCGAAGACCTTTGTGTATTTTTTTTCTTTCCCTTTTTTGTTTTTGTTTTTATTTCCTTGGATGTTTATTAGAAAAAGGAGATTCCTTCACAATTCCATGAAAAGTTTGAAACTGTACTTAAACCCAGCAAGCCACATGAGAACCAAGCAAACAAAAAGAAATTCTTTTTAGGGTACCCTTCATTTCTAACAATCTTTTCTTTTTTAGTCAAGGTGGTTTGGCTGTAGATAAAAAGTCTCATGTTAGAATTCTATAAATTGGCTTAACATTCATTAACTTTTCTTAGGATTAAGACAATACGTTTTATCTTTCAATATAAATAGTTACGACTCAATACACATATTAAAATATGTAAAGATTTCTTCAATCACATTTTTTAAAATAATTACTACTGATCATTACTCTTTTCTTTTAGATTAAAATTTTAAAATTTATAGTACCTATAGTATAGCATACATAGCCGTGACATGTCCAAAGCTTTTGATAAAAAGGGAATCTTTTTCTTCCTCTTTTTTTTCCTTTGCTTTCTTCTCTTTTGTGTGGCTTTGACAGCAACGACAACTCTTTCCTTGTGAGCCTGGCAAATCCACTAAAAACCCAATCTTGTTATTTTCGCTCTCTAGATTACATCTCTCTATCTCTCTCTCTCTCTCTCTCTCCCTACTATTATTTCGATTCACTTTTTTTTTCCTTCTTTTGTTCTTTACGTGTCTATCTTGGCAACTTTTACTTGTGTCTTCTGAAGAGAAAAAAGAGAGAGTAAAAGTGAAACATATGGAAGATAAAGAATATGTGCCAGAATTAGCCGTCAACTACTACATCAAAGCAAGAAACATGTCGCCGGAGATAGAAGAAGTGGTGGACGACAATGAAAATCACAGCAGCAGCAAGAGCTTCAAGAATAGTGGCAGCATCGACGTCGTTTCTGAGGTAAACGACGAAGTTTATGTGGCTGTTGGTAAGGATGATTTGGATGTCGTCAAGTGGGCTCTTGATCATGTCGTTTCTCCCGGTGCTCGTCTTTACCTTGTTCATATCTTCCCTCCCATCACCTACATCCCCACACCCGGTAAAAATTTTCAAACTCCGTATTTTATGATGGAGTCAAGTGCGGAATTACCGTTAGAATTTGCCTGCAAGGCAACCATAGTTAAATGTTACTTCTAAGGGTCAAGAGTTTTCATTTTCGGTATAATTTTCTCTTGTCTAAAAGTTTTGGTTCCAAAAGGAAAAAGGGTCTCCATATAGTTTGCTATATATGTGTGTAAATATATTATATATATATATATAGCTAAAAATATGACAAGCCCTTGAAAGAAGAAATGTCCTTGAGGATGTGAGGCAGGATGAATTTTTTGCTGCATAATTCATTCATGTAGAAGTAGCTTCAACAACATCCTTAGAAGTTGATTTTTTTCTTTTATCTTTTATTTTTCCTTTTATTTTTTTGGTCAGAAGAGCAAAAAGGAGGTGTTATCCATGTAGACTGGCATTTTAGCCCCTGCATATCTTTAACATAAAAAAATGAAGTGGAATAAAATAAGAAGGATGATTTCATAAAGGAGAATTATTGGAAAAGTAAGCACTTTGCAAACATGTCATGGAATGAAGGTGTTTCTGGGGAAAAAAAAGGTGATTCAATCACAAGTGGGGTCTAATTGGAATACTATAAATATACACATATTATATAATTTATTCACATGTATGTTACTTGTTAAAGTGAAAGGTGAAAAGTTTCTATAGTTATATTCATAAAGTAATCAGGAAAAACAGTAGTTTAAATTGTATAACAGCATTGCAACTGTTCTGGTTTTTATCTCTGCTGAATTTATGTATATTGAACAGTTGGAAAGTTATCAAGAAGCCAGTTAACACAAGAGCAAGTGAGATTCTACATAGACGAGGAGGAAAATCGGAGGAGAAACCTCTTGCAGAAGTACATCCGCTTGTGCAATGACGCTAAGGTGCGAGATAGCGTTGCCACATTGAGCGAAAATTCGAATGTGAAATCAATGTTTGGACCTTTTACGTTGTTTGTTAAAAGTGTCTTTCTTTTTTAATGGTTTGTGTCTGGCAGGTAAAGGTTGACACAGTGCTGGTAGAGCATGATGCCATAGCCAAAGCGATCGTTGAGCTTATCGCCATTCATAAGATTACCACTCTTGTCATGGGAATGAAAAGACTACCTAACTCAAGGTACTACTTCTGCTGCTTGGTTTCTTTCAAAATTCAAGGTTTAAATCGACCATTTTTTTTTTTTTTTTTTTAAACACACAATTCCATTCTGTAGAATTGAAGCTGCAGACGAAATTGGTGTTGGAAGAAAAAAGAAGACATAAATCTAGACATATGACATTTACTAGAGACATACTTTTGAAATTTTTTGTTGTCGAGTCCTACCTGATAAAAGCAGCTCAAATTTCAATAGCCTATGTCGGATTTTTATCATCCAATGCTTAATAAATTACGTGGAAAAGTGGGTCGACACGACACTAGAAAGCAGTGCATTTGTTTTTAACAGAATGGATTGATTGTATTTCAGGATATTGAAGACAAGAATGGCTAAAGGGGAATATGTCAAGAAGAGTGCCCTGGAATTTTGCGAGGTGACCATTGTTCATGATGGCAAAAAAGTTTGTGAAGTTGAAAAGGTGACAGAGTTTTCAAGTCCCCGGAGATCATCGAGTCACATTACACGCCATTCTGAAAGAAACTTGTTCCCTTGTGCATGCTTTTCAGGCAAGTCCTTTTCTATGTACTCCCTATGTTCCTTGTTTCATCTTGCTGAAGTATAGATAATTTTCACAGAACTTGAGTTTCAGATGTTCTTTTCTTTCCTTTTTTTTTTTTTTAATTTGTCCGAGACCGATGAGATAGTCCATAAGCCTCGTTAATCGAAAGCTCTGGAGTCCTAGTAGGACTCAAACTTAGGATATTTTATGAGTTGAAATATGCATCTTTAATTTTTGCCATATGGGGTGGGACAGAGAAGGATGGATCGGTACTTGTTTTATCGGGAGTAGCCATGAGAGAGTTAATGCGGTTGAGTTTCTTTTGTTGTACCCGAATGAAGAAAGTCCTCACAATTTCTCATATACAAACCAATCTCAACCAAACACAATTTCCGAAACAATCTCATGATCATTCTTGATAAAATTCTCATCTCTCTTTTCATACATGAAATATAATCATTTCCAAAACGCTCCTGGCATGTAAATGCATGAATAAAATCTTACGTACAAGATATATCCTACCCTTTTGAGATATCGATCAACATATTTGCAGTTTTATAATTTTGTGTTAAAATTTTTTTAACCAGCGTGTTTGAGGTAAATTCAGTGGAGGAAGCTTATAGATCTCCGAAAAAAAAAAAAAAAGGTGGGACCCTTTTTCAGAGAAACCATGAGGAACACAGTTTGCTGTAACGGAAGATTCTCGAAGGAGCAAGAGTCAACACACTCTCTCACTGGTAAATCTGCAGCCTGAAGAATCAAGAATGCTCAATATGGAACCAATACGAAGAACACGAGGATGTGGATGTAAAAGTTATGTTAGAAGAGGAATAAATTAAATGGAAAAAAAAAAAAAAGTAAAGAAAGGAAAAGCTCTTTCCTTTTTGCCATTTTGGAACTTCCAAAGCTACTATGATAACACCAAAAGTAGTAATTGCTTCAAAAAGGATTCAAACAATTGTAATGATTTGATTATTTTTTTACTTTTTTTTTTTAATTTAGAGAAAAATGATAAAGGGAAGTTGAAAGCTTTGTTAGTCTCTATGGCAATGACTTGATCAAAGAAACATCTAAACTCAAAAACAATAGTTGCAAATCAAAATTAATGATAATTTCACATTTAACATCATAGAATTCGAATCCTCATCTGAAATTCAAAATAACATTCTTAATAATAATAAAATCAATTAACAAAAATGATATAAAATGTTTCGAGTCTCTTTTTCAATTTTATTTTTTACAAATGGTTTATATATTGACTTCTTCGTTCCAAAACTAGAGAACTTTACGACAAAGTATAGTTATGGCAGTTAAAAAAACAATATGCATTAGTTCTCAAAATAAAAGATCAAAAGTAAATATATCGACATTAGCATTTGCATAGGAGATGGTCCAAGATGGATCTTGGAGTTCATCAATGACAGACTGATGAAAATCAGAAACAAGCAAACTACATCCAAATTCGACGAGATACCCAGGATCATTTCACTGTCCCGTACCGAAATGTTCGAACCCATTTCAGAAGAAAATCCTAGTGATATACAATTCTTGAGAACCATCCTCAAGACCAAATGAGAACAGATTCAATCACCACCAACTTGCCTCTTCCACGAGTCCTCCACGATCAATTCATCGACTCCCCAATCCTCATAACTGGAGGATTTTAAGGAAAAACAACAATACTTAGAACCCGAATGATCTCCAAAAGAGAGAATAATAAAAGGGCAAACCACAAAAGGCATGCATACAATAGTCTGAGCAACATTGAAGATATGCTCCATAAGCCAAAAATTCAATGACGTCCAAGAAACCAAGATATTCTGATATAAGAACCTCACCTCCCATCAGGCAGGTAGCGGCGTATTGTAAAGGGAATCTTCCGTTCACGAAGCTCCTTCATCGCGATCTGACGAAACAAAAAAGCAAAAGTAGTAACATATTTTGCAACGAGAGAAAAATTGGAACAAAGCATACAACAGTTATATGAGCAAACAAAAATGGTGTAGAATCATACCTCAAGTGGGTCTGTCTCACCTTCTAACTCGACCATTACAGGTGCATTCATGCTGTTCATCAGGAAACAAATTTTGTTAACGGATCGTTTAATCTTGATTCATAAAAGAAACTAACAAAAAGAGGTAAATACCTGATCTGCAGGGCACGCGTACCAAGTATTCTTGCACGTTCATATTTGGTCATATATTTCGAAGTTTTACGAGGGCGTTCCACCGGTTCTTCGTCTTCTTTGTCCTCACCTTCAACAGGCTCCCCAGTGACATAGTCATTGTTGTTCTCCACATCTTCCTCTGCACCTTCCTGTTCACTCCCTTCTGTTAAAAACAAACTTCTAGTTGTACAGTTTCAAAAAGAGACAACAAATTACAGAGTTGATCCCTTACTTCAATTTCCGGCTCCGGCGGTTCATCCTCGTATCTGGAAAAAAAAAATCAATAAACTGCTTCCAAATGAAGGCTATGTTGTGAACACAAGTAATAAACATCAAGCCCTATACTTTCGAGATCCAAATCGACTTAGAACGTGTTTATCATAATCAAGCTTAAAAAAATTACTATTGACTAGGACCCAAGTGTGGAATTGGTCCAAAAATAAAACTAGAAGATTCTCATCAAGAATAGCAGCAAGTTTGCAGTAATCAGAAGATAATCAGATATATAATGTTCCTAATATATACAACTTTATCAAACAGGCACTACCAGTAAATGCATAATATAGCCCTGAATATCCAATGTATCAAAAGAACTATATATATATATATATATATATATAACAGCATCATATCTTTTGTGGTACAAACTTCAATTGAAACTTATTTACTTCTACGACCCATGTTCTTCAATTCAAATTCTAAATGTTGCCAATCTTTCTGAGAGATATATGATAAACAGCTTTTAAATCAAACCCCTAGAAATCCTTGTCGCGTCGAATTATAGACAAAAAAGTGTCGGCTCAGCTTGAGCAAAATTAACGAAAATATTCGTAAAAAGGTTAAATTTATAGCATACTTTGATTTATTTTTATCAAAAAGAAAGAAAGAAACATAAAATTTCAATTCTTTCCCCGAAAATCGGAAAATTGTAAGAAAGAATCAAACTGAAAAACTTAAATAGCATAAAAATGAGCAACGTAGAGAAATCAGGAGATATATATATATATTATATATAGATAGAGAGAGAGAGACCCCATATCTATTTCGTTATAGTCGTCGTCCGCCATTGTCGATCGATGAATAAGCTTTGGCTCTCAGCTCTGCTCTGCGGTGAAGAAGGTTCTGGTGATTTTGTACCTGGTTTTAGGGTTTAAAAACTCTGAATTTCAACACGAGGTCTTGGGAGAGAGAGAGAAACTCAACTGGGCTGGGCCTCAGGTTGTCACAGGCCCAGACCAAATTTATGAAGAAGGTAAAACGCCATCCATCTCAGAAAACTAAAGACAAACGACACCAACCAAAAAAGGCAAGAAATCAAAACGATGTTCATCATTAAAACGACAATAATAGAAAATGATTAGATAGAAGTTGGGATGGCAACATGGCTAAACAGGGTCGGAAAATGTTTTCACATCCTCATCCCCACCACCAAAATCATTCTCATCCCCATTTCTATCCCCATTTAAATAGAAACGGGGTCGGGAATGGGGATTCCCCATTGGAGGGGCTTCCTTCATACCCGTCTTGTTCCTTATTTATTATAAAAATAAAAATTTTAAAAATATAATAAAGTAAAAGCAAATAATAAAGTAGATATGCACAATAAAGTAAGTTTAAAACCAATGATTTCATAAGCAAACCAACTTCTAAGCGTCCGTTTGGTTTGCTGGTTGAAGTTGAAATTTTTAAGTTAGAGTTGATTGACTTTTCAAAAATTTGTTATAATTTTTGTTGACTTTTCATAAAAAGACAAAAAATTGATATGAAAATTTTGAATTGAAAGTAAGGGGGTGTTTGGCATCCAAGTTTCACTCAAACTAAAATGTACTTTTTCATCTCAATTTTTATCTTTTTATAAAAAGTCAACAAAGTTTATAATTACTTTTTAAAAAGTTAATATTATTTAAACTTAAAAATTTCAACTCAACTCATTCACCAAACACCCTCTAAGATATCAAATGAATGCTAAATATATATAAATAAAATTTTAAAAAATAAAACTATTAAAAGTCTCATCAAAATGTTATAAACTTTTAAATTTAAACTTTTATAAAACAATTAAGCTAAATAAAACTTGAAACCATAAAAAATATATATAAAATTATCCTTCTTTTTCTATTCCTCATAGTTTTAATATTCATTTTATAGATACACACATTTTTAAACATAAATTTTATAATATATTACATACTTATAAATATATATGAAATCACACACATATATATATATATATGAGGATGGGGTGGGGAGTGTTTTCCCCGTCCCCACCCCGCTAAGTTTCAAGAATAAGATTTCATCTCCGTTCTATCTCTGTCCCCGAATTTTATTCACCATCCCTGCTCCATTCTGAGCGGATCCTTACGGAATCCCGTCCTCGCGGGAAATATTCTCATCCCTGGACAGAAGTGGATAAACCCATAGAAAAAGACAACAATCTAATTAAACGAAGCAAAACACTGGCAAAAAAAAAAAAAAGGGACAAAGAAAATGCTAAAAAATGGACAACACAGTAAAAACGATCAACAATAAACGACATTAAAAACGACAACAAAATAATAACCAGAAACGACTACAAACTGGAAACTGATAATACCATTTGACCATAAAAAGGAAACAACGACATCAATATCATAAATCAACGACAAACGACATCAATATTATTAATTAACGACAAACGACATCAACAAAAAACGATAACACAAGAAAACGACAACAAAATCATAACCAGAAACCGACTTCAAACTGGAAAAATAGATGATAAAGAAACCAAAACAGTATAAATTGCTTATTGTAGAGGAAAAAAAGAAAAGAAAAGAAAAGAAAAAAACACTTTTTCTGCTAGATTTCCAATTTATCATTTTTGATTTCTTTCTTCTTCCCCAACCGGAAAGTACAATTTTCCAGCCAACCAAACACGCAGCAAAATCCAGTCTTTATAAGCAATAATATATATATATATATAATATATATATATATATACATATACATATAAACGTAAATCAAGTTTTATTTTTTCGTCTATTGTTCTTTCTGTAAAGAGATTTATTGTAGAACATTTAGCTATTGACTTAGCTATCTTGTAAAGCTGCTAAACCCTAAAGAGAGAATCAAACCTTCAACGATGAACCCACATGACCACCGACTCGCCGATCCCAGCTCCTACCGCGACCGCCGGAGGTACGCCTTTCTTCAAAACCTAACTCCGATTCCGATCTCTCCTCGTAATTTTTCCTCTTTCTCAAACAAACATGAAAATTGTTGTTTTTTTTTTTTTCCTGATATTGTGTAGTGACTTTGTGGGCCCGGCGGCGCCAACGGGGATGGGCGGCCGCGCCGGGGGTTCAGCTCCGTACGGCGGCCCGGCTCCTGGAGCAGTATCGAGTGCCGGGAATTATAATGGATATCCGCCGTTTCAGCCGCCGGTCGGTCGGTTCGATATCGGCCGAGGCGGCGGCAGCGGCGATAGGAGAGGCCGTGGTGGTGGAGGAGGTGGTCGAGGGAAGGGATTTGACTCGGGCCGTGGCGGCAGCGGAGGCAGGTTTGTTGGTAATAGGAGTTTTGACGGCGCTTTCGCGGGCGGGCGCGGTGGTGGTAGGGGTTTTTATGGCTGTGGAGGTAGAGGAGGCAGGCACGGTCCGCCGTCGAGAGGGGACTTGGATCATGTGGCTCTGCCCAGGCAGGATTTTGGAAACTTGGTCCCTTTTGAGAAGAGTTTCTATGTCGAAAATCCTTCTGTGAGGGCTATGTCGGATCACGAGGTGATGCAGTACCGTGCGAGAAGGGAGATCACGGTTGAAGGGCACGACGTCCCGAGGCCAATTCGGACGTTTCAGGAGGCGAATTTTCCCGGTACTTAGGTTTCTGCTAATGGATTAATGTTTATTGTTATATATGTTTATCAACTTTTCTGTGTTGCCATTTGGGTTAGTGTTATCCGTTCATAGCTGTGTATCGAATTTTCTTTGTTATCGTTTTGTCCTTATTGATGTTTTTTCATTATGTTAAGGTTACTGTCTTGAGGTGATTGCGAAATTGGGGTTTGTTGAACCAACGCCAATTCAGGCTCAAGGATGGCCTATGGCTCTCAAGGGTAGGGATTTAATTGGCATTGCTGAGACTGGTTCGGGGAAGACTTTGGCATATCTGTTGCCGGCTTTGGTTCATGTCAGTGCGCAACCTCGATTAGGTAACCATTCGACCCATTACTTCAGATTTCCGTTCTTATCGAATTAAACAATCTGTTCTTACTTGATAATTCTTTTGTACATCTTTCAGTACAAGGTGAAGGCCCTATTGTGTTAGTATTAGCACCTACTAGGGAGTTGGCTGTTCAAATTCAAGAAGAAGCTGTAAAGTTTGGTTTACGTGCTAATATTAGGAGTACTTGCATCTATGGTGGTGCTCCGAAAGGACCTCAAATTCGCGATCTTAAAAGAGGTGCTTTTTTGGCCTACTATAAATATTTTGGAAGGTTATGAACTTATGAGTTTAAAATGACTCAAGTTAGTGGAACTGGAACATAATTGGTTTTAACATTTGTCAGGGGTTGAGATTGTCATAGCCACTCCTGGTCGGCTGATAGATATGTTGGAAGCGCAACACACAAGTTTGCGAAGAGTAACTTACCTTGTGCTGGATGAGGCTGATCGGATGTTGGATATGGGATTTGAGCCACAGATAAGGAAAATAGTTTCCCAAGTATGGTTTCTTCGTTTTCCTTACTCCTGTACATAGTTTCCTTAGGAATTTTATTCGGAGATCCATCTAGCTAAACTATTTATTTTATCATAATTTAAAGGACCTTGATCTCTATCGACATTGTAATTTTGTAGATTTGTTTCCATGATTCATGAAGTAACACCAGGTCCTTTTGGTTAAAAAAAAATATATATATATTATATTTATATTTGATTTGAGAATTGCACATTTTAGAATTAAGTGCATGGCTAGAATATGATTCTGTTTGTGTATCCATTGATTTGAAATCTACGAACAGGCTAGTGTCTAAAAGTGCTGTCAAAAGAATTTATGAGTATTCTAAATTGCCTTTAACCAAGTGTACTTTCACTATAGATCCGACCAGATAGGCAGACACTGTATTGGAGTGCTACATGGCCGAGGGAGGTTGAAACCCTAGCAAGGCAGTTTTTGCGCAATCCCTATAAGGTCTGTTTCCAAGTTTTCATAAACTCGCATGATATTTCAGATTTTATGAAGAGATTTACCTGTTTAAGCTTTTCAATGTCTGCTGATTTTTTTTTTCCTTAATATTTTCTAGGTTGTCATTGGATCTCCAAATTTGAAGGCAAATCAGTCTATTAACCAAGTTGTTGAAATTGTGACTGATGTGGAGAAATATAATAGGTTTGTGTTTAGCCTAACATATCAGGAAAATGACGATCATGTTTTTCCTTGCTGGTATAATGTCGAAAGCTTTTCCATCTGCGCAGGCTGATAAAACTACTCAAAGAAATGATGGATGGAGGCAAGACTCTGATATTTGTTGAGACAAAAAAAGGATGTGACCAAGTAACGAGACAATTGCGAATGGATGGATGGCCTGCTCTATCCATTCATGGCGACAAAAACCAGACTGAAAGGGACTGGGTCCTGGCTGAATTTAAGAGTGGCAGAAGCCCTATAATGACCGCCACTGATGTAGCAGCGCGGGGTCTTGGTAGGATCACTGTGTTTTAGGAGTCTTTGGTTTCATTTAGATCTTGAAATTTGAAATATAAGCGAGTCGCCGGCTGCTGTCCAGTTTACTGAGAATATAACTTGTGGTTGGGTGCGAAGGCAGAGATCTATGAGATGCATTGGAAGAAATACGGGTTTCTCCTATTCCTGGGAACCTTTTTGTATTATGGTTTAACAATCTTTTAGAGCTCATGATTCCATTGACTTTGCCCCCGGAAGAAAAGTACAATTGATCCGATTTTGACACTATAGCACATTCATAGTTGTCATTGCAAGGAAAGTCGTGTTTTAAGAGGATGCAGTGACTACCTTGTGGGTTTTGGTTTAGTTATTTATTGGAGGTGCCCTCAACGGTATGGCTCCTTTGATCCGGTGTCTAGGTAACATGATTGAACTTATCGTCGCCCATCCACTGTTCAGAGCTGGTTGTTTTGCAGCCCGGTTGACTCACACATGCTTATTGATTTGTGGGATGTTGGAAGTGGTGGTGGTGAAGCTGCTCCTTATCCCTGCAAAATTAAGGTGGGCACATTTATGTGATGAATGTGTTATCTTAAATT
This sequence comes from Ficus carica, assembly GCA_009761775.1. NCBI lineage: Eukaryota > Viridiplantae > Streptophyta > Magnoliopsida > Rosales > Moraceae > Ficus > Ficus carica. The sequence goes on along the minus strand of CM019744.1, from coordinate 4,572,638 downwards.
TGATCTCCAGATCTTAGGGTGCAGGGATAAGGTTGTTTGCAGTTTTCTCCTTGTCTTCAGATCTCTAACCCTTTGTTTCATTTGACCTAAACTCTTGCTTTGCTGGTTGTAGATGTGAAGGACATAAAATGTGTCATCAATTATGATTTTCCGTCAAGCCTCGAGGATTACGTTCACAGGATTGGCAGGACTGGTCGTGCGGGGGCTAGGGGAAATGCGTTCACCTTTTTTACTCATGCAAACGCGAAATTTGCTCGTGAATTGATCAAGATCCTGCAAGAAGCAGGTCAGGTTGTGAGTCCTGCGTTGTCTGCATTGGCCCGGTCAGGTGGTTCAGGCCTTGGAGGTGACTTAACTCACTATCTTTTGGATTGTGTAACTTAATAGGTGACGAAATTCTCATCCTCTTTGTGTTTTTGTTAGGTTCTGGGGGAAACTTCCGGTCCAGAGGGCGAGGAGGCTTTGGCAACCGGTCTTTGATATCCGGATCAAATATTGTGCCTCTCGGTTACAAAAGACAGTGGTAGTACGTTTCCGGTGTTGCTGCTGACTTGTAGCTGCAAGAAAGCTTTCTGCTCTTTTCTTCTGCCGCCTTTTTATCTGCTTATCCCCCGTCAGAGCTCCCAAGTATTTGCTTTTTTGTCCTGAATTGGTTTTACAAGTTGTAGCAATAACGACTCCCGAGTTCTGAAGGGTAGTTTTATTGGTTTTTATTTTATTTTTAAATACTATGTTTACATCGAATATTTCATAGTATTGCTAATTCTGACGTTTATATGTCCCGTAGTCTAATCAGTATGAGCAATTCTGGGTGTGAAGAGATATCAAAAAATGTATTAACCTCACCATTGTGGTGTTAACGCTCATGTAATTTCATTGATTTATATGGGAAATAAATAAATAAATAGATTTCAGAATTCTTTTGCAAAATACATATAATAGATCCGTTTAATTGTATGCGTTTGTTATCTGCCCTTTATTTTTGCTTGATAATAACATATCCATTAGATGGAATTTCTTCAACTTTTCTTTTTGAATTTGACGAATGAATTACAAACTTTTGTAATTACTGAAACAAACTCGCTGAAAATATACTATTTTGCATATGAAGCAGCTACAAGTAAAATTATTCTCCACTCCCAAGTCATTTAGAAATATAAAATGGTTTGGTTGGAGAGATTAGAGGAGCATAATGGACTCCTGTTCCAAATTTGAAAGGATTTCTATTGCTGAGACGTTTGGATTGTTCAAAACTCCATGGACATGGAGAAGCCCCACTCGGACGAAGACATTGCTTTTACTTATTCAAATAACAATTAAATGTCTTCTACTTATTCAAATAACAATTAAAGCGAAGCAGGGTCAGCAACAACGAATCTCTTTATCTTTTTGATAAAAGAGATTCAGATAAAGAGATTCATTTTACAAGTTTGCTGAAGGTCGAAATGCAAACCAAACATAATAGAAAGATCCTCTTCCTTCCCATTTTTCTACATCTTTCCTATCTTCTTTCCCTCCAACCAAACACATGGTAGATGCTATTTACATTTTGAAAACAGAATCTAAACCTCCAAATGCCTTGTCTAAACCAATCAACCAACAGTACCTTCATAACATAGCAAAAACAACCAACTAATTTATCAAAGCATAATCAGCACAAATCAGAGACTACCCACATAGAAAGGAAGTTCCTTTGCAACATCACAACGACCCATTTATAAACATTCATATTCCTGAATAGCTTTCAAAAACTCTAGTAAATTCAACAACTCAATCTTCACCTGGACCCAACTAATATCAGCGCATAATCAGCACAAGTCAAGACTACCCACATAGAAAGGAAGTTCCTTTGCAACATTACAATGCCCCAATATGTACACAAACATATGTATATATGTATACACACGTTCCTACTCCTGAATAGCTTTTAAAAACTCTAGTAAATTCAACAACCCAATTCTGATTTCAATCTTCACTTAGATCCTACGCACTTCCAAAACAAATCAAATAACATGGAACACCAATTCAACCACATTTTGTAAAACAAATCACAAACTTCAAAACCAAAAACACAAAAATCCAAAATTAGCACATAAATTTCTATCAAAATCTATAGCATTTCTCATTGAATAATTATCAACGACCGTTCCAATTCCAGATCCAAATCCAACAAAATCAAAAATTCAAAAAACTAGTCAAAACAAAAACCAAACAGTAATCAAACCAACAGGAAAGAAAGAAAAAAAGAAAAACTCTAGGCCGTGAGAAGAACAGCCCCACCGGCCTCCTTGATCTTCTTCTCGGCGATCTTCGAGACGAGCTTGGCCTTGACGACGACGGGCTGATTTTCCGGCAAGACACCCTTCCCGAGAACCTTGAAGTATCCGAACTGGGTGACATCGATGAGAGGAACGTTGTCCTTAGAAGCCTTTTCCTTGACGTCCTGGGGGACGAGGGACCAGAGCCGGTCGAGGTTGACGATGGGGGAGTAGAACTTGTTCCGGAGCTTGTGGAAGTAGCGCATACCGACCTTACCGAAGTAGCCGGGGTGGTACTTGTCGAAGAGGATCCGATGGTGGTGCATTCCTCCGGCGTTTCCGCGGCCGCCGGGGTGCTTCCGGTGCTTCCCGATTCGGCCGTGCCCGGCGCTCACGTGGCCCCTCTTCTTCCGGTTCTTCTTGAATCGCGTCGTCATTTTCTTCTCGTTTCGCCGGCGAGGAGGTTTCTTTGGAGAAGAAGAACCTACAACTGGTGTTGGGGTGGGTGCGGCGACGAAGAAGAAGAAGAAGAAGAAGAAGAAGGGTAGGGTTTACCAGTGATATATAGAGGGGAAATGACCAACTGATTATGGGCTGGGCCTCATTGGGCCTAATTGTGAAATTTGGGCCGTTGGGTTGGCCCAGTAGTCTGAAAACAGGGAAAAGCACGTGAAGGACCGATTTGGATTTGGGAGAAGAACACAAACGACACCTTTATGATGCCTATTGGACATTAATGCCACTATTTATTGTTATATCACTTTTCTGATATGCTCAAGAGAATCCCTAGGATGCCAAAAAAAGTGCAAGATTACTCAATAGTGGCAAAAAATCAAACTAGTGCGTAAAGGTAGCTACCAATGAAATTTTCTCTTTAGATTTAGTTTGTATGTCCCCTTATTTGTATCCCTATTTCTGTCCATCAGATGATATTATGACATATATGTAACTAACATGATTTTTTTAAAATGATATAATATGATATTGTAATTAAATATATATTTTTAATTAACGTATCATGATATTATTGAAACAACATAAATGAAACATGAATAAAGGGACATTGAAGATAAATCCCTAAAGGACACAAAATTAAACTTTAACTAAAATTTATTTCATGTAAGTAAAGAGTGTAGAATTTGTGTTATATTAGTCAATTGATTAAAAAAATGATTAATTAGGAAATTTTCTCTAGAAAAAAAAAATTAGTGGGCCAATCACATAGCTCCATGTCGTCATTGTCTCAATTGCGTCATGTTTGAGATTACTTGTTGAGGTCTTGAGGATTTAATGTCTTTATTTGTTTAATTTGTTGTTTAAGTTAACAAGGCAAGTATAGTAATGCTGGATTTTGAACTTTAAAGAACAAACTGTCAAGATTTTTAGTTAAGCGATCCAAATATCAATCATGAAAAATTCAAGAGACAGTGATGCAAAATCCGGACTTTTTTTTTCTTCCCTATTTGGACCACATAATTTTGAGGAACTTCTTTTTCCACTAAGAGAAAAGCATCATTGCATATCTCTGTCTTCTTTTTCACTCCATCTTTCAAAATCTGTTATTATACATGTACTAGAGGTCTGCCCACAAAAACATAATATTATTATTATAGCAGATATATATATATATATATTTTGGGTAAATAACTTTTATAGCATAAATTGACATTACCATATCAGCCATATTGGTAATCAATCTTTGGGAGAGTTGAAGTTGATATGTGTATTTGTATAGGTGTGTAGCTTTTGTCAACTTATTTTGTCTTTCAAAACTAGTGAAACGGATATATATATATATATATATAGAGATATATATATATATATATATATGCAACAAAAATGTACCAATCCTGAAAGGTAATAATGACTTGGAAGAATGCCCATAGCATGAAAATGACCATAAGACTAATGGAATAACAACAAAAAGCCACACAAAAAAAAAAAAAAAAAGTTGGTTAGTACACAAAAATGTGACATTGCACTTTGGCTTGTAATTTTGCGGATTGAAAATGCCAAAATATATATAATATTGCATTGAAGCCAGCTCTTTTGGTCAGTCACAAAGACAAGACCAGATCCAACATAACTGTTGGAGCCATTAAAAGGGTCTTTGGTGGGTTTTTGGACACAGTTTTTTAGCCATACCAAACAAGACAATATGGGAACTAAAAGTGTGGCAGAAAATACATCCTCACCCATAGCATAATTTTCTTGTTTAGAATACACACACATCATGTGGATGGGATGGCAAATGGTCTTGATACCTTTGTTAGGCATCTGTCTCATTGCCTCCCCTTTATGTCTCGCTCCAGTTTCAGCTATTGAAATTTGGGTCGGTGATGACTGGTCAGGCCCCGAGTGAACGATTGAGAGAAACTAATATAAAAAACCCGACTTTGTTATACCTAAATAAGTGTTTATTCTTGTGGGGTTGAAAAACTTGAAAATAATGGAGTCACTATCAGATCTTTTTTTTCTACCCTATACACACACTGTATGTATATGAAAGGCCATAGTGACTGGTTTTGTTTGTTAGCTAGAAAATTCTTGGGGACCAATTTGATTATTTGATCTCAATCAGTTAGCTAATACCTCAACATCCTCAACTAATATGTACATTTAGTGGAAAGTATAGCTAGGTTCACTAAAAACATACAAGTTTTAAACTTTAACCTAGAGCAAATAGTTTAAACCCAATAAGCCAGCAACTTGGTTAGAAACACCGGTGATGAATCAATAAAGTTATCAGCACTTTTAAAGAGGAGTCCAAAATTATCGTCTCGAGATATTTTTTTATTGGTTGTATCCCCAAGACTATTTTGTGAATTGTTTGATCACAAAATGAATGGTAAATATTAAACATACTTCATCAATTAAATAAGTTGTCAGGAAAAAAAAAAAAAAAAAGATATAATCAATAAAACATAACAATGGGAGAACAAATCAGATTCGAAGTGAGTGGATTGTAAAGTAGAGGCAGGCGGACGTTATTGATATGTAGGACCCACTTCTTTGTTTCTCAACCCAACTCGAGGAGGAGTCATATTGCATTTTTCATAAACTAATTAACCTCGTTTTAGTCCCCAAAATCACCTTTCATGCTATTTTGTACATAGTCAATGGCAAATTAATGTAGATTTCTTTTTTTTTTTTTCTACTTTTTTTTGAGATGACAATTTATTGAAGATTTCGATCTGTCATATATCAAGGAAAAGTAAACATGGCCTACCACTTTGCTTTTGGATTTTGGCCAAGGTTGAAGGACCCCAGTTGCTGTACTCCATGATACCTTTTTTATTTTTTTATTTTTTTATACTTGTCACATAGCCTGACCCTTACAGGTTGTCTATTACATTTATTTTTTGCATTAATGTTGTGAAATACGGAGAATAATTTTTTTTATGGAGTTGATTTAAAATGAATAAGAGTGATCCGATAGTTGTTGACCTCAGTTTTTTTTTAAGAGAGCTTAATTCTTATTGAGTTATTAAGCTTAAGTTCAGAGGTTAACGGAGCAATTTGCATACAATGAAGCCACGCAATGGGATTTTTTTTTTTTTTTTTTGGTGATATTTGGATTTATGAAAACATTGTTTTGTTTTAGGGTATTTTAGTCTTTCTTGTGAAATTTAAGATCAATGATCGTCACGTGATGAAAAACCGTTCAATCTCTAAATGTCTCTTGATAAAAAGAATCATTTTGTACCTTTTTTAGTATTTCAAAGAGAATCTTATGAAAAATTTTTTTTTTTTTGAAGATCACAATGCAATTTCGTCTAAAATTCAGAAAATAATGAAACAATATACCCTATTGAAAATTAATTCTTATAATACTAAAGTAGTTTAATATGATCAGTTCCTCTTAATGTTGCGTAATGTTGTGGTACGGGTTATTTTAGAATGAAGCCTTTTTATCATTTGTGATGGGAGAATTTAAACTTAAAAACAATAGAATTGAATGTGAATTAACGACTAGATCATATCTACTGCTATATAATAAACCCGAGATTGCTATAATACTATGCAATAAATTTTGGATATTTTTATTCAAGTCTACTATCTTTAAAGATGTATTTTTTTTTTATTCAAGTCTATTATCTTTAGAGATGTACTTTTAGATATCTATTTTTAGTAATACTCTACTTTATATAATACTAATTGCAGATATAATCTATTGATAATTACGTACTTGATTTTATCAAAAGGCCGTGAAGAGTTGGAATTCCTCTACCTTAAGTTAAAAAAATAATAATAAAATTATATAATCCTTTCGTCTAAGGTAAATTTAATAGAAATGGTCCATGATCTTTTAAGAAATTGCATATTGATCTCTAAGATGACAAGAACATGTATGCTAGGGACTAAAATTGGTTAGATAAAGTTCATTGTAAGTGTGAACTTCCGACCGAAAGAACTGGCAGCGAAACCAAGAACCCACATGGCATGAATATTATTATTATTATTATTTTCATAGTTTAGGAAATTATTTCGATTAAATGAAAGAAAATGGATTAAACGAAAATTTTAATAATTGAGGGCCAACTACAATATTAAGCATCCCCAAATAACAAGAAGCTAGCTAAAAGCAATTAAGTTATTGATTCTTGGTAGTTTTCTATTGAATGTGGAAATAATGTTCATAATTTAGTCATTTTAATTAAAACAAGGGGTATTTTCAAAATTGTAGTTTTAACTTTACATCCATTCACATTTAGTGATGGTAATAGGGCGAGACGGGGTGAGTATGGCTCTCCAATTTACATACCCATCTCCTTTTTTATCTCTCATACCCATTATCATACTTGCCTAATTTAATGTTGGTGCATGGGACGTGTAATTTCTATTGAGGATGATATATCTACACCCTACCTATTTATTCATTAATAATTAAAAAAAAAAACTAAAAATGAGTTTCATTAAATTTTCTTAAGATTTAATAACATAATCACAAATGTAACTTATAATAAAATTAAAATCTTAAAAACAAATCCAAACTCTAAGAATATATAATCTAAATTCATTAAGCAAATTAAAATATTAAAACACTAAAAATTCAAATATACATATTTTATAAGGGTATATATAAGCATGGTGGGTGCGGGTACTAGTGAGCTTCCCCCAACCCTATCCCGTACCTACTTAGAGGATTAATCTTAACTCTCATACTCATCCCCATATTCATATATTATTCTCCATGCACGGCCCATTAAGAGCAGATACCCATAAGTACCCAGACTCATAAATAAAAGTATCATCCCTATCCACACTTTTACATTCTAGCCTTTTAAAATTCTCAATTCATTACTTCAAATTTTGAATTAGTTTTACTTAATTATTTTTAATTTAAGTTTTCTTTAAAAACAAACAAAATATACCTAGGCAAAAAGGCTAAAGTTAGCATTCATCTCAAAATTTCTCACCAAAATTTTCTAAAAAATGAATTCAAGTGAGACTAATTTAAAATTTAAAAGAGTGAAGCAAAATTTCTAAAAATTGGGGAGCAAAATGAAAATAGGTGTAGTATTGAGGGAGTACCATACAAATTGAAATAGTCTTACGAAAAAATATTGCTATTTAAAGCAAGTATAGTGTTGGGTTGCAGCTGGCGACTCCTTTTATCCTATTAAATCTACAACTAGTCCTTTCCAAGGAGTATAAAGACTTTTCCAACTCTGCAGGACTTTTGTCTCCCCCTAATGATGTTAAATTATGCTTATTTTTTCTTCTCCTTGACTTGGTTTCCTAGTGGTGTTATTTTTTCTTCTCCTTCGTGTGGTTTTTGTCCATTATCTAACCTCTTCTTTAACTTTTTTACATGTACATAGAAAAAATGTCTCTTATCTGATCTCCGAATATATCCGACAACTATTTATATTTATAGCTTTTTATTTGAAATTGATTTGTATATAATTTTTGGAATACTCTCTCATTTGGTATCCAGTCGTCCGGCGGGGAGAGAGAGAGAGAGAAAAATGACAACTCAAGAGACTAATCGGTATAGAGATTATCTGATACAACTTAAGATATTAATCGATATAAGTGTCGTTCGTATCCGGCAAAAATAGAGTGTCGGACATGAAAGTAACCTTATAATTTTTATGTAAAATTATCTATAACATGATACTATTTAAAACTATTAAAGAGCATACATTATTTAAAAATGTAACATTCCAATCAACAAGTTGTTGATATTTAAAAAAAGTTACTAGTATCATTTTATAAAAGTATCAAATATGAAACTATGTGCATATCTATATATACATAAAAAAAGGTAACAAGTCCATACATTCTATACAAATATATATATATATATTATGTATGTTCTAATTATTGAATATTAAAATTAGAAAAAAATGTTTGAACTGAAAGTCATGGTGAGTGATGCTTATCGTCTCTAAATACGGTATGATCCATGACTAATAGTGTAGTGATATATATATATATGAGATATCTATATGTCTTTATTGAGCGTATGCATTTGTGAACAGCATGCGGAGTCAATAAATATAAAAGGTCCCTCTTCTCTTCGTTTGGAACATATCCAAATTCCCATTGGGTGTTGATTGATATTTATATTATCATAACGTAGAATCAACGTCAAATCCAGTTGCATAATCCGCATTAAAAACACTACTCATCAATATTAGTGGAAATGAAGCTTTCAACATGAATACCCTAATAATAATAATTAATACATGTTTTAAAATGTTAGATATTATGAAAAAATCATATCAAAATAAAAAAATAACAATTAATATAAGTATAATGAGTTAAAATAGAGTCATTACCGATAGACTAATTAGAAGTTTGAGTAATTATGATTCCCCGACACACCACACACACTCTTATCCTCCGTAATTATCTAAAAAAGATGTTCATAGTCAAAAGTTACTGGTCCATATGTTCTGAAATGACTGTCCAAAAACTAGCTCAACATCTATATATGTATATATATATATATATACATATATGTTGATTCCCAATCTCATGTAGTGATATTGATAATTAAATTAAACAGAAAATTTTGAGAATAGTCAATTGAGACGAAAAACATATAACCATGCAGATTGAAAAGAATTCGATTTCAATTCAAGATGGTGTGTTAAATGGGGGCAATTGAAAAAAAAAAAAAAAAAGGATGAAGAGGAGATTTTTTTTTTTTGACAAAAATCATTTAATACATAACAAAGTGGGAATAATAAAATAGTGAGAGAGAGAGGAAAAAACAAAAAAAGAAAAAGAATATGCTATATTTAGGGTTTGAAAGAGGCATTGTTTTGAATTGTCATATTATTATTTTTTTATGGGACATTTCATGAAACTCATTAAGAATATACAAAAATATCAAATATAACATATTACATGAGACAAAACCCTTTAATAAGAACGGATTCATCAGTAAAGTCTTTTGACATTTAAAGGGAAAGAAGTATGCTTGAGGACCGATAAAGGGTATATATCTCGACATCATTGAAATCGAGCATGTAGGCTCTTTTTGATAAAATTCCGACAATCGATTGAATTTTCCAATCAATCGAGGGTCAAGACTCAATAGTACTAGGGTCACTACTATTCGCATAGAAGCAACTCTAGCGAGACCACAACACCGTTAATACTCAAATTTGACTGATAAACAACCAACGCGGAAAGTGGAGAAACCACCTCCGTTACTAAAAATAACAAACAGAAATAAAACACTCAAAGAAAAGACGATAAAGACATCGTCATTATTACACACAAACCTACATACTACAAAACAAAAAAAACCAATCATACATAAATAGTCATTGTCAGTAAAACGATTCATGTAGTCAAGAGAAATTGCATTGCCAAAGCCGAGCTGCCACATGACCTTTTTGGTGTGTGACAAGCATGCACCACCACCAACTTTCTCATTATTACCTTGATCCATCTCACAAAAGCCCATCATCTAGTCACGAGCTCGCCTTTACTAAAACCCTTATCTTATGATTCCCACATACATTTTTAGGGATAGAAAACCAGAGACATGCCAAAGATCGCTATCAAAGTCCGGCCCTTAATCTTCACACGTTAGAAAGAGAAAGAGAAGAGACAGAGAGAAAAAGATAAAGACTCTGCTTAATTGTCATATTATTAGCATCAAATACATTTTTTTAAAAATTTCTTTTATGTATTTTAAATGTGATTTTGATTAACTATAAGATTAAAGAACATGTACTCTCGGTTTGGGTTGCTCTAGTCTCTACCATAGAAAAATGATGAAAAAAAGTGAAATTACATAATAATTGAATTTAGTTATTTGACTAATCCAATTATAATATGGCTTTTTGGGTTTGTGGAGGTAGGTGAAGAAGATGAGTCAGATTTGATTAGAAACAAGCACTATGGTCAAGTGTTGAATCATTTAAAAAAAAAAAAGGCATCATGGTCAAGTGGGCATCTAATCACCACCACACTAGTACTACTACCACCACCATATCCAATGGCCTCCCAAAATAAGCTTGATATTGATCGGAGCAAATCAAAGTCACTGTCAAAGGACATTAACACGAGCAGACAGTTAATGGGGTTGGATTTACAGGGAAAATTCATGTGTGATCTAATGAAGTTATAACGTCCTTTCATGCATGTCATCTCTACGGAAGGTTGATATTTTGACTCATGAGTCTACCTTTATTACATTTTTGCAACATCAATATATAAACACACACACATACATATTTATGTGTGTATTAGGAGAGTGAGTTGTGAGATGGAACGGAGGTAGGAGTCGGATTTCTGGGTTAGGGTCGTGGTCGGGTCTCGGAATGGGGGTTGGGGTCAAGGTCGGATTTCAAGATGGAGGTCGGAGTCGTGATTCAGGATGGAGATCGGGGTCGGGTTACAGGGTTGGGGTTGGGTTTCGGGATGAGGTTGGGTTTCGGGATGAGGTCGGGGTCAGGTTTCTAGGTCCGGGTTCGTAATAGAGTCAGGGTCAGGGTCGGGTTACGGGACCAGGATAGGGGTTGCGTTTCGTGATTGGGGTAAAGGTTGTGGTTCGGGACGGGGGTCAGGGTTAGGGTCAAGTTTCGAGATGTGGGTTGGGGTCGGGGTCAGGGTTTTGGGACGGGGGTCGGGATTAGATTTCGGATTTTGGGTCTGGTTGGGTTTCGAGACATAGGTCGGTGTAGGTGTTGGTTTTTGGGGCGTGGTCGGGTCGGGTTGGATTTTCGGACAGGGGTCGTGTGGGTTTCGGGACAGTGGGTCGGGTTGGATTTCGAGATCGAGTTAGGGTCGGGTTTCTAGACGTCGGTCGAAGCCGACCCCGACACTCGTCCAGAAACCCAACCCCGGCCCCGCCTCCGCCCCGAAACCTGAACCGGACTCTCATTTTGAAACCCAAACCAACCCCTTTCCCAAAAACCCGACCCGTTCCAAAACTCGACCCCGACCCCTAACCTGAAACACGATCCCAACCCAACCTCCAAACTCGACCTCGACCCTGGTTTCGAAACTCGACCCGGACTCTCGTCCCTAGACCCGACATTGACCCACGTCTCGAAACCCAACCTGGACCCTAACCCTTGTCCCGAAACCCGACCCTGACCCCGAAACTCAACCAAGACCCCCATCTCGAAACCCTACCCGACCCCCGTCCCGAAACCCAACCTCGACCCCGACACCTGTCTCGAAACTCGACCCGATCTCGAAACCCGACCCCGACCTACGTCTCCAAACCCGACACCGGCCTCTGTCTCGAAACCCGACCCCGACCTAAGTCTCGAAACACCCTAGTTCTGAAACTGGACCCTGACCCCGAAACTTAATCCCGACCCCGACCCCTATTTTGAAACTCAATTCGACCCAAACCCCAGTTCTGAAACCCGATCCTTACTACCCCGACCCCCGTCCTGAAACCCGACCCCGTTCCAAAACCCAACTCTGGTCCTGGGGTCATAGCATAAATTTTATCTCTTGAAAGTTCAATTCTTAATACAATACAGTAAAGTGAAAAATAAATTATGTATTATGTTGTATTATATTGAAATGTAATGCTAAACTAAACATCATATTGTATAATAACAATATAATATAACACAATGTATATAATACAATACAATATAACATGCCAAACCTACCTTAAAAGAAAAATAAACATAGAAACCAATAAGTAATAAATGCTAAAGATTTGAGATTGAATACATCATATGTCGAATTAACATTAAGTTCATTGTTTCTGGGGTCAATAATTCTCTAAATACTTAAATTTTGTTATTGACCCAAAAATTTGACATTTCATAAAAGATGCTCTAATTTTATCAATCAATTGATTTTTTGTTTTTGTTCTTGCTGTGTGATTCTATTAGGAAAATTTCAGTCCGTCATGAGATTTTTATTTTTATTATTATTATTATTATTTTACGTTTTTGGCTTGTACATAGATTCCTTTCTGGGATAGGCTAATTCCATTAATTGGTAAATTTCATCAAATTAAAAAAAAAAAAAAAAATCAACTTTCAGTCGATCGATTATATTGCAGTTCTTATTCAGTGGGGCTTTTATAATGCAACTATTCTTGATTAGGCCTCAACATAATAATATTGTAACCCACCCCCCACCCCACCCCCCTCTCCCCCCCTCCCCGCCGCCCGAAGAAATGGGATTTTCCCTTTTTAAAGAATAGGATTTTTACTAATAATCTCATTTGAAAAGATTTCTCTTCCCATTTAACTTATTTAGGGGTAAATCTTTGATCTTGAATTAGTAGAAGTCATTCATGAAATCAAATTGTCTTCAATGTCTCAAAATGATGCACATGAAATTCCCATTTGGTTCGTAGATTCGAATTGTTATAGTTTATAAGGTAATATCTCACTCAATAATCAATAATGAATTAAAAATCTCTGAATTATTCATAAAAATCCCTAAATTAGATATTTCATTCCATAAAAGAAAAAAAAAAAAAAAAGGCTTTTGCGAACAATCCCGAGAAGAAATGAAGAATAAAGTACTTTAAGACACATATATATTTGGATTATTTTAAGTGAAAAAGAATATGAATATATGTTGTTTACCACATCTAATTTGCTGCAAAGTTGTGGATATATGTCCTTTCAGGAACATAGAGATTCGCGAGCACAAAATAATTAAATAATAGTTAGGATAAGAACATTTATTTATTTATTTCAACCAAAAAAAAAAAAAAAAAAAAACAGTGGATCACGTTAGAGGGGTCATATATAAAATTGCCACACTGTACAAGTAGTCAATTTTTTATTACTTAATATTTATAGAAGCAAAATTCGATTGTTTATCCTATATTGTGTTGACACACTATCTTAAATTCAAAAAATTCAATTCAATTCATTTTACATTCAAATTTTTTTTTTCCACTTGTGCAAAATTCATATAACACCTATTTTTATTTATCTTAAACATTCATTTATTAGTTTAGTCTTTAAAGTTGAAAAAAAAAAGAAAACTTAAAATAGCAAAATACGCATTTGCTTTACCATGGGCAGCAGCTAGATATGGTCCAATTGCGAATATTAAATAATATAGAAGAAAAATAGGAGAAAGAAAAACCCTAATAGTAAGGTTTAAATGGATTTTCCGATACCAAACATAAAACATGAAGAGATCCTTGAGAAACCATAGCCTAGTCGTAAAATATTGCAAGAGGTTTTATTTTCGTACATAATTATATTTGCACAGAAAAGCCCCCAGAAATGTAACTTGTGATATAGAAGGTTGGTTACATAGAAAAAATAAGATGGTAAATTGTATGAACAGTATTAAAATATATTTGTTATGTATATTTTATTTGATGTGATTTGGATCAAATCTAACATGTATAAGCATGCACAACCAATAAGTATAAAAAAGTTGCCGGGATCCTTTTCTCCATATATTGCTAAATGTTTAGCTCTTCGGGATGGTCTGGACTTTGCCATAGCTTGTGGTTTGAGTGTTTCAGTGGTTGAGATGGATGCTCTTATTGTAATACAAGCTATGTATTCACCTGAGTTGCTCGATGATGCTAAAGTTATTATTAAAATATCCATAATGGATTGAGTCGGTTGCTGGTGGTTCCATCTACTGCCATATTCCTCGCAAAGGTAATATGGCAGCTCACATGTTAGCCAATTCCAACTTTAATTCTTTAATTAACTTTGTTGATTTGGATGTTGTAACTCAGTTTATTAGGGATGTTATTTTAGCCGTTTTGGCCATCTGATAAAAGTCCAAGTTTCCATAAAATAAAATAAAAAAGAATAGAGATATGTGGGTAAATAGCCATTTTTTAAGAAATTTTTTAATAAATGGGTGAAGTTTTGTAAAATTAACAAACTGATATATATATTTTTTTTCAAAATTGTGAATCAGTGAAATTTTGGACACTTTTTTTAAATAAGGGTTTGAATACTTTTCCATAAATATATCCTACAGTTGAAAATTCCAAAAACGTATCCGTGGCAAACACACAAACATTTTAGAAAGCAAAGGACCAATTTGAGAAAATCGAAAAGAACAAGTCCTTATAAGAAAAAGAGAGAGTACGAATAGGCCTTATCATGGTAAATATCAAAAGATAGGTTGGAATGTAATACATGGCCATTTAGCAAAAGCAGAATAACAGATTGCCCCTATCATACTCACTCCTTACTTATCTAATTGGTCCATTTGATAAGCCCCTTTTCCACTATATCTACCCCACCTCCCCCCCAAAAAAAAAAAAAAAAAAAAGACCCTAAAAAAGAAAAGAATAATATCAAAAAAAAAAAAAAAAAAAAATCAAAATTTAATTTAATAATAATAAAAAATAGATCGAGTAAGAGCAATGCACGTGGTATCTTCCTCTATATAGCCCGTCTCTCTGTCTCTCTCGGTAATCGCTCCTCTTTTGCCTTATTGTTCGAATATTTTCACTTTCTCGAGTTTCAGAGCCAAACAACTCTACATTTTCTCTCTGTTCGGCAAAACTTTCTCGGAAGTGAAACGATTTTCTCTCTGTTTGACAAAACTTTTCTCGGAGATTTTCTTTTCTCCTTTTTTTTTCAATTTTTTTTCTTTTCTGGTTGTTGCATTTTTGCTGTGGCGCGGTGGAGGAGAGCACCACGCGGAATCGGCAGGTGAGAGATCGTTGCTGTATGTCAGTAGATTATCTGAAGAAGAGCTGTTTCGGTGGAATAGGCGAGCTCGCGAATCCGCTTCAATGGCCACAGCTGCGAAAAAAGCGACGCTTCTTTCTTCTAATAAGGCGGCGTGTTGCTTCCCATCCGATTCCGCCGCTCATTCCGGCGCCATCGTCGCCGCCGCTGCCGCTTCTTCTGACGGTGTCGTTTCGGCCAATGCCGTCCAGGACTGGAGCGTCGCTTCCGCCGGCGTCCGCGATGATCAGCGTGCCAAGAAGATCGCCGTGACCGCGTCGTTGATTCCCGAACCTTCCACCACTGTTTCTACCAAAGGTTTCTTTTGCATTTTGTTTAGAAACGCATCAATTTATTCATTATTTATTATTTTGCGAATTTCTTGAATTTCTGTTTTTCCTTGAGTACCGATCGATCTTCTCTGAATGTGTTTGCCTAAATCTTTCTATTTCATCGTCGTTTGTTATGTGCGAATATTGTTGATTCAAATACATATTTTTTTTTTTTCTCGCATATCATTTGATTTCTTTAGTTTTGATGTTGTTCTTATGAAATATGGTTATTTTTAGATTGTCCTCCGTGTTGTACGGATTTGTGTATTAACAAGAAAGTTGGAAAAAAAAATAAGAAGAGGAATATAAAGATCATGATATAATGTTGATTAAAGATTAAGGCGAATCGGCTTTCTCTTCCAAAACTTGCATTCGAGATCGTCGGATTCTTCAAAGCTGGTGTCTTTTGGACACTGCTATGTAGTTTGGACAGATTTTACTTGTACATTCTGAACATGTATGTGAAAGACCTTTAGGAAAAAAATTAGGAAGGTTTTTTTTTTTTTCAAATGAATAAGGAAAAAAGGTTTTTGTATCTGATTTTTGGTACTAACTGAACTAGATGTTGTCAGTTTTGGTATAAAGTCGATGAATGGTGTATTTTATAATTTTTTTTAATGAATACTAATGCATTAGGAATTCTGCTTTTACTTGGTTTTTGCAGGAATTCCAATCCTGCCAAGAGCTCAATCAAGCCATCCTTTAGATCCTCTATCTGCTGCTGAGATATCCGTGGCAGTGGCAACAGTCAGGGCAGCTGGAGCCACACCCGAGGTTTTAGATTAGATGACGACTTATTCTTGACATTCATTTTTCTCTTATGGTATACTATTTGTGGACAAGATGGTGTATTATGTAGTACCTTTTCTTTTCCAGGTTAGAGATGGCATGCGCTTTATCGAAGTGGTTTTGGTTGAACCAGAAAAACAAGTTGTTGCACTGGCAGATGCATATTTCTTTCCTCCTTTCCAGCCATCGCTACTTCCTAGAACCAAAGGCGCTCCTCAAATTCCCAGCAAGCTTCCGCTAAGGCGAGCTAGACTTGTTGTTTACAACAAAAAGTCCAATGAGACAAGCTTATGGATTGTTGAGCTATCAGAAGTTCATGCTCTAACTCGTGGTGGGCTCCATAGGGGAAAAGTTATTTCCTCACAAGTTATTCCAGATGTGCAGCCTCCCATGGTATGCCTTTTTTCTTGACATTTGAACTTTTCTAGTGTAATTGGTTCTTTCACTTGTTTAACATAAAAAACAAAAGGGACACGCACATGAGGAGCTTTCCTAGCTGGTATTTTGCTAGAAGACTGCAAATATGTTGTGCTAAACAATTTATAGTTGCATAGTTCTCCATTCATGCCATTTTTGTTCTGATGTTTCTCATGCGACTCCAGGATGCTGTGGAATATGCCGAGTGTGAAGCTGTTGTGAAGGACTTTCCTCCATTTAGAGAGGCTATGAAAAAGAGAGGCATTGAAGATATGGATCTTGTGATGGTTGATGCCTGGTAGGTTAAGCTGCTACCTTATTGGTGGTCATGTTTTGGTTGGATGCTTATCTGATGTCCTCATGTATATGCTTCAGGTGTGTTGGTTATCACAGCGAGGCTGATGCTCCCAGCAAAAGACTTGCTAAACCACTGATTTTCTGTAGAACTGAGAGTGATTGCCCAATGGAAAATGGTTATGCACGGCCAGTTGAGGGCATCCATGTACTTGTTGATATGCAAAACATGGTAGTGATAGAGTTTGAAGACCGCAAGCTGGTTCCCTTACCACCTGCTGATCCGCTGAGGAATTATACTCCAGGAGAAACAAGAGGTGGTGTTGATCGAAGTGATGTGAAGCCTTTACAAATTGTTCAGCCTGAAAGCCCAAGCTTTCGTGTTAATGGGTACTATGTTGAGTGGCAGAAGGTAAATATTCGAATTGGCATTTGAACTCAATTCTGTTTACTGGATTTAGATGGTCTCATTATATTCGCTTGCTGGCAGTGGAATTTCAGGATTGGGTTCACTCCCAGGGAGGGTTTGGTTATATATTCTGTTGCATATGTTGATGGTAGCAGAGGGAGAAGGCCTGTAGCCCATAGATTGAGTTTTGTGGAGATGGTTGTGCCCTATGGAGATCCTAATGATCCACATTACAGAAAAAATGCTTTTGATGCAGGGGAAGACGGCCTAGGCAAAAATGCTCATTCTCTTAAGAAGGTTTGGGGACTATAACCCATTTAGTGCTTATCATATTTAGCTTTTCTATTTGATCAAAATTGGTCTGATTGAGACTATTGTCACAGGGTTGTGATTGTTTGGGGTACATCAAGTACTTTGATGCCCACTTCACTAATTTCACTGGAGGCGTCGAAACAATTGAAAATTGTGTATGTTTGCATGAAGAGGATCATGGAATTTTGTGGAAGCATCAAGATTGGAGAACAGGTTTAGCAGAAGTTCGAAGGTCTAGGCGTTTAACAGTGTCTTTTATATGTACTGTGGCTAATTACGAGTATGGATTCTACTGGCACTTTTATCAGGCAAGTTAAAAGACATCAATTTCAATCTGTATAAACAGAATACTTTTTGTTTCAGTTGGAGTTTGCGTGCACTCTATCACTTCTTAAGTTAAAAGAATCAGTCAAAGCTTAAATGAAATGAAATAAGGAGGTTCCGCATGGTTCAGGATCATATGAAAGATTTATTTTTATTCCACAGTTACAGTTTTAAGGACTTCACTGGTTTTTCACCTTTTGATTTCATTTACTTCTCATTCTACAAGCCACCCACCTTTTACCTGCATTTTTTACTTCTTCTTCTTCTTATTATTGTTTAGCTTAAAGTGGTAAAACATGCAGTCATATTTAAATTGACGTGTTACATGTAAATTAAATTATATTACAGGATGGAAAAATTGAAGCAGAAGTTAAACTTACGGGAATACTCAGCTTAGGAGCATTACA
The DNA here is from genome assembly GCA_009761775.1 of Ficus carica. Classification (NCBI taxonomy): domain Eukaryota; kingdom Viridiplantae; phylum Streptophyta; class Magnoliopsida; order Rosales; family Moraceae; genus Ficus; species Ficus carica. Next base: position 4,553,984 of record CM019744.1, on the reverse strand, counting down.
GCCTGGAGAATTTCGAAAATATGGTACTATGATTGCACCTGGATTATATGCTCCAGTTCATCAGCACTTCTTTGTTGCTCGTATGGATATGGCTGTTGACTGCAAACCTGGTGAAACTTACAATCAGGTAAACTACTACGAATTTGCAGACATCCTCCAAAGCTGGCTTAAGCATATAGAAACGCAAGGCCTGCTATAGAGAAACTGTAATTCTTGCATGAAAAATCCTCTCTCTTTTCACTAGAAGTCTACTGAAAGGGAAAAGGGGAAACAACTCATTACTCCCTTAAGAATCCTTCGAAAGGGAAAGCTAGCAGTCTTGTAGCAACTTTTAACCGTATTCTTTTACTTTTCTAATGCATGCAATGTGGTATCAGTTTAGTTTAGGCTCTGATACGTTACTCAGTTCTTGGAGTTTTCTAATGCATGCTGTTTGTATCATATTGGTTTTTGGCTCTAATATTGTACCTTATAACGTATATGGGTGTTAGTACAAGCAAAATGCTTTGAAGCTGCTTTCTAATGCATACTTTTTCATCCCTTCTCTAAACATTTTCATAGGTCGTAGAGATGAATGTTAAAGTTGAGGAACCTGGGGAAAACAATATTCACAATAATGCATTCTATGCGGAGGAGACACTTCTTAGGTCTGAATTGCAAGCAATGCGTGACTGTAATCCTTTGACTGCTCGCCATTGGATTGTAAGGCATCCTATTCTGGATCTGTTGATTGTTATTGCTGTGCCATCTTTCATTTCTGTTGCTTCTGTATTTTTCTGGATGCCCAGTCATGCCTTCTAATGCAAATCAAACCCATCTTATCTTATTCAACTCTCTTCCTGCCCTTCCTCCTGTTTTGGTCATTTGTGGCTCTGAATTGTACTGCTAATATAATGTTCCTAGGGGTATCAGCTTAATTTTTTGATTTGTGAATATGCCATCTTATTTGTCAGATAAGGAACACTAGAACCGTTAATAGGACTGGACATTTAACTGGCTACAAGCTAGTACCTGGTTCAAACTGTTTGCCATTGGCTGGTCCTGAGGCCAAGTTTTTGAGAAGAGCTGCTTTTTTGAAGCATAATCTTTGGGTTACACCATATGCACGCAATGAGATGTTTCCTGGTGGAGAATTCCCTAATCAAAATCCGCGCGTTGGTGAAGGATTGGCCACATGGGTTCAGCAAAATCGACCTCTGGAGGAAACTGATATAGTTCTTTGGTAGGTATCTTGTCTCCCATCTCCTCTCTCTAGCGTGTTGCTTGCATAGTCATATCTCAATCTTTCTTCGGATGAAAGTAAAATTGACCTTTTAATCTTCTCTGCTTGCTGATAAGTCACTGTTTTAAATTGCAGGTACGTATTTGGAATAACACATATTCCACGGCTGGAAGATTGGCCCGTCATGCCGGTGGAGCGCATTGGCTTTATGCTTATGGTATTCCCTAATCAATATTTATGCCTCTTTCATCAGCACTTTCCTTGGAACTTTTTTGTTTGCATGTGCATTAAATTCTCATATCACACGTGCATTAAATTCTCATCGACAATTACTTTCATTAATTGCGATCACAACCAGTGTTCCCGATAATGTTCCCTTTAGGCCTTTTGTCTGATATATGATCCTGTTACTGTCTCCGTGCAGCCTCACGGATTCTTCAACTGTTCTCCTGCAGTGGATGTCCCACCCAATGCATGTGAGTTGGATGCCAAGGACAATGACGTGAAAGATGCTGGGGTTGCCAAGCCAATTCAGAATGGGATGCTGTCAAAACTCTGAAAGAACGTTGTGCTTCGAGTAGTTTCTCTATCCCCCAGTTGTTTAGCATTTTGAATCGTTTTTCATGTAGAAATTTTAATCAACCCATGCCAGCTTTGAAACTTGTGGTTTTCTGTTGATAGACAATGAAGTTTATTGATCTTTTATGCACGATTGGAATATTAAATCGATGTGAAATTTGGTTTGCATTGAACTCGCATTGGCCGTAGCTGATATGTCTAAATCAATTATGGATATGAATCACGTGATTCTACAGATAATTTACCCTTCTTAAGATTTTATGTTTTTAGAGCTTTCTTTGATATCCTATTGATAGTACACGTTTTTTAACGTAAGATATAGTTAAAATAATGTAAAACTTAGGAAGTATGTAAAATGAATAGTCTCTGATACCGTAAAAATTCTCGTTTTTCTTAATATATGGGAAGTCCTTCTAGATAGATTTATGGAAGTATTTTCTCAAGTCTTGGCCCCGAATGCAACAGGAAAGCTCCATGTTCCATGGTCTGATTTTTTTTTTTTTTTTTTTTTTTTGAGCTTTTCAGTGGATCTTCGATTTCCACTTGAATTTAAGTGGAAAAATGACCTGGCAAGTACATTATTTTCCATACATTTTGCAATAATGATTGCCACGTTTATCAAAAAGCCATTTTTCCAAATAAATCAAGATTCCTTGTTTGATTATGCTTCGGTACTCGAACCTTTTGTAGGTTTGTACTCCTTGCACTTTCAAGGACAAATCTTTGTGTGATTTCACTAGTCCCCTTGTCATAGCCAGCCAATTTTGCCTTTTTCTTTTTGGTTTTTTTTTTTTATCCCAACTATTTTGCTATTACCACTATTACCTACCCAAAAAAAAATGAGTTTTATTATTATTTTAAACTCATTTTTTTAAGGTGTGGATTTAATCCTAGCATGTTTTCAACCATGAACATGTACAGCTGTTACGAAATTAAAAATGAGCATTACTATATAGGCCTTCTTCGGCGCCGCCAGGGACTCACAAGACACAAGGATAGGCTCCTTCAGGATTCTCGGTGGAGCTAGTACTCTGCCGGAGAATTCAAAAAGCTCCACCTAAGAATTCAAAAATTAATTTTTTTTTTCAGTTGACTATTTAATAAACATCATATCAATCTTTTAGTTTCCAAAATCTATAGATTGGTATAGTGCTGATATTAAATAGTCAACTAAAAAAAAAAAAAGTAAAATTTGAATTGACTTGAATGTCTATAGAATAGGCCGGTGGCCTTGTGTATGATTCTTGCTTGTTTCTAGTGTCTTTTGGTGGAGACTTGTGAATGTCTCCATTTTCTTCTGCAGAATGTGTCTCACTCAACTTATCTAATTGGATGCCAAAGGCATTGGTCTAGCTATCCATTAGCAAAAGTGTCCCCATTGATTTTGAAATTTGAATGGTCAACTTATCATCAATCTTTTAATTTGATGTCACTAAAAAGCTAAATGAGCCTATAAATCTCAAGATTCTTTCTTTTCATCTACTGAGTTTGGGTAATTCAATAGAAAATAAGCAATCTTCAAATCTGAATGATGAAGAAAATTTTGGTTAATGGTTTTTGCTTGAAAAGCTGCGGGTCACACACACTTGCCCTACGTAGAGAAAGAGAGAGTGAAATGTGTAATATTGTTTTAATAAAAATATCATCAATGGACAGGTTGATTATACGTTAGTATTAAATTTGATCGGCAACGAAACTGTCCACCTGAATGGTACAATTCCAATTATAGCGTTTAGTACGATTTGGTTCTGTTTGGTTTGTGCATCCTTGTGCAAATTATTAGAAAAAAAAATAAAAATAAATCAAAGACGTTGCCAAAGATTTCATGGACTCAAGCTTAAACTACATTTTTGTTGGTCTTGAACATCAAGGATCAACCAAATAAGGTTGAAGCATGAGAAAGGTAATCACCATTGCCGTGTTCTTTGACCGTTTCATGGATTTGTAAATTGCTTTTTTAGACTTTTGTCATAGTTGGAAAAAGATCAGTGCGATGGAAGAAGAGTTGAAGCACAAATTGAGATTACCAACTAGACAAACCCCAAACTGATTTGGAGAGGGCATAGCTAAATAAAGTGTAGGAATGACATGTAAAACTTTTTTTTTTTTTTTTTTTTGTTTTGTTTTTTTTTGAAGATAACACTTTGTACTCACCATACATTTGTGTTCTTTTGATCTTTAATGTGTCCAATTGATATTATAAACTATTCAATAGCAACAATTATTAATAACGAGCTTCAAGTGACAAGAAAAATAATAATAAATTAAAACATTAACAGTAATAATGAAAAAAAAATGAAAATTACTATTTTTTTCTAAAAAAACAAACGAAAAATAAATGAGTAACGGATATCTTTATATAAATCAGATGCACTTGTGGCCAAAAAACTAATAAAATATTTATTATTATTTTTTTTTTTTACAAATAAATTATTGACCTAAAATTCAGATTCATTCAAATGAGATCGAAATACTAAGAAAGATAATCACCATCCTTGTGTTTTTTAAACTTCATGGATTGTGTGATTGTCATGGTTTGAAAAAGATCACTTTGACGGAAGAATTAAAGCACAAAATGAGATTACCGTGAAAATATGAGAATCTGATTTAGAAATGTACAAAGGAGTTCAAAGACCAACTAGACAAACCCCAAAGTGAGTTAGAGTCTTGGAGATATAGCTAATTGGTGTAGGAATACTTTCTTATAAAATAAAAATAAAAATAAAAATAAATAAAATAAAATTGTAGTGTAGGAATGACATTTCAAGCTTTTCTAATGTGTTTGATTCGTCGGTTGGAGTTGAAATTGATTAACTTTTAAAAACTAGTTATAATTTTGTATTGACTTTAGAAAAAAAAAATAAAAACTGAAATGAAAAATTTAAGTTGACGTTGAAACAACAAACGTATAATTCTTCTTCTATTATTATTATCATTACTATTATTTTTTGGGTTTAAAGATTTATAGACTCAACCTCAACTTACCATTTCCTTTGAAAAAAAAATAAATAATAAGAAAACCTAAACTTACTCTAGGATTAGATGACCATATCTTTTGATCTTTAATGTGTCCAACAGATATCATGAACAATTCATAAACAACAGCTGTTAATAATTAGCTTCAAGCTACAAATAAAATAATAATAAATAAACAAAACACCCACATTAATAATAAACAAACAAAACAAATATGAACTTATTTTTTCCTCTTAAAAAAAGAAAAAAAAAATTGAAGACATGGAATATAATATAAATCGGAAGGACTTTTGTTCACGTCTCTTGTGGCCAAAGAAAAATATTTCATTATTTGTATTTTTATTATTTTAGTAATTGTTGACCTCAAATTCAGGAATTAGCCGGCTTATGATCAAAATCAGAGTACTAGATTTTCCCTTCTTCTTCTGCTTCTTCACTGCAAAAAAGTAAAGTAAACCTTTCCGTACAACAATGGCGGGCGTTGACGAGGAGAAGACCCTGCAAGAGGAGCTCTCTCTCCCGATCCTCCTCGCCGACCGCGTCATCAAGTCCGCCCAGGAGGCCGAGGCCTCCAAGCAGGACTGCTCCGAGCTCGCCAAGCAGGTCGACCGCCTCTCCCAGATGCTCCGCTCCACGGTCAGGATAGCCTCCGCCGCCCCCAGTGTCTACGAGCGCCCCGTCCGCAGAATCGTCGCCGACGTCATGAAGAACCTCGACCGCGCCCTCACTCTCGTCCGCAAGTGCAAGCACAGCGGCGTCCTCCGCCAGGTCTTCTCCATCACCACGACCGCTGATTTTCGCAAGGTCTCGAACCTTCTTGAGTCCTCCATCGGCGACATGAAGTGGCTCCTCTCCATCTTCGACGCCGACGGAGCCAATCTCTCCCTCCCTCCCATCGCCAGCAACGATCCGATCATGTCCTGGGTCTGGTCGTTCATCGCCACCGTCCAGATGGGCCAAATCAAGCCCCGGATCGACGCCGCCAACGAGCTAGCCTCCCTCGCCCGCGACAACGACCGGAACAAGAAGATCATCGTCGACGAGGGCGGAATCACGCCGCTTCTAAAGCTCCTCAAGGAAAGCTCCTCCCCCGAGGCGCAAGTCGCCGCCGCGAACGCGCTCTTCAACGTCGCCACCGACCGGGAGAGAGTCCGGTTCGTTGTCGAAGCCCTAGGGATCCCGATGATCGTCCAGGTCCTCAACGACTCGCCGATTAAGGTTCAGGTCTCGGTGGTGAAGCTCGTCTCGAGAATGGCGGAGCTCGATTACGACTCTCAGGAGGAGTTCGCCAGAGAAAACGTGACGAGACCGCTCGTTTCGTTGCTCTCCATGGACACGGTTCTCGACGACCCGAAGCTTCACACCGGTAAGAATAGCATTCATTCAATTGTCCAGATTAACAAGGAATTAGCTAGTAAAGCGCCGAATTTTCAATGGCCATGCTCCGACTTTGACGACGAATTCGTCGTTCTCTTCGCATCACCATTCCGATGGGAGTAGTCGTGGCGGCCATTTTAGGAAGGATAGAGAGGGTGAAACTCCTGATATGAAGCTTGAGGTTAAGGTTGGTTGTGCTGAGGCTTTGTGGAAGCTCTGTAAAGATAGTTTAACAAATAGTCGAAAAGTGACAGAGACCAAAGGGATGATTTGTTTGGCCAAGATTATAGAGAAGGAGGAAGGGGATTTGCAGTATAACTGCCTAATGACAGTGATGGAGATAGCCGCCGTGGCTGAGAAAAGCTCCGACCTTAGACGAGCAGCTTTTAAAACTAATTCGCCGGCTGCGAAGGCGGTTCTAGATCAGCTTCTGAGAGTCATTCAAGAGGAGAGTAGACCGGCATTGCAAATTCCTGCAATTAAGTCAATTGGGTGCTTGGCTCGGACTTTTCCTGCAAGAGAGACACGTATTGTTGGTCCGTTGGTTTCGCGTCTTGGTGATAGGAACATTGATGTGGCTGCAGAAGCTGCTACTGCTCTGGCGAAGTTTGTGTCTCCAGAGAATTTCAATCGCGTGGAGCATTCAAAGGCCATAATAGAATTTGAGGGCGTTCCTCCTTTGATGCGATTGCTTAAGCCTGATTGCCAGGCTCAAGTTCAGGGCACAAAACTTCTGTGTTACCTTGCATTGAACGTTGGGAACAGCAAGGCTCTTGAACAAGCCCGTGCCTTGAGTGCCCTCGAGGGGGCTCGTTACGTTGCAGCTCAAAATGCTGAGTTGAGGGATTTGTTCCCCAAAGCCATTCACCACCTTGCTCTTTATCAGCCTGGAGCTCATCCCCACCGGCAATCATATGCAACATGATTTCTGCAGTTTTGATCATGTGAGTGAATCTCGGACCGTAACATAACTATTTGAACAGAAGAAATTCAGTGTTTGATGATAAAGTAATGGGAGGAACAGATTAATCATCCAATATGGTTCATTAGTGTATTGATTGATCAACCATTGACTTGCATTGCATCAAGTTAGTTGTCTTAAACCGGAAGAAATGTTTAAATGTCTGTGTATAATAAATAGACGTGTTATTCAGAAAATTTGCACATATCCTGGAGGAATTTTGTTGGTATAGTTTAGAAGATTTTGGTTTAAACGAACACTCAGTTCTCGTTTTCTACTCTCTCCTCAGCCTTGGGAATGTGTTTCTTCTTGTCTCGTTTTGCCCTTTACACCCCCAACAAATAACATTTACTTCCACAATTTCCTTGACTTTGATCTTGCCTAGTGGCTGGAAATTTGTGAAATTAAATTTGGTAATTATTTAGCTATACTTATTACTTGGTGCCTTTAGTGGTTGTGTTTTTAAATAAACTACTGGTCTTCTTCTGGGAAGCCAAATGTTAGCTGAACCTTTCTAATCAAGTTTTCAATTTTTGCAATATACGGACCCATGCTTCCCTTTGGTATGATATTATCCGCTTTGAACCTTAGACCACACAATTTTGCTATTGGGCTTAACTCCAAATGGCCTCGGCATCTTGAGCATTCTTCTCAGGTGCTCTTCCTCAGTTGGCATCATGTTGGGACAAAGGCGTGCCAGTTGGTTGAACCGCTTAACAGCTTCGGTCACGGATAAATTCCCCTGACAGAAGTTATCGAGCTCATCATAGTGCTCCTTGGTCATAGACATGTTAAAGTACTGCTCGTTACACTCTTGGAGGAAATCTTGCCAAGTCATCAGATTTACATCCGTACTTAGTTATACTCCTTCCTAACAGATCTTGACATCATCAATCAAACCATAGGAAGCACACTTCACCTTCTTATTCTCAATTAAGCCCATGAATTTAGCACCAACTTAATAGATGTTACCACCCTTAAGCTACCAAAAAGTGAACGTTGAATTACTTTGTCTTCATCCTCTTGAACCTCAGGTACATGAGCTCAAGATTTGATGCGGTCTAAACTTCTAAATATTGCACTGGTTGTGGAACCGGTGGATTAGCAGGGACATCAACAATGTTCTTGTTAGTTTGCAAATTGTTACTAAGTGTCTGTTGTTCTTGAACTTATCTCTGCAGCTGCACTACCTCATGTGGTTGTAGTCTATTGAGTTGGTGCTAAATTTTATGGGTTTAAATGAAAATGAAAAGGTGAAGTGTGTTTTTATTGTTTGACGGATGATGCTAGGATCTGGCGGGAACGAATAGAACGGAGCAGTGATGTAAATTTGTTGACTTGGCAAGATTTACTCTAAGAGTTTAACGAGCCAGGGAGCGTTACGAAGAGTTCAATAATTTCCATCAGGGGAATTTATCAGTGACTAAAGCTGTTAAGCGATTCAACCAACTAGCACGCCTTTGTCCTAACTTGGTGCCAAAGAGGAGCACCTGAGGAGAATGATCGGGATGTTGAGGCCTTTTAGGGTTAAGCCCAATAGCAAAACTGTGCGCTTCGAGGCTCAAAACGGATAATATCATACCAAAAGGATGCATGAATCGTTACATGTAAATTGTTGACACTTTGCATCTTTGTATTCGCAATGATGAGTTAGAACATAATTTGAATTCCCCGATCTGTTAGAAGTGGAGGCACGAATTTTGTTCTTTCACGCTGGGTTGCTGCAGGCCTGTTGTAAGGCAATGCTATTCGTCTGTTAAAGGCTCTAGCTTCGGTTAATTTATTTTTTAAGGATCTAATGGTTGTTCCTAATTTTCAGGCCATGAGGCATTATGAAAATTTCTTTGACTAAATTGGTAGTCTAGGGCAACGGCCTTGTCCTTTGGCATTTACTTTGTCTATATTAGCATCCCATTAAATCCATACCGTATCTAGGTGTCCCTTGTGACTTTGTTGCCTTTTTTCGGACATGTATGCAAATGTTTTTCCTAAAAACGCACTTTTCGATCCCTTGCTACATTCTGTTTTGCCAATTTTAATCTTTTTAAGCCCGCTAATTTGATTCCCCTAAGGTCATATCTGTTACCTATTTCATGTCGTTCATTAATTTTTTGTTGTTTTATGTTCTGTTTTCTCTATAGAAGAGTTCCTTGTACGATGTTAATAGGAACAATAAACTGTTTTAACTGCCCAAGACTCAGTTTCTTTTCCTGAATCAACCTTCACTTATTTTGTTAACAGAACAATTCTCTTTCAACGTTCAATACATGGTTTTGCCTTGCCGTGGTCATGTTCGTTCCGGAGAGAAAACATCCCTACCTAAGAAAAACTGAAGAAGAAACAAAGGACAAAGGAGGGAGAACAAGAAACAAAAAGAAGTTCACTACTTCACTTGATTGTGGCTGTTGTAAAAAGAACTGGGATGCTGAGCCAAGAAGTTTGTGTGTGCCATTTGAAACACCGAATGGAAGAAAGTTATATCTTCATTTGTGTGCGGAAGAATTGAAATGGGTGCAGTTGCCGTCTTCGACGGTCGACCAAAGGATTCTGCAGACAACATTCTAGGCTATGGGTCAGGTACACAAGGGTCTTGTTGCCCGATTCTTTGTGACTTGTTGATGCGTGATTATGTATAACACGAACACCATATTGTGTATTCATGTATGTATTTTATGTATAGCAGTTATATGTGGCTGTCCACAAACAGCCTAGGCATTTTTCATACTGCGGAGCAATTTTGTAACATAAAATTTACGCGCATACGGGGTGTCACAGTGGTGAGGCACTACTCTGAGATGAATTGTAAATTTGGACATTTTAAGTCGGGGAGTCCCTCTAAGACCCTCCATGCTTTTGGATTGATAAAGTTATGGACTATCTTTTTAATCTTTCAACTAAAACAACACAAGTTCAAGGATGTTGTTTTTTGTGAAAAATTTTCCCCTTTGTTAAGTTTGAAAGCAAGATTTTAGAAGATCAGCTGGCATGATACTAACCCTTTTTTTTTTTTTTTTTTTTTTTTTTTTAAGGAAAATTTCATTAAACTTACTAAGAAAATACAAAAATACCAAACAAAAGAAACCATATATTACATGAGATAAAACCCTTCAACCAGAATGAATTTACCAATAAAATCTTATGACGCTCAAAGGGAAAGACATGCTTGAGGCCCGATAATGGGAATATATCTCGATACACTGAAATCAAGCACATGTAAGGTTATTTTTTTTGACAAATCCCGATATTCAATGGATTTTCCCGATCAATCGAGGGTCAAGACTCAATAGCACTAGGGTTATTATTAATTCCGCATAGAAGTAACTCTAGCGAAACCAAAACATCGTCAAGACACAGATATCAGAAATAGACCAAAGGCTGTGCCCGGAATCCTGTCCTAAGAGAGGAAAATGATTGAGAAATCCTAATCCTTAAGCGTTAGAGAGAGAAAGGGAAGAGAGAGAGAGAGAAAGAGGCATGTTACTAACTTTTATGTCTTCATATTCCTACAATTACGTAATTTTATTCACTCATAAGTATATTACTTATTTCAAAATTTTCTTAAATATGTTATTTATTTATTTTAGCATCCTTAAACATACCATTTACTATATACATTCGGAGAGAGAAAACTGACCACCACCACATCAAACCAATTGTCAGCAAAAAGGGCTGCTTGATACCCGAATGCCAAGCCCAATTATTCATGAACAGCAGGGGGTGGGTGAAGTCTCTGATAGTCCAAGAGCATCGAGTGATGAGAAATTTTCAGTAATATTACCAAAAAAAAAAAAAAAAAAAAAAAAAAAAAACCAACATTTAGCATGTGTTTGGATGGTTCATTCCAACCGACGGATTCAATTTTAAAAAAAATATATTTTCATTAAAAATAAACTTAGTTTTACTATTTATATCTCCAACTCTAACAATGAAACTCAAACTTTAAAATTACATAACTTTGTTATTTCAAGTCGAAATGAGATGATTTTTTTTAAGTTACATAAAATTTAAAGAGGAATGAAATAAGATCCATACTAATTTTTTTCTTAGTACATTTCAAGTTTTTACACATATAACTCAAACAATTAATTTTCAACCAAATCTATAATTCCAAAACTCAAATAAACTCTAATCGAAATAACTTCAAACTTCTAACTCAAGCAGACCAACCTTAGATTTTAGTTACAATGTTTGAAACTTAAGAATTGTGCAACAAAAATAGACTTGGTCAACGATACAGAAATTTGAACTACAACCTAATAAATAATTTATTTATTACGAGTAAAAAGACATATTTATTTGGCAGTATGCTATTTACTTTGACAATTTCGTAAACATGTTGGGTACTTCTTTTAACTTCTTACTATTGACCTCTCTCTCCCATTCTTTGGTTAACCTTTTAAAGAAAAAAATAAAGTACCATCATTTATTTATAAATGAACAAACTTGCCATCTTGCTCCTTTTTCTCTTCAGGCTCTTTCATTGGGCTCACGCAGAGCCAACTCTATATGAAAAAAGATATTGGTCCCGTAGAGCCGAAGAGCATTTATCTTTTTTTATTCGGATTCAGACTGTGACATCAAATGCTTTTTCTCAACCAATAAGCAAAAGGAACTGAAAAAACAGAATAATTACATAGAAATGAGAAAGAAAGAGACTATTCAAAATACTGCAAAATGAGAAGCGTAAGAGATTGGCTTTGTATTATAACTACTATCAATTTAAGCGGAGTTTTTTTATTTTTTATTTTTTATTTTTTAATTTATATAAATATATAAGCTGAGTTTATTACTTGCCCACATGCCATTATAATATAACCTATATAAAGTTAAAAGAAGAGATCAAGATGTTGGAGTTACTCTTTCTTTTTCTTTACTCTCTTTTTACAAGTCCAAAGGGAGACCCCTTTCTTTTATTTAATCATTCTCTTGTCTTGATTATAAGCAAGGTTGTGCAAAGCAATCCTAATTTTGAAAAACAAAAAAAGAAGAAAAAGTTGTTCTTGTTTCACCTAACTTTGTTTAATCACATAATAAGCTGCAAGAAGATCAGCTATGGAGTGAAAATTAGGGAAGCGATTCCTTCCTCCTCTACGCCAAGGAAAAAAAAAAAAAAAAAAAGACAAGACAAGTTCTTCTCTGATTAAATCGACGAGAGAGAGAGGCAACCAATGTGACACGAGAACACTTTTTCTCATATATAGTCTAGTCAAAGGAAGCTTTATCTTTGATGTGAAGCTATCTTTGAGGCTTTAAACTTAAGAAAACACTTTTCATTTTTTTCCCCTCAGTTTCTTTCTAGTTTCATTTCTAGGGGGCTACCAAAGGGGTTTCAAAAAACGTTGATTGAATGTCCTAATGCGTGCCCTACCCCTCAAACAAGGAGTATGTCACCTCAGATCCATTAAAAATGCTAGTGATCATAATATATAGAGATGTGGTTTTAAGCACACACTAAATCGAGTTTTGAGTTGGCAGATAAAAGCTTTCATATCGACCCAACACTGAATCCTTTATTGTTGAGCCACTACAGTAGATGGTATGGTTTTAAGATCATTGCTCATATTATTGCTACTGCTAGGCCAGATCTTCAAATTAGATCTCATGACATTCTCGAGTTTCAACAGCACTATAATTACAATTCTCATATAGATGCTTTTAAAGTTGTTCTTCAAGTTAACATTTTCCACGTGTTTCAATTTATAGTACTTTTTAGCAAAATGTGTAATAAGGGGTGTATCACCCCTCAGGCCACTAAATGTGCTAGCAATCAGGATATATATATATATATATATATATATATATATAGATAGAGGAATGGTCTTAGTTGACTCACAAAATCGAGTATTGAGTTGACAGGAAAATAACTCTCACATTTAAGACCCTCTAGAAGGTTACAAAACAGTCAAATCTTATAATACAAACCCAATTATTCTTTATTGTTATGTCATTATAATTGATGGTATGTGTTTAAGATCATAATTCATTATTGATTCTTCTAGGCCAAATCTTCAAATTAGAAGTAATGACATTTCAGAGTTTCAACAACACTATAATTAAAAGATCTCATATAGATTCTTGCAAAGTTCTTCTAGTTAGCATTTTCCATGTGTTGTAATTTATGGTACTTTTTTAGCCGCACAAAGAGGTAGAGTACAACCTCTATGAAAAACTAGTTTCAAACTTTGTTATAAAAGCACATTGAATGCTTACTATTCATAGTCAAGCAAGAAAATTCCTGAAAAAAAATCATTGAAATGAACTAATAAAGTTCTCAATTTTCAAAATTTTCTAGTTGTAGCAAATAGCAATGACCTATAACATAAGTGAAAATCTTAAATCTCAGTAGTGAAGTAATGAAATAAATGAGCACGTGTTGATATTGCACTCTTGAGGTTTCTGTGTGTGAGATTTCAAATTAAAACATTGTGGCCCTTTTTTTTATTTTTATTTTTAAAGAAGTTAGGTGGCCATAATTTCTGCCATGAGGACGCAAATTACGTCAAAAAACTCATCAAAATCAGATGCAATTTTTTGCCTCATCTCATCATTGACAAAGACGCTCTCTATTTTGTGGTTAATCCACATTTGTTTCTATAACAAGATGTAGAATTCAAAATTCTTCTTAAAGAAACTGCTCGCTATTTTAATTTATTTATTTTTATTAAATTTATAAAATGTCTCCGAACTTTATTTTCTTAAAAGATTTATCTCTTAAACTTGAATTTGTACAAAACTGATCTCCGAACTCTCATTAGTCTCTTACTTATTACATTTGTTTAATAAATTGGAAACAAACTGTCACTTTTTTTGGGCATTCTTGCAATGTTGCCCTTAATCGAAACTTGTTAAATTCATGAGATGTCTCTAAATTTCCTTCTATCTTTAGAATTGGTCATTGAACTTTTTTTTTATTTTTTTTATTTTTTTTTTGGGTGTTACATAATTTGTTTCGTGTTTTCCATAAGAGCAAAGGTTAATGGTGATTATCTGTGTCATTAACTTGGTAATTTTGGACACGAGAGACCAGTAGCCGTCGTGTCGGTATTGGTACAAGAATATAACTGTGGAATATTGTCTCAAAAATGAAGCTAATAAAATTTCAACCAATTCGCTTGCCATAGGAAACCCTGTCGGACACCATATTTGTTTGACCAAGAATATAGGTACTACATATTTGTATTATTACTTCCATTGGTGCTATATCTACTTATAAGTCTAACAGACAAATTCCTTATATTTGATCCTTTTCTGCTTCTTTTGCTTTTTAAAAAGGAAAGGAAAGATGATTCGTTTTGGTTTGTGAATGTTGAATCCTGTTTGTTGACCCTCCGGTCCCCTACAACATTGTCGGCATACCTCCTATAGATATATGTGTATACATATACAGATCTATATATATATTAGAAGAAATCTAAGGTTACAAGAATTTTGCAATAAATTCTATTGGATTTACATGCTTTGATCTTTACTGTGACTTTAACATAATTGGATAAGTAGTAACTCATAATTAAAATAGTAAGTATTTTTCTACTACAAAACTGATGCAAAATTTTTTTTTTTCCAACTATTATAACATTTTCTTTTTCTTGTCCTTGGCCATTTTTGGGATGAATCATAAACTCAATTACTTTAATGGTAAGTTGCTGTAAATTGGTCTTTAAACTTTTAAATTTATGCAACTTTAATCCCTGTTCTTTTGTCTCGTAGCTGTAGTGATCCTAAACTATTAAAAATATTGTTACAACGGATCCTATCTAAAAAAGAAAATGACTATTGTAGCAATATTTTAAGGTTATGAAAAAAGAAAAAGAAACATGGATCAAAATTACACAAACTTAAAAATTTAAAAACTAAACGAACAATTTACCTTAATTTTAAAGTTGAATCCTATAAAAGTTTTCAACTAATTACATATTTAATTACATCTAAAAAAGTTTAGGATGTATAATACAACTTAAATCTTAGCTATTCGATCTTGTTGAGAAAAAAATTCTCAACTGTTATCCGACAAAAAGCTGAGAATTTTTTACTACTCGTCTCGTTTTCTTTAATATATTTAATTATTAAAATTGAGTTTGCATGATACATCACAAGAAAACCGATCTTTTTCCCCCCCTCTAATTTACGTTCATTCTAATTAATTAGTGTTTTCCTTAAAAAAGGGTAGTTTTTCAACCTTGATTGGCCTTCTTCATTTTCAACAAACCATGAAGGGATGAACCAATTGACGTGTAAAATTAAGAAAATGGGGTCAGAAGGCCAACACCTAGATCAGGGTGAATCTTCTGTTGTACCACATTATGGAGGCATAGAGGAACATTTACAAACTAATTTAATTAATATGCTTGTAAAATTTGTGGGCAACACTGTAGTTTGTGCTATTTTTTGCTGGTGGGCATTCTTATATATTCTTATTCTTGTTTTCGTTTCATTTTTTTTTTAAAGTTTTTCCAACATTGTAATAATTGAGATATTTGTTAATGTGAACAAACTAATATTGTGCTCAATTTATATATATATTTTTCTTTTTCTTTTTGAGCTTATAATAACTTGTCACAATATTGAGGAGAAACTGTTTTAATTTTAGATAAGGTTGATGCAATAGTTAGTAGTGCCGACCCATCGTTTTCCTAGCAAATTTAATAGGATTAAAGCATAGTACATAAATAATAAGTCTTCCTTTTTCATTCACACAATTTCTCAAACGGTTCTTGTTCTAACAACAACCAAAACGTTCGTATATATATATATATATATATGACAACAACATCTACATGGTCCTAATTTGGTGCAAAGCTCCTATCGTCTAGTGAGAGGGTAGTGGAATATGGAATTGATCCAAAATGCAAAGCAACAAAAGATCAAACAAAAAGAGTGGCAAAAATATATTGTTGGCCCTGACACCAAAGGCTATTCCAAATCTAGAGGAGTTGAAAAACCTTGTCGTTGTCTTGGTTTTCAAAAAAAATTTGGAGCAGCTTTTTGTGATTTAGATTGACCCACCACCACCACCTATAATTGTATAACAATATATACTAGGGTTATATATTGAACGGGTAATATATATATATATATATATATATATATATTATTTAACCCCCTATATGGCTATGTGATTCTCACATGCATGCTCAAGAATCATTGTCGCTCTTTCTTTTAAGGTATCTTCAGCAGCCACAACAGGAATAGTAGAAGCTTGTTATATATATCCATGAGACTTTGAAAAGCGATGGAGTCCATGACACACACACATGTGTTATATCTGAGTATGTAGAGCTTAATTATTATCTCGCTAATATAATCAATATGTTAGTAGATTGATTTTTAATAATTAGTTATGCATTTTTAATTGTCCTGATTTTATTTACATATGGGGCATCGATTTTGGGTATGACAAGTTAGAGAAAAACATAGAAAGAGTAAGAGGCGTGCGGTGAGTGATGATTTTAAAATTTTCTTTTTCGTCACAGTAAAATTTAATAGTGACTGAAAATGGATGTAATTCTTATATATACTAAAAGTTAATTATATATATTATTTTATATTATTATTCTTGATAGGAAAAGATATCAAAAGATAGGCCCTCTAATTTACCTGTATACACTAAAATCAAATAATATTGGATAGCACATTGGATAGAATTTTCACTCCAACTATTCTGATATTAAGTTTTGAAATCAAATCTCTATATGGCCCTTCAAAAAAAAAAAAAAAAAAAAAAATCTCTAATGGCAAAATGAAAGGTAAAAAAAAGAGTCACGGAAAGAATTATATATATGTGGAAATAAAAACCTGTTGACGTCCAATGAAGTATCATACTTTTTGTTTTTTTAACTTAAGAATGATTTAGTTGGGTTCTCTAGAGAATTCGAACTTTACATCTTATAATAAAATGTATGAAATTATTGTTAGACTAATCCCCTAATCACACCTAATGAAGTATCATGAGAGGTCAATAATTGTGATTTTATATAATAATCTTTTAAATACTATTCTTAGTATTCTTTATTTTTTTAGGTTATTGTGTAATGGCAGTGTATGTAATTTGTTTATATATATACACATGACCCACACGGGTGTATTAATTTTGACAATATGATTGAGCTTTGAACTTTGCCTGGCGACTGAGTACTGCCAGTGTGTGTGTGTGTGTGTTTTTTTTTTTAATTTTTCGGTATGGCCTTATATTGCTTAGGAGAGGAGTGCCCTCTATAAAACCGTCCCAGTACATTTTATCAAACAGACAAATAATCAAATTAAGGTTTTTGAAAAATTAACTAAATTCAATCAATGTTTGATTATTAAACAAATTTGGACCCCCCCCCCCCCCCCCCCCCCCCCCCCCCCCCCCTCCCCCCTCTCTTAAAAAGAAGACCCTACAATATTCCTCTCTCTCTCTCCTCTTTTTTCTATCTCTCTCTCTCTCACAAATAATGGAGAGGCCAGCCAAGTACTAAGCCTTTTGGAAGGACTCAATGCATGGAGGGAAAATGGAGCCCGCATAAAGATAATGTATATGCCAGAAAATCAGCATCTGTGACTTTGGGTCGTATAATCTTCTTTCATATTTAAAATTATGCCACATTTTGAGCCAAAAAAAAAAAAAAATCACAATCTCAACCCCACCCCACCTCTCTATTATGATATATACGTAACAATACATATTTAATGAATTATTTTTCACATTTAAAATATAACTTTCATTATCAACTCCCATTTGGGGGTATATGGGGCTACTTAATTAATTAATTCAGTTTGAAGGAAAATATAAACATTTACATATATATATATATTTAGCTTGTGTGTTCGGATCAAAATTTGCCTCGTGTGTAAAGAGCACTAAATATGAGGGTAAGTTTTGAAAAGGACAGGCACATCTATAACCGCACATATATTTAAATGTAAAAATGATAATAAGTTAGACAACATGGAGAGATTAAGATAATTAACACAAGAATTAGTTACACGCAATACATTATTTCAACTCCTCTTGAAACAATTACAAAGGTAAAAAAAAAAAAATAATAATAAAAGGGGAAAAAAATAGTACAGAGAGATATTCAAGAACTCAAAGAGTAAGAAAACAAAAAAAAAAAAAAAAACAAAAAAATCAGCTATATATATATATCCCTATGGGTTTTTTCACTATTAAATCATAATTGGTCATTAAAAAAAAAAAAAAAAAAGCTTCAATTCTCAAACCTTCACATGAATTCCTGTTTTATATCAACATATATCTTTTGTGACTTGTGTATAATTGTATAGATAACCCAAAAAATGAAAATCAAAAATAAAAATAAAATAAAACCAAAAAAAAAAAAAAAAAGGGAAAAAAAAGAAAAGAATTGATGAATATACATGACTGACTTTGATTTTCAAATATGCTGGAAAACATCATGAAAATTAGCACCTGTTAAATCTTCTGAAAGCGACGTTAATGGATAGCTACTGATCAGATGATGATGATCATGATGATCATGATGAAGCTGCACAGCTGATGATTCTTGCCATGACGACCCACTCGTTGTCCTCATCATGATCTCCTCCGTTTTAACGCCGCAGTTGATTAGCTGAAACTGTTGGAAAATCGACTCCAATTTGTTGTCGGCGTCCCAACCGAAATTAGTACCCGCACTATGATTACTATTATTTTCGTTATTGATTTGCAAACCGGCGTAATTGCTGACGTTGGAGCTGTTGCTGGAGTTGCTCTCCTTAACCTCGCTCAAGAAGTAGGAGCTCGCCGCCGCCCCTCGCGACGCCGAGTTGTCGGAGAAGTCTGTAGCCGACATGTTTCCTCGGCCGCCGCCGTCGGAGCTCGCCAAGCTCGGCATTGAAGTGAAGCCATTGGTGAAGCTTGACGCTGCTGTGTTGTGGTGATTGTGGTTATTTTGATGACGATCGTCATAGTACGGCCTAATTGAGGTGTGGAATTGCGAAACGATATGGTCCGAGGCCTCATTCATAGTACAACTTTGATTAAATAAGAAGTAGTTGTTGTTGTTCATGAGGTTTGATCCGCCGGCGGCGGCGGTGGCGGTGGAGGTGTCGAAGTAAGCGGAGTCGGAAGCGAGGAATGCCGGAGCGTGTGAGACCAATAATGTTGAAGTGGTGGTGGGGAGTGAGGACATAATTCCTTGGTGGTGGTTTGGGACTATTGGTAAAGATTGATCCTTCAATTGGTCTCTGTTACAATTGTTGTTGTTGTTGTTCTTCATTTTACCGTCTTTCATGATCACTTCATTGTCGTTTATCGGTTTGTGTGTCGTTGGGTCTATGCCTTGCTTCATCAGCTTCTTCTTTAGACATGAATTCCAGAAGTTTTTAATCTCATTGTCAGTTCTTCCTGGTAATTGTGCCGCAATTTGTGCCCACCTGAATTTTTTTTTTTTTTCAAAATTTTGAAAATTTAGGATTTACCCCATTTCCCATTGTCTTAAAATCAAACCCAGATATAATTTAATCAATTTAGTAATAATTACCTGTTGCCAAGAACTTCATGAAGACTAATAATGAGATCTTCCTCTTGTTGAGAGAACATTCCTCTCTTCAAATCTGGCCTTAAGTAGTTTATCCATCTTAATCTGCAACTCTTTCCACACCTCTGCAACCCTGCAAAATTATAAAATTGGTCATTACATATTTATATATATATGTGTGTGTGTGTGTGTGTGTGTATAGTTGTGTAACTATGATTTGAAATTACATATTTACCAGCAAGCTTAGGAACTGAACTCCAGCAACCGACGCCGAATCGAGTGATGTAATTGAAGAGTTTCTCATCCTCTTCAGGCGACCAAAGACCTTTCCTTAACTTCTGCTTCAGACAACAAGAGTGACGTCCCATGTTTCTTTTTTTTTTTTTTTTTTTCTTGTAAAGGAAAACGATGTGTGTGCTTGTGTGTGTGCGTATATATTTATATGTGTGTGTGTGTGTGTATGATATGAAAGTTTGAAGTAACCCCCCGGTTTGTTGTTTGATCAGTGAAAGAGGGAGTGGTACTAGGAAATGAGGGAAAATATATTTGAGCTTTGAGGTGGGAAGAGGAATATATGTCTATGTCTGAAACAAATGGGAAAATATCAAGAATAGTTTCTTATGATTTAAAGGGAAAGAGAGATATATAATCATATACTTAGAATTCAAGTCATAGAGAGAGAGAGAGAGAGAAAGAGGAGAGAGAAAGAGAGGAAGGTGAAATAATCAAGTGGGTTTTACGCAAATCTGGTGCTGCTTTTGCATTGGACTGGATTGGTTTTTAAGATATCTCTATGATGATCATCTCTAAATAAAATTTAATTAATAAATTAAAAGCAAAAAAAAAAAAAAAGTTTAGATATATTTATAAATCGAGGTTAACAGTACTTAATTATGATATAAGTACAAGGGTGAATTGCAAAAATAGTTACACTTCAAAATTTTTTTTTTGGTTTTTTTTTTTTTAAGTTAAAAACCTTATAAAATCAAATGGGGACCCTTTTTCATTTATTATTGCTTGCATAAATGGAAGACCTTAAGGGCGTTAATTTAATTGATCACATGTGCTAATTATGTTGTGTATGCATTTAATTAGAGCCACTCACTCACTTAATTACTTAATTAAAATTAATTAAGTGTTGAGGCCTACTATGTTGAGTATGATTTTGAACCATTTGACTTAAATATATGGTTAGAAATTCATGAAATGTTTATGTTGAAATGGACAATATATGTGGACTAATTCAATAAATTTATGTTCATGTGGAAGGAGAAATTACTAGAAGATAGAGGAAGTTATAATTTCTATATACATAAAGGTTTTCTAAACTTATAATAAAAAATAAAATATTATATACATACACACATATAATATATATATATATATGTGTGTTTAAGGCTTGCTTGCCAGCTATACCGTACGCAGTGAATCATGCATTTGAGGCATGGAAAATAATATAATTAATAGTATATATTATGTAAACAAGATTTTTCCAATGAATACTTTTGGGATTATAAAATCAGCCGACACCGCTGCAGCAAGAGATGTGGGCTCCCTCCATGTATTACATTTGACTATTAAGATAAGGGGACAATATTGCAACAAAATACGGTAAATCGACAAACCAAGGAAAATAAGAAAAAGGCAAAAGAGAAAATGACACATTTCAGAGGGGGGGAAAAAAAGAGAGAGAGAAAGTGAAAGAGAAAGAAAAAGATAAATATATAGTCAATGAAGAATTTTCTTTTTTTCTTTTACTTTTGGAATACTATTCTTAGTCATAATATATAGGATGAGTTTTTCCAGCAAGAAATCGATTAAATTTTTTTTTAATAATTTTCTCTCTTTGTTGATTTTTTTTTAAATTTTTTTTTACAATCAATTCATTCACTGAATCACTTTTCAAAACATTTATTTCTTTTTCTTAAATATTAAAGCATGGTCGCTTACAAATTTCATATCATTCCACATATATAAATGAAAAAGAGCGTATTTACTAATATAATCTAATGATGATTTGACACCTAATTTGATCATCAAAGTTAAAATTCAATTCCATCGTCTAAAGTTAATATTCATAGATCAAAAGAGTCAAGCATATCTGTGAATTTACTTACTAGGCTGTTTTGATAAGAAAGATATTTATTTATTCACTAAAAGTAGCAAAATTGTCTACTAGGCTAGCTAGATTTTATGTAGATTAGTTTTTCCCATTTGAAGATATCTAGCTTATCAACTTCTTAATTTCCCAAAAATTTACCACTGAAATTTAGGAGTTGGTTTAAGAGAAGGCAAAAAGGGTTGAGAATTGATAGGGCACACAAGTTGTACATTTGGTCCAAAACATACAAGTTCATGTGCATTTTCCCAAAGGGTAAAAAAAAAAAAAAAAAAAAAAAAAAAAAATTGAAGCTCCTCTTCTGTCATCTTTTCCAATAAATGAACAGGAATTTGAATGAAAATGAAATAAGATAGAACTAGAAGGCCCCCAAGGAGCAAATTTATTAGAAAAGATACAAAAAAATAAAAAATAAAAAATAAAAAATTGAAAAATTGAAAAAGAAAAAAGGAAAAAAAATTTGAAAAAAGAGTGAGAGATTTATTTGCCTCCCCCACAAGACCCATGCATTATTAACTTATGGTCAAAATTACGGATTAAGTTGTACCGTACAAGCAACTTATTAAACATTCAATGATGGATAAATCAATTTAATCTATTGAAACTTGATAGTTTTTATCGTATGAAATCAACTTATAAAAAAGTTTCAACGGTCCATATCTCTTTAATCATGATCTAATACCAAAACAACATCACATGATACAAATATGCAATCCTGAGTGTTACTTAAGAAGTTCTCAAATATTGATAAAAATGTTCATTGAAGACCCTACAAACAGATCATATATCCCTCTTTTAAAAGCGTGTAATATCAGTTTCGCTGAATATGTTAATGATTAAAATACGTAAGAATATGATTCCAAACATTATACATCGAGTATTAAATCGATAGAAATTAAACAAGTTTTCATATTCAAGATTCTCAACACTCATTTTTTTCCACAAATCCGTTAGGGTAATCTTTTACAGATTTAGGCTACACTTGATGGTAGAGGGCACAA
Organism: Ficus carica; assembly: GCA_009761775.1. Lineage (NCBI taxonomy): Eukaryota > Viridiplantae > Streptophyta > Magnoliopsida > Rosales > Moraceae > Ficus > Ficus carica. The sequence goes on along the minus strand of CM019744.1, from coordinate 4,531,270 downwards.
AGATAAACATAACGATCTTGTAACTAGGGTGGGGGACTTTCATGATCTCTCACCATTATTGTGCCGCGTGTCATGTGCACCGTCAAATCACAATAGGATTGGGCACATTGTATAAAAATCCCAGACTTGAATGAAGTTTTAATGATTGGGGGGGTTGATAGACGTTACCATGACCGACAGTTACACGTAGGATTAGAGATTATAAATCACATTTATTTCTAATGAAATTAACCCTTAAATATATCTTGGAAAATACGCAGCCAACCAGCCAGACACTTAGCCCTATTCCCCACTGCCATTCACATCCATATAATATATATATATAAATATAATATCACCAATTGGTGTACAGACTTTTATTGCCCTACACCTTTTCTTGTTTGTCTGTGATAATTCTAAGGGTCACAGCCTAAACAGATTATTCTTCACCTCTATTGTTATTATTTTTATAATTTATTGTTAACCTTAATTTATTATTATTGTTAATATTATTAAGTATGTTTAACCTTATGTAGATTCCCCTCTTGATGTCTTTGACTTTGTTTAGATGATGATGAAGAACAAAATTAGGGATTTGATGGGCTAATTTTTGGATTTTTTGGAGTTTTCAAGAAAAAGCATGGAAAGAGAGCTCGGTTTTTATGTGACCACGCTACTGAACAAACTAAAACATGAGGGGGTTAGAAATGGTTTAAATAATTAGTATGAAGGGATTATAATTTTCTTTATGGGAGGGTTGTTGAGATTTTGATGATTGCAAGTGAAATAAAATAAATTGTTGTTTGCCGGAGGAAAGTATTTCATCGTCAGTGTAGGGTTTATGTTAATTAAGTAGTTAATCAAATCACATTATTAATATGTCGTTTTGCTATTCGGTTGGAAAAGACTAATGATTATTGACATACATATAATAATATTCCATCAAGAAGTATTAGTTTAGATCCATTTGTTAATTAAGATTGTCAAACATGGAATGCTTAACATAAACAGATTGATTTTTTTTTTTTTAAACGGCCTTCCCTCGTGAGAAACACTTTGTGTTACTCTAATGATACGAAAAATAACTTTTGAGTTTGACTTCTTTTCAGGATAATTTTTCAAATTCTAAAGCTACTTTTCAAGTTCTTTAATCATGATAATAAATCACGGCATTGTAATTTCATGAAATAAATAAAGTTTAATGCAGCTTTTTCCTTTTTTTTTTTTTTTTTTTTTTTTTTTGTCGCTGAAAACTTTGCTAAATGGAGCTTGTACACACGTAATGTGTGTATTTATCAAATATTCTTCTGGCTCATTCTATGACGGCATTTAATTATAACCGTTTGGTTTTTATTTAAAAAAAAAAAAAAACCAAATTGACATTAGAATATGTATTATATTTTTGTATATATGAAATTAATTTATAGACATTTGCATGTATATATATGCATAAAATACTTATGTTTGAGGGGAAAAAAAAAGGATAAAATACCTTAACGAACATAGTGTGTGACATTTCAAACTTCCTTTTCAAGGGATTATGATAATTAATATAGTACATATACAATTTTATTATGTGCTCTAATATTATAAGTACTAGCTCTGAAAGCAATGTTCTATTAAAAAAAAAATTAGCATATTGATAGAACTTAAAAGAACAAACAGTTTGATTTTTTTTTCCATATTATAATGTCAATAGAATATACACAAATTCAAACCTGAGATATATTCGCAAACTATACATATACACACACTAAACGTAATATATATATATATATATATATTTTTTTTTTAAGGGATCTCATTTTTTACTCATTTGATTCACACTTGAAACTTACATATATCAATAGGATACACAAATTCAAACCTCACATATATTACAAACTATACACACACACACTAAACGTAATTGTATATTTAATAAGTACCATTGAATTCAAGAGTAATTATAACCAAGATAAGTTTAGTATAAAATCAGCTATATGAAAGAAAGTACTACCACATAAATTTTGACACCTAATTTTGGGTCCCCAAAAAAAGATTGTTAAATAGTAGTGGGAAATACTTTTGATACGGAAACCTTTTGATAGGCTCTATTAGGGTTCCCTTTCCTAGTCTCTTACGTACGTAAAATATTCTTTTAAAACTATTAAAGAAAGCCAATAATACATATATATGTATAGGTTAATTATTAGTAAGCTCATAATAAGAAAATTGGTTAACTATATAAAGTGTATAAATTTATATACCTAAAGTGGTGGTCATATGTGTGTGTGTGTGTGTGTGTGTGTATGAGCTAGAGTGTGCGATTATATAGTTGCACCTTTTATATATTACTTTACTGATGAAAGTAACTTTAGAAATTGCCAAAATACCCCCCACGCCTTGTCTCTCTTTTACCTGAACAAATACCATATTATGAATGATTGCATATATATATATATATATATATATATCAAGTAGCACAAAAAGAAGATATGAGAAATAGAATATTGAAGATATGAAGGCTTCACTTAGTGGCTTGATTAGGGGGCACATGGGGGAGTTAATTGGCTCATCCTTTGCAAACCCAATTTGATTTAATAGGTGGGTGACTTAAAATCATATCCTAAAATTGGCCCACCAATCTTCATTAATATTGATGCCAAGATTACGTGGTTGAATGTAAATATATAATGATATTAACAAGATTTTTTTTTCTTTAAAATACCTTATTGATAGATACAGTTTTAAACAATGATCAAAATTTAATTAAGTTTCGTTAAACTACTCTTAGAAAGAAAAAGAAAAAGAAAAAGAAAAAGAAATGATGTGATTTTAATTTTTGATCCTATAAGACTCATTTGATGTTGTAGGAGGAGTAATGCAATACTTACGGGTCACAAAAATTGTAACCCATAGAAGAGATGTAATTACATCTTCTAATACAAACCTTAAACGACTATATTTGGAAATCTAGTACTTCATATATTAATTACTTTTTTAAACTCTTATTTCGAGTAATCCCTTACAAATCTATGAACGCATTAATAAATGATAGTTATATATACTTTTTTAGGATCCAAAACCACACGGACTCACCCAATTTTAAGTATGCCCCTGCATGATTTGATCGGCAAAAATAATGCAATCAACGTCATGTCTCTAAATTGGATGGTACAAGTGGTAGGACTGCGAGAGGCGCGTATATAGGAATTTGGGATTGGAGATTTTGTCCATGACTACAAGACTAAGAAATAATACAAGACTTGTAATAAATGAATCTGTCTGGCTGGCTAGCGTTTTATATAATTCTGAAGGAGCTGATCTTGAAAGATGAAAGAAAAGGATAGCATATAGCGCAACTCTTGGCGTGCAAATTGTTGCTGGTCTAATCAAATATATAAATATATAAATATATATTGATTTAGTCTCATATCCCACATTCTTTGTAAACCAGTACTTACGGTTTTTTTTTTTTAATAAGTTTTATGTAATTTTCAGTTGATTCTAATATAATTAATGTGCAACTAAATGAGTACATAACTTTAACCTAAGTATATAACATTCATTCTGTGATCCTGAAATGCTAATTAAACGAGTGTTACACGAATTTAACTTATTGGTACATAACATTGAAGGATAAAAAAAACTATTTCTATATATACTATATATATATATATATGAATGTGAGCGTACGTGTAAACGGTCATGGTCGGTGAAATAACTCCTTCCCTTTGTGGTGACCATGAAATATATATATGTATATATATATAGATATATATATATATATATATCTTGCAGAGTTTTGAGGGTGTCCTCGTTGTGGTCAAGAGTGGGACTTTTTTAGTGTGAGTAAATTGCAATCTATGGCTTAAGTCTCAAGGACTGTACCCAATATCAAACACACACAAAAAACTCTCCAGGGTCCTCGTATTGTAACGTCACCAAATTGATACGCCCGACATGATCTCTCTCTCTCTCTCTCTATATATATATATATATAATATAATATATACACTGTATATGTAGATAAATATTTATATAATATTTATATCTTACGGCTGCCCATATTTTTGGCTTGGTGTATTGACACCTAAGAGCTCGTGTGTGGCTACGTCACCATGATGTTCCCGACATAAGACACCTCATTCATGGTCCACCTCACGTCCTCTCTCTCTCTCTCTCTCTAATTAACAAGGTGTAATTCTCTTTTGTTGGGCTAGAAAAAAACGAAGGGATTTCATTTTCATAACAAGTTTACAGAGATAAATCAAAGGAGGCAATCATGATCGACAAGAATTTTTGAATCATTCTAGTATTATAATATAATAGATCAATTGATATAATTGCGAGTTTGTGATCACAATTATTATAGTTAACTAGTCTCGATATATATATATATATATATATATATATACATGTCACATTTTGAAAGCTTTAGTTTCAAGCATTTTGAACATATGTGTGTATACAATGCATGTGTCACTAAAGTAATAAAAAGAGAGATACAAACTTACCCATAATGATCACTTGCTAGACAATAAGATGTTGAAATGAAACTCCTTTTCGGCATATAGATAAAGTTAAAGTTTCTCTAAAATAGTTTTCCCCCCATGTTTTCAAACTTTCCCTTTGGTATATTCTGAAATTTTATATAATTGAATTTTATCATTTTTACTTTTTGAAAGGGTCCTAATGGTTAATGATGTGTAACACTAAAATAATTAATATGTAACACTTTGTTGATATATGTTTTATTATACTAACAATCCTAAATTATACCATATTACAGTTCACATAAAGTACATATAAAATCAAAGAAAGTTATATAAATAAGTAAAAAAAAACTAACATTTCTCATACATGTAAGGCTGTCGGCCAATAGATTATTCCATACATGCATATATGAATAGTCTCTTGTCTTGCGGTCGTACCTATATCTAATAAATATATATCTTTTTTTTTTTTTTTTTTAATTTATATGCATATAACTACTAGTTGATTTACATGTAATGTTATGTGACTTTTTACGTAATATGATACTATTTGAAGTTATTAGTGTTAAAAAAATACGACAAGAAATGTTAAACATTAACGATATTAGGATTATATGTAAATATATACTTCATGCATTGTCATAAAACTCTTCGTAGTCTTCTTTTTTAATGATATGAGGCCTAAAACTTTCACTTATTAAAGATATAAATGAAAACGCTCTTAGATTTCGGACCTGAGAATTTTTACTCATATATCTTTCCTTTTTCCTGTTGAGCTAGCCCTAATATATATCTGTCTATAACATTCTTTAAAAGAGTGAATGAAGACTTTCGTCTTTCCTTTTGCATTCGCCAAGTGACAGTCACATCATCGCCACGTGTTAGTCTCGTCAATGTCACGTTATTGTCCTTCCGCATAGTGCATACTTGTCAATTAATATATATGTATAAAGATATATGCAAATTATATATGTGTGCCAGAGTTAGATAAGGCTAATGTCACGGCAGATATATATATATATATATATATATATATCATTGCCCCATGCGCAAATGATCAGTACTGGCTACATATAGTTTTTGTCGTCAATAAAGGAATTGATTCTTTTCCTGGCCCAAGAAAGATTAAAAATTTTGTGCATCAATAATAGTTCACCCATTAATTGAGCTGAAGATCAAGCTCAAACTGCATATATATGATGTGCCAGCTATATATGCTTCAAGATTGAAAATCAAATTTAAGGATAAGTTGAATATTTTTAAGCTATACATTCATATATGCGCACAGCTTCTGTTTTACATGTATAGATATAATGTATACTGACTCAATTCAATTAACTTGATAAATTGTGTTCTATTTTTCTATGATACATATGTACTTGCATATATGTATATATATATATATATATATATATAGTCAACTAGTACTGACAAATCAAACAAGAGTAGTAGCTAAATCCAATAATACAATGAACCGTGTGTGTCCCTCCTTGAGGATGAGTACTGAAGACAATATTTTGGATTATATATTTCTGCAACTACACCAAAAATGGCCTTTAAAAAATTATTGAAACAAGGAAAACAATATGATACAATTAATATTCATAATAATAATGGTTTCTTTCATTTGATCAAGAAGATTGCCGATCTGCAAAAACATCATGATTACATTCACCCCTTTTGATCAAATTAAACAATAAAAAAAAATTTGGGAAGCGAAATATCTTGATTAATATCTATAGATTTTATAGTATGCACGAGGATTTTTTTTTCTTTCTTTCAAACACTATGTATATATGTATATATAACAGTGCCTTGAAGCATAATATATATATATATATATAACAGTGCCTTGAAGCATAAAATTAGTCTTTTCTTTATTTAATACTGCTTTATTATGAGACAACAGCTGTATTTTATTTCCCAACCCCACTGTGCTTAGGAGTAGGGACATGAAAAATAATTTCGATTTAGATTAAAAATTTGGTAGCTTTCTTCTCGATAGATAAATATATATATATATGCATATATGCATATATATACATATATTTATTGTGTGTAGAAGTTGTGACACGTGGAATTTGTGGGGGTATGTGAACTGGATATTGTGGACTCGATTTTAGGTCAGATGCATCAACGATGGTGATCGAAAGGGGTACATTTTGATGAAGGGCCACAAGAGAATTATACATATAAAAGAACTTTCCACAGTAGGATACATTCTATCGGTGGGGAGTGTTTTCGAATATGTATTCTTATCAAAATCATATTAAAATTAATTTAAAAAATATATATAAAGCAAAATATGTGACAAATACGATGATTAAAGATAAAATATTTTGACCTATGTTTAAGATACTAAATTTTATATATATAAGATCTTTTTATGATAAGATATCATACGATAAAATGAATATCATATTAAAATAAAGTATTTGTCATAACTTATCTTAGAATTCTCTATACAATACGTTATATTATATTGTATAAGTGTGGAATTATTATAGTACTTTTAAAAGGGGGGACATTAAAAACTACTGGTATTTTCCTATAGAAAGGCAATGTCCTTTTCAAGGAGAGTCTTAATCAACCAACAATAAAGCTTCCTTTTCAAGAGATGATGATCACAAAATGATAGTGAAAGTAAAGCTTTGGAAACCCATTTCTTTCCCTTCATCCTTCCCCCAAATGATTAGGTCCTTTGCCTATATGGGTCTCTGATAACTTTTTGCGTTGTCCCCGTTGAAAAGATTAAAAAGAATATTTCTTGTCGTGAAAATAATCAAGTAATTGTTTGGCTCATCACACCCCCCCATGACAAGCTACCGGTTTCATATGATTGCACATTGACAAGTGAAATTTGACAAACCCAATGTCATTAATTACGAGGATAATTAACTTATCCCCCACATATTCTCTTCACTTACAACATATTATAGGAAATATCTTAAATTAGATATTTGTAACTTTCTATTTAAAATATTGTAAGTTGATTTACATGTAATTTTATATAAAATTATTTATAATATGTTATTATTTAAAATTATTACCGAAGACGACATACATCACTGAAAAATATTATAGTTGGAGTTAAATGATTACTACATTAACATTCATTAAAAGCTACTAGTGTTGTTTCATAAGAGTACCTGAAATGAGGTCTATATATATATATATGTGGCAACATAATGTATCATATGTGTACACAAAAGTTTACAACATTTGAAATAACACCCACCCGAGTCTTGCAGATGCTTGCATTGTTAAATTTGTTTTGTCATGCACACACAAGGGAAAAATAAATAAATAAATAAATAAACAAATAAAATAAACAACTTTTTTAAATGAAGAAAAGAGACAGCTGGTATCAAGACAAGATTAAATAAATAAATCATTAATTTGCGTAAAATTTGATCTGAATTGGTTAATTAATAGCCAAGTAGGTGATAATGTGTTTTTTCTTCCTCAAATTTTTTTTCCCTTCATAATTTCAGTGGAAAATACTTCATGTGACATAATTGCCTTAGTTAGCTTCAAAATGGGGTTATAAATAACTTGGTTTCCAACTTGTTATTAAGGTGAACAGTTTGAAAAGATTCCCTTGGTCCCTCTTTGGAGTGTCCATCCATGCATCTAATCCACTAACAATCAAGTCAAAAGTTGCAATTAGAGTGCCTTGAGAACAAAAACCTTCCATAGTCTAATCACAATGGCCTAGCTAAAATGATAACCCTAATTAAAGTTTCATGTCTCTAATTGATAACCCCTCAAAAACAATTTGATTTGACACCAATATAAACACTAATTAACACCTTTAGTTGTACTATTTGGTCCACATTGTGCCTACTACTCTTGTAATCCCATTTACCGCTTTAATTATCACAAGCCTAAGATCCATACATAAGCCGACACTTAAAAAAGTTGTAAAATTATGCGACATGAGCCTCTTCACAATTCCCATTTACCGCTTTAATTATCACAAGCCTAAGATCCATACATAAGCCGACACTTAAAAAAGTTATAAAATTATGCGACATGAGCCTCTTCACAACCCCCCCCCCCCCCCCCCATTTTTTAGCTTTCGATATGATAAGAAGTTCCTTCAAGAACGTATATTTTTAAATATTATATCTGCTCAAATCACGTCAAAATAGAAAAACATGTAAACTAACATAATATAATGTATTTTCAACTAGATTGATCAAAATAGAGCCTGTTAGTATGAGTACTTTTTCTTATTGTATCATAGGATTTCTCTCTCCCAACTCCCCCCCCCCCCCCCCCCCCCCCCCCCAACACACATATTAATATTGTCGTACGGCCAGAATGGTTGAAGGCTAAAAGTCGTTTTGAACATATATCTGCTCACTGATAACGTCAATCAACTTAACTTGGAAATGATTGAAATTTAAAAATTCCCACTAGGCACGCAATATATCTTTAGAGAAAAAGAAAAAGAAATAAATAAATAAATATTTCTTGTGGTGATCATTTATCTGTTACATGATATGTTGGAAGTCAAAGATCTCCGAATATTTTGTTGCCTGAAAAAGTTAAAATTTCAGCATAGACCATAATCTATAGTTGATATATTGGACTTTTATCATGTATTTCAATTATAAATTTGTTTTTATTTAAAAGAAATTTAAAGTTATAATGTAAAGTTGTTATGTTTAGACCAAGATTTTTTTTTTCTGCGAAATTATGTCGATTCTTTCTGTCTCGAATAGCTGATAATCAGCTCTCATATAATAAGTAAGAAGTTATTTTTTCATGTTTCATTATTTTCACTTTCTCATGTCATAATAATTTACTTCGCAATTATCAACTGACAAAATTAAAAATTCCAAATTATTAGTTCACGTGTAAGTCATGGATGTTATCACAAAGTTATGCGAAAGACACATCATGAGTTGATCTTTTTTTTTTTTTTTTAATCAAAGTTCTATATATAAAGTAATGGTAAAATAAAATGATGTAAATGAGTTTCTTCAAATTAATATTTTAAAGTATCACTATTGTCCTAAATTTCATACTTTGAAATGTAATATAATTACATTCTCTGTGATTATAATTGTTAGATTGTGAATTTGTCCCATAAATTATTAAATTGTTATAGTATTTTATATGTCAATTGAGTAAATCTCCCAATTGAGTTAGTTCTTGTGAATGAGTTATACCCAAGCTCATTGAACCTGTTATCAGAATCAAATTGCAGGTGATGGTAGGTTAGTTATGGTGGTGTTTATAGGTAGATTGTGCATCTTGAATTTTTTTTAAAATCTAGTTATTAAAACTCATTTTATCTAAATACTAAAAGTTTATTTTTATGAGTTTCCAAGCTTATAATAGTGACAATAAGAAGTAAAAATAGCATTAGAAATAATATTATGTCTTGGAGTACAAAAGTAAGTTAATGTTATTTTTCACATTTTTTATATTGCAAATATAACATTGGTATGTGATAATCATGGTCTAATAGAAATCAAATGTCAAAATTTAACAGTAACTATAATTGGAAGTAAAGCAATGGCTAAATTTTGACATTTACATAATGGAAGTGGTTTTTCTACCCAAATACCAAATTTTGACTTTAACACAAGAATTTGGTATTGCACACTCTTCACACAATTTTTGTATATAACATTATTGTGGACATATATTTTAGAGATGATCTAATGGAAATTAAACGTCAAAATTTTACCTAAATTCCAAAATTTGACTTTAACACAATAATTTAATATTGCATTATAGTGCAAATTTTAGAAAAGTTAAAAATTCAAATTGAATTCGATTTGAATAACGGATTTTCAATTCAAATATTTGCACCAAACAAGTGCTTGGCGATTATATTTGGTGGGATTGTGATTCTAAATATGATGGTTGAAATAAAGAGAAAAGTGGTGAAATTTCGAGATAATGTTTACTGCGTTTATGAGTTTGTGTGCATATATATAGATAGTCATGAAGGAGGCTAATTTGTTACAATATTGGGAAGAGGGAGGCCAATAGAAAGTAGGAACTTTAACGAGATGATTTTACAGATTTATACAAAGTAGCCTATCTTCAACCTTTTTATCAATGGTAGTCATCGAGTTACATATATATGGTAACCTATCGTGATGCAAAAGGTAGTCCGCCATGATACCAGAAGTATCCTTCCATTGTTTATGTTATCGATGGTAGTCTCTACTATTGATTGGGTAACCGATGGTCAGGTTCGAGGATAACGAAATATATTTAATAAACATAAATCCGTAGAAACAAAATAAGGGAAAGACTTGATAACAAGTAAAGGGATAGAAATTTACGTAATGCAGTGTGTCCCATGAGAGGAAAAGAGGGTATTGACAATAACATCGCATGCGAGAAGGGTGGTGGAAGCATAATGCACGACAAGCGATCGATGGCATTGCATGTAGGGATGAGGAAGATGCCATTGTGAGGAACAAGGCAGATTGCATCACCACCAAAGATAAGAAAATTGGTGGAAGGAGGTAGAAATGTGAGATGTAATTCAGAAAACCCTAAAGTTAAATTTGTCACTATCATTTATTTTTTGTAGTAACATCGTAATAACTCTTTTTAGATAGTAAAACTAGATTTACCACCTATTAATGTGCAGTGTCATTTTCCACAAAATTAATGTGAGGCCACTTGTGGGAGGATTTAGGAAGCATGGTTTAACGAAATAAAAAGACAAAATTATTGTCTTTTTAAATCACTTCCTTAATTCTCTTTTGGATAGAAAATAAGGTTAGACATTTTTTCTTAATATGAAAATGATAAATATCAAACCAAAATGGTATAAATGAGGCTTCATAAGTGATACTAGGACTAATTTACAAACCCATGTCTCCTTTAATGTGATAATATCATGACACGTTAATTAAAATGTGATGTCAATTAAACATTATGTCACATCCACTAAAAGCTCATGTAAATTAAAATATTAGAAAGTTATGCCATATGACATATTTAATAGGTACTTTTAAAGTTTATAGTAGATTTTTAAAAGATTATAACTTATAGCATATTTTTGCTGGTAAATTCTTGAATTTTTTTTTTTACATATTTATTAATATCATATTTTTAATTTTTGATAACAGATTTTTTAAAGAGAGAAGGAGAGAGGAGGAAAGAGGGAGAGGAGGCAGGAGGATGGATATTCTTGGTATAGTTTGTAGTTATAAATTTCATTATGCTATTAAGTATTGTAATTAAAATTTACAATATTACTATAATTAAAAACGCTATTTAGTAGACAACTGAACCTAATTTATGGATTCAACTCCAGCGTCCCTTTATTTTTGTCACTTTCGTATTCCTCCGATAATATAACGTCATGTCAATTAAATATATATATTTAATTATAATATCATCTCATATTAATTAAAAAATCATGTTAATTACACAGATGTCATAATATAATTAGAGCTAAAAAAATAAAAATAAAGGCACATATAAACAAATCCCCAAATTACACCATGTAGCATCACCCTTTTAGGTCCTTAAAGTAGACTTGGGCCATAAACATACTGGCCCAATGAAACCACTAAGCCTATTACTGTTGATCGAATTGGACCATTTGGTAGCCCATTTAAATTGGGCTTTCTCTCAATTCAGCCCAGGGCCCAAATAGACTCACTCTCTCTCTCTGTCCATCACAGACACGGTTCAGTCTCCTCTCCGGACCCTCCTTCCTCTTCGTCTCGACACAGAAGAGAGAGAGAGAGAGAGAGTAAAGCAAAAAACAAACCCGCTGGTTTTTATTTATTTTTATTTTTTTTGTTTTTATTTTTCTCGAGAGAAATGGAAAGTAGTGGCGGCGCGTCGCTGGCGTCGGTGGGGACTGACGCGAAGAAGCGGCGCGTGAGCTACTTCTACGAGCCGACGATCGGAGACTACTACTACGGGCAGGGGCATCCGATGAAGCCCCACCGGATCAGGATGGCCCACAACCTGATCGTCCACTACGGCCTCCACCGTCGGATGGAGATCAGCCGGCCCTTCCTCGCCACTGCCTCCGACGTCCGCCTCTTCCACTCCTCCGACTACGTCGATTTCCTCTCCTCCGTCTCCCCCGCCACCCTCACCGACTCCTCCTTCTCCCGCCACCTTAAGCGCTTCAACGTCGGCGAGGACTGCCCCGTCTTCGACGGCCTCTTCCCCTTCTGCCAGGCCTCCGCCGGCGGCTCCATCGGCGCCGCCGTCAAGCTCAACCGCTCCGACTCCGACATCGCCATCAATTGGGCCGGCGGCCTCCACCACGCCAAGAAGTCCGAGGCCTCCGGCTTCTGCTACGTCAATGATATCGTTCTTGGCATTCTCGAGCTCCTCAAGGTTCACAGGGTAATATAATCTTTAATAATGCTCGTTTTCCCCTTTGAAATTTATGGAAATTTTTTCGAATTCCTACTTATGAAGCTTTTATTGTGTTTATACAACTGTGATTTGGGATTTTTTTATTATTATTATTTTTTTTTTTTTGAATTTGAAATTGGGAATTTTAGACTGTTGTTATCTTGCTTGTGTTTGTTCAAGGTTGTATGTTGATAGTTTTTCTGTACATTAATATTGTTTTATAGCAATTTATTGTGTTTTGATGTTGGATTAGTATTAAGCATAGAATAAGGTTTATTGTAATGCAATGTGGAAATATGGTTTGAAATAACCCGTCTTTCGTTGTAGAGGTATCGAGAAATGGTGGGTTCTGAATGTTAGTGTCATTTTTACTTTTGAGTTATGCTACTTCACTCTCTGGCTTTCGTCGTTGTTAGATTGAAATGAATGCTTATGCGATTCGTTCGTTGTCATTGTACAGCGTGTACTCTATGTGGACATTGATGTTCACCACGGAGATGGTGTTGAGGAGGCATTTTACACCACTGACAGAGTGATGACTGTGTCCTTCCATAAATTTGGGGAGTTCTTTCCGGGTACTGGACATATTAAGGATACTGGGGTGGGGCCTGGGAAGAATTATGCGCTCAATGTCCCGCTAAATGATGGACTGGATGATGAGAGTTTCCGTGGTCTGTTTCGGCCCATCATTCAAAAAGTAATGGAAGTGTATCAGCCAGATGCAGTTGTTCTTCAATGCGGAGCAGATTCTTTATCCGGTGATCGGTTGGGTTGCTTCAATTTATCTGTTAAGGGGCATGCCGATTGCCTTCATTTCCTGAGATCCTATAATGTTCCTCTGATGGTGTTGGGTGGCGGAGGATATACAATACGGAATGTCGCCCGTTGCTGGTGCTACGAGGTTTCCCTCTTTACTCTGTCACTCCTTTACATTTAACAATACCGATGAGTTTTCCCTCCTAGTATTGGAAATCCTTATTTTTCCAATTACTGAGAAGTTGCATTTTCATATTTTGTATCAGACAGCAGTTGCAGTCGGAGTGGAGCCAGATAATAAATTGCCATACAATGAGTATTTTGAGTATTTTGGCCCCGATTACACTCTTCATGTTGAACCATTGAATATGGAGAATATGAACTCTCCCAAAGATATGGAGAAAATAAGGTGATAATGGGTATTACCTTATCCTATTTCCTAACTTAATGCCACTTTTTAAACAAGCTAGCTGGAATTGCGAGGCTAGAGCATTTCATGTTACGTAAGTTTGTAAGTGGTTATAAGATTCTGCAGTTTTGTTTGGTATCGCAGAACTTTGATCGTTTTGGGTGTTGGACATTAGGTTTACCTACAGAATTTACATCCTTTTTGGTGGAATATCCTTTATCCATCTTGTTCAGGATGTATTGATTTGTAATCTCTGTGTTCCTTTCCTTGTCAACACTTTTATAATTTGTTGTTCCACTTTTTGTCCCCCCAGAAATACGCTACTCGACCAACTTTCTAGATTGCCGCATGCTCCCAGTGTACCTTTTCAGACAACACCATCTACTGCAGAAGTTCCAGAAGAGGTTAATAGTTGGCATCGTTGATTCAATTACTTTTCTACATATTTTCCCTTCAACGTTTCCGTATTTGCTTATTGAGTCTGAGATTCGTTTGATGTAGGAGGAAGAGGAAATAGATCAAAGACCAAAACAGCGCATTTGGAATGGCGAGCATTATGATTCTGATGCTGAGGAGGATGAGAAGCCTCGGATAAGAAGCTTTGATACCAATACTCATTCTGCAGTTAAAACTGAGATGACGTAAGGCTTTTATGTTCATTATGTTTATGCGTAGGAAAACAATTTATAAAATTAACCAGAGTACAAGATTGATGCGTTTCCTTCTTCAAGTCAGCTGTTGAAATTTGTGAGGTTTTCAACTAAAAGTTCTTGGACAAATAACTAAATCGATCCGTATTCGTGGAAATTTGGCTAAACTTGAGCATAGACCTGATTTGTATTTTTTTTGGGGGGGGGATGGTGTCTGCACGTATGTGTGCCATCCTGCTGACGGTATGAATAGCTATGATGATGTTCATGATCATCGGTGACCCAACTCCGGTCCACCACTTGTTAGAACCTCGTCAACGATATCTCTCTCTCTCTCTCTCTTTATCTATCACATAGTTTATAATTCACTTTTGACTTTTGCTCAGACTGCCTGTTGCTAATGCAACTCGGTGAATCTACATTACCAGTTTAAGTTTGAATCCTAACCTTGTAATTTAATCTGCTCATGACTTGTTTATGTTTCTTTATCTGCTTGCGCTGGTTTACGGAGTTCAATATCAACTAGTTGCATCGCTGATTTCGATATTGGACATTAAAAATACTTTTCATCTTTGAACAATTAACTTGTTATTCACGGGATACCTCTGTTGTGACTGTCGTCTCAGGGATGTTAAAGACGAGATGGAAGAATAGGAAGTGCATAGTTTCAGCTCATTGTCTCTAGTTTTGTTGGAGGATCTTTCATCAAGATGAGAGCTTGTCAAAGGCCAAGTTTTCATAGAAGGGCGTTTTAACAAGTAGGCACTTGGTTGCAATTAATTCATTGATGTCTCTTTTATCTCAAAGCCTTTTTGTGTGAAACTACATGTAAAAGGAAACATTTCGTTTGTTATACAGGTGAAATACCAATACTTGGACCCTGCAGACACTATTTATCTTAGCCCCCAAAAAAAAAAAAAAAATGGAGCCTTTTTCTTTTTTTAAATATTTATATCTTTCTATTTTTTTAGAAAAATATGTTTTTTTTTTTTCCTTTAAAGAGAAAAAATAAACTAGAAAGGAGAATCCTTCTACATCCTAATAAAAAAAATTTCAAGATAGTCTAGCGATACTATCATACTTGATATTATCTAAAGGTGCAAAGTTCGAATCTCTTTATTCTAAATAAAAAAAAAAAAAAAAAAAAAAAACCCAGCAATATGAAGGTCTGTGCTTGAATCCACATGAATAAAACTTTTGGAATTTTCCTTAAGGCTTCGATTGAATCACATGTTTATTTTTATAAAGGAAAATTTTTTAATTTTGAAGGTGAAAGTTTTTCTTTTGTGAATTAGATGGTGTTTGAATGTGTAAAATTTTTTTTTTGAAAATAAAAAATCATTTAAAATGAAAAAAAAAAAGTTCATGAAATAATGTATTATGAGAAAATTTTAAAAAGTTTTTTCTTTAAATATAGTATAAAATAAATTTAAAAATAAAATTATATTTTTTTTAAAATAATAGGAAAAAAAAAAAAAAAACTGATATAAAAAAACTGGGAGAGGCTGTGGTAGAGCCTCTCCCAGATACCATATCGGTAGAGCTTTTTTTTTTTTTTAACCGTTAGATTTTAATCAAACGGTTGATATATTATAGGTATACTATTGTTATCATAAACCTTACCTCATATAAACTTTCACACCCCAAGTCTTATCCGCCGCCGGCGACCAACGCCGGCGACCCACCCCGACGTCGGCGACTCACCCCGACGCCGGCGACCCACCTCCGGCACTTTTTCCTGCCGCCGGCGCCCCTTTCTCTCTCTTCTCTTCTCTCTTCCCCTCTCTCTCTCTTCCCCACCCCGGCTCCCCCACCCCCGACCACCCCAGCCCAGGCGACCCACCTCCATCCCCAACTCCGCCGCCGGCGACCCCCCCTTTCTCTCTCTCTTCCCCACCCCGGCCCCACCCAGCCCCGGCGCCCCGACACCCCAGCCCAGTCCCCCCCCCTCCCCGTCGGCCCCCCAGGCCCCCAGCCAGCCCGGCACCCCCTGGCCCCCCCCCCCCCCCCCCCCGGCGCCCCCATCCCCCTCTGCCTCTCTCTTCTCACGTCGCCCCGACGCTCGCGACAATCGTGAGAAGAGAGAGGCAGAGGGGGATGGGGGCGCCGGGGGGGGGGGGCCAGGGGGGCGCCGGGCTGGCTGGGGGCCTGGGGGGGGCGACGGGGAGGGGGGGACTGGGCTAGGGTGTCGGGGGGCCGGGGCTGGGTGGGGCCGGGGTGGGGAAGAGAGAGAGAGGGGAAGAGAGAAGAGAGAGAGAGGGGGGGTCGTCGGCGGCCAGAGTTGGGGCCGGAGGTGGGTCGTCGGGGCTGGGGTGGTCGGGGCCGTCGGGGCTGGGGGGGCCGTGGTGGGGAAGAGAGAGAGAGGGGAAGAGAGAAGAGAAGAGAGAGAAAGGGGCGCCGGCGGCCGGAAAAAGTGCCGGAGGTGGGTCGCCGGCGTCGGGGTGGGTCGCAGGCGTCGGTCACCGGCGGTGAACAGATCGCCGGCGGCGGAGAAGACTTGGGGTGGGAAAGTTTATATGAGGTAAGGTCTATGATAACAATGACATACCTATAATATATCAACCGTTTGATTAAAATCTAACGGTTAAAAAAAGAACTCTATCGATAGGATCTCTGACTCTACCGATAGAGTCTCTGGGAGAGGCTCTATCACAGCCTCTCACATAAAAACTTTTTATACAAATTTTTCAATTTTCGAAATTGGAAACATACAGCCAGAGAATGCTGCACAAATAGTAAGTCTGATCGACAGGAACGACTCTTTTCGCGCCAACTGGTCCATCTGCATTTCCCTCGGAAGAGAGAGAGAAAGCCATGACATATCTGCTAACCTCGGACCAAATAAAAGCATTCCCTCCAAACCCACTCCTCCACCATCTCCCCTTCAAAGCCTCACCATTATCGAGACGACCAACCCACTTCCGCTCACCACTCGCCAAATCCAAACGCACCCCCGACAACAAAACGACAAAAACAAGAACAACCCAAGGCGACGGCATCCCCTCCGACGACGTCAAACTCCTCGCCAAGTTCCGGTCGCGACACAACTACATCCGCGTCCTCGAAGTCTCCCGCCGCGCTGACCACCCCTTCGCCGGCTCCCGCCTCCTCCTCCTCGACAACCCCGGCAACATCCACAGCATCTCCTTCCTCTTCTCCTCCCTCACCCGCACCTACCTCGACGTCTTCGCCACCCTCCCTCCCCTCCTCCCCCCGGGCCCACTCGGTATCCTCGGCTTCGGCGCCGGCTCCGCGGCTCGGCTCATCCTCGAGCTCTACGCCGACCTCGTCGTTCACGGCTGGGAGCTCGACCCTTCTGTGGTCTCCGTCGGAAGAGAGTTCTTCGGGCTCTCCAAGCTTGAGAAAGATCACCGGAACCGGCTTTTTGTCTACGTCGGAGATGCTTTTAAGGCCAGTGTTCGAGATGGGTTTTCTGGGATTTTGGTTGATTTGTTTTGTAGAGGAAGTTTGGTTCCCGAGCTGCAGGATCCCAAGACGTGGGAGGTGCTCGCCAGGTGTTTGAGAAAAGGCGGCAGAGTGATGGTGAACGTCGGAGGAAGCTGTGTGGAGGCTGAGGAGACGGGGAGAGATGGGAGGGTGGTTATGGAAGAGACTTTGAAGGCAATGCAGACGGTTTTCGGGGAGAGACTTTTTGTTTTGAGCCTTGGGAATAGGACGGACGATAGCTCGGTTGCTCTTACCGGTGATTTGCCGAATCTTGATGCGTGGAAGGAGAAGCTCCCTCGGGATTTGGTGCGTTATGTTGATATGTGGTTGCCGTTTAGCGATTAAGACGGTATGTTGTTGTTTCTTGATTGGTTTTTGCGGTGTTCAGTATTTTCTTTGTTCTGTTCATGCTAGTGAATGTATCCTCAAAGTAAAAGTGCCGAGCAAAACAAGTCCATTTGAGTTGCTTGAATTCAGTTAGTACATATACTAAGTAGTGAAACTAGCCCCTTATCTTTTTATTTCATTTATGGAAAGCGCTAACATTTCGCTTATGGCTGTGAAAAGATTAGATCCCAAATTACAAATCCATTGCCCGAAAAGTTGCAATTGTTAGGAGAGGCATATTCTAATCGCCCGAGAGCTCACTCTTCTGGCTCTACTCATTAAGGCCTTTCTTCAAATACCTTTACTGAATGACCCAGCCCTTCATCGAGGCCCAGGACCACATATGCCCACCCTCGCGAACAATTAATGCCTCTGCATCAACAAGGTTGAATTACAAGTTGTAATAAATTTAATTTTTTGTTTCATTATTTCTTGCAAACGAACACTCTTCTAAGTTTAGGAACAAATTTGGTCTACCCAAACTGACGAGTAAATTTGGAGTCTTCTGGTATTAAGATGCCCAACTTGTAGTAAATATTGCAAGTTTTACCCAATCTCGGGTGCTGGCTTTGATATTCAGTTCATGCATCGACATAAGGTTTCTAACCTTGGTTTGCCCGTTTCATGGAAGAAAACCAACTAGTCCTTTATATGCCAAAATTTTCAAGTTGACCCCTTTTTTATTTATTTATTTCCTTGCATTGTCTTCCTTGTTTTTTTATTTTTGTTTGCCAACTTGCAGGATCAATATTCAGATAATGGCCAAGAGACAGCTGTACAGCCGTAGATATTATAAAAAAAAAAGTGAATTAAAATAACTAATTTGATCTTTGAATCTTCTAATTTATACGGGGTATAATTATAAAATGAATTAGATTTGACATTTTTTCGTCTTTTCTTTCTCATATACCAAATAAGATAAAAGAAAATCCCCCTCCTTATTTATATAATTCCCTCACCTAGCATACATCTTTAAATCTCTCTTTCATTTTCAAAAACTCAAACTTTAAAAATCTATAACTTTCTTATTTAATCAAAATGAGATCTAAATGCTCATACTGATGAGATGAACAAACAATATTCATATTGCTATTTTTTTCTTATACATTTTAATTTTTAAACCAATTTAACTATCATAGTTCATTTTCAACCAAATAATCATTTTCAAACATTCACTCATTTCTAATATAAAAAAACTCCAAAACTTCAACTGGAAATGAAGTGCCAAGCCGCCCAAGTTTTTTAACACAACTACCATACTTGCACTTGTTTCCATTATTGCACTAAAACACATAGAAGCAAGGGGTGTAACATGATCTGGATAATAATTGTATAACATTGTTTACAATAAACAATATTTTTCTAATGATACTTTGACAAAGTCATTGTTACACTGAATAAATATAATGTTATACTCTGTAAACAAAATTTGATACATATATAACGGAAAAATAAAACCTTACTAAGGGTCTTTTTCAAAAACCTCATTGCATAATTCTCTTTATTTATTTCTTTATTTGGTTTCACAATTTTTGGCACATGAATTCTCTTCCAAGTTTAGAACAAAAAGTGGTTGCAGGTACAACATAGTGGTAATATCACTCAACTCCACCTAAAGATGCAGAGTTTGAATCTCCCACCTTCAAATTCAAAAAAAAAAAAAAAAAAGTTTTGGAACAAAAATTTAGTGTCAATCAAAACTGACGTGTAGATTTGGAGTCTTCTGGCATTAAAGATTCCCAACTTGTAGTAAATATTGCAAGTTTACCTAATTTCAGGTGCTGGCTTTGATATTTCAGTTCATACATTGACACAAGTTTCAAACTTTTGGTTTTAGCACCCACTGATTCATTGAGAACCAACTAGACCTTTGATTAATCCAAAACTTTTTGACCTTCTCTTTTTTTCTTCCTTTGTCTTCTTTGTTTTCTAATTTGTGTTTTTTAACTTGCAGAATCAAGATTTAGGTAATGGCCAAGAGCCAGCTGTATTACCAAAAATGTTTGACACAAAAACGACAGCCGACTCCAGTGACTCAGTCACTTGATGTTGAATGTTCTGAGCTTAACAGAAAATCTTCTTCTTGGTTCCATTTCAGTAGCCTCTAAATAACTCTTTTGTAAAGGGTCTTCGTCGTTTTAATGTTATTACGAAAGCACTCTCGGGTTTCGAATATAGGAGTCCTACCCAGACCCCTGATAGGAGAAGATTCCTGTATTCTTCGTGGATTGAGAAGTCAAATTTCTCACTCCAACCCCTTCCCTGAAAATAAGCAAAGCTCGGGTTTGGAATCGAAAGTCAACGACCTCTTATAATATAAAAATCCTCAAGATAGATTATTAAATAAACCTATTTATAAATAGAAACCAAACTGTATGTTTAAACTCAAGAGAATTCTCCGAGTTCTTATTTCCTGCTATTAAAGATGAGCTCTTTTGCAGCAAAGCTGGTTGCACTAATACTTCTCTTCGGTTTAGGCGTTTATCTGGCCACTTCAACACTCCTTCCTTTTGGTAGTTTTCTTGTCTTCTGATGATCGTCTATTCTTATTTTTAAGTTTCATTTGAGGCATTTGACATTGATTATTGACTATCATATCTTGTTTATGAAGGTGACATGAAGCGTCTGCGGTCTCATGTTTTCGACTGCAGAGGCGTGTTGAGGAGGTTTACAGCAAGAAAAGAAGGCAACTTTGGATGTGAAAATCTAGAAGCTGTTGATCAACACAAACCGGTTCCTTCCCGGAGTTTGCGAGTCATCCCATTGTCACCTCCTCCTTCACCTAGTCAGAACTGGGCAACGACTTTCAGTGCCCCTGCCCCGTCTCCTCGTAATGCTTAAGCCTTAAGTCTCTTTTTTCCATGGATGTAAATACAATTATCCCAAGAATAGAGTTCCTATTTCGACTTAATAATCATCTCATCTTTCTACATGGTTTCTATTACCATATGCAAATTAATGTGTCCTTTTTTCTATTCTCTACTTCAGCAGATCATTTTGTGTAAACAGTATACTGATCAATAAGAACTCAGTGAGTCGCTATTAGCTAACTTGGAGATTTTTTTTAATTTTTTTAATTTTTTATTTTATAATTTAATTAATTGTACCACATTTGTTCTTGTTTCTACTCTTGTTGTTCATATGAATATCCTCACCGTTTCTCAAAACATAGCCCTGTGTGGTTCATAAATCTGAAAAATGGATTTGAAAAGTAAATTCAAATGTTTGTGAGAAAAAACTCTACATAAAACTTTTTAATTAGTGCTCAAGGACAGTTTACAAATGGTAATCCAAACAGGCTATCTGTATCAATGGTATAAAATAATGGTAAGTAATAGTCTTGCGTCAGTAATATTGTTTTTTTATTCTTTGGCATTGACAAGTTCACGAGTTGGTATTGAATTGCTCAAACTTGAACTCTCTTAACCACATTCTGCAAAAATAACAACACTAGGCTTTACTTAATATTTGATAAATTTAAGTCATTATTAGTTCGTGAGGTAGGAAAAAGACGACTGATTCTCATAGAAGTTGCAATAATTAGGAGAACATAATCCAATCATATCAATAAATTAAGATCACTCTTTACCCATTTAAGGCCTTTTTTCAAATACCCTTATAGACCGACTCGGCCCTTCTTCGAGGCCCGGGACCATATAGGCACGTCCTTGTCGATAAACTAATACCTCTGTACCAACAAGGTTGAATTTCAATTTTTAATGTAATACAATATATTTTTTTGGTTTCACTACTTTTTGCAAATGAATTCTCTAGTAAGTTTAGAAAGAAATTTTGATTCTTCTGGCATTAGGATGCCCGGCTAGTAGTAGATATTGCAAGTTTTTACCCAATTTCAGGTGATGGCTTTGACAATCAGTTCATATTGCTGACACAAATTCATAGTAAAAAACCAACTTACCCTTTATATAAGCCAATGGATCAACCTCACTGGTATCACTTGAATTTTAAGGTCATTTTCACTTTACCACTTAAACTTATAAAACTCTCACTTTGACTTAAAAAAAAAAAAATAATTAGCTTCCCTTAGCCCTATTTGCTTATATTTCTATTAAAAACAAGCAGAAAAAAAAAAATCACATTACAGGACTTAACTCTTTTATTTTGTCTTAAAAAAATTTAAAAAAAAAAACTAAGGGTGACTAATTCAAAACTCATAGAGCAAAGCGAGAGTAACAAAAATTTAGTAAGGCAAAATGAAAATGACCTTTAAGATTCAAAAGGCAC
The DNA here is from genome assembly GCA_009761775.1 of Ficus carica. Taxonomy (NCBI): domain Eukaryota; kingdom Viridiplantae; phylum Streptophyta; class Magnoliopsida; order Rosales; family Moraceae; genus Ficus; species Ficus carica. Next base: position 4,508,555 of record CM019744.1, on the reverse strand, counting down.
GGGTGAGGATAATCCTAAGCCAAAACTTTCAAGTTGACTACTTTTTTTTTTTTTTTTTTTTCTTTCTCTCTGTCTTCCTTGCTTTTTGATTTTTGTAGAAAATCCAAGTTGTTATACAAAAACTATTGAACTTGAGTTGACCGTTGACCCCAGGCACGTGAATGTTACGTAGATATTTGAACCGGTAGTCATATAATGTTATACTCTGTAAACAAAATTTGATACATATATAAAGGAAAAATAAAACCTTACTAAGGGTCTTTTTCAAAAACCTCATTGCATAATTCTCTTTATTTATTTCTTTATTTGGTTTCACAATTTTTGGCACATTAATTCTCTTCCAAGTTTAGAAACAAAAAGTGGTTGCAGGTACAGCATAGTGGTAATACCACTCGACTCCATTTAAAGGTGCAGAATTCGAATCCCCCACCTCCAAATTAAAAAAAAAAAAAGTTTTGGAACAAAAATTTAGGGTCAATCAAAACTGACGTGTAGATTTGGAGTCTTCTGGCATTAAAGATTCCCAACTTGTAGTAAATATTGCAAGTTAACCTAATTTCGGGTGCTGGCTTTGATATTTCAGTTCATACATTGACACAAGTTTCAAACTTTTGGTTTTAGCACCCACTGATTCATTGAGAACCAACTAGACCTTTAATTAATCCAAAACTTTTTGACCTTCTCTTTTTTTCTTCCTTTGTCTTCTTTGTTTTCTAATTTGTGTTTTTCAACTTGCAGAATCAAGATTTAGATAATGGCCAAGAGCCAGCTGTATTACCAAAAATTTTTGACACAAAAACGACAGCTGACTCCAGTGACTCAGGCACTTGAAGTTGAATGTTCTGAGCTTAACAGAAAATCTTCTTCTTGGTTCCATTTCAGTAGCCTCTAAATAACTCTTTTGTAAAGGGTCTTCGTCGATTTAATGTTATTACGAAAACACTCTCGGGTTTCGAATATAGGAGTCCTACCCAGAACCCTAATAGGAGAAGATTCCTGTATTCTTCGTGGTTTGAGAAGTCAAATTTCTCACTCCAACCCCTTCCCTGAAAATAAGCAAAACTAGGGTTTGGAATCGAAAGTCAACGACCTCTTATAATATAAAAATCCCCAAGATAGATTATTAAATAAACCTGTTTATAAATAGAAACCAAGCTGTATGTTTAAACTCAAGAGAATTCTCCAAGTTCTTATTTCCTGCTATTCAAGATGAGCTCATTTGCAGCAAAGCTGGTTGCACTAATACTTCTCTTCGGTCTAGGCGTTAATCTGGCCACTTCAACACTCCTTCCTTTCGGTAGTTTCCTTATCTTCTGATGATCGTCTTTTCTTATTTTTAAGTTTCATTTGAGGCATTTGACATTGCATATTGACTATCATATCTTGTTTATGAAGGTGACATGAAGCGTCTGCGGTCTCATGTTTTCGACTGCAGAGGCGTGTTCAGGAGGGTTACCGCAAGAAAAGAAGGCAACTTTGGATGTGAAAATCTAGAAGCTGTTGATCAACACAAACCGGTTCCTTCCCGGAGTTTGCGAGTCTTCCGATTGTCACCTCCTCCTTCACCTATTCAGAACAGGCAAAAGGCTTTGCGTGTCCCTGCCCCGTCTCCTCGTAATGCTTAAGCCTTGAGTCTCTTTTTTCCATGGATGTCAATACAATTATCCCAAGAATAGAGTTCCTATTTCGACTTAATAATCATCTCATCTTTCTACATGGTTTCTATTACCATATGCGAATTAATGTGTCCTTTTTCTATTCTCTACTTCAGCAGATCATTTTGTGTAAACAGTGTACTGACCAATAAGAACTCAGTGAGTCGCTATTAGCTAATTTAGAGTTTTTTTTTTTATTTTTTTTAATAATTAATGCATGTACCACATTTGTTCTTGTTTCTACTCTTGTTGTTCATATGAATATCCTCACCGTTTCTCAAAACATAGCCCTGTGTGGTTCATAGGTCTGAAAAATGGATTTGAAAAGTAAATTCAAATGTTTGTGAGAAAAAACTCTATATAAAAACTTTTTAATTAGTGCTCAAGGACAGTTTACAAATGGAAATCCAAACAGGCTATCTGTATCAATGGTATAAAATAATGGTAAGTAATAGTCTTGCGTCAGTAATATTGTTTTTTTATTCTTTGGCATTGACAAGTTCACGAGTTGGTATTGAATTGCTCAAACTTGGACTCTCTTAACCACATTCTGCAAAAATAACAACACTAGGCTTTACTTAATTTTTGATAAATTTAAGTCATTATTAGTTCGTGAGGTAGGAAAAAGACGACTGATTCTCATAAAAGTTGCAATAATTAGGAGAACATAATCCAATCATATCAATCATTTAGGATCACTCTTTACTCATTTAAGGCATTTCTTCAAATACCCTTATGGACCGACCCGGCCCTTCTTCGAGGCCCGGGACCATATAGGCACATCCTTGTCGATAAACTAATGCCTCTGTACCAACAAGGTTGAATTTCAATTTTTTATGTAATACATTATATTTTTTTTTTTTGGTTTCACTACAATTTTGCAAATGAATTCTCTAGTAAGTTTAGGAAGAAATTTTGATTCTTCTGGCATTAGGATGCCCTGCTAGTAGTAGATATTGCAAGTTTTTACCCAATTTCAGGTGATGGCTTTGACAATCAGTTCATATTGCTGACACAAATTCATAGTAGAAAACCAACTTACCCTTTATATAAGTCAATGGATCAACCTCACAGTATCAATCGAATTTTAAGGTCATTTTCACTTTACCACTTAAACTTATAAAACTCTCACTTTGACTTAAAAAAAAAAGTAATTAGCTTCCCTTAGCCCTATTTGCTTAGATTTCTATTAAAAACAAACAGGAAAAAAAATCACATAACAGGACTTAACTCCTTCATTTTGTTTTAAAAAAATTTAAAAAAGAACTAAGGGTGACTAATTCAAAACTCATAGAGCAAAGTGAGAGTTACGAAAATTTAGTAAGGCAAAATGAAAATGACCTTTAAGATTTGAAAGGCACGGGTGAGGATAATCCTAAGCCAAAACTTTCAAGTTGACTACTTTTTTTTTTTTTTTTTTCCTCTGTCTTCCTTGCTTTTTGATTTTTGTAGAAAATCCAAGTTGTTATACAAAAACTATTGAACTTGAGTTGACCGCTGACCCCAGGCACGTGAATGTTACGTAGATATTTGAACCGGTAGTCACATAATGTTTTCTTCTTGGTTGTATTTCAATAGCGTCTTAATAACACATTTCCAATATGTTCAATCTTTATTTAACTTTTTATCATTTCAAGAGCTCTCAAATTTCAAATTTAAAAGTTCTTCGTTTTTCTTTAATAAATGAGAGTTATAGACCTCACACCACAATCAGGAAAGAAAAAAAAAAAAAAAAAAAAGAAGAAAGTCAGGATGGTATAATATAGCAAGATCATGTTGATACATGTCTTTGTGCTTTTAAATCCACCAAGCACAGTTTCTTATCAGATGTCAAAAGTTCACTGCACAAGTATCTTTTTCTCCATCCAAAAGGACAAAAAGAAAAGAAAAGAAACGTGAGAGGTCTAATCTACGTCTCACGATTTTTCCATGAAAATAAGGGAAAATTTAGGTGTTTGCACAAAGTCAACAAACTTTATATATTATAAAATAAACTTAAAACATAAAGGAAAACTTGAGCTGTACCTAAAAAAATTGCTTCTGGGTTTTTGGTGTCCAGGTTTTCTTTCTTACACGGGACTCAAGAGGATTCTCCAAGTTCTTATTGCCTGCTCACTAAAGATGAGCTCTTTTGCAGCAAAGCTGGTTGCACTACTTCTTCTCTTCGATCTAGGCGTTAATCTGGCCACTTCAACACTCCTTCCTTGTGGTAATTTCTTCTCTTCTGACGATTTTCTTTCTTCTCTTCATGTTTTAGTTTCCGTTGACGCTTTTGACAGTACTCATTCACTATCATCTCTTGTTTATGAAGGTGACAGGAACCGTGACAACCGTCCCTCGTCGCATGTTTTTCACTGCAGAGGCGTGTTGAGGAGGAGGATTACGGCAAGAAAAGAAGGCGATTTTGGATGTAAAAATTCAGAATCTGTTGAACAGAAATCGGTTCCTTCCCGGAGTCTGCGACTCCTCCCATTACCACCTCCTCCACCTATTCAAAACAGGCCAAAGTCTTTGGTTGTCACTGCCCCACCTCCTCTAATTGCTTAAGCCTTAAGTCTCTTTATTCCATGGATGTCAATTATCAATCCCAAGAACAAAATTCAATTTTCAACTAGTTGTAGTCGTCTCATCTTTTGTGTATGGTTTCTATTTCCATTTGCTGATCGTGTGTCCTTTTCTATTACTTAGTGGGTAGATATTTGCTTTTTAATTTGGAGTTTTTTTTTTTTTTTTTTTCTTTCTTCTCTAATTGTTGTTGTTCATTTGAATATCCTAAACCGTTTCTCAAACATTTAGGTTTCGTTTGGCATTTCATTTCAACTTCAACTAAATTATACTTTTTCATCTCAATTTTTGTATTTTTCTGAAAAGTCAATAATATTTATAATTTGTTTTTGAAAAGTCAACAAACTCCAACTTAAAAATTTCATCTCCAACTGACAAACCAAACACAAGCTTAGTATATCAATGCTACATATATGTGTATATATATTTGTATGTTTCATTTCGTTGGCGTTGATTTGCCCATGAGTTTGTTTAAATTCATGTCATTTTTGTGCTTAAATATTTTCTGTTTGTTTATTGGTAAGAATTATTTGAGTGAGCAAACGTTCCACGTATGGTTGTGAGAAAGATAAGTTCACAAACTACAAACGAGGTAGGACAAACATGATCACTCTTCCTAAATTAACAATTATTACAAGAGGTATAATCTAATCCTATCGATTATTTAGGATCACGTCCGAGAGCGCACTCCTCTTGCTCTACCCGCTAAGGCCATTCTTCAAATACCCTTATGGAATGACCCTACCCTTCTTCGAGGCTAGGGGCCATGTAGGCCCACCCTTGTCCACAACTAATGACTCTACAATAGCAAGGTTGAATTTCAAGTTGTAATATTAATATATATTTTTTGGATTTTAGTACTTTTGGCAAATGTCTACCCAAACTGACTCATAAATTTTGGAGTCTTCTGGTGTTAAGATGCTCAACTAGTAGTAAATATTGCAAGTTTACCCAATTTTAGGTGCTGACTTTGACTATCAGTTCATAAATTGATATAAAGTTTCAAGTAGAGAACTAACTAGCCTTTTACATACGCCAAAGGACCAATCTCACCTATGTTATTTAAATTTTGTGTCATTCTCACTTTATCTTTCGAACTTTAAAAACTCTGAACTTTATCTTCTGAGTTTTGAATTAGTCATACTTCCCCCTTCCAATAGAGTTTTCGTTAAAACAGACTGAAAAAAATAACAATTAATTTCACTTAATCCTATATATTAAGATTTTTAATGAAAAAACAAATAGAAAAAGATCATATTACAGCACTGAATTTCAAATTTTTTTTTCAAATTCTAATAAAAAAGGTTAAATTGGGCTAATTTAAAATTTAAAAAGCAAAGTATAAGTTCCTAAAATTTGAGGGGTACGGGTAAGAGTAATCCAAAGGCAAAACTTTCAAGTTGACCTCTATTTTTTCTGTTTCTTTATTTGTCTTCCTTGCTTTTTGATTTTTGTTCGCCAACTTGCACGATCAATATTCAGGTAAGGGCCAAAAGCCAGCTGTATAACCAAAAATGTGACGACAGCTTTTGCTTAAATATATAATTCTTATTTTGAACTTGAGTTGACTGTTGACTCCAACACCTAAATGTTATTTAGATAGTGTGTCAATAATGGAGCTCTAAGCATTTTAAACAATCAACTTTTCTTCTTGGTTCACTTTCGGTAGCCTCCTAATAACTTATTTGTCATATGCTCAATCTTGTTTAATTTTTCGTCATTTTGGAGCTCCTATTAGAGGTGACAACATGAGTCATGATACGACAACACGACTAACAAAACAACATGAATTTTATAAGTTAATATTGGGAAAAAAGAGGTCCCAAAATTGACACAAAAGAAATGAATCAATTTCGGATTAGACATAACTAGCCCGAACACAATACGTAATTTTTTGGTATAATTTTGTCATGCATTTGTAATCTTACTATAGGTTTTCTCATAATCTTGTACTCTTATTTGCTTAGTTTGTATAGATATTACCATATGTTAGCAAGTTGTGAAATTTTTTTTTTTTTTTAAGTGTAAAAGTCTCAAGAAAAATACATTATTTTCGTGACAATCACATATTCATATGTCAATTTTGTGTCACAGGTCATTTTCAAGTCGTGTTGTATCGTGTCAACCCCTCAAGTGGTCGTATCGTATTCGTGTCATAGTTTTCAAAGATTTTCATATCATTGATCGGGTTCAGGTAGGATCAAAATCGATATACATACGATCAAAATACGATGCGTTACGCGAATTGCTATCCCTTGAAAATGAAAGTGTTTTTGGTACAATTTCCTTCCATCCAAGAGACAAAAGAAAAGAAGATTGAGAACTCAAATCTCTGCCTCTCACTACTTCCATGAAAATATGGACAAAAAAATAGGTGTTTGCACTCAAAGTCAACAAACTAATATAATATATAAATCCTGACTATATAGATTATAGAATGAAATTAAAACATAATGGAAAAACAAAGCTGTATCTATAAATCTTGCTTCTGTGATTGTGATTTTGGTGTCCAGGTTTGCTTTCTTACAAGGGACTCAAGAGGATTCTCCAAGTTCTAATTGCTGCTCACTAAAGATGAGCTCTTTTGCAGCAAAGCTGGTTGCACTACTTCTTCTCTTGGATATAGGAGTTAATCTGGTCACTTCAACACTCCCTCCTTATGGTAATTTTCTTCTCTAATGACCGTCTTTTCTTAAGTTTAATTCCCTATTTAGTTCATAAGTTCAAACCCACAATTTAAATACTAAATTGAAATTTATGTAGGAGAAAACACTGTAAAAAAAGGTTCGAAAAGTCGGTTTAAAATAGGATGTCAGATGGGAGCTTTGCTTCCTTTGAGGCTTCTGACAAGTCATTAACTATCATCTCTTGTTCATGAAGGCGACAGGAGACGCCCGTCGTCGCATGTTTTCGACTGCAGAGGTGTGTTGAGAAGGATTACAGCAAGAAAAGAAGGCAACTTTGGATGTGAAAACGTAGAAGTTGTTGAACACAAACCGGTTCCTTCGCGGAGTCTGCGAGTCTTCCTATCATCACCTCCTTCACCTATTCAAAACGGGCGGCAGGGCATGACTAACCCACCTCCCCCCATTGCTTAGTCTCTTTGTTTGTTCCATGGATGTCAATTATCATTCCCAAGAACAGAGTTAATGTTTCAACCAGTAGTAATTTTGTACATGGTTTCTGTAATAACATTCAAATGTGTCCTTTTCTGTTCTGTACAATTTTTTTTTTTCTTTTTTTTAAGGATAATTTTTAGTTCTGTACTTCAGGAGATCAGTGAGTAGCTATTTGCTTATATTAAAGTTTTTTAATGCTAGTACCATACCTGTACTTGTTTCCATTTTAGTTGTTCATTTGAATATCCTCACCGATTCTCAGAACATGTTTAATGCTACATAATATAACGGTAGGAAATAGTCTACCTCTCAATAATATTATTGTCAATTCTTTAAGCGTTGATTTATTCAAGAGTTGGTATTGAATAGCCTAAACATCCTAAAAAAAAATAAGAAGGCCTAAGAACAGCTGGTCGCACATTTATTTACGCATAATCAGATGGAGCACGGATTGGAGTGGGTAGGATTAACAATGAGAATTCAAAGTTAAAATAAGTAATTTATTTAGATTATTGGAATCACTGCAACTTATACGTTTACTTAAACCTATAATCGGAATGAGTTTTTGTAAATTTACTATATATATATATATATATATATATCGAGTAAAACAATGATTATAGTGGGGCATTAGTTTGTGTCTCATATTTGAATCCTAAATTTGTATGAGGCTCGTCCATCTCACTCCTATCATATATAGTACAAATAAATACGTAGACACATGATTGACGTCCGTTCTCCACTCTCATTCCCTACAGTAAACATGTCAAATAATTTCATTTACTTTATATTTGATAAATTTCACACAGTTTTTTTTAATTAAGAAACTTCACATCTTTTTGTTTAATGGTAGTGTTGTACAGCTAATGTTAAAGCTCAGTCAACTTATGCTGGACGAAAACTATAAACAACCGGTGATAAGTTTTAAAACTTTAGAAAACTTTAGACGCTAGCAGGGTGGAACCACCCATAATTTTTTTATTTATTATTAAATCTTATCTTTAAAAGCTTAATAATTTTCTCATTTACCCCACTAAAAATAAGCTTTCTTAAAAATTTTATATTTTAATTTATGTCCAAATTAAAACAATAGATTGACTCAACGTACGGCTGCAATACCCAAACATTTAATTAGTTTCTGCTTCTTCCTTACTTGTTACTAGAATAGTAAAACCAATACGTAAGTTAAGGACTAATTAATCTAGAATTCCATCAGTTTTTTTATTTTTTTTTTCCTTTAAAAAAGATTTGTAGTAGTTGTTTCCTTTAAAAAACTCATGTCAGATATTAATTGAGAAAAAGAAAAAACAAAAATCCATAACTAATTGATAACATTATTATGATTGTAAACATAACCTAGCGGTAATATCACATCCGACTTCATTTAATGATGTAGAGTTCGAATACCTCACCCCCAAGTTAAAAAAAACAAACAAAAAATCTCAAAATTATTTGTTTCACACACATTTCCTTTCTTGGTTTCAAGAAAAGTGGGTGGGTTTCGATGTTTTTGTCTATCTGGACAATTATAGAGGGAATAAGCATATATATGTACATCTCTTTCAAAGTTCTTAAATTAAAAAGAAAAATAATTAAGATATAATAGGTTCCTTATTATTAGCTATTTTTTTTAATGATGTTCTCAAATGAGAAGTAAGTGGTGTTTGATTAGTTTGCTTGCTTCCTTAAGATTGCATATCATTATGGAATTTTAGTACAAGCAATTAGTTAATGAAGGTGGTTGTTAATTGAAAGTTCCCATAAACTTGTGGTATCTATAAGTTAATTAAATGATTCATTAATGTAATACATTAATTTATAGATGTTTACATTGATAAATTCTCTGATTATATCCACTCAACTAATTAAGTGTGCCCCAAAGCAATATATTCAAACATATTTATGAATTGGGGTCCTTGTGAAATACATGACTCTCTATTTAATTCCATTAAATTTTCTTCTTTATTGCTGCTAAACAAAAAGTTTGTCTGAGCACCAAACAAAGGTTAAACATGAACAATACAGCAATCATAACCAGTATCATAGTCTCTATTATATTAAGAACGATTCTATTTATTCCGAGGGAACGTGTTAAACTTTAATAAGTTACTTTCTTTTTTTTTTTCTTTTCAAGAAAAACTGAGATCCACATACGAATGTTAACTTAAGCAGAGTAGGCTTCACATTTTCTTATATTTATTTGAATTTTTAGCACTACTCTTGAAACTTTCGACACTGTGAATGGATTATGTTCTCGAAAAATAAGTCATTGAATTTACAAAATAATACCAATTATCTCCATTTTTAATGGAGATTAAATTTTAAGATGGAATATTTACTTTTTTAAAATCACCTATAGTCCTTGAACTTTTTGTACTTTGGCACTTAATTTGTTTTTAAAAATATTACTTTTGCCTATTTAGATACAGAATTAGTCCTAGAATTCCCTAAAATTTAACTCCCATTACATATTAAGCTAATGCTACTCTTTTTGAAATTCAATGATCAAATTACAAATAATAGTAATAATGACGATGATAATGATTATTATTATTATTATTATTTTCATATGGACCCCTAAATTTTAGGGCCATTCTAAAAAAAAACTTCAAAAACTCTCACTATAATTATTTTATTTATTAAAAAAAAAAATTCTTAACCTGGTGTAGCCAGCAAATGAATGTTGCATATTAAATAAATGAATTCTATCCACGAAATCATACACAGCACGTTTATCTTCTCCATAAAATTATAACCTTTTTATCTCATTTATGTCTTCTTTAATTAATGATTGTTGCCCTGTTAGTTTTTGTTTTAAAAGTCAAGTATTGGGCTAATTAATGAAAGCTACACAACTCATAATTCAAGGAACTCTTCCTCTTTTTTTCTTTTCTTTTCTGGCTCGGATTTTTTTAAAGATCAAAATCATACTTTATATTGCTATCAAGATACTCTGGGCTAGATTTTGAACCCCCTTATAGATATTCCTTGTTGCTTCATTTCACATTTCTTTCAAGTTTCATCATTACACCCAAAAAAAAAAATCCCTTCAAATTAGCATTTCCCTGATGAATTATTTTCCAGCAAAGTTGGTGGTAATTTTCGCTCTTTTGTTGCTTCTCATTGGCTATTTTCCTGCAACTTCTGCACTACAACTTGACGGTAATTTAAATATATATATATATATATATATAATTTTGTATATCATTGTGTATATGTTTATGTAATGTTGTATATGTATATCTGTCTTTTCTTTTATGACAAGAAGTGTACACTTGAAAATTGTTGAAGCAGGTGACAGAAAATTCTTTAGGAGAAGAGAAGGTAGTTTTGGATGTCGGAGATTGGTTAAGGACAGAAACTTTCCAATCCTACGCTCCGATCCTTCCCCACCACCGCCGCCTGTGGACGGTCGAAAAAGAGCCATGAACGTTCCGCCGGCTCCGGCATCGGCTTTCTTATTTCATTAGCTTGGTCAGATTATCCATGTTTTTTCTTATTACTAATCAACAGAATGGTAGGGTTTTTGTTGTTATTATTCTTAATATTTATTTTTAAAGTTTTTGTGGCCAAAAGGAATAACCCTCTATTTTTTTATTTTTACTAGCTTGTGATTGTGGTGCATTAGATGTTGCAAAGAAATGCAACAATATAGATATTAAATAAGGATATCAGTTCATTTTCTTAATGGTAGAAAAGAATGAAAAATCATTTCAAAAAAATAAAAAGAAAGAAAGAAAGTAAAAGGGAATGACCAAGCATGAAAGAAAATAGTTAAGTCCTTTTTTTTTTTGGTTTGCTAGTCCTTATTTTTTATTATTATTTTTTTTTTTTTGCTCTGAAATGCAGAAAGTTCTGAGTTTTTTTTTTTTTTTTTTTTCCGGTAAAGTTCTGTCTAGTCTGTGTGTATATCAAATCCAACGTACTGTTAAATACAGAAATATTGGTGTATTATTTCCTGATTGATTTCATAATTCAGTCAATTTCTTCCAGTTTTTGTTAGCAGCTTACTTTTTAATTTTGGATAATTTTTTTATAATTGGCAGCTTACTTTATTTTGTTTCATGATCATTATCTTTGTTATTTCAGTTGCATACTTTTATTCCATTTGAAACCCACCAAAATTATTGAATATTTCCATGATACAAAATCAATGATGATTGAATTATTGTAAATTGTTATTTTTTAGATTATTTCCTTATAAAGACAGAGAAGCAAAGCACACATGCATAACTCACGTCGACTGCAAGATCTGTGTCATCATAATCTATAAGTTTAAAATGACTTATCTAGACAATTACTGACCGAAAGCGATTAGTGAACACTTTAATACCATAAGCGTACCTAAACATCCTTATAAAACCGTATTGAATTTTCACTTTTCTTGCTATGATGGTTGTGGAAATTTTCTAAGCTGCCGAATATTGTGGCCCACAAAAGCAAAATTGAAGATAAATATAATTATTCTGTAATCAATTTCTTGTATACCTCTTAAAAGGAGTATAATAATCCGTAACCAATAGAATAGAAAGGATATAAAAACTCTCTAGGTTCTTGTTCATTTGTAATAATCACTGTTGGTAAAATAGACTGAGCTTTATGAATTTAATAAATTATAATTGTAGCCTATTTAGAGAGTTGAGTTCGAAGAGATAGATAACTAAAACTCAACTAATTTTGCAACACACCGATGATGGTGGCATGGTGGTGTATTAAAATATTGAGTTCGTAAAATAGACCAAGTCTTTCTGGTTGTATGTTTTAGTCCTTTGTTCATTCCATAAAGTATTTTACCTAATTTAATGACGCTTCCAAATATCAGGGAGATCCTTTTCCTGAACCCAAATGCATTTCTATAGGTCTTATTATAATTGATGAGTCTATAAATATACGTAGAACGTCTTATTTAGAGCCTTCACTTCTATCCGCCCAAAGATTCAAATTATGCCACACGCAAGAGTTTTATCGGTAAAAAACTAATTTTGCAACACAGAATAGAAGTTTACTAACAACCTATATAAAATTTGCTCACCAAAAAAAAAAAAAAAAAAAATACTAATTCTAATCAGCTTATTGAAATAACAAAACCAGTTTCACAAAGAAAGTCAGAGAACAGGAGCTTATTTGAAACAGAGTTTTTCTGAGCCACACTTAAAGAAGCAACAAAAGAGAGAACTTCAATGAAAAGTTAGCTTATTTGAACCTGAAAACGAGTAACAAAGTGAAGTAACTAAAGATTAGCCTCATGACTTTTCTCGTCAATGATCCCGATCCGCGGCCTCTTCTCTCCTATTCTGGAACATTTCCTTTATCATAGATGTAGTGAAAAACGACACCCTCCCAATGTGTTTGATCTTATAGTTTTCCGGGCCTCCGTCAGGCTTCAACCGGTCAGCGTGATCGTCGAGCAAAGGAATCAACCACAACCGCTTCAGCGCGGTGACAAACTGCAGACCTTCCGGTAGCATCCTCAGCTTCATGCAGCTATGCAGCCTGAAGTGTTTCAAGCTAGGAAATGCTCCTTCTTCAATCTCTGTCCACTCCTCTAGAATATCAGAGGCAATGGTCAGTTTCTCGAGGTTCGGAAACCCACCAGCCCGGCAAAACTCCTTCCCCATTTCTTTCCCGTCGTATCCGTGCCAGAGAGTTAAGTTCTTCAAGTTCGGTAAGTGCTGAAGTACCAATGCTGGATTCTCTGACAGATGAGAGTCTTCCAATCTTATGTTTGTGAGCCTTTCCATTGAGCCAAGCCAACTTGGTGTCTTCTCGAGAGCCCCTTTGAGGCGAAGCTTCCTTAGAGAAAGTGGCGGCGAAAATGAATCCAAGAGCGGAAGTTTCGTCTCCAGGCGTGTATGTTTTGGTTCTAGAGATAAGCTCAAAAGGCCTTGATGTTCTCTTCAGTCACATCCATCAGTCCTAGCCTCCTGAGCTGCGTCAAATTACCTAGCTCTCTTCCAATTCCGCCACTAGGATCGACACCGATAAGGGTCAGGAGGTTTCCGAGACTTCCTATGCCCGGTGGTAATTTCACCCCACAAACTCCATGGTTCTTGAGCATTTTGAGGTGCCTAAGGTTTACAAGTCTTAGTACCCCATGAGGCAATGCTGCTACGAATCCGCACGATCTGATATCCAGAGTTTGAAGTGCTTTTAAACGACCGAGGCTCTCCGGGAGCTCCCATATCTCGGTGTTTTTCAAGCAAAGATATGCGAGGTGTGTCATTTCTCCAACTTCATCCGGTAGGCTTTTGATTTTGGCACTTTCTAGATCAAGGACTCTTAAGAACGTTGCACCATCGTGCTTCAACCAATCGCTTTTCTCTTCGTAAGACCTTTGGTTACCGATGAGAAACAAAGACCAAAGTTTGTGATCACCATTGTCTTTCAGCATGTCTAGACTAGTCACTATGCGACGCGCTCTCTGAGGGACGGTAACTGAAGCCTTGAGCTTTCCTTCCTCTATCTTTTGTAGACAGAGTTCGCGGTAATCCAGAGGAACTACGAGTTTAGTACCGTTGCCCGTGTGCTCATCATTGATTTCCAGCATGCCCTTGTTGACAAGTTCACATATACATTGTTCCGCTATATCCTCCATCACTTTCCCTTCTTTATTATCGTCAATCAGACCTTCGGCTACTAGTAGCCGAATAAGTTTCCCTTTATGAATCAAGAAATTCTCCGGGAATATGCAACAGTACATCAAACAATTGCGAAGGGGTTCCGACAGATTCTTAAAATCTGATTCGAATGACAAGGATGAATTACATGAAGAAGAAGCTGATGCCTCACCTTTTATCCCATGAGAGCTCTTCTGGACCTCCACATCATCTTCAACAGCGGTTGAATTTTTAAGCTCTTTCTTTCTTTTGACGGTTTCTGAAAGGCGAAAATCGATTTTCTGCAGATCATTTCTGAAGCGATCAGTCGGTGTTGTTTGATCATCAGTCTGGCTGAGGAATTTCTGGATATGATTTTCCATATCATTGATGATATCTCTAAGTTCGTTTGCATCATCAAAGGACTGTCCAATCTCCTTGAGCTTGTTCGCCACCTTCTCTATATCATCTTCAAGTCCCGAAAATCCTTCCTTTTCTTGGATCATCAGAGAATCTAATCGCTGCAAGTAAGACTTTACCAAAGACTCTGCCATATCTTTCCCTATCGAAATCGAAAAAAGAATAATAAGGAAAAAAAAAAACCAGATGTTGGAAAATTTATCGAAGTCGAAAATAGAACGGACACATAAGAGGACACATGATGAACATACCAAAACAACAAAACTCTAAACTTGGTTTGATCAAATAGGAAGAGCTTATTATTTACAAGCCAAAGAGCCTTGGCCAGCAAGAAATATATAACTCAGGCACCAAGCAAAAAGAGGCCATTTGACTTGATTCCAAACGGCTGCAAGTTTTCAGACACAAGATTCCAAGATAGAAACATGGGAATTGTAGCTAGCAGGGTTATTTGATGTGTCTTTTAGTCAAGTTTTTGTGAAGAAAATTGTAGAGAAATGCTTGGCCGTCTTCTTATTTATTTTTATTTTTAATTTTTGATATCGGATACCATGGTCATCTTTTTTTTTTTTTTTTTCTTTTCTTTTCTTAAAGAAAATCTCTCAAGTTTCGAACCGAGGACCTAAAATCTTGAACCCTATAATGTCCGCCGAACTCAGATGCTTGGCAGTCTTGTTTTTTAGTCTTTTTTCTGCTTTTTGAAATGTGATTTGTCACTAGACTAATCGGTTTGTTCAATGAACAATAAAATAAAAAAAATCAATCAATCAATTAATGAATAAAGTAGCTTTCTTGAGTTAGTTCAAGTTAATCTTCCGACGATAAATTCTTTTATGTAGAAAATTGTTGAGTATAAGAGTCAAATTTATGAGAAAAACACCTGATTAATACAAATTTAAAAATCATTATATTAATGTAATATAAAAAAATTAGCACTAAATAAATATGACATAAAATTAAATTAAAATTAACTAAAATTAGTGTTATATTGATAAGAATGGAAAATTTATATCATGTTAGTCTATAGATTTTTTTTAAAAAAGTAGTTATTTAGATAATTTTCTTCAATTTTATATTATTTTTTATTAATAATGTAACGTTTATCCGTCATGACTAGTGATTCCGTGATGTGACTCGTTCATGTACATCGCTTGATATAATTCTTTGGGCCATTCAAGGAAGTTTATGGCCCAAATGGCAAGCTAGCCCAGCTAAGATTTGGTTGTGGAGGCCTACTTTAGCTTCTAGATTTGCCCATATGTGAACCTACATTAAGGGAGGGAAGAGAAAATTACCCAACACAAACATAACACAAATTTATCATTTTTAACTAATACAAGATAAATTTTAGTTAACTTTAGTTTGATTTTATGTCTATTAGCCTAGTGTTAATTTTTTTGTGTTATATTGGTGTAATGGTTTTTAAATTTTTGTTATTAAGGTGCTTTCCCCTGGTGGGAAACTATATTAAAAAGTAAATTCATAAAATGAATCATTTACCTAATAAATTTGACGTAAACAAATCATTTACCTAATAAATTTGCTATTTATTATAAATATTTTAAAAACCTAGTATTTACTTCAATTATTTTATGAAAACTTCTATTTACTTCTTTCTCCCTTAATTTTTTTAAAGTATTTGATTGGGTGATATATAGGATGGCTCTCCAAAAGTGCATTTCTGAATTATTATACAAATTATAATAGTTTCAGTTATTTTAACCTCCAATTAGATAAGCATGGAGTGTTAAAAATTCAAGCAAACATTGAGAGAAGGCAAAAACATATACATATCTATTTTATAGGGTTATTTTCACAAATTACCTAACTAATTCAGTAAAGTTTTGTTAAGTACCCTAAACTGATAGTGGCTCTTAAAATTTAGACAAAAACACCCTCTTACACGCCATGTTGGCTTGTTTAAAGGTAAAAACCAAAATTTTTAATGATGATGGAGCATGTAAATTATGCAGAGAGATGTTTCTTTTTAAATTTGAACATCGTTCCCTCGATTTGTGACCACTCTGCAATACTCTAATAAATTTGTAGGGTAGTTTACTAAAATTGAAAGTTCAAGTGACCACTTGTTAATTCACTCAAAATTAAAGGAGTGAAAGCACAACAACAACCAAAAAAGGGGGAAAAAATAATTGTATAATATTTAGGCTTTTACACCTACAAGGAAATCCTAGTTTCAATTTTGTGATTCTAAGCATTGTCTGTAACCGACGTTCATAATGAAACTGAGTTCGCTATCGAACACAGCTTTCGAATAGAAAGTGATTACACTTTATTTTTTTATTTTTTTATTTTTAATCTCGAGCTTTCTCTACTTTTTCTCCACTTAATTTACCATTCATATACGTGAGTATTCTTACTTGATGAGGTAACATGAGTGAATAGCTTGTTAATTTGATAGATTTTCACCGTCAATACTTAGCAATACATAAAAATGAATACATGTCAGATTAATTATTGTTGAATGTGAGGATTAGAGTTACAATAATCGATCTTTCTTCTTTTTGCAGGAAATTGTCTCGATCTTTTCTTGCCTTAGCTTGGAAGTAGAAGGTTATTATTGCAAATCCTTGTATTGTTATCAGAAAATACATACTAGCTAGTACATGGACCTGCGAAAAGAAATGTTCCTATATATATATCTATATAAAGGTAACGACAATGAAACTTCTGAACGACAATATTTACAAGGAACGACAGTAGAAAGAGGTAATAGGGGGAAGAAAGGGTAAGAAGTAAATTAAAAGCAAAATGGTTCAGAGCAAAAAAGAAAATAATAGTAATAATAATAAAAGAAAAATGGCGACAAAATCGAAACGACATAAAGTTGGAAACGACTCTTTAAGTGAAGTGAAACGAAACGATATGAAAGAGGGAAGTGGCAAAGACTAAAAATTAGTTTATAAAGTTTAGAAAAATTGCCATTTGCATTGACGTCACATAATTCGGAGAGGACGAAAAGAGAAGGAAAAAAATTGGAAACGACAATGAAACTTGAATATCTGGAAAACGACAGTATTATATGTAAACAACAACAAAAAGGGGTAAACGCAATTAATACATAATAGAAAAACAAAACTGAAAATGATAAAGAAGGAAAAGAGACATTAAAATAAAAACCAATGTGAAAGTTAAAACGACAAAACACTACCGAAGGAAAATGGAAGGAGGTAAACGACCAAGATTGAAATTTGTTTAAATGGAAGCATTATATCATCTGCATCGTCGTTCCGTTTTATGAAGAAGACGGGAAAAGGGGTAAAAAATTAAAAACGACAACGTCAATTATATAATATAAGTATACAAAAAAGGGAACAAATATATTATTGTACTAATGCATCATAATATTTGTTCATAGCTCTTGTAAAAAAGTGCGAGATATGACAATAAAATTATTAAAAATTGAGATTCTTTACTTCTATTCAACGAGTGAATACTTCATTGATTTTAACTAATTGTTGAATACTTTCCTTAACATAAATAAAATAAGATGGATAAACACAATCTGACCTATTATCAGATCAGCTCAATACAGACCTAAACGGATCATTTCTTTCCTCTTTTTTTTTTTTTTTTTTTTTTTTCTTTAGGGTGATCATTTCTTTTTCTTATAAATGAAATATGAGATTTCACTAAGATGTGGGTAAAGCTTATTTCTTTTCCTTTATTAGCCATGATTTTGCTCTATCCATTGTCTATCATCTATACCTATTCTCTTCCATTTTTGCCCCTAAGAATCGGCTAATTATACTCTATACTTGAGGTGCTCTTCGCAAGTTTCTTTACTGAAAAGACCTGCAATATCATTGCGTGCATAGCTGACAAGCTGAGGTTCTTGTTAGGATGGGAATCAGAATCTCGACAAATAGGCTTGCCAAACGAATGCTTAGCCAGCTAGCTACGTTATTGGGCCCAGAGCCCACGTCCTTGCCTACCAAGTCCAGTTAAGAAATTAGCTTGTAAGATCAGCCCGCTTTCTAAAACGAGCTCCTCCACCGCGAGTACTAATAGAGGTTGGGTCCTACCTTATGAGTGTGGGGCCTAAGTAGAGGAGCTCCGGCTTGTGGAGTCCTATGGACGATCTGTTTGCCCACTTATAGGTTTATGTTTGGTGTACGGATTTGTTAATTTTGAGGTTGAAGTTGATTGATTTTTTAAAATTAGTTATAATTTATATTGATTTTTTAGAGAAAAAAAATAAAAATTAGATGAAAACCTTAAGTTCAAATCTGAAAGTCAAACATACCCTAAGCCTTGAGAGGGGAAAAAAAAACACACACACAACACAGAGATGCTACTTGTACTCTTTTATTATTATTTTTTAAAAATTTTAACGGATATAGCTCTCATTTATTAAAGAAAAAGAAAGAACTCTTATAGTTTGAACATGAGAGTTCTTGTCAAAACCCTTCCCTCTCATTCTAATAATATAATGAAAATATACTTTTGATCAACACATTTCATGTCAATATATGTACTCTTTGAAAACCGAAATTTTTTTAACTAAACACCTCTTTTGTTAGTCAAACGTAATGGACATAGAAGAGCCAATCGTCAACTTTTGAAATAATAATGACAATATTACTTCTAGGTTAAAAAAAAAGAAAAAAGAAATGATACCTGATTAGCTAATTTTACAAATTTAACTCATATTTCAACAAAGAGCAAGAACGTAAATCAAATTTAAGAAAAATTCTAAACTAGTTCTAATCAGGGGGAAAAAAAATCATTGAGACATGAAAAAATAAGGTGAAAAAGGAAGATTCAAATTTACAGGAATACTATAATAAGACCAAGGTTTCGAACTTCCTAATGCTTAAGCGTTAAATACCTTAACAAGGTCGATGCATAATTTTAGTATGATTATTAACCATAAAAGGGGCCTATGGGTTTGTTTTGAGATACCGCGTTTGACAAACACACCATGGAATGTGGTTTGGACTTTGCATACCGAAGTCGAGATCTAAGCGTGGTGGCACAACAAGGTGGTCCACGATGATGAATGTGTCGCGATGGGATGGTGTGGGACCAGGCGGCCGGGGATGTTTTGCGACAACATTCTTTCACTACTAGTGTTGTCAACCACTCCGGTGTGCGACAACTAGGTCTTCGACAGCCGATTCCATTCACAAATGCTTACTTTTAGTTTAGGGTTTGGGGATTTTCCTTTCTGAGTGTTCGTTTCATTTTAGAAATTTCTTTTCAATGTTAAGTGTTTTCACATTTTGTGATCTTATGGCTGAAACTTATTCAAGTCAATGGTTGTATTGATCACACAAATCTCATGGTTTGGATCTTATTAAACAATATCTCTAGCTCAACGACTAAGTTTAATTATGCATTTTAGTCCTTATAAGCACCACAAAAAAAAAAAAAAAAAAAAAAAAAAAAAAAAAAAAAGAGAGAGAGAGAAGAGAAGAGAAGAGTTAAGATATGGGTGTCAATGTAAGGTATATTTGTTAAGGGGGTGTTTCTGTAATATTAGCAGAACATATGGAGTGTCAATGCAATTCTTTCCCAAAGAACCAAGGTATTTAAATAGTTGAATAATTCATGTAGGACAAATCAGTCTAGATGATTTGGTATTCTGAAAAAGAAAAACAACAAATTAAAATTTTTTTTTTATCATCCTTATATTTGGAAGGAATTTAGTGTTCTTTTATTCCCAAAAAAAAAAAAAAAAAATCTGAACATTTGTAATAATACTAATACGGATAGAGATGACGCCACCTATATATACCTATATATATATTGGAGTCAAATCAAGATAATCTATATTGTTCTTTAGTTAAATATATATATATAAAGAAATAAATTAATAAGTATATTTGTTAATTCCAATCAATGATAACAATCTTGATATTGATCAAATAAGCACATGTCTAATCATTAGGCCTATCTTTTTCGAACTAGAATAATCTATAAATCGAATTTAGGTCTTGTGCCTCCATTGACCCATAGTCCACGTGGTGTGTACCTACAAACCCAAGCAAGCGTGCAGAAATATCGCAGTTACTTTAAGAGCTTCCCAAGTAATTAGGCTTCAAGAAAAGAGAAGTTCCTAGTTTACAAAGAAGCTAAGCTATATATATATATATATATATATATATATATATATATATTGTATAAACAAAACTCAGCATGTATAAATGAGCAACAAACTAGCTTGCAAAAACATGTATACACAATTTAAAAAAGAAAAAAGAAAAAAAAAGGTGTGTTTCTTGAAAGTGGAGTATTAAATTATGAGATTGTATTGAAGCAAAAGATGAAACTTGATAATTAGCATGGATAATTATTTTTAAAAACTGAAAAATCGGTAGTCCTCTAACAAGGAAAATTTATTATTAGCTAAAAGGGTATAATTAGCTTATAAGTACTAGAACTTTAAGCATCTGTTTTCGAATCTTCAATTCGAATTGATAAATTAAACCGATTGATGTGTGAGACAGGAGAAAAAAAAAAAAAAAGAATGTGGTTCAAATTTTAATAGAAGAAAAAATCAACTTAAAAGCTCTAGGATCGTAAGTGAACTGATCAATCCAAAGATTATAGACACAACCCTATAGTTCAAATGGAGTTAAGAATATAAATATAACTGATCTTTGAGACGAAAAATAAATAAGTGTGGTTCAGATTTTAATTAAAAGAAAAAAAATCCAACCCATGTGCCAAACGTAAAAGCTCTTGGATCATATGAATTGGTCAATCAAAGTTACTTGTAATGCATATATATTTTTACCAAATTTTGGATATAGGTTAATATGTAAATCTGACTAAACCTTTGGGCCACTTTGAAATTTTCTCCAAATTAAAACAAGTTAATAATAGTCACATACAATGGTATAGTCATTTCAACGAGTGAAGTTGAATCTGTGATGGGGGTTTAGAAATCAATCTTTATTCCCTACCCCCTCACAACCCCAACTTGTCTGTGTCTTCTTTTGTCTATATCTCACAGACACATAATTGGCCTACAAGAACAAATGGGTTTGGAATTTTGGTAGCCTCATCTATCAATGACCCGGTGGAGAAAAAAGGGGACCCCAAAAATTTAAAAAAATAAAAATAAAAAAAGAGAGAAATAACATATAATATAATTAATATTACTGGCTTGGAATGAAAAAGACTTTTCTTTATTTCCTTATTTTTTTCTTTCGATTGGAGTGACAGGACACAAAAGCAACAATAGATTTTTATTTTTATTTTTTATTTTTTATTTTTTTTTTGTATTTAAGGAAAGTACAACCGGCAAACTCACTAACATTTTGACTACAAAAGACCTTTAAGAGGAGGAACTAGATGGATCTATAAGTGAATTTCACTAAATTATAACTTTCAGGTAATTATTTATTATAACAAAACCTATAGACACTTATAAACCACTCGTTGTTCTCACTCTCCGCAAAAAAAAAAAAATTTAAAAAAATTTAAAAAAAAAACGACGACGACTACTTAACAACAGTAATTGAGAGGGAAAAGAACATCTTCTCATCTCTGTTCTCTTAATAAGGTCCCCCACAATGGTAGTCTACCACCTCCTCTAAATAGTTATATGCTGGTCCTAGCTAGGGCACCTCCTTTTCGAGAAATTGCAGAACATATGTACTTCAACTTTCTCTACTATATACTTTTATTTTGGCAACTGTAATGTTTTTGCTTAGCCAATGAACAGTTCTCTACTTATATAATTGCTACAAATTTTATTGCAAGTTGGTGGATAGCATGCGCTTAAAAGATGGGGTTTGAATACATAAAACACCATTTTTGGTATTTGTGAGAGAGGGAAAATTTGTATAAAAAAATGATAGACAAATCAATTATAATCTCAATTTTTAAGTATTACTTTATGTAGTATGTGATGAGTTATTATTCTTTTATTAGTTGGTGTTAAAATATTATCATATCAATTTGATCGTATTTATCAATAAAAAGATAATAACTCAACGTCACGTGAGTTGATACTAAAAAATTAGGATTAGAACTAGTGTTCCTAACACTATTCATTTGTTTAATGTTTTATGGCAGTCAGGAAAACTAAAGTAGTGAAGAGTCCCTTTTCTTTTTTTTTTTTTTTTTTTTTTTTTTTTTTTTTTTTTTTTTTGGCCTTAAGTTATTATATCTCCCACGGCATTCAATGGTTGCCTTGACGGGGGTTTTTATTTTATTTATTTTATTTTTAAGCAACAACTTATTTTATTTCGATGGTGGTAAAAAATCTCATCAATCAGGCCTTTTAAAACAATGAAACTTCATCTTTGTTTGACACAGTTTTAAAATGCTCATATTAAAAATTTCATTTCAAAGTATAATCTTTTTAAATTGGTATTTGAAAGAGAAAAATGAGTGTGATAGAGATTTCGAAACAATAAAAGATTAAGTTGCATTTGTATCTTTTTAATTTAATTTTATGTTTTTTGAAAACATTAGATTCAAAACAATGTGTTAAACAAGAGCTTCATTTTATGCATGGACGAAGCCACATACATATGTGAGTGAGGGCATGTTTTAATTTTACTTTTAATTTTTGAGTAAATTTTCACTTGTATTCTTATTTAATAAGAAAAATTGAAACTTTACCCTCATTCAAAATTTAGAGTATATAATAGAGTCCCTATTATATAGTGCCAGCTTTTGATTTTATGGATGTTAAAGTAAAAAAACCATGTTAGTTAGTCTGTCTCCTATCATCTTGTTATGTAAAAATTAGTAGTCTAAAATGTGTACATATATGTGTTTATATATATAGGGCTAGTAGAGTAGCTAGGTGGCTTTAATTAGAGTCCTCGGCACCTGATCAGGCATCAACAATTTCTTAAAAATGTGCAAATTCTCAAGATATACATATTAGGGGGAAAAAAAAGTACATACTAGAAATTAAATACTAATAGTGACCCACCTCTTAATTATAAGCTTTTGAAATTATATTATATATCAGGTTACATAAACATGAGAATTAGTGAACATTTTTTTTTCTTTTTAAAATCTAATCACTGAAATCTTGGACAAAAGTATATAGTGTATTGTTTAAAGATAATAGAAGAAAGTGCAAAGAAAAACATCAGCAAATTAAAAATTAGAGATGAGGAGGCTAAGTCAGAAAGCAATTATATATGTGCTTATCATGATTTGGATTTACACACACAAATAAATATATATATATATATATATAGGCTGTATATCAAATTTTTTGACCCGATTAATTATCAGCACTGCCAATGAACATTCTTGACCTACATGAGCTATATATAAACCTTTGCTGGCAGAGATCGATAAAGCTATACACATAAAGGGAATCTTATAATACATGATCTTTTACAAAATTCCATTGCCTCTTACACACGTCACAATCATGTCGTCGTTTTCATTGTCACAAATCTGGGTCTCTCGTCCGTGAAAAGGAATCCCTGGAAAATTAACCTTTACACATATGTTATTTTTATTATTATTATTATTATTATTTTACCTAATGCTATAAATGATCATCAAGGGATTTACTAACAACTTAGAATTCCAATTAATACTTGCTGTTTAGAATTCGTTGGAGTCCCAACATCGGTTCAACAGATGATTCGAGTTTATTACTTTCTAATTTTAAATGCAAAGTTTTTTTCAACTATTTTTTAGGATCCGTTATTGCTTGTTACAGGGTTTGTGTTCGCTTTGTTTCGGATAGTGCTCACTATAGGGTCGTCCTTATTATTATTATTTTTTTTTCACCTTCTTATTGTATTTTTTATTTTAATAAATTGAGTTGGGAGTTTGGAACGGGACGAGGTCTTTAATATGTACTCATCTAATTAAGATGTTCGAGTTCCCCTTTAATGTTAGTTTCTGATCTCTTCTTATTTAAAAAAAAAAAAAAAACAATTGCAGTTTGGAAATTTATCTTATTAATTATCATTTACTCCCGATTGATGGTCAATTGGCGGGATGGTTCTTGTATTATAGGTCTCATCGGTAGCTTTCAAACTCAAGCTTAAATTTTGTTCTTCTTCTTCTTCTTCTTCTTTTCTTTATTTCCTAGGGCGTGCAAGAGGTCAATGCAAGTAATATTATCATTTATATATAATGTTAAGCATTAATGCGCAACTAGGATCTTTGGCGGTCAAAAATCGTTGGTCACTTTTAAGAGCTACTGAAATTGATATATATGGATAAAGACATTTAGTAGCTAATTTGGTGTATAACATATATTTGTACATTAGTAAAGTCATTGGTAGATTTTAGTCAAAAAGGCAAAAAAGAAAAAGGCTAGCTGCACACAAACACACACACACACACACACACAGAGCACACATGAGTACTTGGTGGTGATGTTTCTTTTCCTATGGTTAGGAATATATGTCGTCCATAAAGTTAGGACCATTATTTTCAACGAATATGTTTATATATCCTAGTGGATCTATTCAGCCCTGTAAATTTTTAAATTTCTCAAAGGAACTCTCTCTCTCTCTCTCTCTCTATATATATATATATATATATATACATACACACTATCCTCATTTCCCTGGTCACCAAAATTCCTATACAGTGCTATGTTTTCTACACACTAATAATGAATGTTCATAATATGTGCATAGTTTATAAATTATAAAATTTGGAGGGAAGTAAAGGAATTCAGGACAAAAAAAAAAAAAAAAAAACAGCATGCATCTTTTTCTAGCCTTTCAGATTTACCAATAGCCATGAATATTAGGTAGAGTTTTAATAAAAGAATTATTCTGAACGGAAACAAATAGGAAAAAAGAAGAGAGCCTCATGTGTATATCTAAGAACGGGAAAATGATACACATGAAAAGAAATTAAAGTTATTTTAGTTTTGCAGAATTTGAAGAATTTAAAATTGTACGTTTAGGATTCTTATGATTGATTTTTTATGATCTGTATCATTACTCGTAAGAATATTCATATGCATGTGTGTGTGTGTGTGGGGTGAGAGAGAGAGAGAGAGAGAGAGAATGAGAGCTAATGTTCTGTGTTGATTGTGCTAAAATGTTCAAATTGCCATATTTATACCGGCGGCCAAAATCCGGGTCAATACCAGGAAAAATATCCCTGAATTATAATAAGGTTCTAACACCATGCCAAATGTGTTCGGAGAAGAAGAGCAGAGCAATGTGTCGAAGGGGCTCCATGTTCCAGTAATTGGTGTAGAAAGATGTTCTTTATGGTCAAGGAAGATAGGTGTTATTTACCTAATATACACGTAGACCGTCAAAATAATTTTTTCAGGAAGAGTGATTAAACATCGTCAAGATGTAAAGTACTGTTAACTGACATCACAGGTTAAATATGGTACTACGTTATATATATATATGCTTCGATCGTCTTTTTAAATTCTGTGTTTCTGAAATTCAACTGGAAAAACTGGATAAGGGGTTACATCAAATTATAGGTGCACCACAGACCACATACGTAATTTACCATATATATATGGGATGAAAAAGAGAGGGGGAAAAAAGGATCAGTTCTTTCAAGGCGCCTAACTATAATTGCTACAAATATAAATAAACATATATAAATGTATCACTTTTTCTTACTTTACCCTTTGTCTTGCATTAATTAGCTAAAAAATATGATAATTCATGTTCTAATTTGAAGGTGATCGACCTTGTATATAATTTTACTAATCTAGTGGGAATGTGCTAAATTTCTCTAATATCTTTTTATATATATATATAATAAATGACTTTCAGAGTAGATAACTAATAATACAGGAAGGATAAACATCTCAATTAGGTTAGCACCCAAATCTCAACAAGAAACGATAATTTGTTTCTTAATTAATAGCAATTTCTCTCTTCATTTATTTTATAAAAAATGTTCTAATTAAAAGGTTGAACAACTTAATCTATTTTGTTCACTTTTATTTGGGAAAATTATATGCTGTATTTGTCACAATTCAAGAGGAAAAAATAAAAGTAGGGTGGAATGAGGAATGGGAGACATCCTGATTACATTATATAACCAAATGATAATATTATTAGATGCAGTGTCATAGTCATTCTTTTATAGTGTACCTCCTATTTATTACCTTTGTCTTTTGCCTCTATTCCCTTCTCCATCCCACTTAATGCTCCTTGTGTTCCTACTTGCCCTCATTACCTTTTTGTCACTGAACTTGCAGCTCTCTCTCTCTCTCTCTCTCTCTCCCCCCCCTCCACTTGTTATTAGCTAGGGTTTTTCCTCTTTTTGAGGATCGCCTTCTGTACAAATCTGTTATGCTCAGTCCTTTCATAATTGGCCCAAGGAAATTGGTTTTTGATCATATTATTGGAAGGAACAAAATTAAGAGCCACCTCTTAATTTCAAGAGTAGCTCTCAAGGGGATTGCCCCTTTTTTCTCCATTTGATCTAAGGTACCTAGATCACAAACAGGTAAACACACACACATATATATGTAGTTTTGTCCCTGTCAAGCTATATACAAATATAGATATATATATATATATATCTCTACAGGTATATATATGTTACTAAATCTAATTATGTTTTCTCTGGTTTTGTTTCTTTTTTGAGTAAGCTAGTTAAAGGTTAAAGAGAAACTATAGATCCCTTTAGGGTGAAGCTCTTATAAGAGCTATGACAAATTAGGCTTAACATTTGTGATGAGACGATCTCATGTTTCACTAATTTGAGACTAATTTTTCTTTGTTATGACTACTTTTATTGTTTTTTTTATTATTTTTTTTTTGCTAAATCTTTGTTATGAGACTGCTTATACTAAACACAAATTTTCTTGTAAATGACTAACTCTTTTGAAAGGGAAAGAAAGAAATCGGAAACGAAGATTAAGGAAGCATGAAGATTGCAGAAGGTCCTTGGAGTTGTGATGATAATGAGGAGAGAGTCTTGAGAGTTGAGAGCTAGCTAAAAAAATTTTTTTGTTTAAATAAAAAATAAGAAGGAAAAAAAAAAGTGGAAAGAAAAAGTGACAATCTTCAGATTGAGGATCTGTATATTTCTTTAATCTGAATATACAAAGAGATAGAGATGATACACAGATATGAGGAAGGACACAGGGGAAGCAGATGGTGGTTGTGGTGGTAGTTAGGGATGTAAGGGTTTTTTTTTTTTTTTTTTTTTTTTTAAAGAAAAAAAAATCAATTCTCAAATTGTAGAAAAATAAAATATTAAAATATGAACCTTAAGATAACATAATAATCCTGACTTCCATGAGTGTTCCCAGTAATTTTCTTGGTTAACCCTAGCTATTACACAGATCCAAGTCCCCTCCGACGTCTATAGCATCACAAAAGGAAGGGGGAAAAAAAAGAGAGAGAGAGAGAAGAAGAAAATTAGGAGAAATTAAGATTAAAACCGGACTAATTAATTAATAAATAAATTTCTCTTGTAACTTTGTTAATTTTGTTAAAAAATGTTAATTATTATTAAATAAAATGCAATAAAATGTTCTAATTGGATTTGGCAGGTACCAAAGAGGCTTGTATAGTAGAAGTACAAGTGAAGAAGAAAATGGCATCATCGAGCTCCTACAATTCCCCCTGCGCAGCCTGCAAGTTCCTGAGGCGGAAGTGCATGCCGGGGTGCATCTTCGCGCCGTATTTTCCGCCGGAGGAGCCGCAGAAGTTCGCGAACGTGCACAAGATCTTCGGCGCCAGCAACGTGACCAAGCTGCTCAACGAGCTACCCCCACACCAGCGGGAGGACGCCGTCAACTCCCTCGCCTACGAGGCGGAGGCGCGGGTGAGGGACCCCGTCTACGGCTGCGTCGGCGCCATCTCCTTCCTCCAGCGCCAGGTCCAGCGCCTCCAGAAGGAGCTCGACACCGCCAACGCCGATCTCATCCGCTTCGCCTGCAACGATCTCCCCCCCGATCACCACCTCGCTCCTCCTCCTCCTCCGCCTCCGCCGATGAACATCGCCGCCCGCGGCTTTTACCACCACCATCATCATCAGCAGCAGCAATCTTTCTCTCAGCTCTCTTATTCTCTCCCATGGAATGAGAATAATTCTTCTGGAAATGTCAATAATGAAGGAGGAGGCGGAGGACACATATGAGAAGACTATATTATACCAAAAAAAGGTAATAATATAATATTAATAATAATTAGTTAATTAAATCCCATCTAGGGTTTCTCCTTTGGATTGGTTTTGGTAATAATAATTTTGTTTGCTTAATAAGTTTGGTGAAGAGGTTTTCTAGCCTCACGTGGAGGAGGAATATCACTGAATATATATCTGTACTACTAGTCCCTGCTATATTTTCAGATCACTACTTGGAGTCGTTGTTTCTTATAAATAATATTGTTATAATTTTTCAGGGTACTTTTGTTTTGGTGGGTTTTAGTTATTATTATATTATTATTATTTACTAAAACCAAGGAGTATTTAAATAAGGAGGACTCTAGAAATGTGTTTTTGTTATAAATTAGTTGGGATTATCATGGGGACCTAAACAAGGCTGTTATAGCTAGAGAGCATATATATATATATATATATATATAGCTGTTTGTGTATGTGTCATGTATAGCTCTAAGCTACTTGGATTTGAGCTCTCTTATTGTGTAATTAGGATTGCAGCTCTCAAGGCATTCGCATGCGGAGTTGACATTCTGTCCACATTGTTTATGCTTAGAATAAATAAAATAAATAAAAACATTGCCTTTTTTTTTTCCTTGTTAATTAAAAGAAGATTCTTGAGCCTAAAGTCTAGGGCTTAGTCCCCTTTTAAACCTATGTATAATATGCTCGCTTTTGCTAAGTTTCTTCTTTGTTCTTGAGGACCACCGTTTTTTATTTTCTTAGATTATGGTACATAACTCCAATTCGTTTATTAATTAGCTCATTTCACAGCCTTTGCCTTTGTTTTGAAAAAGAGCCATATGAAAGTTTATTTATTGAGGTCGTGGGAGAGAAATATATACACCCACCCACACACACACATATTGCAGAAAAGCAATAAATGGCTTCTTAGCTGTTGCTATTCTTGCGTGATCATCTTATAATCCGAGCCTAACTTAAATAGATATATAATTTCCATTCTAATATGCCAATAACATGTTTCTATCTTTTATATGCCTGTAATAATATTAGTACACTATGGAAAAAATTTTGTGTGGTAGGAATCATCGCACTTGTTACTATTGATGCTGTACTCCTAAACTGTAAAGTATTCAACTCAATCATATTTACATATACATGTACTGAATTTATGTAGTAGAGTAGTGTACGGTAAAACAAAGTTTTAGATGTACTTCCATAAATTAATGTCATATTTATTTAATATGATATAGTAATTCTCCATTAATTATTATAGTTTTAACTTGATTTGACGGTTCAAATTAATAGAATCTTCTTTCATACTAATAGAGTTTTCTTCCATATCCTATGTAATATATATTTTCTCCCTATATTTTCTCCCTATATACAGCATGTATTGCACCTTTTTTTTTTTTTAATTTTAAATATAGTTAGTTGTTCTCATAATTTAAACTTGAGATCTCTTCCTAACCAATCCTACCGCTATGCTACTAGCTCTAGTATATCTTTGAATGACTATCCTTTTTCACTATTAGTTGTACTTAAATTAATTTTTAACTGTCTGATATATATGAGCAGTTTTTTGTTTTGTTGTAGGTGGTAAATTTCTACATTAACACTTACAATCAGACAAATAATGAAAAGTAAATCCATTGCCTACCTCTCTAGTTCCTATCAATATTAGTGAAAAAGGATGCTTGCCGTAAAAATCTCCTTTAGAAATATTCATTATACATATAATTTTGCCCAACCATAACACATTAAATTTGTTTTAATTGTGTCTTTCAACTTTTTTCTGCTTCTAGTACTACTACTCTAACTTTGGTCGAATTATGGCTTCTTTATCTTGTACCCTATCATAGAGTAGTAAACACGATCTGTTGCTTTCAGAATTATATATATTTATACATATATATATATATATATATAACTTGTTTATGTGGAACACCACTCCACCTCTCATTTCTAGTAGCAGATATCCGAAACAGTAGCCAAATCACAGTTCCTTTCTTTTATTTGTTGGGTCCAATTTTGATCACCAAAAGTTTATGTGTAGAAGTTTTTATTTTCTCCCATGTAAACGTATTGATCTTCAACTTTTCCTTCCCCAAAACCCACCCTTTCATGAACACTAGACATTCGCCAGACATAACAGTGAAAACCTTAGACAAAAGTCTCCTCACAGTGAATCCCCCGGCCCCCTCCTTTTTCCTTTCTCTCTCTCCCTCTCTCTCTCTCTCATATTATTGTGTATTTATGCTTTATAATACTATTTGAATATATGTCTTATTTTACTCAGAAGTTTCTTGCATGCATGTCCTAGATTTATACATATATATATATAAAGCTCCAATGAGAAAAAAAACAATGTCTAATTTCAAATGAAACAAAATTAAGAAAAACAAATTTCATATATGTAAAAGCATTCTTCGGTCATGATTATTTTATTATCCCAAAACGGAATCCAAAAAGGGAAAAAGAAAAGGAAGATTAACTATAGAGAGTATATAGTGAATCCGTTTGGGATAGCTTTTTGCTTGTGCTTTAGACAATAGAAAAAGATAAACAAAAGCTTATTATGTATTTGTAACCATATTTTGAAAAGAGTTTTAATAGATTAAAATATACGAAAACCCTAATACAAATTTCAAAGTCTGCTTTTTCAAAAACTATATATATATATATATTATTTGTTTTTTTTTTCTGAAACTTAGGGCCTGTTTGGTGCACAAGTTCAGTTTGAATTGAGTTGAAATTTTTAAATTTAAATAGTAATTTTTGTTGATTTTTTCAGAAAAGATAAAAAACTTTTAGGGAAAAGACAAAAAACATTGTGAAAAAAATACAGTTTAATTTAAATCAAACTTACCACCAAACAGGCCCTTAATGTTCTCAAGTCTTGCAGAGATAAGAAGCACCTATATATAACATATCATTTGAATCTTTTTAGAAACAGCTTTTGAAGTCATAAATCCAAAAGTAACTTCTTATTACGTCAAATAACATGTCCATTAATATATATGTTTACATGAATTCAGAAAAATTCATTAAAAAAGAAAGAAAAAAGAAAAATTAGGTTTAGGGTTTCATAACACCGTAACCAAAAAGTGTTTCAAAGTCAGGAGCATCATATCTCTCACTTTTTCCCCCCAACTAAGCCGTCACATATTACTGTTAAAAACTTAAGTTTAAACCGAAGCGCACATGATTAGGCATAGAGTGAGAGAGGACTTGCAATATATTTCCTTGTGTATATATATATATATATATATAAACTTTCCACTGTGCATGTTAACTGTGCCTTTTCTTTTCATCCTAGTCTCTCTCATGAATTCATGTGGTTTTCTTTGCTTTAATGTGAAAGCAGAGCAAAACGTTGATCACCACTTTTGTTTCTCTCTCCTCTTCCTTTCTCTCTCTGTCTCTTTAACACACCCGACATAGAGACAGAAACATAGCTACAATTGTCACTGTTACACATAAAAATCAAGAAAAAGTTAAACTGTCCTTTCTCTCTCTCTCTCTCTCTCTCTCTCTCTCTCTCTACCACTTTCTCTCACTAAAAAAACACACACGCACATATCTACCAAAAACTCACTCTTAAGTAGTACGCACACACACACGCTAAACACAAAACACAAACACACGCGCAGAGAGGCTGAATCGTATCTGGATCTGAGTCTGAATCTGCAGTTGCCTGGCTCCATTGAGAGTCACGTCTCTTGTCATCGAATTCATCGTCTCTCTCTCCCTCTCTCTCTTTGATGATCTCCCTCTCTGTATTTTGTCAGCCTAACTTAGATCCTCGAGATCGCCAAAAACCCTTTTCCTTTTCCTTTTCCTTTTTTTCCCTTTTTTTTAATTTTTTTTTCCTCCATCTTTATATTTCTTGGAAATTTTTGGGGAACCAAATCCAACTTCCTCTGATCTCATATCCCCACCACCATATCCCACTTCATATAAATATATATAAATATTATACATTGGCGGAGCTAACTGTAAATGAGTGGTAGCTGCTGCCTCACTAATTTTTTATTTTTCTTTTGAAATAACTTTTAATTTTGATTTTTTTTTTTGGTTATTTAAAATCAGTTATTTCATGTAAGATCCCAATAAAAACTTTAAATTTTCTCTTAATATGTCTGTTATTTATGAGACCACTTTTAGAGATTTAAAAAGACTGACTTCGTCACTGTATATATAGATATATGTAATGATATATGTATGAATGTGTCTATTACACTTTAATAATTGGAATGTGGACTTTTATGCGTATAATCTATTGGAACTGAGATATCATGCATGTATTGTACATGTACTGTTGGGTTCAGAGGTGGGGGGTTCTCAGATAGGCCAGTGAATAAGTATAACTTTTCTGAAGTTTTTTTTTTTTTTTTCTTTTGAACGAAAAAAATAGAAAAAGAAATTATGCAAAGAAAAATGAAAAAAGAAACAAGTTTTTCTTGTTAAGGCAAATTGATGGATATTAATTCAGAATCCATCACACCCATCAATCTTCTCTTGTTCTGCAAAGACGTGGGAAAGAAGCAATGAGCAGGTGAAATTTGCAGGAGTTCCCATTACAAAGGACAAAAACGACAGCAGGACGTCGTTGGGGGGGGAGGGGGGGGGGGGGGCGGGGTTGGGGGCTTCATCATATAAATATTTATGTGTGTGTGTGTATATATTTATGTATTTGCCTCCCCTTGCAAGTAATTTGTCTAATATTACGTGTTCCACCATTTATATGAACAAGGACTCTGAAACTAATTGCATTTTTTTTTCTCTCTTTTTTTCTTTTTTTGGGAGTGTTGATGTAGGTAATTGAGAGGCTACAAATTCCACATGATACCCTCAAGAGTTCAGAAGTTACATATATATATATATATTATATATACGTTTAAATAGTATTAATTATCTGACAAGTATTTTATAAGCCAGGAAATTAAAATCCCCCATAGATCACTTTTGATCAAAAGAAAAAGAAACTCTAACTCAAAAGAGGTTAAGCTATATGTTTGGTAGAGTGGAAAAGGAAGGGAGAAAGGAAGTTGGTGGAGGAATTTTAAAGAGGAAAATGAAATTTTAGGTTGTTTGGTAAAGTGGAAAATTAGACGAAAATTGTAAATTCACGTGCCACCAAATTTTAATCTTTACAAATTTGGAAATTAAGAAAAAAGGGATGGAAAAGTTTGACAAAAAAAGGTCGTATGTAAAATAATTATGCTAATATTGATCTCTTATTATCTTATGAGAGTATTAATACATGAGACTTGATATTTTGTTTGTTTTCTTTCTCTTCTATCAAACAATATGAAGGAAAACCTCACTCTTCCTTTTTATTTTCCTCATCTAGGTATTTTACTTCCCATTAACCTTTCTCTTTTCCATTCCTTTTATCAAACATAACATTAAGAACCATGCATGATGACAAGTAGGGGCGGAGTCGCCTATGATTAAGTGGGGATTTCAGGGTCAGTGTAATTTTATTTATTTTACCTTTAAAATTTTTATATTTTTCTCATTTTGTCATTATTATAATTGATTATCTTTGTATAAGCCTTTTTAAAAACTTGATAATATATGGATTTTAAAAATAAATAAATAAAAAAAAAAACTTAATGTTGGCCCTCATTTAAATATAGACTGATTTTGCTGATGACAAGTCTATACGATAGGGAACACCATGCGACACTTTTCTTTAATGGGAATAATATGTGATATATACTTAACATTACAAGAAAGTTGTATATACATACTGATGAAATATGGAGTACGTTAAAAATCATTTCCCGACAAGATATTCATTTCAAATTAATGATCAAACGCAAAAACAGAGCCAAATTGATCAATTTGTTTTCTTGCTTCTTTATCATTTTTTTTTTCACTACTTCTACATATCCCCTTCTAAAAAGAAAGGATACACAATCATAATTTCTAAAGAAGAATTCTAATCCCTAACCAATATTCCTGACTTTGTCACTAACGATCTTTTAGGCATTTGGTGTGCAAGTATCGGTCGGAGTATACGTTCACTTCTTTAAGCATTTGTAACCATATAAGCAAAATTGGTATATAGTTATATATGTATTATCATATTGTACTTATGACATATGTATACAAATATATGTGTTTAATGCACTTTAATGATCAGTTTCCAGAAAAGAAAAAGAAAAAAAAAAAAAAAAAAACACAGAGAACACATAAATGATAAGTGTGTTGTTTCGTGAGGCGATGAAGATAACTGTGATTCTTATTCCTGTCATCTGGTGCAGTTACAGATCTTACTGCTTACATATGGAAATGCGGGGCCTGATCAGAGAAAACAAAAGAAGTTGTTTTTTTTTTTTTTTTATTGGAAAAAAAAATCCAAAACTAGTTTATCCTGGGCTCCACTGAGAAGTTATTATTATTATTATTATAGCAAAGCAGACCACCGAGAAGTTATTTTTCCCCTTATTCCTCAAGGCTTTTTCAGTCCCACAAATGTCGGTGATAATATCCCTGAGCATGTCTAGGCCGCATGATATACACAGGTCGTGTGTCTAGAAGAAGATTTACCAAATAAATATAATAAAAAAAATAAGTGATTGGATAGAGTACTTAATTAAAATCTCGAAGAATCTAGGAGTAATGAAAAAAATAGTTGTGAGGTTTAATTGTACCTATGTAATAAAGTCAGTTAGGTGGTTTGTAAGCAGAATTCACAAAATACAAAGTTTAAATCTTCTGCCTTAAGTTTTTTTTTTAAAATAAAGTCAATTATCATATGATTCTGGAACTCGAAAATGATTATGAACAGTTTAAAGAAAAGAATAAACTTAATAGCAGAAAAAAAACTATATATAAATTAAGCACTTTTGATTAAATGAAAATATTTATTATATATAGGTAAAAGATTAAAGATTCAACTTAAAACTTTTTGGTGGAATAAAATCCAAATAGTTATATTCACTTGGTGCAAAGTAAAGGAAAGAATGATTTTACCTTTGAATGAATAATTGCTATGCAATTAGTAATTAATATATGTGTGCTTGACATGAAAGCACTGGATAAGTTAATTCCTTTCACTGTTCGTCCAAAATGTGTGCCTTTTCAAAAGAATCCAGATTTATTGTTTAATTTCTAGGGGTATGAAAAGAAGCAAAGAAATGCCTAGCCTAGCCTTTTTCTTGGTTTTTTTTTTAATTTATTTTTTTTATAAACTTAATGCGTGCGAATAAAGGAAAAATTAACAGTTTATTTATAGTACCTATATATGTATATGCAAATTTAGTATTTAGATGATGATTTTTTATTTATTATAGCTTAAATATGCAATTAGAATTGATCGTTGAATTGTTTAATGCCAAATATACTATTGGTACTGTCCTGGAATTAAAATTTCTCAATTATAACACAACAAACTTTTTTTTTTTCCTTTAAATATGAAAAGGAAGCGCAAGCTAATATTTTGCAAAAGAAGGGAGCTAGAAATATCTCAATCCCATTTTGATCTCTTACTTTTTAAACGTTGCAGAATTAACCTTAATCCATACTTTATTTTAATTTTAACTCTTTAGTCAGTTGGATGATTAAAAGTGGTTATGTAAAATAAGAATGTTATTCTACTTGCACAAATTTAGTGTTATTTTCTATCAATAAAAAGTCCATTTGATAGTGTCATAAAAAAAAAAAAAAAAAATCAACGTCACCTGCATATTTTGTCTTTTTTAACACCTTATTAATGAAAGGATAATGTTATGATTATCAATTATAATCTCAATTTGAAGTAGTAATACACGTGACTGTGAGTAACAATTATGATAATTCATATACTACATAAGTTAACATTCAAATATTAAAATTAGTTTGCATTTAGAACAAAGGTTTGAGATAAAATTTTTAGGTTAGAGTTTGTTGACTTTTCAAAAACTAGTTATATTTTTGTTGACTTTTCAGGAAGAAAAAAAAAAAAAAAAAAACAGAATTGAGATAAAAAAAAAACTTAGATTTAAACCTAAGTTTCAAACATAACATTAGAATTGATGTACCTAATATTATTATTTCCACCGTTTTTTTTTTTTTTTTTTTTTTTTTTTTTCCCTCCTTTGACCTTTTTGGAAAGCTAGATACCTGAAGTCCTAAACGTCTATAAGATCATTGTGACAATTTGTTTATCAAGTAATTCTTAATCTTCTATCACCAATAACTTTATATAATCCTTTTAATTTCTCCCCACTAATAATTCAACTATTTAAAATATGTTTGATATATCCACGTTGCTGTTGAGAGAATTTGAACCCACCCATCGTTTTATGCTTGTAATTAACAATAATATTACGAATACGTAAGAATGAAGCAAAAAAGTATTCAGCAGAATATTTTGCAAATAACGACAAAAGTCGAGTCCAAATTAAAAAAATTATGTTATTTATCCATCTTTCGGCAATGATAAGCATCAACAAAATTATAGATTAAGCACTGGCATCGTCGTCGTCGTTGTCATCATCATCAGTGATATAATTAGGATTTATTGGCAGGGGGTTAAAAAAAAAATTCGGTCAAAATATTAGGTCTATTAATATTTAATTATGTTTTTAATAAAACTATTTTGTTTCTTAAAATTTAAATTGTTTGCTCAATTAAATATGAATGGTTATATTTACACCCACAATATTGATAAATATCCATACCTTATAAATGTTTCTTAATATAAACATAGTAAATCTATCATTTTATAGATACATTTTATATAATACCACATTTAACCCTCTCATACACCCACTTTTATTTTAAATTTAATTTATTTTGTTAAAAATAAGTTAAAAAATCTAAATAAATAAATAAAAGATATATTTTCATTCTAAAAAAGAAAAGATAAAGTATCTCTAAAAAAAAGTAGAGAAAATAACAAAGAAAAAAAAAACTCAAGTAATGTCTAAATCAAAAATCAATAAATGTCATACTGCATTTAAAAGAATACATAAAATATAGAATCATGTAAACGAACATAGTAAGAAAAAATAAATAAAAAGAATGATCATATTTAAAAAAATCACTAAGAATCATTTTCAAATACTAAAAGAAAAAAAAAAAAGAAAAACATAATAATAATGAATTAAAAAACTAAAAATACATATTTTAATAGTTGTTGGCTCTTCAAGAGACATCTTTCTTTTATTTTTATTTCACTTGAATCCTCCATTGAAATTTTTTATGTAATTATAAAAATTTCTTAAGAAAAGAAATTGATGAAGAACAATTTAGAGTTTAGAATAATTTAGAACAATTTCTTAAGATTTTTTTTAAAATATATATTATTTCCATTCATGGTGTATATTTTTAATTATTTTATTGAAAAAATATTTTCATTTACAGGTATACGGGGATATAAGTATTCTTAATGGTTTTAAGGTAATTTTCTTATAGGGTAAAAATACATTGAAAATATTTATTGACTTTGTTGGGATATTTATTAATATTATGAGTGCAAATAAAATCTCCCTAAAATATTTAAGGGATGCCAAGACTAATTTATACACATACCCATTATATTAAATTAAAAAAAAAAACCCACTATATTGAAATTAAAAAAAAAAGAAAAAGAAAAGAAAAAAAAAATCTAAGGAGGTGGGGGGGCATACCCCCCCTCCCTCCGCCATTGATCATCATGACCAAATCTAGCTAATTAACTTTAGTGCGGCTGAAAAAATATTTTAGGCTTATCATACGAAAAGGCCAAAACTAATTAAATTCAAGATGATAGATAGAAGAAGATTTAGAAACAGATTGTCCCAGAATATATATATATATATATGTATGTAATCAAATATATATTTATATATAGAGAGAGCGAAAGAGAGCATGCATCAGACATATTTCATATATTTGTGCCACTCTATACGTAAATATAACACACACAAATCTGATAGATTTGTAAAAATAAATTTTTTATACAAGGTCTTCAAAACTCAAATCCTTTTAAACTCTAATTTTACGTCTAGTTAATGTGAGGCTTTTTACTCACAAACATATATACACAAATATATATAACATATTTGTATACATAAACATATTTATATATATGCATCTTTATCTATACAAATATATATATTTATATGGATATTTAGTATATTAATATATATATATATATATATGTATATACATATTTGTGTATACAAATATATATATATATACACACACATCAGTGTATACACTGATCCGAACCCTTCTTTTATATATTAATTGATAAAACATAAAATAGGGCCACATTTTTATTATATTATTTCATGTGAAAAGAAAATACAAATATATATAGAGGTTGGTCACCTAATTAAAACCCTAATTAAGAACCAAAAAATCCTCCAAAAAATCCTTTAAATCAAATCCAAATATCTTATTAATTATCTTGTCAGTTAATAATTAAAACTATAAAATCAAAAAAATCTTCAGGAAATGAAAATAATCATTGATTTTAACATATATATATATATATATGTATACAAATATGCATATATATTTGTGCATACAAAGAATCAAATACACAGGACCGTGGTTTATATACCTACTAGCAAAGTAGAGCTTTGAATCAGGTCACATGCAGGACTAATTATAAAAAGGGTTTATGTGGCTAACAGTATATATAAATATATATATATATATATACACGTATTTAAATTAATATATTGCACATGATGCCCTTTTATATTTTATGCCAAAAGCAGTCATCTTTCTAAGATTGCCAATGATGATCATAGTCATAATGATAGCCATACAATGCGGTTATATAAACAATCACAAGATTATGGGTTAAAGAATTGGCTCTTTTTTGGATACTTATATTCCACCTTTAAGCAAGGATTTGTTTGAGTCAAATTCCATTTCATTGGAGCATAAAGATAATGTTCGCAAAAATCTTCATATATATAGTTATGAAGAATACAATTACATATATATATATATATATATATATGTTTATATACATGATTTTGTTAATTCCAAAGTGCAAATATATTCTTATGAGTAGTGATTATGGCCTTCCCTCCAAATTTATTATATTATATTACATTTTTTTAATTCTTTTTTTAAGGTTTAGGGGATAGGAATACTAGCCCAATTAATCATGGGTGTAGAAAGTGTTGTTTGGAAAGTGGCCAAATTTTGACTTGAGAAAATGACTCGCGCATGAAGTTGCACCATCAAGGCCCATGGTTTTAATTGTTTTTGTATTTTGGTTAATTAATTGATTAAAATGCTAATTAATTAATTAGTTTATCTTAATTTGATCTTAAGCGAAGTATATATTCGGGAGTTAATGGGGGTATATTGATAGCATGTGCTAATTATCTTTTTTTACTGAGGCACTGATATAAGTCTACATCAAGTACAGTGCTTAGACTGTGATTATTATAATAGGTCGGATTAGGGAAATGCTAAGTGATAGATGACTATACTCACCATTATCAATATTTTGGATTTGCTTAAGCTGTTATGATTCTTAATTTCTTACACTCGTGTAGCCAAAGTTATATTCCATTTCCGGAAAATGGAAAAAAAGGGTACTTCATTCTATCTTAATACTAATGCTATATTTGAGGCAAAAAAGTATTAAAATAGTGTATATATATTATAACTTGTTCTATTGTGTGTACAATGTACAGGACTATTTCAAATGCCATGTCTTATGATTTATTATTATAAATTTTAAACTTTGAAATTTATAATAGTGAATTTCTAATGTGAAAAAATGATTTCAAAATGATAATGTTATATTAATTATAAAATAAAAAATCAACACGTAAATTAGAAGCTATCAAATATTAAATCTGACACCAGATACAATAATATCAAAACTAACGTTATAAATAACCTGTATGGAATATAATAGTGGCTTTCCTTCTCCAATACCAAAATTGAGTATTGATCAATTAATTTAACACGACTGAGAAGAAGCTCAAGG
Organism: Ficus carica; assembly: GCA_009761775.1. Taxonomy (NCBI): domain Eukaryota; kingdom Viridiplantae; phylum Streptophyta; class Magnoliopsida; order Rosales; family Moraceae; genus Ficus; species Ficus carica. The sequence goes on along the minus strand of CM019744.1, from coordinate 4,468,234 downwards.
ATATACACAATTATACAAATGCAAGCACCGTTTCCTAATTGTAGTTATCGTGGTTTTTCTATTAATTTTGTGCTTTTTGTTATAGTCCTTTATGGTCAATCATATAATTTTACCTTCTAATTTTAGTTATTAGACTAATTTATTCCTTTATTTAGAAACTATAAAGGTATCTTTGGAATTTGAAAAACTAATTTCATTTTCATCCTTCACGTTCATAGTGAATGAAAAAAAATATATATGGGCGAAACAACATAATACCCTTAAATAGTTTGTGGAAAAAAAAAAAAAAAAAACATTTTACCCATTAAAAAAAAAACATAAATATCATTAAAAATATTGAATTCTATGTTTTAAATGCGTTTAAAATAATTTACATAAATTCTCTTGAATTTTTTTTTTTAATTTGGTCTAATTATATTTTCCCATTAACTAAGAGTCTACACACACACACACACACTTGTTTTTTTGTAACAAAGTGTGCCAGAGATAAAATTGAAACAAGATTCAAATGATCATTGTAGTTTTTAAAAAATAAAAGGATAAATCAAGTGATAATTAATAGTATAAGGATAACTGTGTGATTACCCTTGCCCTTAACAATGTTTTCTTGTCATTTTATGGTTATTCTTATTTGACGTCGTTCTTCGGTAAATGGCGTTTATTTGGATTATTAGCACCGCTCATTGTCGTCTGTCGTTCTTCCATTCTCATTGTTTGCGGTTATTGCCGTTCCTTTTTATTTTTGTCCTTTATATTCTTTTCTTGTAGTTTTATAGTTATTCATGTTTTGATACCCCTTTTTTTTTTTTTTTTTTTGGGTTAATGTTATATATCTGGATTTACCGCTCATTGTCGTCTTCCTATCCTGTTTTTGTAGTTTACCAGCTAATTTCGTTTGTTTTGGCAGTGTCGTTTCTTCTTATCTTTTATGGGCTTCTTAATTGTGTCATTATGTCGTTTGACTTTTCCTATTTTCAAAGTAGATATTATTTGTCGTTTTCCAGTTTGTTGTCGTTCTGCAGTTAATGTCGTTTTCTAGTTCATGTTATTCCTTTGGAATATTATTGTCGGTTTTAATGCTCTTATCGTTTTCTAGTCTGATTTCCTATCCTTGTATGTCGTCGTTCTGCAGTTAATGTAGTTTTTCACGTCAGTGTCGTTTTTCTGGAGTATTGCCGCTTGTTGGTTTGCTTTCCTATTTATGCAATTTTTTGTTTGTGCGTCTTTCCCGTACTTCCATTCGTGTTGTTTACATAACCCTTGTCGTCGGTTTAAAATGTTGATGTTCCTAAACGTTGTTTAGACTCGAGACCCATCCACGGAACGAATATTGTTGTCGTTTTTTTGTCATCTTGTCGTTTGTAAATTAGCTGTCATTTGCAACGTATTGACCTCTGTTAAGCTTTTATTTTCATTTTCAATTTTTTCGGAGAGAAATTGTCGTTTACAATTTATTACTTTATTTTTCATGAAATTGTGTTTTGTTCTCGTTTATTATCTTATTGTCCTTTTTCTAGTTTTATGATGTTTCTTTATAATGGAAGGAAATGGTTGTCGTGCTGGTGTCAAATTATCGTTTTTCAGTTATCTGTCGTTTATACCTTTTAATGTGGTTTTTAAATTATCGCTTACAATATCTTTTTGTCGTTTCCATAAAATTGTGGTTTGTTCCTGTTTGTCATCTTGTTGTCGTTTTCTAGTTTTATGTTGTTTCTTTGTCAATGCCCTCTGAAGCCTAAACCAAAATTTTTTTTACATTTGATGTAGATTAGCATATGCAGGAAACGTCCAATTTGTGTAAATAACAAAGAAAAAATTTGATGATACGGATTATACATCTAAATAAAACAAACAAAAAACAACCACACAAATATTTTCTTATATTCGAATAGGAAAAACAGGGAAAAACAAAAGAATAAAGGCTTGGGGATAGAGATGCTCTCTCTCTCTCTCTCTATCTATCTATCTAATCTATCTATATATATAAATATATATGCATATCTGTTTATATAGATACAGAGAGATTCTGTATTAGTAAAAAAGCCACTGCCACGTTTGGGAAAACAAAAATGTTAATAATGTAATGGGTGGGTCTATTGACACCCCTTATTTTACTTCTCTCATCAACTTTTTAAAATCACTCGCCATAATAATTTTAGAGTTAAATAACTATTTGTTCCACCCTTAATTTCTCCAAAAAACCCTTATAAATATTTTTTTTCTTTCTTCTCCCATTACAGTCTAAAACCCTGTACATTTTTTTCCTTACTTTTTTTAAATATTCTATTTTGTTGTTATTTTTTATTTCATTTCTATGAGATTTTTTTTAAGAGAAGATTTTTTTTATTTTGTTTATTATTATTCCTATTTTTAATTTTGTAGTTTTATGTTATAACTAGTTTTTTATTTTCAAAAAAATAACAAGCAAATGGAAAACATGTATGCATGATGTAGATATATAATCAAATATATCGATTTAATTGGTTATTCATTTTAAAAAATTGAGAGATATGGTTAGAAATTCATGCAAACTCTGAATTATGAGCCTTTTTTAATTATCTAATAAAAGTATTTACCAAATTCATAACATTTTTAACCATGCTTGTGGAATACTCAGCTTCATTAGTATATTATCCTCAAGTTTTAATGTCTCAAGAAGAAGTATAACAAATAATAAATTCAAAGATTTTTATCTCAACATGTAAACTGATAAAGAATAAGTTCAGTACGTAGTATATTATTCTTTAAGTTTTTATTGTCTTAAGAAGAAGCATAACAAAGAATAAGTTCATGGATTTTTATGGTAACATGTAAACTAATGAAGAATTTTTATTGGATATCTAAAAAGAAAAAAAATGAAAAAAGAAATCTCATGGGAAAAAAATTTATAGATAAAAATAAAAAAATTGTGCAATGATTTAGATTAAGTATGTAGAGAAAGAAGAAAGAAAGAAGTTGAAAGACAAATAATTTAGTTATAAAGGCTTTTTGGGAAAACTAAAGGGTGAAACAAATAATTTTTTAATTCTAAAATTAATTTGTTGATAATTTTAAAATATAGGTGAGAAAAATAAAATGAGGGGTGTCAATAAACCAATTTTAATCTTAATGTAATACGTATCATTTCCTGATGCAATTCCCGCCAAAACTTGATTAAAACAAAAACAAAAAACAAAAAACAAAAAACGACGTCTTTCCCATGCATCTCCTACGCAAAACAAGTGTCACCGCCACCCTCCACCTGTCCACTCCACCCTTCTCTTTTAATCCCCACTCCCACCGCCACACTCACCACCTCCACTCTCTCTCTCTCTCTCTCTCCTATCTTTCTCTCTCTAAACCATTACAGCAAACCTCAAAGAAACCAGCTTCAATGGCGGACTACCAACGCACCCAACAACAACAGCAACAGCAACAACAACAACAAAGACCAACTGAGGCCATAAGAGGGCTCCTGCCGGAGAAAGGCCCGTCGACGCAGCAAATCGTCGCCGTCGTCACCCTCCTCCCTCTCGGCGGCTTCCTCCTCCTTCTCTCCGCCGTCACCTTCTTCGCGTCCCTCCTCGGCCTCGCAGTCTCGACGCCGGTTTTCGTGATATTCAGCCCCATCATCCTCCCCGCCGCCTTCGTGATCTTCATGGCCGTCGCTGGCTTCCTCACCTCGGGGGCTTGCGGCATCACCGGCCTCTCCTCGCTGACGTGGCTCGCCAACTTCGTCAGACGGATCGCGGCCAAGCTCCCCGAGCAGGCCGACCAGGCCAAGCGGCGCGTGCAGGAGACCGCCGGGTATTTGGACCAGAAGGCGAGAGAAACGGGCCAGACGATCCCGACTAAGGCCCAGGAGGTGTCGAGGGCCCAGGATGGCGGTGGACGGCCAACTCAGGAAGGTGGCCGGGCCCAGGAGGAGGGTAAGGCCCAGGAAGCAAAGAAAACATGAACGAGTAAGAGGATCGTTTACCACTTGGACTTGAGCTTTAGCCACTCGGTTTTTTGTCGTTTTACTCCCCTTTTTTATTTTTTTTTTATTTTTTTATTTTTAATGTGAGTTTTGATATAAAAGAATTAAAATGTTATGGTTGAGAGTGAGTGGTGACAACGTGTATACATGTTAAGCATCTGTCATGTGTAATAAATGTGTACATATGAGAAAGTTCTTTTATGTTTGTGCTTTACTTTGAATAAATTAAATAATAATGAGCTTATGACTTCGTTTAAAATTTTTTTAATCTAGTTTATCCAATTCCATGAGAGAGATAAATTAAAAATTTTAAATCTAATCAAGCAAAGTTTCAAAGTAGACTAGTAGTTTTGTATTAGGAACATACAGAGACATGATCTAAGGCATTATCAATTGTCACCAGTCATGAATGTGTGGGATGGGAATGGATGATCTGACCATCTTCCACTCCATTGGATTGGAACACTTTATGATGATTTTCCTTTCGATTCTATTCCAGATGGATCAGCAATCACTCTTGAATTTGGGGGAACGTGACTTTCTATGCAAAGGAAAAGAAAAATTAGGGAGGATGCAATAACATATTTTGCCACCCTCAAGTAGAGGAATTAGCAAATTTGAAGGAAGAAAGTAGTTAAAAAATTCCCACATCGACCAAAAGTAAACAAGATGAGTGCAATTTAACAATATAACATTTGACTTCACACTTCATATCAATGAAAAAAAAAAAACTTGTATTGAAAAGATAGTACTAAGAGATTATATAAATGTGTTTTAATGAAAACAACTTGTTCTTGAATGAAAATATTCAAATCCGTGGGATGAATGAAAATATCCAAGTCCATACCAACAATTTGAGTGCTTTTAGATCCCATTTTGGATCACACCACAATGTTTCCATCTTTTAAAAGTAATTAAACAAAAATGTAAAATTAGAATATTGAATCATCATTAAAAAAAAAAAAAACATGATATCTCTATTTTTTTTTTCCATTTAGAAAGCCGTATTTGTTTAAATTTTTCCTCTTTTTCACATAATATCTCTTTAATTTCAAAAAATAGAAATCTCTTTAATTTCACAAGACTACAATTGCATTTCTTTTCTCAATGGATCTCCATGTTATATCTTTCTTATCATTTCTTATCTATTATAGTGTTTTTTGAATTTCATATTATTCATTTTATTCTCTTCTCAATAAAATCTACAAGTTATATATATATATATATATATATATATATATATTTATATTAGAAAAATAGTGGAGAGTTATGTTTTGAGTTCCTTTTTATAATTTTATCCACTCTAATATTAAAATTGATAATTTTATAATTACAAAACAAAAAAATTATCAATTTTAATGTAATGGTGGGCATAAATATAAGAAAGTGTTAAATTTATGACATTCTTGTATGTAACCTTATTTCTAACTCATTTTTTATCTAGTTGCTAATATTGCTTTTTAAATTTCATATCATTGCATATAAGTAAATAAGAAAGAAAAAAAAATCTATGTGATAAAAGAGGATAGGAAGAAAATAATTTTTTATTTTTTATTTTTTATTTTTTATTTTGTTTGGATTTCCTCTTCGAATGCCTCCTCTTTTCTCTTAAACTAAACGATCATAGGTCTTTAAATCTTTACGGCAATTCAATCACCTCTCTTCATTTTTCACTTCTCCGTCCTACCAAATAAGCTCGTAGGTAAAAGGGAAAGAAAGCTACATAGTCCAAGTAAGTAATTTAAAAAGGAAGAGCGGAGCCTTTTTCTCTTCTTTTATTTGGTATTTTATTTATGAATTTCCTACTATAATGGCTCAATATTAGGAGAGGTTAAAATAAGTTATTTTTAAAAGATTTAAAATCCTTAGCCTAATCTATTATCTCCAATCAAATAAATCCTTAGCCTAATCTATTATCTCCAATCAAATAATCGTGGATTTTGAAATCCTTCCATTTTATCTGTTTACAAGTAGTGTTAGAATTCACATGTCATATTTTCATTAGTATATGCAATCTATTGATGTGGTAATACTTTAAATGCTTACTACTTAAAGAATAACAACACATATGCCAAATATATTGGTACTCAAAATTTGATATTAGATTTAATGTCTCTAACATTTTTAATCCGTTTACTCCTCTTTGATTCTACCTCCTACCAAACAAGCTCTTAGTTTTAAGATACAAGAGACAAAATTAGGGTTTTAAAAAAAATATATATTCCATCCTCTCCCAAAAAAATAATAATGGATTTCAAAAATGCTTCCATTAATTTGCTTATTCCTTTAAACAAGATCTTAGTTTCAAAAACCAAGAGAGATTTCAAAAATCCTTCAACTAATCCACTTATTCCTTTAAACAATATCTTAGTTTCAAAAAGCCAAGAGACAAAATTTTGGTCTTTGAAATACATAAATATGTAAATATATATACTAATACACACAAAATTCCTCATGGGGAAAGCACTTAAATGACATAAATTAAAAGATCATTACACAAACATGATACAAAAAATTAATAATAAACTAATATGACACAAAATTAAACTAAAGTTAACTAAAATTTATATCATGTTGGTAAAAAATGAGGAATTTGTGTCATGTTGGTCAATAGATAAAAAAATATGGTTATTTAGGTAATTTTATCTTAATTTTAATATATTAATTTATTTGTTATGCACGACATGTCGCTTCTTTGAGAATTAAAAACAAAAAACAAAAAACAAAAAACAAAAAACTTGTCAACGTCCTATATCAAGTAAACGACTAGTCGTTTTATTCACGATGTCGTTTATGCAACACGTGCACTTGATCTCACCACCCTTCCAATTCCAAAGGGAAAGTCCCAACAAAAACGGCTCGAAGACGACGAAGAAGAAATTTCAAGACCCCGAAACAGAGATCTCACCCGCGCAAGAAGAAGAACAAATTCATCGAAAACTATTCGTCAAACAAACAAAACCCAACCATTTCAACTCGAATTCCTCTTGTTGTTCGTTCGATCTTCAACCAGATCAATCTCCGAACTCTCCAGAAAAATCCGATAGAGATTCGCCCACCGGAATGGCCGGCGCCGCCTCGGCGCTCTTCCTGCTCGACATCAAAGGGAGGGTTCTGATCTGGCGCGACTACCGAGGCGATGTCACCGCTTCCCAGGCCGAGCGTTTCTTCACCAAGCTCATCGAGAAAGAGGTTCTGTAGATTGCGAATTTTCGAAAGTTTACTTTTTTTTTTTTTTTTCCCTTCGTTTTAATATTGGAAAGTTGTTTGTTTGGATTTGAATCGGTGGAAATTGAAATATCGGAAATTCGGTTTACAGGGAGATCAGCAGTCTCAGGATCCGGTTGTGTACGACAATGGCGTCACCTACATGTTCGTACAGCACAGCAATGTCTACTTGATGATCGCCTCACGGCAGAACTGCAACGCCGCTAGCCTATTACTCTTTCTTCACCGATTAGTTGATGTACTTTTCCTTTTTTTTTTTTTTTTGGAGAATTGTTTTTAGTCGTTGATTTAGTTGATTCAATAAAATTTCAAGGATTTTTTTTTAATGTAGGTTTTTAAGCATTATTTTGAAGAGTTGGAAGAGGAATCGTTGCGAGATAACTTTGTGGTAGTGGTAGGTGTTTCTGAATATCATTCTGTTGTGTTTTATTAGATAAAGTTGATTTATTTATTTATTATTATTCTTATTTTTTGTGATGATTAATTTGGTGGGGAATTTGGAATTTTTGGGCAGTATGAGTTGCTTGATGAAATAATGGATTTTGGTTTCCCTCAATTCACGGAAGCTAAGATTCTTAGTGAGTTCATCAAGACTGATGCTTACAGGATGGAGGTTACCCAGCGGCCGCCCATGGCCGTTACCAATGCGGTTTCGTGGCGTAGTGAAGGGATCCGGTACAAGAAGAACGAAGTAGGTTCATTGTGTGTTTGTTTGCATTTGTATGTTCTTGTGGGTAGTGATTACAGGATTAAGTGACATGAGGGCCGTTTTCTTTTTTGTTTCAGGTTTTCCTGGATGTGGTGGAAAGTGTGAATATACTTGTGAATAGCAATGGACAAATTATACGTTCTGATGTTGTCGGGGCATTAAAGATGAGGACCTATTTAAGGTACTTGAATTCTCTTATTCTAATCAGGCAATCGTTTGTAATCGTATCAAAAGTTGTTTGGATGGTAGATCATGGATATATCTTGAAGAAGCAACTACTTTTTCTGAAATTATGCTTTATCCTTTAGGACTGAGAGGCGTTAGGGTGTCTGATTGTTTGAATTTGGATGATATACGTCTGACATATACACACAAATCCATATGACCCTGTTATCGTTAATAAGGCTTAAGAAGATTAGTGAGGGGGTTAGTTTAGATAGTAGGCTGTGAGGGTATGGTTAGTAGTGGAGGTTAGTGTAACTGATTACTAGTAGTTGTTAGTAGCTTGTTAGGGGATAGGTAGTATAAAAGGGGGTTGAGTGGTTATTGGAGGGGAAGGTGAATGAGTATCATGTGATTGTGAGGGTTTGGCTGAGGCCAATGGGAGGCTCAGGGGTAGTCAAATTCCCGCTGTTACCTTCCTATTTTCCCTTGTTGTAGTTCCACTTTGATTAAAAAATATGTCTATATTTCTGGGTTCTTATCAGACCCCTTCATATGGCGTTGGTATACAGTTCACATCCTCCTTATGAGTTTCTACCTCATTTTAGTTATAAGATGGCAGCAATAGGAAGTTGTAGTTGTATTTTTTTGGATTAAAGCTATATACCAACAGAAATGAAATAAGTTTGGAGCAATTACAGAAAAATAATTTGGATTTTGTCTTGGCATGAAGAATATGAGTATTTGATTTTGATTTTGTTAGGACTTAACATTATTCATTATCAGAAGAAATAATATGATTTTGTGGGTAGAATGCACAGAGCAATACTGACGCAAAAGCTCCCTGTAATAAAACAGTTTCACAGAACCAATTCCCAAATCAAGAAGGAAAATCGCCCAAGCGGCGCTGAACACTCAAAGTTTGGTTGTAAATCACTCAACTTAGTTTTCTTTTATTAAACTAGGGCTTATAACCCAATTGAGTACAAATGACGGTGCGTAGCACTAAGCTAGAAACAAACAAAACAACTATTGTCTTACTTAAAGAAACGACAAACAACCAAAAGCAAACACATGATTATATATTTTTAAGGAAACGACAAACATAAGTGACGGCCTCAAATTGGTCTTTCCTTAGCTAAAACACTTTCCCTGCATCAAATACCACTGCAGAACTTCTAATTTTATCTGATCTGGAGTCAATTTTCCCCACTTCAGTCACGTTCTGTTTCTGTACCTTTCGGATCACCAACGTTTGAACTGTTTGTCTTTTCTTTCCTTCTGATCATAAACTGTGTAATTGTATTTGTGTTGTTAATCGATTCAACCTTTCATGAATAATGCAGCTAACTTCCTTGAATTCTTGTAGTGGTATGCCCGAGTGTAAGCTTGGCCTGAATGATAGAGTGCTGCTTGAGGCTCAAGGTCGAGCAACGAAAGGGAAGGCAATTGATCTGGATGATACTAAGTTTCATCAGTATGTTGTCCAATCTTCATTTTATCTATTTGTTGCATCTCTGATTTTGTTGCGTTTTCGTTATTGTGGGCTAGTACTCTGTCTTTTAAGCCACAGTTTATTGTTGCTACTTTTTTCCTCTAACTTTCTTTTTGGTTCATCTTAACCTGTCAGGTGTGTACGGTTGGCTCGATTTGAAAATGACCGAACTATATCCTTCATTCCCCCTGATGGATCTTTTGATCTGATGACATATAGACTCAGTACTCAGGTTCATTTCATGATTTTTGCCCCTTTACTAGTAAAATCTCGTTTCTTTTCTTGTTAGCCTGGTTAAGTCTTAGCAATGGTTGAACTTTTCTTGCGATTAACGGCCACCTTAAGTTAAATCCTCTTATATGTGTGTGAATTCTTACTTTATTTTATCTTGTTTTTAGGTAAAACCTCTTATCTGGGTGGAAGCACAAGTTGAAAGGCATTCTAGAAGTCGCATTGAAATAACGGTAAAAGCAAGGAGCCAATTTAAGGAGCGGAGGTACCTATTTTTATATGTTCCTTGTTCTGCGTTTGTCTAGATTCTAGGTTCCATTGGATAATATGGATTTGGGCTCTAAGGAATTTTATGATAGCCGTATTTCTGTGAGCTGTTAGTGAAGTTTCTGATCTAAAGTTTTTTATCCTATATGGCACAGCACTGCAACAAATGTTGAAATCGAATTGCCTGTGCCTTCTGATTCAACAAATCCTAATGTTCGGACATCTATGGGATCTGCTGCTTACGCTCCTGAAAGCGATGCCTTGGTCTGGAAAATAAAATCCTTTCCTGGTAACAAGGTGGGGATCTTATACAGAACAGAGTTTTCTTGTTGCATACCATTTGTTCTGTTCTTGATTACAATTTCGTTGTTTGTTCAACTTATTTGTATATAGGAATATATGTTGAGAGCGGAGTTTAGTCTTCCTAGTATAACTGCTGAGGATGCTGCTCCTGAAAGAAAAGCGCCTATTCGTGTGAAGTTTGAGATACCTTATTTTACTGTCTCGGGAATTCAGGTGTGTTATGAACATTCCCATATGCCCCTATGGAATAAGTTTTCTTTTAAAAATATTGAAAAAAGGTTTCTTTTAGACTTCACTGATATGCTGTTTTGGCATTCGGATTTTATAGGTTCGCTATCTCAAAATCATTGAAAAAAGTGGGTACCAAGCTCTTCCATGGGTGAGATACATAACGATGGCCGGCGAGTACGAATTAAGACTGATTTAAAGGCTAGACTCACATGTGTATATTTTTTGTATTCATGCTGAGAAGTTCCGTTTTCTGTAATTTTTTGTAATACTAGTAATTTCTTCTCTGGTGATCTTCCGGTACTCAAATTTTGTTGAAATGTATGATTTGTTTGTAATGATGTAATGGTACCAAGTTTATCTTCCGTCAAAAGTTTTTTGTGGGGAATTGATAAAAGGTGAGAAACAAGTCAATTGTTTTCATTTCCATGCTTCAATATGATTCTAAGTTACGTGGACAAAAACCACCATTTTATATGTTTCCCTGTCAAAGACGAATAAGGAGATAAAAAAGCTATCAAGTTTAGTTTTTTAGTTTTTTTTTAGTTTTTTCTCTCTTTCAAAATATATTAATAATAACAACTTCTTTATTATTATTATTATTATTATTATTTGGAGAGAAAGCTTTCAAGAAAAAAGACCATAAGAGCAGAAATAAAGAAAATGATATCAAACACATCTTCAAGGACAATACTATAGTTGCCAGAAAAATAGTGTGAAAATATGAAGTTTGATGTATAATCTTATTTTGTATCATCATATTAAGCTTTTTCGTAAACGAAAAAAAAAAAAATTTAAATAGTTTTATTGTGATTAAATGAAAAAATTGACATCATCAGTTAATAATTATTAAATATACTTCATGTCAATACTAAACTTGTTGTGCATAGAAGTTTGGCGTATTAGTATTGATACTATAATAATGTTGTAGGGAAAGCAGCATTTTATGTCATTATCAAATTTGTTGTCAATACAAGATTTGGATATTATGTTGCAACTAAAAACTTAGTGTATGCAAATATACATTTTATGTCATTACCAAATTTGTTTGTGTATGCAAGATTTGGGTATTATACATTTTATGTCATTACCAAATTTGTTTGTGTATGCAAGATTTGGGTATTGATGTTGCTACTATAATAATGGTATTAATGTTGATACTATAATAAGAGTGTATGCAAAGATACATTTTATGTGATTACCATATATGTTTGTGTATACAAGATTTGAGTATTAATATTGGTACTATAAAAGAGTGTATGCAAATATACAATTTATTTCATTACCAAATTCGTTTGAGTATACAAGATTTGAGTATTAATGTTGCTATTATAATAATGGTATTAATGTTGCTACTATAATAATAGTGTATGCAAAGATACACATTATGTGATTACTGTATATGTTTGTGTATACAAGATTTGAGTATTAATGTTGGTACTATAAAAGACTGTATGCAAATATACACTTTATTTCCATACTTGTTTGTGTATACAAGATTTGGTGTATTAATGTTGATACTATAAAAGTAGTGCATGCAAAGATACACTTTAAACCATTACCATATTTGTTTGTGTATACAAGATTTGAGTATTAATGTTGTTACTATAATGGCTTGTTTACTTTTCAGGAATAGGGAATCGGAATGATGAATGTGCATCAACCCTATGTTTACTTACATATTTTTATCCTGAAATGATAGTGAAATTGTGTGGGGCCCATATTAATTTGGGATTGAATAAGGGGATTGACAATCCCAAGCCCCCCATCGGATTAGCACTCTAAGTTAAATTACTACTTTGCTCTCAACTTTACTTTCTTGTATGAGGATTAAAAAGGAAAAGTAAAAGATCGAAAGAACCCTAATTTTTTCATGCTTATTCACTTTTTCTTCTATTGTGTTTTTAAATTTTTTAATGCTACTTTTTTAAATTTTTTAATGCTCATTTAAAAAAGTGAGCGATAGTAAATCAACTACAAACAAAATTTTGATTTTAGAAATTTATTTCAACATTATTTTTTTTAAGCAAATTTATATTTCAAAAAAAGTTTAATATTTACTAGAACAAACTATTTATCTCAAATTTTAACTTTTTTATTTAAAAAATAATCTTTATAATATAATAACTATTAATACATAAAAAACTTATCTCAACATTATGTTTTTAAAAATATATACATATATTTCAAGAAAAAAGTTCTATAATTAGTAGAACAAAATAATTTCTCAAAATTTTTTTTTTACTTTTTTTAAGCACAAAAAATAATCGTTTTAGTATTAAAATAATTAGTATATAATCTACTTGTTTAAATTGAAAACATAAAACTGAAAGGGTATATAAGTAAATTTACAATAACTGACTCTGATTATTGTTCTAAGTAAACGGATGAATGTGATTGATAGTGATTCTGACTTCAATTACTGGAACTCAAGTAAATAATATATTCTGATTCCGAATCCTGACTCTGAATCCAGTTCATTCCGAATCCTACTCATTCCGATTCATGCTCATTCCGATTACGCGTAAGTAACCTGTCATAATAGTAGTGTAATCAAAGATATACTTTATGTGATTATCATATTTGTTTGTATATACAAGATTTGAATATTAATGTTGCTACTATAATAATGTGTATATATGGATGCATTTTATGTCATAACCATATTTGTTTGTGTTTGCAAGATTTGGTGTATTAATGTTGATACGATAAAAGTAGTGTATGCAAATATTCACTTCATGTCATTACCATATTTGTTTGTGTATACAAGTTTTGGTGCATTAATGTTGCTACTATTATAGTAGTGATGCAAAGAAACACTTTATTTCATTACCAAAATTTGTTGTGTATACAAGATTTGTATGTTAATGTTGCTACTACTATGGTAGTGAATGCAAAGATACACATTATGTCGTTACCAAATTTGTTGTGTTTGTCTGGATATGTTAAATAGATTTAGCATGATCTCAATGGATTTTCTTTCATTATTTTATAACTGTCAATTTCATCCTTGGTTTTATAATCGACTTCTCTATAAATACAGCCTCAATATTTCAAAGCAAACGCATCAGTATGCTACAAGTTGTATGAAGCAAAATGCTAGGAAAGGTCATTAGTTGTCTTGTTTTCAAAATATTTCTACTAGTCATAAAGAAAAATGTAGAATTTTGGAGCTCAAAGGAAGGTTAAAGTTACCAGAAAGAATCCATTGATATACAGATAGAAATGGGTGGTATGGGAAAAAATAACGTGCGGCTAGATTTGCAGGCGAAGCTTCTCCATTGTGCATCCTTGGCATTGTGCATCTTGGCATGAGGTAAATTTTGTAAACTTTTTACAAGTGATATATATATATATATATATATATATATTCCTCCCCCCCACCTCCCCCCCCCCCCCCCCTTCCTCTCTCTCTTCATTTGTGAACATATGGATATGGAAGACTCATGCTTAGGACTTCATAAAATTGTACATAGATTTAGAATTATCAGGAGGTAAAGCCTAGGGCAATAACAATATGAATGTTCTAATGGTCGAATTCCATTTTCACCACAAAATAATTTAATCGGTTTTGCGATAATTTTGCAGATGTTCTTATATTTTCTTGAGCAGATGGGGTTGCAAACGTTTTTAAACGGATGCAAATAATGAGGCAAATTAGGAACATGGTTTGCAAAGATTGGCAAAGGATTAACATTCAGCTTTGCAGAAATCGGAAGTCCATGGAGGATGGAAGCTATGAGAGTATACTTGCGATGTAAAGAAAAAGAAGAGCAGCGAGGAAGGTTCAGAGAGCTAAGCCAGATAAAAAATGGAGGAGGATTACAGGGAAAATGGCTTCTAACGAGGAGACTGCATTACTGCTTTCAAAGGCTGTTACCATTTTCCATGTGAGTGTTTTCATCATTTGTCGCTAACCATATATGTTAAATATTTAAGAAAAATACATATGTCTAATCCACAGTCTCTACATTTTGATGTTGAGGACTCATAATTAGTTTTCTACAAAGCAAATAAAAAAAAGGACATATTTCATAGAAATTTATATGCATATATATATATATTGACAAACGGCAACTCCTTTATTAAAAAAAAATATATATCAGAAAATAATGGAAGGATAAACGTGGAATAAAAGAAGTATAAAATTCACTATTTGTTTAAATTTACAAATATTATAAATAAGTTTAAAAGTGTTTACTTTAAAATGGGGTCTAAAGATGGTCATTTGTGTAATAGGGAGCCTTTCTTTTTTAAAGGATATACAGCCTAGTTATAGTGTTACTTACCGGTGAATTCTTTTATTTGTTCCTAATCCGTGCTAAAAATATTTGTGTTCTCCTCTCCCGTTTTGTGTTATTCTTTTCTTATTTACTTTCTATAGAGTATCAAAGTGATTATATTTAAACAAGTTTCTGATCCTCCATGACTTACTACTCTACTTCTTTCTTATGTTTTTATCCATACATGATAGGTAAGTAGGATCCAATTTTTCCATAGCGAGATGTTAGGAAAAAGTAATCTTGTTTTGAAAATATTTTTCCACTTAGGGCAACGCTTATCCGTGTAGGTAAAATACTGCTCCAAGTGCAAGGCGCTTTCAATGATTTCCTCATCAACTCTCTAGCTAGAACAAGAAGCCGCGGAAAGGGCTACGCTGTGGAGATATCTGCCACGAGGACATGAGTCAAAATCATAAGATTTTCATTTGGGAGAAGTTCCAAAGTGATGAGGGACAATCGAGCTCATAATTTTGTCACGAGCTGAAAATATTCATGTGGAGTAGTTAGGGATTCAAGGTCCTTCCAATACTTCACCGCCTCTTCGAATGCCTCCACGTCTAACTGATTTCATGCTGGTAGGACAAGTCTCTTGAGTTTGGGGCTCCTGCAGTTTTCTCTTTCCAAGTGAAACTTGCTAATTTAAGTGAACAAGTTGCAATTAGTCATGTTAATTAGTCACCCTCTCTTACAAGAACAGTTTGGGTTCATTTGGTTTGTCTATTTAAGTTAGAGTTTTGAAGATATTATGATTAGAGTTGAGTTGAGTTGAGTTTTAAAAATGTGCGTCTGATTGATCAAATGAACTATTTGGAGTTAAAAAGTGTAAAAACTTAAAATGTGCTAGGAAAAAAAATAGCAATGTGGATCTTATTTCATTGATCCTCTCGATATTCTATGCAATTAAAAAAAAAAAATCATCTCATTCGACTTGATTATTTATTTGTTACTATTTTTATTATTATTATTATTTCTGTAACTCCTGAATTGTAAAGCATGATGCAAAATGGAATGAAGTTTTGTTTTGTTTTTTTTTTTTTTCCCTTCAGATTTAACAGTTGGCAATTCCATCCTCAGTTTTTTAGCTTAAGATTTTCTAGAAAAAGATCTTCAAGCATATATAGATAAATATACGTAAGCGAAGCACAGTACGTGCAGTCATAAGAATGAATTCTATCATTTTAGTAACGACAATGGGGAAGAATATTTATAATCTTTATTTAAAGCTGATAAATGTACGTAATGAATCAAGTGACATCACGTGGAAGAATATTTTTTATTTCAAAAGTTATTAATTTCGTCACCACTTTATCAATTTTTTTTTTTTTTTTTTTTTTTTTTTTTTTTTTTTTTTTTTTTTTGTGTATCTATTTATTGTGTTATGGAAAAGTGTAAAATCACATTAAAGATACACCGAAGAGTTCTTAAAATTACAATTTTATTATATTAAATTTTGCACCAATGGTGTTGTACCATGTCAGATTGTAACTCTTACTTACATATTTATGTAGTGAGTGTAAAACTGTAGTTACACTGTAAATCATACAAGCACATAATTGATTTTCTCTGATTTCGATAATCACTAAGCTTTCGTCTGCTGGGGTTCTTTATAAATATGATACCAATGCCTTAAAACAAATGCATCGAAGAAGTTCTATCCATTCTTTTTTCATACATAATTAAATAGGGTCTAAATTTTCCATAGTAAGATGCTAGGAAAAAGTTGTCTTGTTTTCAAAATGTCTCAATATCTCAAGAAGGGTAAGTATTTTGGGTCTCAAGA
Organism: Ficus carica; assembly: GCA_009761775.1. Classification (NCBI taxonomy): domain Eukaryota; kingdom Viridiplantae; phylum Streptophyta; class Magnoliopsida; order Rosales; family Moraceae; genus Ficus; species Ficus carica. The sequence continues at coordinate 4,451,590 of CM019744.1, read as the reverse complement.
GAAGGTTAAAAATTGGTGGCATGGGAAAATTAGAAATGTAGGGTTCTTGAAGCACTTGGTAATTTTCTGATTTTTTTTTTTTTTTTTGCTCATAGCTAGTGTTATATCTCGTAGCTAGTTATTTGATAAGGTCATAGGCTTAGATATAACATTTGGCTGTGATGCTATCAGGAGAGAACTAGTCTCATCATGTATTAAAGAAAAAATTCTCTCCAAAAATTGAAAGATAATCTTTCTTATTATGATTTAATTATGATTTTTCTTGTTTTCTTTTCTCAACATGGTCTTTGCCCTCTTTTTTGTACAGTTGTCTACATCCGGCGGTGTAAATTATTAGTGTTTGATTAGTTAATGTAATTAAATAACATGTCGAGAAGGAAAAAAAAAAACCTCTTCAACTGATCTCCTGCACTTTGAACACTTGATCAATATTTGAGTTTAAAAGTTCCATGCTGAGCCCATTAAATAACGTACGTAAATACAAAAAAGTTATCAAGAAAATAGATAAAAATAAAAGTTGTTGTTGTAAGCTTAGTTTAAGGGCAATCTCCATCTACCCTACTATAAGATTAAGAGTTTGAATCCCAAACCAAAAATTCAAGTAATAAAATAAAATAAAAGGTATTTATTATTGCATTGTACTTTCAATTCAAACTTTTTATTCAATTTACACCAATAAAAAAAATTATGGCTGTAACGTTGTGCATAACTGATATATGTTATAAACCATGTGAAATCATGTGAAAGGTTTTTTTTTTAATTTTTAATTTTCTTTATTCTCTTATCGGCTTTATCGCTATGATCTTAATTTGTCTTGTGTTTACTTTACGCATAATGAAAAGTGACTCACTTGAAAGATTTTCTGAAGAGTTTTAAAGTTGCAAATTTATCATCGGTTTTAACAGAGAAATTCATGCCATAATGCAACTCTTATTTTCATATCTATCGCATTTATAAGAGTTTCATTGTAACTCGTGCGAAAATGCACAAAAAAATTCTTTTAGATTTCGATAATCACTCATCTTGTAATCATTTTTATAGCCCTGAGTTCTCTATAAAAATACGGCTCCAAGGTCAAAAAACAAATGCATCAAAGAAGAACAGTTGCATATATTGAGGGTTTTTTTTTTTTTTTTTTTTTTTTTGCATATGATAGCTAGGTGTATAGGTTCCAAATTTTTCAAAGCAAGATGGTAGGTAAAAATTGTTTTAAAGAATTTTCCACCACACAAGAAGAGGGGTAGTAGTTTGGAGCTGAAAAGAAGGTTAAATAATTACTTTGAGAGAATGAATGATATACTAGTTAGAAATGGGTCGCATTGAAAAGTAGAGATGATAGGTTATTTTTGAATTTTGGAACAACCAGCTGGTATTTAATTTCTCTTTTTGGCCAAATTCAAACCTTCAAGTTTTAACAATGTTTGTGTGAAACACCAAAAAAAAAAAAAAAAATGTTATTCCTCTCCCCTGACGGATACTTGTTAATGTTCTTTTCTTACAATGGCTGGTACACGTCGTCCATAGAATCATATTCTCACACAGAAAGGGAAAAACCACAAAGAATTCTAGACAGAAATTATAATTTTAATAATTTGATGAACTGCAAAATTTAATTACTACAAAATCTAAAGTAATCTGATATATAATTAAAGACAATGTATTGGCTCTCTCTTTTTCCTAGATTCTTCCAAATTGTCAAAATATATACAAGATATGCATATTAATGTTCCTACTATAATAGTAGTATATGCTAATATCACACTTTATGTCATTACTAAATTTGTTAGGTAATACAAGATTCGCATATTAATGTACGTTCTACGTACTATAATAATAGTGTATGCAAAGATACAATTTAGTTCATTACCAAGTAAACAAGATTTCCAAATTAATGTTGGTACTATGATTATAATAGTAGTGTATGCAAAGAAACACTTTATGTCTATCACCAAATTTGTTGTGCATACAGGATTTATGTAGTAATATTGTTACTACAATTGTATAGAATGCACATAAACATTTGTCATTATACAAAGATTTGCATATTAATGTTGCTAGTTGCTACTATAATAGTAGTGTATGCAAAAATACACTTAATATAATTACCAAGTTTGTTGTGTATTAATTAGCATAACCCCAACAAAATATTCTCTCATTATTTTATTAAAAAGATAACTATCAATTTTTGTTTTTGGTTTTATAATCTAGTTCCCTCTATAAATACAGCCTCGATTTTTCAAAGCAAATGCATCAGTACACTACAAGTTGTATGAAACAAAATACTAGGAAAGATCACTAGTTGTCTTGTTTTCAAAATGTTTCGACTACTCGTGAAAAAAGTCAGAATTTTGGAAAATTACAAGAAAAAAAATCCATTGACTTACAGATAAAAATGGGTGGTATGGGAAAAAATAAGGGACGGCGTGATTCAAAGACGAAGCTTCTCCATTGTGCATCTTGCGTTGTACATCTTTGCATCGGGTAAATTAATAGGTTCCATGATAATTTTGCTGATGATTTGATATTTGCTTGGACAAATAAGGATGCAAATTAAGAACTTGATCTGCAAAGACTCAGGTGGAATTCATTTAGCTTCGAGAAATCGGGAGTCCACGTAGAAGAAAAGCTCCCGGAGTCTCTGATCAGGGTTAAAAAGAAGCAGCACAGTGATGAAGATCGACAAACCGCGGGACTGAACAAGATATAAAATGGAAGATGATTACTGGGAAAATGGCTGTTTCCATTTTCCATAGTGTGAGTGTTTTCATAATTTATATGTTATAATGTTTATTACATACATATAGCTAATAATTCAGAGTCTCTAGATTTTGATGTTGAGGACTCATATAATTGGTTTCTACTTCCTTTCTGCTCTAGGATCGGTTTAATCCAGTTAGTAGTGACCCTGCCACACGCTGTGACTCGATCCCTGAAATGCTTTATGGTTGAGAAAATAAATCTACTTATTACGGATATTATACATATTACATATTACATATTACATATATCTATATATATTAGATGTCCTAATTTTTTATTATCAAGGTATAATAAAATCGTAAAAGAAAATAAACAAATATCAACACACAAGAACTTATTGTAATAATTATCATGCGTGTACACTACATTTTCATACAAATGATAAAAAATTATACAAAAAAAAAAAAAAAAAAAAAAAAAAAAAAACGTAGTTCAGCTAGCGAAATTAATTACCAGAGCTTTAACCTTTTGCTATGTTAAGATTTTCCCCAAGATCATCGGCTCCAAAACCAGCGGTAAGATTGCTGATGTTCCTGATGATCATTGACTTTGACATTAACGCTGAAGACGTACTAGACACATCATTCGATCATCATCATCAGTGGTATCTTCGCTAAGATCGATGGCTTCAATTAGTTGATTTTTATTTTTATTTTTATTTAATAATAATAATAATTATTATTATTATTTTGTAAAATTGGAGTTTTCTGAAAATGAGTGTTTGGACAAGTGATTGTTTCAGTATATTGGCTTTCTCGACTTCATTTTTTTTTTTTTGAATTATTTATATTTTTATTATTTTATATATTGTATTTTAGTTTTATTCAGAAAGTAGATTCTGTTTTTTGAACTTTTACATTTTTTAACCATTATATTGAATTTGGTATGCATTGTATCTTTTCTTGATCAACACATAATTTTGACCTAAAATATCCAAAATAGCCTTAATAAGAAAAACTACAAATTTGATTATTTACCTTTTTATAATGTGTATTTTATTTTTATTAAAAAAGTATATCTTATATTCAAACTCATGTAGTTTATATTATATATTATATTTAATGTATTATTAAATAATTTTTGTCGATCGACATTTTATTTTAACCTAAATATACCCAAAATACCATTCAAAAGAAAAATTATAAAAAGAAAACCTTTAATCTTCTCAACAAAAAGTTTAGACTTTTCAACTCCACCGTAATAAACACCCAGTCCTTTCCCACCAAGTCCTTTCCCAACTTGCCATCACACACCCCTCTGCCCCAGTTTTTTTGTTTTTTTTTTTTGAAATTGGGGCTGCATTTAAATGATAAATAGGAGCCGTATATATCAGCACTTACAAAATCCAAAATACAATTAGTAGCCCCAGCCCCTTTATTTAGCTTTTAATTTACATTAGAATTATGTTTCTAATTATTTTCATAATTTCAAAGGTATTTTGGGTATTTTACATGTTAAAATTAAGTACTGATCATCTAGAATATATTTATATATATATATATATATATATACTAAATGTAATCAAATATCTAATAATATAAAAACATTAAAATTTAAAATGGACGATATATTTTTTGAATAAAACAAAATGCAAGTATAAAAATGTGAATAATATTCAATTTAGTTATTCTTTTCAAAGGGTAATTTGGGCATTTTAAGGTAAATATAGTTTTAATCAACAAATGAGATAAAGTTGTTTATTAAATATAATCTAAGTGCATAAAATGTAAAATTTTAAAACAAATGGTATACTTCTGTACGGACTCATGCCTACTTTTAGTATAATAATATTGTCCACTTTGGTCTCACCCAGCACAAAAGATCTCATACAATTGAGAGGTGATATCTTTATTTATAAACCATCACATGATTCATTCTCAAGTGATTGGAGACTGAACAACTTATGTTTTTCTTATACGACTGATGATTATTATGCTTTCTGAATAAAGTAAAATAAATAATAAAAAACGTTAAAAAAAAAACCTCAAATTTTCTTTTACAATTTTTTTCTGACTTTTCTCCTTTTGTTTCCTTTGTTCTGTCATTAACTAATAAGACAGTACACGCTGTGGAGCTTAATTAATAAAAACCACGTGGATTTTGTATTTTCCTTATAAAATGCGCAACAAATTTTTTATTTATTTTAAATTTTGTTAATTAAGTAGTTCTCGTCACATTGTTGGAATTTACTTTTGAAAGACATGAGGCACATCTTTCCTCTCTGGGATATATATATGCCACAAATTATTGTTGACTCATGTATTTAGTTTTACCTTTACAATTAAATATGCTACCACCATAAAAGTTTTTCTCAAGTTTTTTGTTTTTGGGTGAATTTTCCCAAGTTATTATTATTTTTTTGATATGTAAGCACTCAATGTATACCCCTCCTATAATAATTATTACTAATTTTATAAACCGATTAAGGATCGAACATTAGACTTATGACTCCTATTCCCTTACCGTTGGGCTAGCCCCAATGGCTTAATATATTCTTGATGATTTTAATCCTTAGCCCCTTGTGCCCTCCCTTGATAATAGTTGTCGTGCCCTCCCTTGATAATAGTTGTTCTTATATGCGTCTTTGCGCCCAACCCCCGACGTTTTCTGTCCCTACTCTATATGCTCCTATGCCTTCCCCTGGTGCTTGTCATCTGTTACTTGAGTCTTTGCACTCTCGACAATTTTCGTCCCTATTGTACTTTTTTTTAAATAAAAAAAAAAAAAGAGGAAAAAAATCCAAAATCTTTAGACTTATCCATATGTATTCCTTCTATTAAAGTCCGAGATTGGAATTTTTATCAGAGCTCGATCTTGTAGGGGTATGATAAGGAAAGTTTAAATTATTTTTTTAATTATTAGTAATTAGAAAATCAATTTATTTGTGAATGTTGTCAACTATAGTTATTTTCCTGATTTTCAGAGATTTTATAATTATATTGGAATCTGAATTAAATTTAGATATATTGCGACTTGTGTTCTCACAATTTATATACACGCAATTCATTTAACGATAATGCTCGTTATTAGTAAATTCTTAAATTAATTAGTTACTAAACCGTGGTTGTAAGGAGATCCGTGGTAAAAAGTGTTGTGTTATCTTCCCTTTTTTCTTGTTTTATTATGTTTCTATATTTATTTCTTTAATTTCTCGGATTTCTGTAGTTCCTAACTTTGTCATTGTTTTGATTGCCCAAAAATTCTCTATAAATATGATGTCGCTGTCTCAAAACAAATCCATCAAATAATAAGTCATATTTATTTTTTTTTCCCCTACATACATGATAGGTAAATAGGGTCTAAAATTTTCATAGTGAGATGATAGGAAAATGCTGTCTAGTTTTCAAAATGTTTGCGCCTCTCAAGAAGTGTAGTTTGGATCTCAAAGGAAGGCTAAAACTCCTAGAGAAGATCTTTCAACCAATGTGTGAGTTAGAAATGGGCGGCATGGGAAAACTAGGGATGGTAGTCCGTTGGGGTTTATGAAGCCCCGGGTAATTTTCTGAACCTTTTTATGTATCTCGTATCAAAATCTTTCTTCATTTCTTAATATATCTCATAATTATTATTTGATAAAATCACGTTTAGATATAGCATGAAGTTTGTGTTGCAATCAAAACTGTATACTCTCATGTAGAGTGAAAATTCTCTACAAAAATAAATAGATCTTTCCTTTCGTTCTGTTTATTTATTTATTTTTTATATTCTCTTTCGAAAGGAATACATTCTTTTCTCCGAAATTATTATCTTTTGGGTTTAGATGAATTACTTGTTACTACAACATGATAATGAATAATTTGCTCTCATATTTTCCTGCAGTTATCTTCCCCTGTGGCTAGAGCTCTTGATCAAGGGGGTGCTGAGTCAATTTTCAACATCGACTATCATTGTTGTGTATTCCAATTAAGATACACATAATTTAAAAACAAAATCTGCAGAATATTTGGGTAATTCGGTTATTATAATTGTTTTATATGTAAGTCAAGATACACATTACTTCAGTACCAAATATGTTGTGTGTGTAAGGATATATATATTATTATTCATTATTATAGTATATGCAAGGATACACATAATTTCATTACCAAATATGTTGTGTAGATAAAGATTTGCCTAATGTCGTTACTATACTTGTTGTGTAAGGCAGGCTATACATATAATTTCACTACCAAATATATCGTGTGTATAAGGATTTGCATGATGCAAGTTACTATAATTGTAATGTAAGTTGGGATACACATAATTTCTTTACCAAATCTGTTGTGTGTATAAGGATTTACATATAATTATTCATAATTGTGGTATATGCAAGGATACACAAAATTTTATTATCAAATCTGTAGTGTGTATCAAGATTTTCATAATGTCGTTACTATAATTGTTGTTTATGAAAGGATATACACATAATTTCATTACCAAATCTGTCGTGTAAAAGGATTTGCATAGTACTATATATAACTATAATTGTTTAATATACATATATAAACATAATTTCGTTGCCAAATTTCTTGTGTATGTATGGATATTTTGTTATCCGAGTTCGCTATAAATACAACCCCAATATGTGCACGCAAATGCATCAATTAGTAGTTTAGTTGAGCGTTCTAACAAAGAGGTAAATAGAGTTTAGATTTTTTGAAGCATAATGCTTCGTCAACGTATAGTTGTTTTCTTCCAAAAGTATTTAAATTACTCGTCAGAAAAGGTAGTATCTTGGCGCCCAAAGGAGTAAAGTTCAAGAGGGAATCCACTAATATGCTAGATTAAAATGCGTGGCATGGGAAAAATAGGGGGACCTGAAGATTTAACGAAGCTTCTATGATGCCCATCCCAGACATGGTAATTTTATGAACATTTTATAAGTATTTTTCCCCTCTTGTTAAACTTAAGAATTAGAAGAGTCAAATTTTCTATATCCATATTTATATAGATATAGATATAATTCATATTATAACTTCAAGTCTTAAATTTACACCACTTTACTTTTTAAGAATGTTCAATATGCATGTTGTAAAATATTATTGGAGAAGTAGGAGTTTTTTTTTTTTTATTATGTTATTTATTTTTTTAAAATCCCCTCAAATTTCACATATTGGTACACAGGTTTGTTATTAAAAAAAAAAAATAGTACTCTCTCCCTTGAACTTTTTATATTTTGACAAATTGCTCTTTAATATTTTGAGTTTCATAAGTAAATCTTGAACTTGTGAAATTATTACAATGCACTCCAAATTGATAATGCCGGTTAAATTAGTGATTAAAAAGAGGGAGCTACTTTGTCATCCGAATACGAATTTTAAGAGGATCAAGTACACCAAAAACATAAGGCAAACATGGATACTTTTACTTGCAAGAGCAATCGTTTAGACTCAAAATTCTACAACCCACAAGTTTTCCTTGTTAGTGAATTAAATTTACTCTCCTTTTCTCTCACTCTCTCTTTACAAGACGCATTTAGTCTTTATAGAATCAATAAGCTCCTGTCTATTATTGTTACCATTTTTTTTTTAAAACTTTTGTAACAGATGAATTGTGAAGCATGATGTGAAATGACATGAAGCAGTTTTACGGATTATAAGAATTGTTTGCTCTATCTTTAATCATATGTTGCTTGAGATTTGTTTAGAGAAGCTGGATCATGAAGCACATATATAGATAAATAGTAATCTTTGAAATTTTGGAAACTTGTAATTTTTTTTTCATGTGTGTAATTATGCATTGAAAACCATGCGTAATCATAAGAAAAGAGTCTCATTTTTCAACAAAGCAAATTGTTCTCTTTATTGGTTTCTTAAAAAGCATAGTGTCGTTGTTTTATTAATTAGCCCATACGTGTATATGATGTGTTGAACATGTGGTGTAAAATCAGTCATTCTTTCAAAATTTAAGAGAGTTCCAATTTTATTATCATCAATTCGATCGAATAGGTTTATCATATTACTCATTTATTATGAAGTTGAAATGTTACGAGCTGTGTGAGAATCATGTGAAAGATACTTTCTGATTTCAAAATTTGTTAACTCTATTATCGATTTTATCGCCCTTTCTTTGTCGTGTATCTATTTAATCTATTGTGAATTAATGTGAGAAATCACGTGAAAGATTCTATTCATAGTCTTTAAAGTTATTACTTTACCATTAGTTTCATCGGAAAAAAAAAAATCTGTACAAATGGTCATATATTACGTGAGGTATGAACTGTGTGAATTCACCTAAAAGAAACTTTCTAATTTCAAAATTTGTTAACTTTATCTTTGGTTTTATCGCCCTCTTTTTGTCATCTATCAATTTAGTGTATAATGAAAAGTGTAAAATCACATAAAATATTCTATTCAGAGTCATTAAATTATTAATCTATCATCGGTTTCATAGGATAAAATATTATTTGAATAGAATGTATCACGTCATATTGTAACTGATCTTGTTTTTCATCTTTGTTGAATGTATAACTGTTATATTGTAAATTGTAACGGAAATGCATAAACGATTCTCTCAGATTTCGACAATCACTAAGCTTGTCATTGGTTTCATCGCCCAACTTCTCTATAAATACGACCTCGATGTCTCAAAAACAAATCCATCAAAAGAACAAGTCTTATTTAGTTTCTCTTCCAACTATAATAGGGCTAAAATTTTTCATTGTGAGATGTTAGGGAAAAGTTGCCTAGTTTTCGTAATGTTTCTACCTCTCAAGAAGTGTATTTTAGATCTCAAAGGAAGACTCAAATTACTTGAGGTGATCTTTCAACTAATGTGTGACTTAGAAATGGATGGCATGGGAAAAGTGGGGATGGTAGTTTTTGGAGGTTTTTGAAGCACCTGGTAATTTTCCTTTCTTTTCGATATCCTCTCTTGGTCAAATTCTCTGTTCATTTCTTGATATCTCATAATTAAATTTGATAAAACCATGCTTAGATATACCTTGCAGTTGTGTCGCGATCAAAAGTGAATTCTCATGTTTTAGAGTGGAAGTTCACTCTAAAAACTGATCAAATTCTTCCTTTGCTTTTTTCCCTTTCTAGAAAAGAGAAAATTTTTTTTTCTTTTCTCGGAAAATTTCTCTTGTGGGTTCAGATGAGTTCTGACAACAACCTGATAGTTGCTCTCTTTTTTTCTTCAGTTAGGGGGCGCTTGATCGGTACCATGAGGAGGGAAGTGCTATCAGTTAGCTTAGCAGACTGCAGACCAGCTCTCTGTGTTCGACTTGAACTTCTCGTCTCGGTCTAGCGCTTACCTTGATCGTACTTGGATCGGTATCGCTCGTACTTGGATCGGTATCGCTCGTACTTGGAAGGAAATATTAAGCCTCCGTTTGGTGTTACGATTGGAGTTGAAATTTTTAAGTTAGATTTGGTTTACTTTTTAAAAATTAGTTATTATTTTTGTTGACTTTTCAGAAAAATACAAAACTGAGATAAAAAATTTAAGTTTGAGTTGGTTTACCAAACGTAGCATAAGTTGAGAAATGGCTCAAAATGTGATTAGGGCAGATTATTAGCCTCAACTCCAACTTCTGGATGATGAGCAGCACTCACCCGAGGTGCATCGCACTGTGGCCGGTGCTTTGCCGTTGATGGTGAACGGAGAAAGGCGTAATCGTCTGGGGAAGAGATAGATGTGTACTGGGGCCAGTAGTATGTCCCGTCTTGGATGATCACTCTATGTATGGCCCCAGTTTGTTAAACCTCCCTTGCAAAGCCTGCTCATTTGTGGAGGCCTGCCTTCAGCCATTGATAGGATTGAAAGAAAATGCCATTGGTGAGAGCAAATATGTTGTAAAACAAGCAACAAACGTTATATATATATATATATATATATATATATATGAAGAGTACTGAATTTTCTGTAGTTTCTTTATCCAAATGTAGTGAGAAATTTTTGTCCATGGAATTATATATGTGATAGTTTTGGCATTACCTGATAATATTTAGTATTTTTTAAATTTATTTTATTTAGTTTATGGCAAAAAGTGCACAATGTATCATTACATTAGCCGTTAATTTTACTATATTCTTTTGTTGGACGCGTCTATTTTATTGCACATCAATTGTGCATGAACTATATATTGTCGTACATCGAACGGTGTAATTATAGAGGGTGCACAGAATTTAATTTGACATTAGTTGTAGGTTATTAAATAACACTTTCACAATAATAATAATAAAAATAAAAATAAATAAATCTTCTTCTTTATCTGATGATAAATTGACTTAAGAAACAATAGATTTTAATGTATATAGAAAATCTCCACTCTTCCTACAGGCTCGTGCTTGCCTCTGCCACTTTGTGTAACTGACATGTCTTATGAATTGAATTGAATCATGTTAAAGGTTCTTTCTGATTTTAACTTTTTAATTCGCTATCGGTTTTTATCAGTGTAATATTTGTCTTATTATACTTAATGTATAATGAAAAATGATTCACGGGAAAGATGCTGTAAAGATTTTTAATTCTACTATTTACCATGGGTTTTATTGGAATTTTATATGAATGCTCAATATCACGCCAAAGAGTAACTCTTATTTTCAAATCTTTAGTGTGCATATAACTGCTACATTGTAAGTCGTACGAAATTGTATAAAAGATTCTTTCGAATTTTAATTTTAAAAATCACTAATCTTGTCATCGATTTCATCGCATAATTAAGTTCACTATAAATATGAACCCAACGTCACAAAACAGATGCAGCAAAGAAGTAGCTCTCTTGATCGTTTTCCAATTACAACAATGGTTTTATTCTCTAGCAATCTCCCATTGCTTTCAGAGTCTTGGCATTTTCTTTTTCGTTCACTTACTAATATTAAGTTGGAAATTTGATAGAGAATTAGACTGTTTGTCTTGAGTGCAAACCTAACTACTTGGATTTTGCTTGTAACTTTTAATATTAATTATTTATTCCTGCTAAAACATTTTCATCCCTTGCATTGTTGATTGAGAGATATTTTTTTAGAGAAGTCAGGAAGAATATTGAAGATGTAGTCTTCAAAATTAGTGAAAACTATTAACCCCATAATTTTTCATTCATTGTAAACCGAGCACTGAACTCATCCTCTCAGATTATAATTAAACAACAATTTATTCTCAATCTTTAAATTAATGCACAATGTGATTAGCACATTTGCTTCTGTACATGTGCAATTAATGTGTTTAGAATGGCGTAAAAACAAAGATTTTCCTGAAATTGAAGAATTACTAGTTTTATTATTGGAATCACGGAGCAAGTTTACTACTTTTTGTTTTCGTCTAACTATCTTTTAAATTGTGTGAAATTACCAGATAGATTCTTTCTCATTCAAAACTTCTTATTCACTGAACAGTGTCATAGTCGTTGTTGTTATTTTTTCTTTCCCCTTTTGTGAAATTGGTGTAACAAAAAGTGTATAACTGCGTGAAAGACTCTCAAGAGTTTTAATTTATCATCGGTCTCATCAGAATATAACGTTTATTCTCATATTTGCTCATCACGTGAAAGAATAACTCTCATCTTTTCCGCGTGTATAACTGCCACGCATGTATAATTACGTGAAAGCTTTTTCTGATTTCAATTTTTCTTTATTTTCCTACCAATTTTATTGTTACAATTTTTGTCTTTCGTGTACTTAAGATTGGCAGAATATTTTGTTTTATTTTTAGTCAGTTTAAGAAAAGAACAAAAAGCTATAACTTTTTAATAAGTGTTTGGAATCTTTTTTTTTTCCCCTAAAAGTTTCTAAGTCAAATGTTTTTAAAGTTTCTAAATAAGTAATAAATATATGAAATTGAAGTTTAGAATATCTAAGTTTAACTATGACATAAGTTTTAAAGTCTACTAAAAAAGTGCTTTATTTTATTGGAATTCATATTTTCTTGCTTTCACAGGAAGCTCTTCATAATACTGTCAGCTCTTTTGATAAATCATCTTTACACTTTCAGAAACGGCTTTTGGCTTCAGAAAGTTAAAACAGCTTCTAGGAAACTATACCAAACATGACTTTAATGCAGAACGAAAAGTGATTCACGTGAAAGGTTCTCTAAAGAGTTTGAAAGTAACCGATTTATTATTGGTTTCATCAATCTTTATACAGATGGTCATGTCAGAATGATTTATCAGTAGTTTTATCGCTACATTAGTTGTCTTATGTGTACGTAATGTGTGATGTAAAGTGCTTCACGTGAAAGGTTCGCTAAAGAGTTTTTAAAGTAGCTAATCTATCCTCGGTTTCATTGGAAAAGTTTTATATAAATGGTTACGTCACAATGTATCTCTCATTTTCATGATTTTTATCACATGTATAACTGCTACATGGTAAACCGTGCGAAATGCATAAAAGATTTTTTCAATTTTGAATTATCAATAATATAATCAACTTTTTTCATCTCTTAGTTCTCTATAAATTCGACCTCAACAACTATGAAAAATGCATCTAAATGAGAAGTTGTGTGAAGTAATTTTTCCACATATGAGTCATCCAAAATTTTCCATAGCTAAATGCATGCTAGGAAAAAGTTGTCTTAGTTTCAAAATGTTTCCTCCTCTCAAGGAGATTTGTGTTTTAGAGCCCGAAGGATCATTAAAATTGCTCGACAGAATCTACTGATATGCCTTGTTGAAAATGGGTAGCATGGGAAAAGTAGGGATGGTAGCTTATTGGGGGTTTTTGAAGCACAGGTAATTTTCTGAACTTTTTACAATATTTTGTCTTATCATTTTGGTGGGATACTTTTGGCTAATTTACAAGGTTTACGCTGCAAGTCCTGAGACAAGCGTAGAGGGCAGCTAAGTAGAGCTTAGAAGAGCCAGAGCCGACCACAATGTGACGACCTCCGGTCTCAGCATTTCCCACCACTTTGTGAAGCCTCACAACTTGCTTGGCAAACTCAGGCTCCAAAAACCAGCAAGTGCTTCTGATGTCGGAGAAATATCTCATTGACTGCCATCCGGGGATCACAATTGTGGTCTTCTCTCCCATTTTCTGCCAATAGTTTTCGTACATTGTTGGATCGCCAATGTATTAAACAAGATATAATATGTTATTATGTGTAACTGATATATATATTAAGATTCTTGTTAAATCACATAAAAAGTTCTTTCTGATTTCAAAATTTCTTTAATAATCTATCAGTTCTATCGCTACAATATTTTCCTTGCGTGTACTTAATGCGTGATAAAAAATGATTCACGTGATATCATCGGTCTCATCGAAAATAATTCATACAAATGTATATCTTATTTTCATAGTTTTGTTGTATGTGTAACTGACTGATTGTAGACAGTAAGAAAACACACTTTTATTGCTACAATTTTTTCCTTGTGTGTACTTAATACGTGATGAAAAACGATTCACGAGATATCATCGGTTTCATCGGAAACAATTCATACAGATGTATCTTATTTTCATAGTTTTTTCACTCGCCTAACTTATTCATTGTAAATTGAGCGAAAATGCATAAAAGATTCTTCTTGATTTCAACGGTTACTAATCTTGTCATCATTTTCATTGCTTCTTTCTCTTAAACAATGACCCTAATATCTCTGAAATATTCATCAAAAGAAGACGTTGTCTTAATTTTTTTTTCTCCTGTATATGAGTGAATATGATCCATATTTTCCATAATGAGATGCTAGTGAAAAGTTGTCTTAGTTTCCAAATGTTTTCACCTCTGAAGAAAGCTAGTATTTTGGAGCTCAAAGGAAGGTTAAAATTGCTTGAGAGAATCCACTGATGTGCTAGTTAGAAATGGATAACATGGGAAAATTAGCGATGACAGTTTATTGGGTTTCTGAATCACCAGGTAATTTTCTGAACATTTAAAGTTTTCTCTTATCATAGTCTTGGTTCCTCTTTTAATATCTTATAACCAGTTATTTCCTAAAACTTTCTTAGATATACCTTGCAGTTGTGTTGCATCTATTATTTGAGAACTCCTCATGTTTGAGAGGAAAATTCTCTCCAAAAATTGAGAGTACATCTTTTTTTTTTTTTTAAATGATTTTCTCTTCTCTTAATAAGGAAAAAAAGTTCTTTTCTACTAAGTTTTTATCCTTTTTCTTCTCTTTAACTACTGCAAAAATATGACTAATTTGAAGAAATTTGAAATTTTTTTTCCACTTTCTTGTTTTTCTCTCTCTTTTTTTTTTTAATTCTTTTTCTTTTTCCTACGCAGCAAAATTAATTACCAGGGCTAACCTTCTGCTAGGTTAACATTTTCCCCAAGATCAACGGCTCAAAAACTATCAGAAATAAGATGGCTGATGTTCCTGATGATCATTGACTTTGACAATAACACTGAAGAAGTAGCTAGTTGCATCATCGATCATCATCGTCAGTACGATAAGATCAACGGCTTCAATTACTTGAATTTTTTTGTAAAATTAGAGTTATCTGAAAATGGGTGTCTGCACAAGTAATTTTTTCAGTATATATATTGGCTTTCTCGTCTTCATTTATTTTTAAATTATTTATATTTTTATACCTTGTATTTTAGTTTTATTCATAAAGTATAATCTGTATTTTGAAATTTTACGTTTTTATACTTCGTATTAAATTTAGTATGCAAATCTATCCTTTAGTTTGGTTAACCAACTCCAACTTAAAAATTCCAACTCAAACTAGCCAACCAAACATTCAGAGTTGTATCTTTTCTTGGTCAACATATAATTTTTACCTAAAATGCCTAAAATACCCTTAATAAGAAAGATTACAATTTTGATAATTCACCTTTTTATACCATATATTTTGCTTTTATTAAAAAAATATATCTTGCATTCAAAGTCATGCAATTTATATCAATATATTACATTTAATATATAATTCAATATTTTTTCTCGATCAACTTATTTTGACCTAAAAAAATGCTCAAAATACCATTAAAAAAATTATAAAATGAAAGCCTTTAGTCTTCTCAACAAAAATTTTAGACTTTTCAACTCCATCATTATAAACAGTAAACACCTAGCCCTTTCCCACCTTGCTGCCGCACGCCCCTTTCGACTCTATCTCAGTCCGTTTATTTAGCTTTTAATTTAAATTAGAATTATTCTTTTTCAATTTTTATTTCAAGGATATTTTGGGTATCATAAAAAATTAAGTGTTGGTCGAGAAAAGAGTTAGTGACCTGAATTCGAATTTTAAGAGGATCAAGTACACCAAAAACATAAGGCAAACATGGATATTTTTACCTGCATGAGCAATTCGTTTAGACTTGAATTCTTCCAACCCACAAGTTTTCCTTTTTAGTGAATTAAATATAGTCTCCTTTTCTCTCTCTCTCTCTATCTCTCTCTTTACAAGAAAAATTTAGTCTTCATATCGATAAACTCATGTCTACAGTTGTTACCATTCTTTTATTTTATTTTATTTTTTCTTTTGTAACTGATGAATTGTGAAGCATGATGTGAAATGACATGAAGCAGTTTTACGGATTATAAGAATTGCTTGAGATTTGTTTAGAGAAGCTGGATCATGAAGCATATAGATATATAGTCATCTTTCAAATTTTGGAAACTTGTACTACTTCTTTTTCCATGTGTGTAATTGATGCATTGTAAACCATGTGCAATTATAAGAAAAGAGTCATTTTTCAACAAAGCAAATTGTTCTCTTTATTGGTTTCTTAAAAAGCATAATGTCGTTGCTTTATTAGCCCATACGTGTATATGATGTGTTGAACATGTGGTGTAAAATCAGTTACTCTTTCAATATTTAAGAGATTGCCAATTTTATTATCATCGGTTCCATCGAGTAGGTTTATTATACTAATCGTTTTTAATAAAATTGATATGTTTTGAGCTGTGTGAAAATAAATCATGTGAAAGGTACTTTCCGATTTCAAAATTTGTTGACTCTATCATCAGTTTTATCACCCTTTCTTTGTTGTGTATCTATTTAGTACTTTCTTTTGAAAAGTGTGAAATCATGTGAAAAATTCTTTTTATAGTCTTTAAAATTATTAGTTTATCATCGGTTTTATCAGATAAAATTCTATACGAATGGTCATGCATATTACGTGAGGTATGAGCTATGAAATCACGTGAAAGATACTTTCTAATTTCAAAATTTGTTAACTCTATCAACGGTTTTACTACCATTTCTTTGTCGTGTATCAATTTAATGTATACTAGAAAGTGTGAAATCACGTAAAAGATTCTATTCAGAGTTATAAAGATAATTTTTTTAAGGAATGGTCATGTAATACGTCAGAGTGTAATTGATCTTACTTTCATCTTTGCTGAGTGTAACTGTTGCATTGTAAATGACGTAAAAACGCATAAACGATTCTCTCTGGTTTCGACAATCACTAAACTTGTCATCGATTTCATCGTCTAATTTCTCTATAATTATGACCCGATGTCTCAAAATAAATCCATCAAAGAATAAGTCTTATATATTTAGTTTCTCCTCTAAATATAATAGAGCTAAAATTTTTCATTGTGAGATGTTAGAGAAAAGTTGTCTAGTTTTCATAATATTGTTTCTACCTCTCAAGAAGTGTATTTTAGATCTCAAAGGAAGATTCAAATTACTTGAGATGAGCTTTTGACTAATGTGCGAGTTAGAAAGGATGGCATGGGAAAAGCGGATATGGTAGTTCTTGGAGGTTTTTGAAACACCTGGTAATTTTCCTAAGCTTTTCAATATTTCTCTTGAGTCAAAATCTCGGTTCATTTTTTGATATCTCAAAATTAAATTTGATAAAACCATGCTTAGATCATGGATTCGAGCTATCCCAGTTTGATTGACAACGGAGTGTCTCACAAACCCATCCGGGTTGTTGGGGGAGGTGATCAGCTCGATGTACAGCCCCGGTTTGTCGAAGCTCCTCCTTTCGTCATTCCACTTGCGAAAGCCTGAATTCTGGTGGTCAGCCATCGCCGGGTTGGACTGCAAGACAATCAGTATTGGCAATGTCATTAGTGAAAGAAAAATGTGTTGTCGAAGTAAGCAACAGAGCTTATATGCAGAGAACTGAATTTTTGTAGTTTCTTTATCCAAATGCAATGAGAAATTTCTGTCTATGAAACCCTGTAGCTTTCCATAACTATTTTCTATGTCAAGTTATTACTCTTCTGCCTTGTTCCTACGATTGCAACAGTGTAGCAACGTGGCTTAATTTGAGCCATATCTAATTGTTCTTTCTGATTTCTTTATTCTCCTATCGGTTTTATTGCTACAATGTTTTCCTTTTGTGTACTTGGTGCATGATGAAATTAAGATGATTCACGTGATATCATCGGTTTCATCGGAAATAATTCATACAAATGTATTTCTTATTTTCATAGTTTTTTCGTCTATGTAACTTATTCATTATAAACTGTGCGAAAACGCATGAAAGATATTCTTTCCTATTTCAACAGTTACTGATCTTGTGATTGTTTTCATCGCTTATTTCTCTATAACTACAACCCTAACGTCTCGGAAAAATTCATCAAAAGAAAAGGTTGTCTTAGGGTTTTTTTTTTTTTTCCATATATGAGTGACTATGATCCTTGTTTTCCAAAGTGAGATTCTAGTAAAAAGTAGTCTTAGTTTCCAAATGTTTCCACCTCTTAAGAAGACTAGTATTTGGAGCTCAAAAGAAGGTTAAAATTACTGTAGAGATTCCACTAATGTGCTAGTTAAAAATGGATGGCATGGGAAAATTAGCGATGGCAGTTCTAACCAGGTATTTTCAAAAACTTTCTGAGATATACCTTGTAGTTGTGTTGCAACTAGTATTTGAGAACTAATAATGTTTGAGAGAAAAATTCTCTCCAAAAATTGAAAGTATATCCTCTATAAGGAGTAGAGTATCTTTAATCATCAGTTTTGTATAGAAAATTTTATACGTGGTCACATTCAGAATGAAACTCTAAACATTTTATAAGGAGTGGAGTAACTTTAATCCCCCCACCTAAAATTCAGAAAAAATAAAATAAAGAAAGGTAAAAGATTATAGCATTGTACTTTCAGTTCAATCTCTTGGTTCAATTCACATCCCTTGAAAATAATTTTTATGACTCGACCATTGTTTGTAACTGATATACATTAGGAATCGTGTGAAATCACATGAATGGCTATTTCTGATTTCAACTCAATCAGTTGTATACTTAATGAAAAGTGATTCACGTGATGAAAGCTTCTGTAAAGATTCTAATTAATCATCAGTTTCGTCAGGAAAACTTTTATACATGATCATGTCAGAATGTAACTCTAAATATTTTAAAAGGATAGAGTATTGTTTTGAATCCACCATCCCAAATTCAACGGGGAAAAAGATAATATAAAAAATGAACAAAGGCAAAAGATTGTTGCGTTACACTTTCTGTTCAATCTTTGGTTCGATTTATGTCCTCTGAGAAAAATTATGGCTGTGTTATTGTTTATAACTGATATACATTATGAATTTTATGAAATCACATAAAAGGTCGTCCTTTCTAATTTCAAATTTTTTATATTTGTCTATCAATTTTATTGCTACAATGTTTTTCTTGTGTGTACTTAATACATGAAGAAAGATTATTCAAATGATGTCACCAGTTTCTTCAGAAACAATTCATCCAGATGTATCGATTTCTTATTTTCCTTGTTTTGTCGCGTTCGGGACTGATTCATTGTAGACCGTGCGAAAAAGCACTTTTATCGTTACAATGTTTTCCTTGTGTGTACTTATTGTGTGATGAAAAATGATTCACGTGATATCATCAGTTTTATCGGAATTAATTCATACAGATGTATCTCTTATTTTCATTGTTTTATCGCACACATAACTAATTTATTGTAGACCGTGCAAAAATGCACTTTTATCCTTACAATATGTTTTACTTGTGTGTACTTAATACGTAATGAAAAATAATTCACATGATATCATCAGTTTCATCGGTATCAATTCATACAGATGTATCTCTTATTTTCATAGTTTTGTCGCATGCGTAACTAATCCATTATAAACTGTGCAAAAACACATAAAAGATTCTTTCCGATTTCAACAGTTACTGATCTTGTCCTTGTTTTCATTGCTTATTTCTTCATAACTGCGATCCTAACATCTATGAAAAATTCATCAAAAGTAGAAGTTGTCAAGTTTTTTTTTTTTTTTCCTATCCGAGTGAATATGATCCATATTTACCTTAGTGAGATGCTAGCGAAAAGTAGTCTTAGTTTCCAAATGTTTCCACCTCCTAAGAAGACTAGTATTTGGAAGCTCAATGGAAGGTTAAAATTTCTGGAGAGATTTCACTAATGTGCTAGTTAAAAATAGATGGCATGAGAAATTTATAGATATATAGATGGCTGTTTATTTGAGTTTCTGACCAGATAATTTTCTGAAAATTTTAGATTTTCTCTTAGCAAAGCCTTGATTCCTGTTTTGATATCTCATTGCCAGTTATTTCTTAAAACCTTCTTATAGACTTAAAGACTATAACGTAGGCAAAAATATTTATCAAAAAAAAATAATAATAAATAAATAAAGATCATGTTTTGATCTGCCCTTTTGTGCTTTGCAATCAAGAGGCCCGAAATAATAAGTGGGTCAATGAAGTCCTCGAGAATTTATGCCAGTTAACATCATCTTTATTGTGGCACTATCTACATAGCGTAAGTGGGCTTGTGTTATTTTATATTTATATATATAATATATATAAAATGAAATATATATATATATATATATATGAGAAAATTATCCAAATAACCACTTTTTTTTCATTTATTGACTAACATAATACAAACTCCCCCATCTTGACCAACATGACACAAACCTTAATCAACTTTAATTTAATTTTGTGTCATATTGATCTAATATTACTTTTTTATATCATATTAGTGTAATAATCTTTAAGTTTATGTGATTCAGATACTTTCTCTTATATATATATATATATATATATATATAACTAGACAAAATCCCAAAGTATATAAGTGGGCAACTTTTCCAAAAAGCATCGCAACTTTTCCAAAAAGCATCGTTCACCATGTTTTTTAAATGATTAAACTATAACAAAACATAGAATCAAAGGAATAAAGCATATGGTTATTTTATATTCTATTAATTTAGCTTTTATTTAAATTAGAATTATTCTTTTTCCATTATTTTTTAATTTCAAAGGTATATTTTGGGTATTTTTAATGTTTAAATTATGTGTTGGTCGAGAAAATGTATAAACTTATATGCTATATGTAATATAATTGCGCAGGTCGAGACCCAAAGCGGATAATTAATTTTATATCAAAAAGCAAGCATTGATTGTTATAGAAAGTATACCATTTGTTTTAAATTTTTAGACCTTTATATTCTTTTTAATAAACAACTTTGTATCTTTTCTTGGTTAAATAATTTACCTTAAAATGTCCAAATTACCCTTAAAAACATAAAAATATTATTTATATCCTGTATTTTATTATTTTATTTTTTTCAAAAAGTATATCGTGCATTTAAAAGTTCTACATTTTTATATTATTTAGTCTTGAGTTTAATCTTAAAAGGCCTCATATAAGTAAGAGGTAGTCTCTTTACTTAAAACCATCACATTTATCCATTCACAAATGATGTGAGACTGCATAACTTATAATTTTTTTATAACGATTGATGACTGTCACGTTTTTTGAATAAAGTAAAATAAATGGTAAAAATAAATAAATAAATAACTTATACCCCCTCTATTTTTGTTTTAATTTTTTTCGACTTTTCTCCTTTTGTTTCTTTTGTACTGTCATTAACTAATAAGATAGTACACGATGTGGAGCTAATAATAAGCACGCCGTGGATTTTGTAATTTCTTTATCAAATGCAACAATTTCTTTTTAATTTTTTTAATTAAGTAGTTCTCGTCGTATTGCTGGAATTTACTTTTGAAAGTCATGAGGCACGTCTTTCCTCTCTAGGTATACATACATACGTACATATATATATATATATATATATAGGATTTAGAGGGAAATGGATTTTTTTAATAAGTTTTTTAATATATGGCCAAAGTTTTTATAAATTAGTTAAAATGTCTTTTTTTTTTTAATATTCAATCAATTTTCTTAAATGATTAATTAGTAATTGACCACATGATATTGTTAATTTGGTCAAGTAGTCAATCACTGATTGACTATAACAAAAATCACCAAATTTCATAATCAATCACTGATTAACTACTAGTCAATCACTGATAGATAAAATCTAGAAAATGAAAAACGACCATTTTACTAAATAATAAAAAGTTCGGCAATCTATTAGATTAAGTGACTAAAAAAAGTCACCTAACCTAATTTTCCTATATATATACAAATATATATATATATATCACAATATTTTGTTGACTCATGTATTTATTTTTTTCCTTTGTAATTAAATATATGCTACCACCATTAAATTTTTTTTCCCAAGTTAATTTTATTTTTTGGTGAATTTGAATTTTCCCAAGTTATTTACAGCAACACACATATACACATGTAGACATATACTTGACGATTTTCATCGCCTAACTTCTCTATAAATACGACCCCGATGTCTCAAAACAAATCCATCAAAAACTAAGCCATATTTTGTTTATCTTCCAAATATAATAGAGCTAAAATTTATCATTGTGAGATGTTAGAGAAAAGTTGTCTAGTTTTCATAATTTTAGATCTTAAAGGAAGACTCAAATTACTTGTGATGTCTTTCAACTAATGTGCGAGTTAGAAATGGATGGCATGGGAAAAGCGGATATGCAGTTTTTGGAGGTTTTTGAAGCACCTGGTAATTTTCCTTTCTTTTCTATATATCTCTTGGTCAAAATCTCGGTTCATTTCTTGATATCTCATAATAAAAATTTGATAAAACCATGCTTAGATATACCTTGCAATTGTGTCGGAATCAAAAGTGAATTCTCATGTTTTAGAGTGGAAATTTCACCCTAAAAATTGATCAATTTCTTCCTTTGCTTTTTAGCTCTATGAAGTCGGTCATCCTCTTCGTGACCATCAACAAAGCAACCAGAGCCAAGAGGAGTTTAGAAATGGCTTGGAAAAATGAGAACAAACAAAGCCATTTCCAAGGAGATCGCGAGCTCATCAAATGCGCATCCCCTCGTGTCATGTGCTTTTGGAGACGGTGAACAGCATCGTGTCGTTGTCCGCCGGGGAGGTGATAGGTGTATATTCGGGCCAACAGTAAGCCAGATCAAAGATTACAGCTGTCCTAGTTTGATTGACAACGGAGTGTCTCACAAACCTGTCCGAGTTGTTGGGGGAGGTGTTCAGCTCGATGTACGGCCCCAGTATGTTGTAGCTCCTCCTGTCATCATTCCACTTGTGAAAGCCTGAATTTTGGTGGTCAGTCATAGCCGGGTTGGGACTGCAAGACAATCAGTATTGGCAATGTCGTTTGTGAGAGAAAAATATGTTGTAGAAGTAAACAAGCAACCGAGATTATATGCAGTGCACTAAATTTTTGTAGTTTATTCAAACAAATATTTTCCTTGTGTGTACTTAATGTGTGATGAAAAATGATTCACGTGATATCATCAGTTTCATCGGAAACAATTCATATAAATGTATCTCTTATTTTTATTGTTTTATCTCACGCGTAACTAATTCATTGTAGACCGTGCGAAAACACACTTTTATCATTAAAATGTTTCCTTGTGTGTACTTAATGCATGATGAAAAATATTCTCGTGATATCATCGATTTCATCAGAAACAATTCATATAGATGTATCGCTTATTTTCATATAGTTTCGTCACATGCGTAACTGTTTCATTGTAGATCGTGTGAAAACACAATTTTATCGTTTCAATGTTTTCCTTGTGTGTAGTTAATGTGTGATGAAATATGATTCACGTGATATCATCAATTTCATCGGAAACAGTTCATGCAGAAATATCTCTTATTTTCATAGTTTAATCGCATGCGTAACTGTTTATTGTAAACTGTGTGAAAACACATAAAAGATTTGTTTCGGTTTCAATAGTTACTAATATTGCCATCGTTTTCATGGCTTATTTCTCTTTAACTACGACTCTGTCGTCTTTGAAAAATTCATCAAAAGAAGAAGTTGTTTTAAATTTTTTTTTTTCCCTATATATAAGTGAATATGATCCATATTTTCCTTACTGAGATGCTAGCTAAAAGTTGTCTTAGTTTCCAAATGTTTCCACCTCTTAAGAAGACTAGTATTTTGGAACCCAAAATAAGGTTAAAAATGGATGGCATGGGAAAATTATGGATGGTAGTTTATTGGAGTTTCTGAAGAACCGGGTAATTTTCTGAACATCTTAGAATTTCTCTTATTAAAGTCTCGGTTCCTGTTTGATATCTCAGTACTAGTTATTTCCGAAAGCCTTCTTGGATATACCTTGTAGTAGTGCTGCAATTATTATTAGTAGTGCTGCAATTATTATTAGAGAACTCCTCGCGTTTGAGAGGAAAAATTTCTCCAAATATTGAAAGTATATCTTTCTTCTGCTATATGATTTTTTATTCTTTCAATAAGGGAAAAAAAATTTACAGAGTTCTTATCCTTCTTCTTATCTTTAAGAATGGAAAAAAAAAAAAAAAATGATTCGTGATCTTTTCTGCTTGGAAGAAATTTCAAAGGAATTTATGGCTAAATGTTCATGCTAACCTTTTAAAATATCAATTTAGGAATTCTTATATTAAAACATTTCAATTCAAGAATTGCTGAGAGCACCAGAAGTTTAATTTAATAACTGCAAAAATTTTCATTGAGACAGAATTTTAATTCAACATTATATGATGTCTACTTTCTACAGTTGAGATCACCCCCCAAGCAGCAACTACAGAGCGTTCTCTTTTGCGCGCCCATTAGCACCAAGAGGAGGGAAGGGTTGGTCTGTTTCTACTGGTGAGCTCAGCGGATCGAAGACAATCGCATCAGGAATAACCAGAAGGCTTCATCTCGATCGAGCATGCTCACCCGGACGTACTTGGAGCTCGCCCCAGAGTGCTTCCCTCCTCTGGTCTGGATCTTGAAGCCTCGAAGTTCTTTCTTATTTCAGATTTTCTTTATTCGTCTATCGGTTTTATCGCTACTTCTCCTTGTGTGTAATTAATGTGTGATAAAAAATGATTCACGTGATATCATCAGTTTCAACGGAAACAATTCATACAGGTATATCTTTTAATTTCATTATTTCATCGCATGCGTAATTGATTCATTGTAGACCGTCTGAAAACACACTTTTAGCGCTACAATGTTTTCCTTGTGTGTACTTAATGCGTGATGAAATATGATTCACGTGATATCATCGGTTTCATCAGAATCCATTCATCAGATATATCTCTTATTTTCAGAGTTTTGTCATATGCGTAACTGATTCGTTGTAAATCATGCGAAAACGGATAAAAGATTCTTTCCAATTTCAACAGTTACCAATCTTGTCATCGTTTTCATCGCTCATTTCTAGCAGACCCAAAGAAGGGCTCGCTGAACTCTGTGCTGCGGGCCGGCTTAAAGCTGTCTGCTATAGCCTCAAGCACTATGGCAACTTGGAGCAGCAAGTCCTCGGACACGCCAATGGTGGCAATCTGTAAAACAAGCAGAAATAAGAGGAGCTCAGAAATAGCTCAGAATGAGAGCAAATTGAAGCCATATCCAACAAGACCGTGAGCTCACCCAATGCACATCCCTGCAAGTCCTGTGCTTTTGGAGACACTGAACAGCATCTGGTCGTTGTCCGCCGGGGAGGTGATAGGTGTATATTGAAGCCAATGTTAAGCAAGATCATGGATTAGAGATCCCCCAATTTGCATAAAGACGGAAGGTCTCACAAACCTGTTCGGGTTGTTTGGGGAGATGATCGGCTCAATATATGCCCCCGTCTGTTGAAGCTCCTCCTTTCACCATTCCACTTGTGAAAGCCTGAATTTTGGTGGTCAGCCATCACCGGGTAGGACTGCAAGACAAATCAGTATTGGCAATGTCATTAGTGAGAGAAAAAAAATGTTGTACAAGTAAATAAGCAAAAGAGCTTATATGCAGAGCACTAAATTTTTGTAGTTTCTTTATCCAAAAGCAATAAGAAATTTCTGTCTATGAAACCGTAGCCTTTTCACAATTGTTTACTATGTCAAGTATTTCTTATTCTTCAATCGGGTGTATCGCTCTTACTTCTGTTTTGTGTATGCTTAATGAAAAGTGATTCACGTGAAAGTTTCTCTAAAGATTTTTTAAAATAACTAATTTATCATCAGTTACATCGGGAAACTTTTATACATGGTCATGTCAGAATGACTCTAAAAATTTATAAGGAGAAGAGTGTTAATTCACCATCCCAAATTCCGGGGGGGGGGGGGGGGGGGGGGGGGGGGGGGGGGGGGAATGACAATAATAAAAATGAATAAAGGCTAAAGATTGTTGCATTACACTTTGAATTCAATATTTTGGTTCGATTTACATCCTCTGAAAAGAATTTATGTGTGTAACTGACATACATTAATTATGAATCTTGTGAAATCGCATGAAAGGTCCTTTCTGATTTCAAATTTTCTTTATTCGTCTATCGGTTTTTATCGCTACAAACATTTTCCTTGTGTGTACTTAATGCGTGAAGAAAAATGATTCACATGATGTCATTGATATCTTTGGAAACAATTCATACAAGGGTATCTCTTATTTTCATTGTTTTGTCGCATGTGTAACTGATTCTTTGTAGATCGTGCGAAAACACACTTTTATTGTTACAATGTTATCTTTGTGTGTACTTAACGCGTGATGAAAAATGATTCATGTGATATCATCGGTTTCGTTAGAAACAATTCATATAGATATATCTCTTATTTTTATTGTATTGTTACACATGTAACTGATTCATTGTAGACCGTGCGAAAACGTATTTTTATCCTTACAATGTTCTCCTTGTGTGTACTTAATGCGTGATGAAAAATGATTCACGTGATATCATTGATTTTATTAGAATCAATTCATACAGATGTATATTTTATTTTCATAATTTTGTCGCTTGCATAACTGATTTATTGTAAACCGTGCGAAAACACATAACAGATTCTTTCTGATTTCAACAGTTACTAATCTTGACATCGTTTTCGTCGCTTATTTCTCTATGACTGTGACCCCTAACGTCTTTGAAAAATTCATCAAACAAGTAATTTGGCTTAGGTTTTTTTTCCCCCCATATATGAGTGAATAAGATCCATATTTTCCATAGTGAGATGCTAGCGAAAAGTTATCTTAATCTTCGTTTGGTAAGTTAGTTGGAGATAAAATTTTTAAGTTGGAATTAGTTAACTTTTTAAAAATGAGTTATAAATTTTGTTGACTTTTCAGAAAAAAGACAAAAATGAAGATGAAAAAATACAGTTTAGTTGAAGTTAAACTTGAATACCAAACGGAGGCTTAGTTTCCAAATGTTTCCACCTCTTAAGAAGACTAGTATTTTGGAGCTCAAAGGAAGGTTAAAGTTACTTGAGAGATTTCACTAATGTGCTAGTTAAAAATGGATGGCATGGGAAAATTAAGGATGGGAGTTTCTGAAGCATCGGATAATTTTGTGAACATTTTAGATTTTTTCCTATCAAAGTCTCGTTTCCTGTTTTGATATCTCATTACCAGTGATTTTGTAAAACCTTCTTAGATATACTTTTTAGTTGGGTTGCAATTATTATTAGAGAACTATCCTCATGTTTGACAGCTCCGAAGATCGAAAGATATTTCTTTCCTTCGTTTTATGATTTCTATTCTTTTACTAAGGGGGAAAAAGTTCTTTCCCAATAAGTTTTTAATGCCTTTATTCTTTTAACTATGGTAAAATTATGACCCGTGATTTTTTTTCTGCTTGGAAGAAATTTCAAAGGAATTATGGCTAAAAAGTACTTCCAGTTGGTTCGCTTGGTTTAATTTCCATGCTAACCTTTTAAAATATCGATTTAGGAATTCTTAAGCTAAAGCATTTTACTTACTTTGAATAATATCAAGCATACTTTAAGAGAAGCAAATTCCCGTACATATCTGAACATATTTATGAACTTGAGAGAAGTTTTTCATGGGATCCCCGGAAAGGAAAAAAAAAAAAAGTAAACGATAAGGTATTATTTAAAATGTCTGATGAAAAATGATTCACGTGATAGCATTGGTTTCATCGAAAACAATACATACAGATGTATCTCTTATTTTCATAGTTTGTCCCATACATAACTGATTCATTGTAAACCGAGTGAGAACACACTTTTATCATTACAAAGTTTTCCTTGTGTGTACTTAATGCGTGATGAAAAATGATTCACGTGATATCATCTGTTTCATCGAAAATGATTCATACAAATGTATCTCATATTCTCATAGTTTTGTCGCTTGTATAACTGATTTATTATAAACCGTGCCAAAACGATTCTTTCCGATTTTAATAGTTACTTTTCTTGTCATCTTTTTCATTGCTTATTTCTCTATAACTACAACCCTAATGTCTCTGAAAAATTCAACAAAAGTAGTTTTCTTAAGTTGTTTTTTTTTTTTTTTTTTTCCCCCATATATGAGTGAATATGATCCTTATTTTATCAAAGGAAGGTTAAAATTACTTGAGAGATTTCACTAATGTGTTAGTTAAAAATCGATGGCATGGGAAAACAAGGGATGGCAGTTTATTGGCTGAACATTTTAGATTTTCTCTTATCAAATTCTTGGTTTCTGTTTTGATATTTCACTATCAGCTATTTCCTAAAATGAGTAAAACCTTCTTAGATAGACCTTGTAGTTATGTTGCATTTATTATTAGAGAACTCCTCGTGTTTGAGAGGAAAAATTCTCTCCAAAAATTGAAAGTATATCTTTCTTCTGTTTTATGATTTTTTATTCTTTTAATAAGGGGGAAAAAAAGAGTTATTTTCTACTAAGTTTTTGTACTTCTTATTAACTATGGGAAAAAACATGACTCGTGATCTTTTCTGCTAAGAAGAAATTTCAAAGGAATTTGTGGCTACAAAGTACTTCCAGCTGGTTCATTTGGTTTGATGTTTATGCTAACCTTTTAAAACAATTTTCTTTTTCCTTTTATATGATCGCGCGAAGGGAAAAACCGCAGAGAATTCTTGACAGCACAAGAAGTTTAATATAATGACTGCAAAATTTTTCATTGACACAGGATTTAATTACAAATACTGTGATAATCAATATCATTGTATGATCTCTACTTTCTACAGCTGATCATCCCCTCAAGGCAGCAACTTCAGCCCGTTCTCTCCGCGCTTCCGTTGGCACCAAGAGGAGGGAAGGGACGCTAGGGACCGCTGGTGAGCTCAGCGGATCGAAGACAATCGCTTCAGGAATAACCTGAAAGTTTCATCTCGATCTAGCATGCTCACCCGGACGTACTCCGGGCTTGCCCCAAAGTGTTTCCCTCCTCTTGTCAGGATGTTGAAGCCTCGAAGGAAGCTTTCGCAATCTTCGACGCCGTTCAGGCATCTTAGCCACGCGAACGCTGCAAGGTAAAATCAAAATGTTTCGTGTCAATTTTGCTTAATGAGTAGTGCTATAATAGTATGCAGATATTGCAAGTACATGTAACGATCATTTTGGTGGGGTGCTTTTGGCTAATTTACCAGGTTGAGGCTGCAAGTTGTGCCCGTGGAAGTGGCAGAAAGCCGGAGTGAATTCCGGTAGGCCGAACCTCCCACTTGTGTTCACCGCATCCCGGAGATGCTGCCACCTCTCTGTCATGAGGCGGTAGCTGACTTCGAAGAAGGACTCGCTGAACTCAGAGCTGCCGGCCTGCTCGCAGCTGTCAGCCACAGCCTCAAGCACTTTGGCAGCACGGAGCTGCGAGTCTTTGGACACACCGATGGTGCTGAGCTCAATGAACTTGGTCATCCTCTTCGCCACTTCGAGGTCTTTGACCAGAGCCCATCTGCAAAACAAGCAGAAACAAGAGGAGTTTAGAAACGTTTCAGAGTAAGAGAGCAAATGTAAAGCCGTTTCCAATGAGATCGTGAGCTCACCCAATGCGCATGCCGGCATGTCCTGTGCTCTTGGAAACGGTGAACAGCGTGAGGTCGTTGTCCGCCGGGGAGGTGATCGGTGTGTATTGGGGCCAGTAGTAAGCGAGATCATGAATCAGAGCTCCCCCAGTTTGGTTGACAATTGAATGCCTCACAAACCCATCCGGGTTGTTGGGGGAGGTGATGAGCTCGACAAATGGCCCCGGCTTGTTGAAGCTCCTTGCTTCGCCTGCCCACTTGTGAAGGCCTGACTTTTGATAGTCAGTCATGAGCGGGTAGGACTGCGAGACAAAATCAGTATTCACAATGTAATCAGTTAGAAAAAATATGTTGCAGAAGTAAACAAGCGACAAAGTTATGCAAGAGTAGTAAATTTTTGTAATTTCTTTATCCAAATGCAACGAGAATTTTGTCTATGAAACCAAGTACAAAAACAAAATGCTGTTTTTCACTGAATTTGAATTTTCTAATATCAAATGAAGTCAATTTTTATTATGTTGACTTTAGCTTCAAAGTGAAAATTTACTGAATTTTGAAAGTACAGAGTGTGTACATGTCAAGCAAATGAACAAAAGCAATTGCTGTGTTTAGAAGTGGAAAAGGAAAAGCAGACAAGAA
Organism: Ficus carica; assembly: GCA_009761775.1. Classification (NCBI taxonomy): domain Eukaryota; kingdom Viridiplantae; phylum Streptophyta; class Magnoliopsida; order Rosales; family Moraceae; genus Ficus; species Ficus carica. The sequence goes on along the minus strand of CM019744.1, from coordinate 4,421,312 downwards.
GACAAATGGTTTTAGTGAAAATTAAAAGTTCGGAGAGAATCGCCGAAAAAATATAATAAAATAATGCCAAAGTCAAGCTTCAGAAACATAATTAAAAATTACAATGTAGGGGGGAAAAAAATTAAGGAAGATGTTTTGATGATCTGCCCTTTGTGCATCGCAATCAAGATCCCCGAAAAAAAAGTGGGTTGATGAAGTCCTCTAGAATTTATGCCAGTTAACATCATCTTTATTATGGCACTAATTATCTAATTAGCATAAGTGGGTTTGTGTTACTTTTTTTTTATTATTATTATTACACAAAGTAGCCACCAAAAGTCATGTTCTCTGTATATGCATGAGAAGCCAAGTGAAAAGAGTGACGCCACCAATGTCAAACACTAAAAATATCATATTACCAGACAAAATTGCAAAGTATATAAGTGGACAACTTTGCCAAAAAGCATTGTCCACCATGTTTTTTAAATGATTAAACTATAACAAAATGTAGAATCAAAGGAATAAAGCATATGGTTTTTAATAATCAGGAATAGGATTTGACTTTGCTAGGATTTGCTAGCAAGTATGCTAAGTCATGACTTGCTAATTTCAAAGCATCAAATATATATATATATATATGACGGTTAGATTCTTACTGGTAGTGATCGTTTTAACATCACAACAAAATAAAGAAATATATATGCAAAATAGACAGATTCATATAAAAATATGACAATTATTTTGCCATGTAGAAATCTTAAATATTAAAAAAAAAAAAAAAAAAAGCTCACCGAGTAGTAAGGAGCTGCGGAAACGACGCTCATGGGCTCGGCTGCTTCTTTTGAAGATAGAGCATAAAGGGCAGCCAAGTAGAGCTGAGAAGAGCCGGTCCCGACCACAATGTGATGGCCTTCGGTTTCAGCATTTCCCACCACTTTATGAAGCCTCACGACTTGCTTGGCAAACTCGGGCTCCAAAAACCAGCAAGTGCTTCTAATGTCAGAGAAATAACTTATCGACTGCCATCCCGGGATCACAATGGTGGTCTTCTCTCCCATTATCTGCCAATAGCTCTCGTACATGGTTGGATCACCACTGCATTAACAAGATAAAATGTGTTACCCAATAAAAAATAATAATAATATTCAAATCTCAAATCTTTAGCGTAATTAGTACATTCTATGTCTGCCCTCCAAATCTTTTGTTGGATAACAAAACTTTTGCTTCGAAATATCACCAACCCATGATTTTCATAATCTAGATTTTGTAATAATTATATATTAACTATCATTTTTTTAACAATATGATTCCTACCTATTACCGCATAAATAAAAGTGAAAAGGAACATGGGAGACAGAAAAAAAAAAAAAAAAAAAAAAAGACAACAATGGAAAGACACGGGCATTATTGAACATTGATGATGGCGGCATTAATGAGAAAACCATCTCTGCAAGGAAAGAAGAGAAAAGGTGAGGGGAAAAAATAAAAAATAAAAATTCAGAGACAAGGCAAAGGGGAATCTTTAAATTGCATGTGTTGACAAGTGGTAAAGGCCTAGAGATGGTGTTGGTTTCTATTTTAGACCCACTAAGTGGTAGTTCCAAACTATCCCCCACTTTTTTCTTAAATCATTAAATTATTTTAAAAAAAATGAAAATTAAAATAAAAAAGGAGCTAATTTTACAACTTGGATCGGCGCACCTTTCTAAAAAGTCTCCTCTTCTTAAAAATGGGGTTTGCTGCTTTGCATGTTGTAGTGTGTTTGTGTCTAGAAAGCCAAAAAATAAAATTTTAAATTTAAAAAAAATAAATAAATAAAGTGACCGACCCACAGAAATTTTTACTGACCCCTCAACAGTCTATAGAGTGTCTCCAATTATATGCCTAAGAAACACTTCCAAAAAATCTTTTTTTTGTTGACCAATTTTGACTCCACAACTTTGTTGTACTCTCAATGATAGCGTTGTTGTGTGTTTGTGCTATTGGTCAAATGTCAATGGCCATTGAGTACCACCTTCAGTGGCGCATAAGATATTTTGGTGCAAACGTTTTAGAATTTGGTACTCTGAAAAAAAAAAAAAAAATTAATGACGAAACCTTATACCGATCATGCATGTTTTTAATTATTAAATCATATCAAAATCAAATTAAAAATAAAAACGGTTGAAAAACAATACATTGTTTGTAATACATTTTTACAGGTCGTATGATAAAAATTTCTTTTAAAAACATAAAATAAAATAAAAAACTTGATTTGGGAAACAGAGAAATGACAAAAGAGAACAAATTAATAAAAGTAGGAACAAAAGAACAAAGAGGTTTTCTCCTCCTTTTTTTTTTTTTTTTTTTTTTTTCACTCTCCAAGTTCAGACAGATACCATAGAGAATCTCAACCAAAGGAGTTGTCACTGTCCATTGTGCTGATACCATAAGAAGGCATCAGAGAACTGGGAAAACGCAAACCCCACTGGCCCTTCCCAAACAGAACCAAAATACAAGGTGAATAAATTAAGAAAATTTTAAATAAAAGAAATTTTAAAAAAAAAAACCTTTATTAAAAAAATAAATAAAGAAAAAATAGTGCAAACCAAATCAAAAACAAAACACCAAAGGTGGGGTTTTTCCAAAGTATGTTTTAAATTTTTCATATGTTCTTTTTTGCAAGTTGAAAAGACAAAAATGCCCCTAATTAGTGGGGGAAAAATAATATTGACTTGGGGAAGAAATAATGACTTGATCTCTGACAAGAGTGTGTGAAGATGATAAACTCAAAACACTAACAACATCATCATGTGAGGCCATTTTGATACCTTCCAGAAACCACAATTTAGCTAATTTCAAATTACACAAAACAACAACAAATAAAAAAAATTAAAAAAAAAAAAACATAGAGAGAGAAGATGAAAGAGAGAGGGAAAGAAAGTGTTTTTATTCACTTACTGGTCCAGATTGACGACCTCTTCCCCGCCATCTTCAACCTCTGCAACACTAGCTGAAGAAGAAGAAGCAGAAGAAGAAGGTGTTGACAAAACCGTCCTCTGTTTCTTCTGCAGAACAAAGCCGGAGAAATGGAGGCCAAGATTTTCAGTGTCAAAGACGACCCTCAAAACCAAACTCACATTCAGAGCCAGAGAGAGCACTAGAAAGTGCTTCAAAGAGAAAAAACCGGGAATTTTAGCCATACTCTTCTCTCAAGAAAAAACCAGACCGAAAACAGAGCAAAACAGAGAACAAGAAAAGAAAGCAGAGTAAGCAAAGGGAACTGTTTTGGAAAGAGCTTTTTTTGTGTTTTGTGTGATGAACTGAGTAAATGAAGAGATAATTTATAGCAAAGGCCAGGAGATGAGAACCAAAAAATAAATAAAAAAAGGAAGTGAAAAGTGGACGGCTGAGAAGAAATGCATGCATAAAAAAAGGGGCTGATTAATGGCTATGAATCTCTGTTTCTCGTGGTAAAGAGTTGTCAAGAAAACAGTCTAACAGAGGGGAAAAGGAAAAAATTTTGAAACGGACTTAAATTCAGATTCAGTTTTGCTAATTTGGAAGGACTCTGAAAACCCTTTTGAAAAATTTCAAAAAAAAAATTTTTTCCTAAATCAGAGTCCCATTTTTGGGGCTTCTAGAGCCTTTTTCTTTTTTTGGCATGTTGGTTCAGACTTTTGAACATGTGGACATCGAAAAAAAAAATAATAAAACAAATGTTTGATTTTTGTGTTACAATGGCGTTTTCGCCATTTTTGGACTGAAAAACGAAAGCCCAGAAATTTTAATGAGGTAGGGTAGAGGGGAAGATAATGGTTGGAGTGGAGATCGAGCGCACCCGGAGAGACACCATCGGCGTGAGATTTTCTCGGGAATCAAGAAATCTCCAGTACGATTTTCTCGGAAAATACAGACCCACTAAGGCTAGTAGATTTACTGTTCCATATTGATGTATTAAACATAGACATTAGCATATAGAAAAAATATATGTAAAAAAGCAACAGAAATATATAGAGTACTATATAATAATAATAATAATAATAATAATAATAAATAATAAAAAAAGCAGGGTGTTGTGTAAAATATGTATTTTTTTCTTTAAATTTACTATTTACTTTTTTTAATCTAAAGTTAGAGTCTTATTGGACTTGGAACTTGGGGAAGAGATTTTTGGGTAACTTTGTTGGACTTTGACTGAAAAGTCAAAACTTTTCTGTGTCCAACATTCTTTTTTTTTTCCCCCTTTTTTTCTACCAAATTTTTTTTTTTTTTTTTTTTTTTGTTCCTTTTTTTTCTACCAAAAAAAAAAAAACATTCTTTTTCTTTTTTATTTCTCTAGTGTTTTGGGGCTTGGTGGTATATTATATGTTTGACCCCATTGTCTCCTTTAATTCTATTTTATCCCCTGATTTAGTAAATTCTACTTGATTGTATCTCACGTTCTTCACTAACCAAAGAAACATGAATCAACAAATATTTTCCAACTATTTTTAGTTCTATCAAAAACTAAAGATTGTGTTTTTCTTTTTCTTTTTCAAATCCTAATAAAATAAAAACATTTTTGTTTTGGAAAATAATTTTCCTTATTCAAAATGATTTATCAAATCTAAAGAAGTAAAAAGTAGATTTCTTATCGTAATCGCTTTGATGATTATTTGTATCAATATCGTTATTTCGAATCTTATTCACAAGTAACAACAATTATTTTTTCTCCAACAACTATTATGTGTATAACTGTTGTTTTGTTTTGTTCGTCTTGACTTTTAGCAAGCGTTTTTGAAGAATCATTATACTCATCTTAACTTATTTATTGAATCGAAAGAAGAAAAAAGTAACTATATGACTGTATTCACTTTTATGATCAACCGTATTACGTTTTTCTATTGGTTCATAATGACGAATAGCGACATTGTTTTACACCGAAAAGCGACAATGTTATACTTTTTCTCAACGTAACCGGAGATGACGATCATGGTAGAAGTCAAAAACCTTTTTTTTAAGGGGGTGTAAGTTAAACTAAAGTTTAGAACAAAACTAAAAGTGCAATAAATACTAAAAACTTTTCTTTTTTTTATATTTATTTTTAACTCTTTTTTCTACTTGTCTTTATAATCTTCATTTTTTTTCCCCTTCTTCCAACTATGTGTAATTAATTAATAGAACAGTCCAATTTTCATTTATTGGTTAAATAACAATATAATTAGAAGTCAAATTTAAGGGTCTTATGAAACTTCTTCTACATTCAATATAAAGTTTGTAAGTATAAAATTTAAGGGGGACAAATTATTGAAGATTGGTTTCCTTGATATACTAAATTAAAGAAAGTTGAGGGTCTAAATGAAACTTTAAAACATTTAATATAAAGTTTGAAATAAGAAAATTTCAGGGGGGACAAATAAAAAAATCACTCACATTTAGTAGTTTGTTAAAAATGTTTCTACACCCGTTGAAGAAAACGTTGTCTACAACTTATGGCTACTTAATTATTTAAAAAAAAAAAAAAAATCTTTCCATCTTCTTATCTGCCTTTTCCCCTTAAATCCCGAGCTCTAAATGCTTCAACACTTATCCAAAAGAAATTGTCATTTATTGCATAATTTAATTCTTTTATCCCCTTTTTACTCTGTTTTATAAGTAAGCACTCATTAAGGTAAAAGGTTAGTTCCGTCACTGATAATATTTATCTTAAAAATGTATTTAATAAAAGAATTTTGACATTCATAATTGTTTAGAGGAGGAAAAGAAGAAAGAAGAAATTATAAGAGAGCCTCCAAATCTTTCGAAATGCCCACATTTTGATCTTTTGTAAATTAGAGAGATTATTTGAAAGATTTCAAGCCAAACATCATGAAAGAATTACCTAAGTGAGAGAAATAAAGGAGATATGATCTCTTCTAAGAAATCGATCCATTACTCACTCCTTCCTACCAAATATATCCGTAGGAATAAGAGAAAATGATAAGGGAGTGATAGATCACTTAAGTGATGGAAATGAGAAATGAGGAAGAGGTAATTTCTCTTATGATGTTTGATACAAATTGAAATATTTTAAAAATTTTGGAATCACGTCCCAAATTTTCTCTCTCTTATCAAATAATCATTAATATCAAAATCTTTTTTCTTTTTTCTTTTTTCTTCTACCAAACACACTCCAAGTGTTAATGCGAGAGCAAAACTAAAGAGGTTCCTACAAATGGAGGACACGTTGCATAAATGCGAAATCAAAGTGGAAGCAAATGCGAGGAAGTTGATAAATCATGGACTTAGAAAGAGCTCGAGCCAAGTATTGCGATGAACCTAAATTTTCCACTTCTTGTATATAAAATATATATTTCTATATATATATATATGTATGTGTATATATAAACTATGAACAACATAAGAACTTTAAAATGACAAGATTATCCTAGGATGTCGTTGGTCATCATGAGTCAATCTTTAGTCTTGTTGGTAAAAGTACCATGAACAGATGGACAAAATCCAGCGTATAATTAGGCACCACCACTTACCTAACATATTATCTTACCATCTTTTCATGCAAGCTTTCCTCGTGCAATAATGAGTTGTAAACATAAACAAACCCAAGTGTGAAAGACAGCGAAATTCACGCTATTATAGAATGATGGTAATCCAACATGTTTTCTTATCTTATTATTAGGTATGTATGTAAATCTTAGTTGGATTGAATTAGAAAAATAAATAAATAAATAAAAGGTCTAGAAATGGGTAAAGCAAGGCCATGATGCGTATGTGGCTTAGTGATTGACTCAAAAAGGAAAGAGTAATGTCTAGACGAGATCTTAAACTTTTTCCATCAAATATGAGTTGTCATCTTTCTATCAATAGATAAAACCATTTAATTCCGATTGATGTGATAATTTTGTAATAAAAAAACTTAAGATAGGAAATGTACTTTACTCTACTCTTAAGTATTATTGGTTTAGCCATCCGATCAAACTTTTGAATGGTTTATTTGAAAGCAGTTCTGCATGTTGCACCATAAATAATAAACTTGAATATTTATAGATCAGATTGTTAAAAAATTAATTTAATTGTTAAAATTACATCCGTCAAAAGATACATGTCCAATTTCCATCATGAGTTTTGCCTTTTTTTAAATACCTATCTTTTAAAGAATGATAACTTGCGTATTACATTGGTTAGGTTACAAAAGTTGAGATAAAAAAGTTCAAACCCCTAGAGTTTTATTCAAAAAGGTAAATAGAAAAAATATAGTAAAATTTTTAAACAAGCTGGCTTTTCTGCCAACCTTACATGTCTTTTTCTTTTTCTTTTTCTTGGCACCTTTTCTTCTCCCCTCCATCTTTTTTTTTTTTTAAGGCTTTTACATCCAAAAAAACAAAAAACAAAAACAAAAAACAAAAAACCAGAAACAAAAATTGACATGATAATAAGCAAATTGCATGAAATAAATACATGAAAGTGATGAAACAACTAAATTCCTAGACTTCAAAAGGGCCTGGACCGATTTCTGATCATTGAGGGTCCACAAAATCAGCACTCTGAAGAAGGAAAATTTGGGCCTTCCAAACCACCGGGACCATTATTCAAATCATTAAATGATATTGAGAGCTCAGTCATAGTAATCTCATCCAGAGAATTTTTGAACCATACTCCTCTGTATTTGTGTAGTTCCACATGGTTCTAGGCTTCTAGAAGCTCAGTTTTTGCTGCATTTCAAAGCAGGTCACATGTAGGGACGGAGCCATCCATAACCGAGTAGGGATTTTGCCCCCGAGTAGAACTTTTACTTTTTTAATTTTACCTCTAAAAATTTTATACTTTTCTCATTTTGCCCCTATTAAAAATTAATGTTCTCTACATAAGCCATTTTAAGAACTTCATTTTTCAATGTATGTCGTTACTTAAACAAGAGGCTGGCTCCGCTGCTGGTCACAGACAATCACCATCTGCCACTGGCAACTAGTGGTCCTCTATCTAGGAATGAAAAAGGAGAGATCTTTCTCATTTCTTGAAGCTGCACTCATTGAGCACTACTGAGTGTGGGGAGGTATTTTGGGTCTAAAATTAGGGATAGGTCTCCCTCAAGTTGGGGAAGTGGTCCCTACGGTAATCATCCAGAATATGACCACTAGAACATGGCCATGAAATACTTCTGATTCTTGACCAGAAATCTCGTCGGAAAGAACTGGTTTTGAGAATGTAATTGACAAGCTATTCATGTATTTGGGCTCAATGCAACTTAGTTTTCAAGCCAGACCACTATTATAGTTGTGAGCTCCAGAGCTCTCTTTTAAGATTCTTTTTATTTTTTCTCCAAAATGTTATGTTGGCTTTTGAAAAATCTAATGGGCGTGTTTAAGAGAGCTTCTTAGAAGCTGTTTTTGGCTTTTTTGTTCCAAAATCTACTTTTGGAAGTGTTTGGATGATATTTCAGAAGAGCTTTTAGTCTCTAAAAGAACTTCTTGTCAAAGTTAAAAAAATATGACTTCGGGTAAAAACTCTTTTGAGTAGTACACTATAAAACTTGTAAGAAGGTTCAAGTTACACATTATAAACTTCATCTCAAATATTTATTATTTATTTGAAAACTTTAAAATCATTTTGACCCTATAAGTTGTTTGATTCCAAACACTTACTAAAAAGTCACAACTTTTGTTTTTGTTCTTTTTTTGGCTAAAAGCAAAAGCAAAAGCAAAAGCAAAAGCTCTGCCAAACGGACCCTATATCAATCTCTCATCCCACTTGGCATTTCAATAGACTAATCAAACATGAAACTGATATCAAACTTGATCAAGGGGAAACCAAAGAAAACAAGCGTACAAGCAAATACAGCAAAAAGTAGCATTTTTACATCAGTGAAAATTTACAATCATATACAAAACCTTTGAATGTAAATGCATTGGTCCCATTTTACGGCAGCCGCTAAGATATGGTGTAACAGAAGCATTCTGGGATAGTTCAATGCTATGTACAAGAATATAAAAGTAATATAGGTCTGATAGAATTACCAGCCAAACCTAGGACTCCCTTGCTGCACTTCTCCACCGTTCATCAGCTTATCCAGGACGACATTAAGGTCCACTGACTGCCCATTCTCTGCCATTTTCTTCACCGTTGCTCTCACAATGTCCCTCCGGAATCCCATCGCCACAATATTGTCAACAACATCATCTACGGGTACAATTTTCCCGGTTCCGCTAGAGCCTGACCCACTATCCACATCAGAGGCCATTGGCAATGCACGTGGGAGTAATTGGGCTGTTGGCAGTTGTGATGATCTGTTTTCACCAGGTAGGACCGGAGAAAATAGAGGAACATCTGAGGATTTCATTTTTGAACTGATGTACTGGGAAGGAGGTCCAGAATGAGGATAGCCATCACGAAAACTAGAATGCCTACTCGGTTGCATATGCTCGGTACGAAATTCTGAACCTCCTGAAGGTTGATCGTACACCCTTGGGTTAGAACCAAAGTAAGTTTGTTGACTGGGAGGGGCCAAGCCAGGTATGTTAGAGGTTCTTTGGATGCTTGCGTTGTAATTTTGAGATGACACGTACGAAGCTTCTTCATGGTTGTGAGGTGAAGAGTAATGAGCTTGTGGATCCCTAGCATCACGAGATGGGTGTGGTAGAGGCAGGTATTGTAACTGTGAGGTCGGAGGAAGCTGTGGGACTGGTTGATACTGTTGGTAAAGTGTTGAAGAAGTTGGCTGTGGCTGCTGAATTGGAGGCATACGGTAATGTTGATGGGCAGATTCCGAACTAAGCATATGTGGTATGGAGTTTGGTTCTGCCTGCGGAATAGATGGTATTTGGTTCTGAGATACTGGGGGTGGAAACTGCCCTGCTATTGGAATTGGTGGCGGACTGTGAAACGATGGGTTTGGAGAAACATTAGGATTAGGAGGAATTTGCTGAGGATAAATTACAGGAGTTGGCTGCGATTGGTTGCTTTGTGGTGGGATAGATGATACCACTCCTTGACCTGAAGAACGACTGTTAGTTTTGGTCTTTTGGTCTTGTGATTTCTCCTGACTTTTTAAGATTTGAAGCTTTGTCAGCTGCAGCTGCACCTCTGATATCTCGTGTTTTTCCCTCAAGTCTTGAATACCGCCTTGAATCTGTGAAAGTTACGCACAAACATGTCTAGGAAACTTTCTGTAGAGTTAATTCGAAGGAAAATTTGAAAAAAAAAATGAAGGAAGAAAAGGCAAGTGGCCAAGTACAGAAACAGTGGAGTTAAATATTACCTCAGTGAGAATATTCTCCAGCTGTTTCAGCTTTCCTTCGGTCCTTCCATGATTAAACTCCGAAGAATCCTTCAATTCGTCGACAGTATCTTCGATCTTTCGTGTTCTATTCTCCAGTTGACACATTCTCACACTAAGACCATCAATAACGTGTAGTAGATTCTTAGAATGCTCCTCCATTTTGCGATCAATCATAGATATCAATCCTCCATCACTGGAAGATCCAACCTTCTCAGAACCAGCTTTCGGATGATCAATGTAGTCCATTGACGAGCGATTCTGCGACGAACAATAAAAGCGATTATCCGTAACTGTACAAGCATAAAAGCGCCAAAATAATTGAACTACATAATTTAACAACTGGGATCCTCGTCCTTCATTTCACTTTTTATTTCTATATTAGACAGTATAAACACACACACAAATCTCTTCTGTGATTCAAACAATAAATCTAATAGAAGCAAATGCGTCTCTCCAGTACAAATTGAGTACCAATTCAGAAAATCACATAACTTCTTCCCAATAGAATTAAAATTTTACATTAAAATTGGGATTCATTTGAACTAACGAGTAAATACAATTCAAGTTTGAACTCATTCCAATTCCAATTCCAAAACCTAAACTTCGTTCCGAGAATCACAAAAAGACAAGACTTTTACAGATCAAAGAATCAACATCGAGAAGGATTGAGGAATCAAACCTGGAAAGTGAAATCGTAAGAATTGGGGGAAACGACAGGTCGTATGGGACGGAAATGGAAGGAGGAACTGAGATCGTCCTTGCTCAATTCATAAGAGAGATCTTCGTCTTCCTCCGGTTCGCGTCCGCGGGAGTAGGAGAGGTCGGAGAAGTCGTCGGAGTGGGATCGAGAAAGCTCCGCGATTCGCTTGTCCATGAAATCCGACGACTTCATAGCGAAAAGCGAATCTTTCCTCCGCGGACAGAATGAATTCCTATGATTTTTTCTTTCTTGCGTTTTCTAGGATGCCAAACAGAGGGTTTGGGTTTCGTCGGAAGGTTGAATTGCAATCGTAGAAGAGAGGTTTGCAGCTGCCGTGGGAGTGCTGCAATAACGGATGCCGACCCAGCTTACACGTGTTGCAACAAGAAGTTCATCTCATGAAAAATCCGTGAGCTCACCGGCCTAGGTTTTTTTTTTTTTTTTTTTTGAAAAGTGCTTAAATTAAATGCTAACATCAAATTTGACCCCAAGAATAAGCCTCGTCTTACTTTTACCACCACAACTCAAAATGTAACAAGAACTCCTCTGAGCTTCTAATAAATCGTAACTTTAGTTTCAATTACTTTTTAAATGATTTTTAATTATGTGCAGTTGGGTTACTAACACGTGATTAAAATTGTTTAAATAAATACATTTACCAACTAGTCATATCACTTATATGTGATTAAAACCGTTAACTAATTATATTTTAATAAAGAAATGATCAAAGTTATAATAATTTATAAGCTAAGGGGTTACTTTTGTTCCATTTTCGGTTATAGGACCTGTTTAGCAAGCTTTCTAAAAGTTACTTTTTGCTTTCTGAGACCAAAAACTGCTTCTAAAAGTGTTTAGATGATCAATCAAAAGAACTTCTGGTCTCCAGAAGAGCTTCCTAACAAAGTCAGAAAAATGTTACTCTTGGAAATAAAAACTCTTCTGAATAGACTTAGAAACTTGAATCAAAATTTAAGATGCATTATAAACTTAAAATAACATTTTTGTTACTTATCAAAAAAACTTTAAAATCATATTAACTTCAAAACTTTGTTTAAAATGTGTTACAATGGTTAGTCATTAGCTGAAGGACGACAATAAGTTGACGAAAATATCCACCATTATTTGCATAAATGAAAATATTTTTTATTGATCGGCAAATTAGACCTCAAAATATATTAATGTTCAAAACGTACAAAGCAACACAAGTAGACTTAAAACATCTCCAACCATAGAAGTTCCGCAAGTAATTCTGAATTCTTTAGCTTCATCTTCAAGATCAAGGATCTTCAAGCCATATTGTGTGTGAACTAATAATTATTTTAAGTAAATATTTTGTTCGTGTGAAAAAAGTTCTAAAGCATGATTATAGCCTGTTCGTTATTTATTGCCTTCTGTGTAACCTATTAGCATATTGTATTATTGTGTATAAACGGGAAAATCTCTTGATCCATTTTTTTAAATTTTGATTAACAATCTCAGTTGATCTTACATATAAATACTACTTGACAAATGCTATGAACGACAAATTCATATTCCATGCCCAAAATAATAATTTTTTTTCTTTTTTGAATTTGAGAAAATGGATTCAAACTTTATTTAATAAAGTCGGATGTAAAATTACCGCTAAACTACTATGAAACCACCTAAAATTAGCATTTGAAACAAAGGAAATCATGCTTTTGTGTCAACCTATCTTCACAAACTCACTAATAAGGGTGATTAAAAGCCATTATACAATTCAAAATATGTACTCAACCACAGATTCTCCTTGAGAACTCGGCCATGGAACCTGAACACTGACCATCCTATCTTCATAACCAAATTTCACACTTACCTCATCAATCTTGCAAGTCACTGGCTTCACCAAAGCAAACACTTTCATTTCCCCGCTTCCCCTTACTCCAATTCTCACCAAATCTCCATCATTGTCAAACTCCATAGACTGAACTGCGCAACCGGTACTAAGCATGTTCACCAATCCAATCGCAGCAAATTGGACCGACTTTCTGGTCAAGACTTTCACGGGAGAGACGGAGAGGAGCTCGAAATTCGAAAGATGAAGCGAAACCTCTTAAGTTCTCTGCCAACTTCAACAGTTTCAGCTTCTCCTCTCGGAACATATAGACAGCAAACATGCTTGCTTCTTCGATTGGAATAAGGTTCTCTGTCTTTCCATCAGTCCACTCGATGTCTTTTGGGCTTGCCGAACAGGTCACCAAGCAGCAGAACTGGGAAGCGCATTTGTTGCGCCTGGATTGGCGACACCACCCTCCTCCTGGACAGTTGAAGAGTCCTAAAACTCCTGTATGCTGTTGAAAAGCGCACACAAATGAGAAAACTAGTGAAGAGCAGAAACCCATTAAGCCATTTAGGCATGCAAACAGATACAGGGCATAGTAAATTGTGAGAGAATCCATAATAACTTTGAATGTGAACATGTGAACACTAATAGTAGAGAGTTGAATTTAGGCATTAAACAAGCATATATAAAATGTCTGCTATAAATTTTTTTAAAAATGTAGTTTTGTTGAGAGCAAGTGAATAAAAGAACCCATTTAAGAATGAAAAATGATTCATATGATGAAAGAAAAGTTTCATGATACATCATGTAATTAAAAAATAATTTGTTAGGGTTAAAAAAAAAGGAACAAATAGTCATTCCAATTTTGTAGAATCTATAAAATTTAAACCCTTGACAATTCATGATATTCATAATAAAATTTTTCATAATATGTGTGATTGTTATTTAAGAATTTATATAAGGAAATGAAGGAAGTTATATAAAGGGTTAATTTTTTTTTTAATAGCACTATTTAAAAAAAAAAAAAAAAAGTACTTTCCAAATAGTATTAGTTTTGACTAATTTCTTTCGTGTCAGTTATGTCAATAATAATACAATACCATTAGTTATTCTTATAAATTTATAATTACCACAAGTAACTATATAGTATACCCCCTAAAATTTGTAATTATAGTGATAATTTTTCTAAATAAAATGAGAGAATGTGCTAATATTTCACTGAAAACAAAGTGAACGAAAGAACTCATTTAGGCATTTAAGCAAACAGATAGACGGCACTATAAACCAGACAAAAGAAACATAATCTCCTCACCTTGTTGAGATTCCAAACCTTGAGCATGGTTTTCCCATCATGCAAAGGGTCTTGAAACAGGCAGTCCCTGGTGGGAACAGCGTAGAATTGGTATCTCAAAACAGACCCATCGGGTAAAGCCAGGCTTTTGAGCAATCTGAAGTCATGTTCGCCAACAGAGTCGTTCACGTTGATTGGCCCTCCGGAGATAGCCCTGGAAGCGGCGTGGAATTCCGCACATGGGTATGTCGATTGAAACATGTCCCAATCTGGTTGTATGAAATTTCCCATCCACAGGCTGTTGTAGGCACAGTGCACCATGTGACAACCTTGTAGCCAGAACGGCCCTGTCGGGTCTCCGTACGGGTCGATGCACCAAAAATCATCTCCCGTGTTGTCGAGTATAACATTAACAATTAGAATTAGGCTCTATGTTTTGTTTGGTTAATGGGAAATTGGAAGGGAAAAGAAAGAAACGTACCGACGCGACCAAGGGAAATGGACTCTGTTCCGAGGAACATGAAGTCGTTGCACTGCTGCATACTGGAGATGACTCCATTACCTTTGAAATGCTTTCTGATGGAGTTCTTCAGTGCCTTGTAATATGCTTTTGCTAGCTCAACTCTCCCGCCGTATTTCTCTGATACCAGCTTTATAACGTCATGTAAACAATAATAATAATCTTTTACTTCTTCTCTTTGTAGTACTTTAGAATCAATATCAATATTCCAGAGCAAAAAAAAAAAAAAATAAACCTTCACTTTGGATCGTAAGTTCAAACCTATAATTTTAACTTTTTTAAAAGTGTTTTCTTTTACAAAATTTTATATTTTTCGTTCAGATTTATAAACCAAACGAACCAAAAGATTTCTTGGTTATTTCTGAACCTGGGATTTCCTCAAAAGACTAATTAAAGGAATAAAATGGAGAAACTAGAGACGAGCATAGTCATTCATAAGTACGCTTTCACTAGCTAGAGAAATTGTATATGCGACATAGAGTATACTTATAAGGGCTACGTTTTACTGACTGAAAAATGTATGGCTAATTTTGTCCATTTTTACTTTGTGATGTGAAAACAAAATTATCATAAATAGATGTTAAAAGAAAAGGAAAAATTAAGAAATTTTTTTTAAAAAATAACAACCGGGAAGGTGGAATTAGATTAAGAAAGCAATCTTGTACGTGAAAAATACTCAATAATAAAAGGTGGAGCCTATAATAATGAAGAAGAAATCACGAGTACTTATATATTGTTCAACTCACATGTATGGCATCAATCTTGACACCGTCGATCGCCGCCGCCTGAAGGCGGGAGTGAATCCCTTTGAAGAGCTGCACCGCCAGCTCGGGTGGCACAAACGCCACCTCCGTCCTTGACCATCTTCCCCATCGCCCGATCCTCCATCATACTCCTCACCCCCTCGGACAGCTCCACTCCATGCACGCTCGACAACTCCATCCCGGGACAGTTAGGGCTAACCCCCACCCCAGTACCCACAAAACGCATGCCAAACATAAACATACTCCACGCTCCCAAACTCCTCCTTCAAGTCCCGCACAAACCTGCCCAAGCCTGACTTCTCGTGGTCAAACCGTTGACTTTTGAAGTCCCTGAACATTCTCCTCAAAGCTTTCCAAGCAGTTTGGCCCCTCCGCGGCTCTCCTCTTCTTGTCCTCCTCGCGGGAGAATCCTTGGTCTTGCTCTTCTTGGGTCACGCACTGCCACCTGTCGTCGATGATGACGAATCCCGGCAGACATGTGCCCTCCGTAAGGGCGACCACACCTTCACGGACGCCCTTTGGACTAACCTGTTGAAACTATAATAAACATTAATTGGCAATGATCAACTATACTCGTCAAAATGATTTTTTTTTTTTTTTTTTTTTAACGAGGTATGATCAAAATCAATTTGAAGGAAAATTTACATGTTTCATCATATGATTTTTAATGTACCTATTTATTTATAACATGTTTTAATTTACTTATTATTTGTTTAAACTTGAAGAAGGAATTTGATCTCTTGTAATAAAATTACGGGTGTAATTATAATTAAATTATGTGGTAACTTTTATAACATTAATCCACTTTGTTTCACACTAATACATGAGTTACTATTTAAAACATTTTGTAGACTAAATTTAAAAAGAAGTAATAATAATTTTGACACGTTTACATCCAATTACAATCCATTTTCAAAGTATTTTCCCCGATATAGATTTGAAAAAATTAAATAAATGGACATTTTTTTAACACTAATTATTAAAAATATCAAACTTCTGTGTTAAAAAAATGACCGGTAACAATTAAATATTTAACCCATCTAATTAAAAATTAATCATAATTTGTCAGTGATTAATCACGTTATCCCTCAAGTGATAAATCATTCTTCATTTTTTGCAAGAAACAAAACTTGATATATTAATTTGTTTGAAAAAAAAAAAAAAAAAGCCATTTTCCCACGATGTTCTAGCATGACCTTCTTGTAGAAAGCGTCCCACGTGCACCAACCGAACTTGTCAACAATCGGCGGCGGTGTCTTCTCCTCCAAGAGGCGAAACGACCCCAAATGCTCCCGAACGACACCCATCGCGTCCCTGACGAGGCTGTACGGACTGTCGTCGCTGACGTGAAGGTAAAGAACCCTCCTAAACCCGGATGAGACGACACGTGTCGAGCCACCTCGACGCAGACGTCCACGTGGCCAGGGACCGCCCCGGCCTGGAGCGAGGCCCGGAACGAGCCCTCGACGAGCGGCGGGAGCAGAACATAAGGGCGCGAAACGGCGTCGTCCTTGTCCAGGATCATGAACTGGTTCTCGCTCTTGACGTCGTCTCCCGTGGACCGCACCCAGCGGGTGGTCCACCAGAGCTTGAACCTGAACAGGCTCATGAACCTTATGCCGCTCAGCTTGCCAATCGACGCCACGTGGCTACTCCTGGGCTCGCCGTCGGCCGCGTCGAAGCCCACGAAGCAGCCCATTCTTCAGCCGGTTGGTGACGTGGCAGCGGCGGCGGCGGCGGAGGCGGTGATGTTTCCGGTGACCTCCGTGAGAATCGGGTGGCCGTTGGCGAGGAAGTTTGTTCCTTGGAGTGTAATATACTAGTGTTGAGTTCGACGGAACTTTTTACCTGTGTGGAAGTTTTTCTCAAGCTTGGTGTCATGTTTCAAGTGTTGTTATATCTTTGTCTAACAGAGAGATAGAGAGTGATGCGACCAGTAGCTGAACGAAGAGGAGTTTGATGGTGAGAAGCACAAAGATGTACATACATATATACATACACACATATATGTGTGTGCATATATATCTGTATGTAGAAAATATGAGAAAGCTGGTATATCTAAATGATAGTGGAATCTAGAAGTGCAGTGTGTGTATTCGAGAACACCACTCTGTTTGGATGGTACCAAGAACAAAAGGACAATTTTAGATGCTAATAAGGAAGTTCGAGAATCGGGTGTGTGTGTGTGTTAATTAACATAATTCTATTAATTTTTAGCACTCTGTCAATCTTTAGCTAGAGATTGATAGTTAAAACTTTTTCTATCAAAAAAAGTCCGGGAAGGGAATAATTAGCGTTAATATACATTCTTGATGTCATAAAAAAACTCTTCAGACATTGACAGAAATATTAACTTAAGACTCGAGGATAGGCCCTATAATAGTTCTAACTTACGTATTAAACAATAGTTGGTTAAGAATTTTTCTATTTTGCTTTTATAGGAAGTGCTCTAGATGAAGTTTAGTTGAATGCTTATTAGTCTGCTTGATTAAGTATAATTTTCATAAATGAGTGGCATTTGATGTTTCCTCATTATCTGTAAATTATAGTTGATAAAAAAAAAAAAAAAAGGAATTTCTAGTTGTTTTTGGGATGCTTCCCAATTCTCTAAAGAGTATACTCACTACTAGTAACAAACACATCTTCTATTTCAAATTTTTATTAACGACACAAGATTTCAGTCCATTTCAAAACAAGTACTCTACAACAGATTCTGTTGAAGAACTCGGCCATGGAACTTGAACACTGACCATCTTATCTTCATAACCAAACTTCGAACTAACGCCGTCAATCTTGCAAGCGACCGGCTTCTCAGAAGCAAACAACTTCATCTCCCCACATCCCCGAACTCCGATTCTGACCTTATTTTCATCATCACCAACTTCCATGGACTGAATTGCACCACCAGTGTTGAGCATGTTCACCAGCCCAATGACTGCAAATTGGACTAATTTGGCGGGCAACGCCATCAGTGGAGCAACGGTGAGGAGCTCGAAACAGAAAGGCTCAAGTGAAACCTCTATGCTCTCTGTAGACTTCAGCAGCTTCAGCTTCTTTTCCTTGAACATGTAAACGGCAAACAAATTTACTTCGTCAATGGGAACCGGGTTCTTCCCAGCTTTCCATTCGACGTCTTTGGGGCTCGCCGAGCAGGTTATCAAGTGCGAATAATGTGAGGCGCTTTTGTTTCGCCGGGTTTGGGGGCACCACCCTCCTCCTTGGCAGTTGAAGAGTCCCAAAACTCCCGTGTACTGTTACATTATATGAAAGAAAAACAACGAATGAATTAACACCCCAGGTTATACATGAAAAAAACTAGATTGTCATTGCTAATGATGAAAAAAGATCGTTCCTATTGTAGAAATCTCCACATTGTTGATGTCTTACCTTGTTGAGGTTCCAAATCTTGAGCATGGTTTTCCCATCATGCAAAGGGTCTACAAAAAGGCAGTCTCTAGTGGGAAGAGCATAGTGTTGGCATCTCAAAATAGACCCATCTGGTAAAGCTAGGCTTTTAAGTAACTTGAAGTTGTGCTCTCCAACAGAGTCACTGACATAAATTGGCCCTCCGGAGATAGCCCTCGAAGCGGCATGGAATTCGGCACAAGGGTGAGTCGATTGGAACATGTCCCAGTCCGGGTGTATGAAATTGCCCATCCAAAGGCTGTTGTAGGCACAATGCACCATGTGACACCCTTGTAGCCAAAACGTTCCGTTTGGATCACCGGATGGATCTACGCACCAAAAATCATCTCCTATACACATTTTGAAACACAATGTTGGCATTACTTTTACAATGTTCAATCTTTGTCACCTTTGTTAAAAATCAAATTTATAAAGGGATTGGACCAAACGTAGACTTGTACCTACGCGTCCAAGAGCAATGGCCTCTGTTCCTAGGAGCATAAAATCGTTACAATGCTCCATACTAGCAATGACTCCATTGCCTTTGAAATGTTTCTTCACAGATACAGTTAGTGCTTTATAATAAGCTTTCGCTAGCTCAACTCGGCCACCATAATCTTCCGATAGCATCTCAAGCAACTGTGCCAAAGCAATTAATTAAACGAAGTAATTAAGCATAATTACAAAAGCAAGATCTGCTAGACGGTATCCAGAAATTGATCACCAAAAACTTATACAAAGACATAAAAGCTACAGTCACATTAATAGATCATGAGAGAACAATATATATTATATATACCATATATATCCCTATTCAACCCAAGAATGCAATTTTTTCTTTTCTTTTCTTTTCTTTTCTTTTTTTTTCACGTTATTATTTTCTACTGAAAAAAAAAAAAAAAAAAAAACACTATAAGTATATTAATAGGAAGGTCCTTGTACTCACCTACAGAAACCAGCACCCACACGGAAACGACATAAAACTAGTCGTTGAGACAAGTGAATTCCTATCCTGCAATAGCAATTACCATCGCAGTTGTATGTCTTGCTTCTAATTTTAAGTTTCTAACTAAAACAACGGGAATTGAACTAAGGTTAATTGCATATATGGTTCACCTATTGAAACTAAATTTTTTTTTTTCTTCTGAAAAGTCAATAAGAATTTTAACTATTTTTTCAAAATTCAAATAATTTCAACTCAAAATATTTAGTTTTAGCAGGTAAACCAAATACAAGTTAATATTCTCAAATCCAAAAAAAGAAGGGGGAAAAAAAAAAAAAAAAAAAAACAAAACAAAAGACAAATCACAATCTAGTTAGCTAGTGGCCAGTCATACCGATCTACATTCCTACACCATGAAAATCAAGCCAAAGACTCGATACATGTTCCCACATCATAACAATAAAATGAATTGCCACCAAAAGGCCAATATAATTACTCAAAGGATGAAGCTAATGGTGCCCTCACCATACCAGCTTTTTAATTCGGGGGACCACTATAACTAGCGAAAAAAGAAAAAAAATTCAGGGGACCACTAATAATAAAATTAATAATTAATAATTCTCTCTTTTTTAGTTCCTTTTCGTTTCTCTTCTAGGCTCTAATTTTTTTTTTTTAAATGTGCTAAAGGTATTTTAGTTACATTAAAATTCTTATCAAATTTCATCTTTCTCTCACATTTACGTTTTCCTTCACACTACACTTTATTCATTTGTTTTATCAATAAAACACATTACAAAAACGATACAATATGATTGTATATATCCTTTTTCATGATTATATATATCCTTTTTCTATATGTTTTCGCACAAAATTCATTAGTTAAGGCTCCAGATTAGAAAATAACAATTCCAACAAAATTATTCAAGATACTAAAAATGCCCAACCAATCAATGATCAAAAAGCACAAACAGATTAGTTCAAATTCAACTCTAATAAGCAAAATGTATTACAAAGCATCCATTTGATTTTACAAAAAGTACAATAAAAAACAAGAAGGGAAAGTGTAGTGAAGACTAGATTTTTTAGCTTTCCAATCGATTAAAAAAAAATGACTAACGATTTCGTTAAGAGCAAGTTTTTAACATTTTGTTTTTTAACTTTTTAATTTTTTACTTTAAAGGACAAACCCCCTGACATTTATGTGGAATCCTAGAGAGTTTAAATAGTAATTCTACCTAGTTATACACGTAAGATGGTGAGGTGTCCCTCAGCTTTATCCTTACTGACATTTATAACATTTATGAGGACCCCAGAGAGTCTAAAGCTCTAAATTACACGTGGCTTCAAATGATGATGTAGGACACGTATATTTCCCAAAAAAAAAATTACAAAATGTATCCATTTTCCACTTAAACATTAAATACAATACAAGGTTTAAAAAATGGGCCCACTCCTACTGTTGCATATTGCAAGAGAACTCCATGCAAATTGCATATATATATATATATATATATATATTTATTTATTTATAGTATCCAAAACCAAAAAAGGGCTAAAAAAAGAGGTTTCGAGAACTTACGTGTATGACATCAACCTTGACACCGTCGATCCCCACCGACTGAAGGTGGGAGTGAAGGCCCTCGTACATCTGGTGGGCCATTTCCGGCGGGACCAACCCCACCCCACTGCTCACAATCTTATCCACCGCCAGATCCTTCATCGTCTTCTCCAGTCCCTCCGACAACCTCGGCCTCACCACTCTACTCTCCGGCATGCCCTCCACCCCCGGCCTCACCCCTCCCCAATACCCACACAGCGCGTGCCACACGTACACCTCCTCCACCGTCCCAAACTCCTCCTTCAACTCCCTCACAAACCCCCCCATCCCCCTGCGGGTCCCACAGTTCGGACTTACATAGTCCCTGAACTTGTGATTCTCTTCAAACCTTATAAGCCTGCACGGCATCTGCGCCCCCGCAGCCGTCCGATTCATACCCTCCTGCTCATCATCACCACCGTCGATCGAGTCCTCATCATGCGCGATCGACTGCCACCCGTCGTCGATCAGGACCATCCCCGGCGGGGTTCCACCTTCGGATAAACCCCTCACGCCTTCCCACACGCCCTTAGGGTGGACCTTCAGGTAGAACGCGTCCCACGTGCACCACCCGAACTTGTCCACGATTCTCGGCGGCGTTTTCTCCTCCATTAATCGAAACGTCCCCAAATGGACTCTCACCTCCCTCATCGCCTCCGTGACCAGGCCGTACGGGTCGCAGCCGGCGTGCATGTACACGCAGCTGCGGAAGCTGGGGGACGCCACACGTGTCGAGCCGCTCTCGACGCAGACGTCCACGTGGTCGTCTCTCCCGGCTTGGAGCGAGGCTCGGAACGGGCCCTCCAGGATCGGGAGGATCAAGACGTAAGGGCGTGGCACGTCGTCGTCTTTGTCGAGGATGATCATCTGGGTCTCCGTCTCTAAATCTCGGCCATTGGATCCGACCCAGTGGGTGGTCCACCAGACCTTGAATCTGAATATGGACATGAAGCGTATTCCCCTCAGCTTCCCCAGGGAGGCCACGTGGCGGCTGCTGGGCTTGTCGGCGTCGAAGCCCACGAAGCAGCCCACGGTCATGTTGTTGGGATTGGCGTTGTGGGCTGATGAGGAGGGGGACATGAAGGGTGATGGGGTGGCGACGACGTTGGGAGGGACGTCGGTGAGGATGGGGTGGCCGTCGGCAAGGAATTCCGTTCCTTCGAGAGTTACCGACGTGGCGGAATTGCCATCGTCGATCACCCCCATTACGTCCATGGCGTTCTTGCTTATGCTAGGCGCCATGGCTAGTTTGGTCGTTTCAAGTGTAGAAGAAAGATTATATATGTACTACTATAGTAAACTTGTAAAATATTGTAAGGGAGAGAATTTTTTGTTTAGAGAGAGAGAGAGAGATTTTAGTGTGAGTAGAGCAAGTGGGAAGATAGTGGTGTTTAAATAGAATTTTGGAGATGGAGAAATGGTAGAGTCTAGAACATCGCCATTTTTACGTGCTTTTGGTTGTGGTTTTTTTACGAAAGTATGAAGAGACAATGCATTAGTAGCGTGGGTAGGGCCAATGTGTCTTTCTCGATATTATTCAATTAAAAAAAAAAAAAAAAACACACACACACACACACAAAACAAAACAAAAAGAAATTCAAACGGCTTTATTATTATTTTTTTAACAAACTCTGTACCACTATATCTTTAAATAAAATCAAATATAATATTATATTTATAGTCATAATAACTTTACATTTTGAAAGTAAAGAGATTAAATATTAACGGTTTAACCAAAGACTATAAAGCCTAAAATCTAGTTGAGGAGACAAGTTGTATGATATTTTTACATAAAAATAAAGTGAGTGTACGGAGTTTCATCAAATGTAGCCTTTACTATGCTTGGGCGTAATTTCTCTACCACTTATTATTCTGGTTGGCTCACATATGGGCCATGGCTCCACGAGCTTGTACTTGATTGTTTACTTCCTTTTTGCTATCGTGAAAAACGAAAAACAAAAAAAAATAAAATAAAATCTTCTATAATTCGATTCCTCGCATCCTTATTTTGATGTTCAAAGGTAGCATTATGAAGTAGCCTTGGCTATCAAGTCAAGAACTATGAATTTGATAACTGGATTATATAATTTTAAACTGAGCCTGATCATCAGATTCCGTCTAAATTGCTTGTAAGATATTTGGATCACCTTCCATCAAAATATATTTACACTATAATATAATATTTATTTAGTTATCAATGTTTTGTAGTCAAATAGACGTATTTTTAAAATATTTCAATATCTATTATTCATTATTTAGATACACATCTTTTTTAAACACACATTTTGATTTTACATGCACTCAAATGTATTTTAATATTTACATCAAAACATATATTTTATTAGATAAACTCAAATGTAAAAATATGACATCTATATATATATATATATCAAAATACATGTGTTACATTTAAATCAACTATCAAATATATAGATCATTCAAACGAATTATTAGTCTCTCAAATTCAAACTTTTTATTTATAAATAATTTCATTTTTAAAATGGGTTTGGGTCAGATTTTAATTTAATTAGATTCTCAGACAACTGATGAACAAGAACATAAAAACACCACCAATCTTTTTATTTAAAAAAAAAAAAAATCTCATAATCAAATGAACGTAAAGCTTTTGAGAATTAGACAGACAAACAGAATGTGACGTAGGAGAAGATAACCGCATTGAATGCAAGCAAACAAGAAATCATAGTCGGGTCCATGTTAGTTTGAAAAGACATTGACCGCTAATCTTTCTTTCTTTTTTTTTTTTTTTTTTTTTGGTCCATGTTAGTTTGAAAAAGACATTGACCGCTAATCTTTTTTTTTTTTTTCTTTTTCTTTTTTTTTGCCCCTCTCTCTCTTTTAGGACGTAAATGGGGGGTGTCATTTCTCGACCTTACGTTGCTTTTCTAGATGTTTCTTCAGCTTCTTCTTTACTCTCCAACTCTTTCGCAACTTGATTTTCGGGAAATATTATAGACAAATATATAAGTAAATTAGCACATGATCAATTTCATACACTATCTCTACCATTGATTTTCCTTCACTAGATACATTTCTTCTCAATTTATGAACCAAAAATTTTAAAAATTTCTTACTTTTGTAATGATATTTCATAATGCTAGAATTACCACATCTCAAACAAACACTTTCCTTTTTGTACTTGTTGTATTTCACCAGTTGCAAGTTGCAACATTCTGTACGTAGACTAAACAAGCAATTTTAATTAGCGCTAGAAATTTGTAGGGGTCTCTTAAATTCATGTCATATATATGCATATATATATGTGAGTGTGTGTGTGTGTGTGTGTGTGTATGCCTCTTACATAACTGTAAACTACAATCTAGATTAGTGATGTTTAAATATATCATGTTTATGAGACAAACGAAGAGCTAGCATTGTCAACTAGGGAGTGTTATAATTGGTTCTATAAAAATAAAAATAAAAATAAAAGTTGAAAACAATATCATTGGACGTTGGAACTGTTATTGTTATAGTTGTATTTTAATTTTGCGTCATCTTGGAGGTAACTAGCTTTTCTATATTCAATATAATTCCACAACTTAATAATCGTTTAATAAATGGTTGTGGGTCATCTTCTACTAGAAAATTCCAAGGAGTTCTCGTTATATATATAAAACAATTCCATTCATATATAAAACATATATTTGTATATTTATTTAGAATATAGTTTCTTTCTTTTTTTTTTTTTTAATACACGACTTTTTCTGTTAAATAATCATCATGTCATGCAATGTTGTTAGAAATAAGAGGTTTTTATTTAGTTCTTACTGTAAAAGCTCCTGATCATATCTGACACTTACACGACATGTCGAAAGACAACATTGAGGAGGAAGGTGCATGCATGAGATGGGCAATGTTATTAATGAGACTGCAGAGAGTCTGTGTTGTGTGGAAAATAAATCCATATATGTATATATATATATATATATATATATAACTTCTAATTTTTCGTCACTTGTTAGCGAATCAGAGCTTAAAGGGGGACCCCTCACCATGTCCGTACACATTGCTTCTGAAGAAGTTTGCGACGATATAACTGCTGTACGTCTTAGTAATCTGCCACCGTTTATTATAGGCCTTCCATTCATTCAGTTTGTGTTATAATTTATACGTGCTGGCTAGACAGTACGTACAGTCTCTCTACATATACGTATATCACAAGAAAATACAATTATTTTCTACTTTTACATATACACATGCATGTAACGAATACTGATTTGGTGTCAATTATACATGTATATGTGTGTGTGTATTTTTTTTTTTATTGACAACTTTACCGATACTTGGCTGGTTAGATGGTTAATTCAGCTTTGTCTTTTACATATATACACATGCATGTAACGAATACTGATTTGGTATCAATTATACATGTATTTGTGTATGTGTGCGTGTGTGTGTGTGTGTGTATTTATTTATTGACAACTTTTCCGATACTTGGCTGGTTTAGATGGTTAATTCAGCTTTATCAATTTAAAAACTTTTTTTTTTTTTTTAACTTTTGATTTTGATATATGACTTGTTAGGTCTGTTACTACATAAGGACTTGATAGGCTAAATATAATATATATCTATATACATATATATATGTTACTTATGCAGTGATAGTTTCTTTTTGTATAGATAGAAAGAGAGTTGTAGTATCCTTTTGCCTCCTTCCCAGTAGTTATTAGTTAGCCCTTTAGTCATACTGATGGATTATGATAAAGATTGTGACCTTAATTTAGGTCTACAGACTTGGCGAGCCTATTAATAGCACTAATAAGATGATAAAGATCCTGATTTTAAGTCAGCTAATAGATCCAGACCTCGAATTATTAAATCACATATATATATATATATTTAGTAAAATCACTTATAGGGTTTTTTTTTTTAATAGTAAAATCACTTATAGTTAATTGAGTAGCTAGGATAGTCAACTCAAAATTTTATATCTACGTTTTTTGAAAATTTGAGTCGTCTTAAATTATGAAAACAAAATTCCATTTACACCCCCAATAAATAACTGAAATTTATAGTTATACTAGTTTTAAGTCACGTACTATGCACGTAGGAAATAAATTTTGTAGGTTAAATCCATGTGCTTAAGTTTTGATTACCATATTATTATTTTTCTAGTTTATTTAATAATATTGGAGGTCTTAACTGGTTCTTAACATGTAATAAATACTACAAAAACATCGCGCGATAATATTTCTTACTTTTTCATTAAAAAAAAAAAAACTATAGGGTATTGTTAAAACTCATAACAAAAAAATACAAATAGTCATTTAAAAATTACACAAACATGTTTATTAATATCTATTTTTATTAGTTCAACAATAGCATCCCACAATAATAGTCCAAAACCCTCCTAAAAAATCCATTAAAAAGATATGAAAATTTTAGATGGTTGAAAGGAACAAACAGTAGAGGAAATTTGAAAAACATATCCAATAAATAAAAAATGTGTTTGAAAAAATATAAATTTTAGTCAAAATATGTGCTTTGGTTGATTATTTTCTTTATAAGTAGAAAATACTTAAAAAATGATTTCGGACGCACAAAATCAATTATAAAAATAAGTAAGGGTATATATGAGAAGAAAAAAATTTATATAGAGACATATGAGGAAAAGATGTTTCAATAGGGAAATTAAAAAAATACTTATAAAGGTCACATTTAATAAGATAATTTATTTTGAAAATTGTAAGAAAAAGTTGTGTAAGTGACGACATATTAAGGGTGATTAATCTTATTATGAGCAAATTAAAAGAAGAAATAATTTAATAATATATAAGATTTAACATAAGAAAAAAAAAAGTACAAAAAAAAAAAAAAAGAGCGTAATAGAAAGAACTACTGAAAGAAGGGGAAAAAAAGCAACAGAATGGTTAAAAGAAAAAGTGCAAGTTACATGACGGAAGAAGACAAAATATTACACAGTAAAAGGTTTTTTTTTTTTTTTTTTTTTTTTTTAAAGAAAAGAAAAGAAAAGAAAAGAAAGAGCAAACCCAAGACACTAAAAAAGACATAATACATAGACGAAATTTTTGAACAGTACTCCAAAAGACAAATTGGATTTTTAATATAGTTATGGATAGATATATAACCGGTCCCTCTCACATTAATATGTTATGACTTAGTTACTGTTAATATGTTAAACTTAGCAAGTGTTTGATATTAAATTTTGGATAATAAAATTTAGATTTGAAATAAATTGTATATTTGGTATGGTGTTTGAATTACTGGAATTAAAAAGTGTAAAAACTTTAAATATATTTGGAAAAATAATATCAATATGAAGCTTATTTCGTTCGTCTCGAAATTCTATGAAATTTAAAGAAAAAAATTATCTTATTTAAACTTGTTTATGCAAAGTAATGTGCTTTTAAAATTTGAGTTACAAAACTATAATAATAATTATAAATAGTAAAATTGAGATTAAATTTAAAAAAAAAAAAAATTGAGTTGTAATTTTAAAATTCAAACCATGATACCAAACACATACTTAAAATAATATTAATACACTAATTTTAATTTTAATTTTTTTAAAATCAACTCATAGATAATATTTTTATTAATAGATATAATTAATTAATTTAATTATATTTTAAATATTTATCATAAAAAACACGATAATTAAATAAATTAATATTTAAAAATTAAGATTAAAATTATTGTGCCTATTGTTTTTCTTAAACTTGTGCGGCAGCTGACCAAGGACCCCGTGTCGGCGCTCAACCGTTACTTGTCGCTTCTTTATTGCTTTATTTATGTTTTTGAGAATCCCATGCAAACAACCAAACAAGCCACGTCATCTCTGTTTTTATGTAGGCTAATTTGGGCTCTTGCTTGTTCAAGCTACGAGAACGAGGCCTAAGTACAGGTCCAATGGGCTAAACTCACAAGGCCCATTAAATCTAACGGCGTCGTTTTTCTACATGCCAAGCCAAAAACCAAAACGGAGAGGGAAGCAATGCATATGGCGGGTTCTAATGGAATGGAGTCCGATTCGGAAAATTCTCAGAACTCCGATTCCTTGTTTGTTTGGGACGAAACCTCTCAACTTTACTTTCATGCCAGGTTCTCTCTCCTCTCTCTCTCTCTCTCCCCCCCTCTCTCTCTAGATATACACACACATATATATGTGTGTGTGTGTGTGTGTATGTTGGAAAAGTTTGTTGATTTGTTTACTTTTTCTGAAATTTAATTACTCCGCAGTAGTGGATTTTATCACGACCCAAACGCCGGTTGGTACTACAGCAGCAGAGATGGTCTCTACTACAAATTCGATAATGGAAATTACGTTCTTCTTGATTCAATTAAGGTGCCGATTTTTCCCTTTTTCTCTTCAATTTCTTGCTCTCTCTCTCTCTTTTTTATTTTTTATTTTTATTTTTTTAATTATATCCCGAGAATAATTAGCTAGAGTGGTTCCTGTTTTTGTTTCCATAATTATATATATATATATATGTGTGTGTATGTATGTTTATATATATGTATGTATGTATCTTTTGCAGAGTAATGAATCTAAAATGTCTGAAAGCGAAGTAGCTGTTACAGGGAATTCAAATGGAAATCAATTATGTGAAAAACATGTAAACGACAGTGAGAATGGCTCATTGTTACATGGAGATGAATCTGAGGCTAATCAATGCGTACCTATTGGTTTAGAGGAACCAAATGCTGGTAAGAGCCATTGTTATTCGTTAAAGTGTTGTTTTTTAAGTAATAATTTGGATAGAACTTCCAAGTTGATTATGTTGATCTTTGATGTTTTAAATGATCTAGGTGTTACAATCTAAAATTTTTAAAAAATAATAATAATAATAATAATAATAATCTGCGTTTTATCTATTTGAATGAGTCAAGGTAGTTGTCGCCTGTCAGAGTTTTATTTGTTTGCTATTTAGTGGGTAGTTGTTCTTGTTTTTAGAAGACGAGACATAAGTATCTTGTATTCATATTAAGGAATCCCGAGAGAAGAAAAATTTTAACACGATATTTTACGCATTGTTGTGCTTTGATATTTAGGTTCCTCAAGGTCGAAAAACCTAACATCCCATTCTCTTATTTAAATGGATATTTGTATCTTTGGGTTGATCTGTTGGACGACTTGAGACATTAATTAGTCCCTTTTTTTTTTTCCAGGAGATACGGAATGCAGAAGCAGTCAATCACCTGAGAATCCCCCACCTCCATCCGAATGGTATGCAGAATGTGTGGTTCCTTATCTATATTTGCTATTACCATTGTTGCAATATCGGTTTGCTAACTGCATTTATTTACTGTTCTTAAGGTTAGAAGATACGCTTATTGATCTTTATTTGTCGGGCTACTCAAACCAAGCAGACAACGCTGTTGCTGATGAGACAACTTCCTCCTCAAAAGTGCGTGAGGTGGATAACTTAGAGTTTCAAGCCGATGGTTTGTCCTTCTCTCCTGTACATCCTTGGTTAAGTACTGACATGGGAAGATCAGTACCTTGAACGGATTTGTTTGGTTGGCTTCAGGGGATGATGAAACATATGAGTTAGAGGAAGGTGAATGGATTCCAGATGACCCTCGTGACATAACTTATTTTAGTGAGAACATATCAGACGAAGGTAGCATTGCTGGTATTTTCACTATTGATTGCTTGGTATTTAAGGCTTAATTTAAGTAATCAATATTTGATTTTTTTGGTCATGCATTAGCAATGATGTGGCTTAACAGGTAAGAATCTCTTGGGCACAGGCACTTCATGGGAAGAAGAGAACTGGAGAGCTCAATATGGTCAAGTCGTTCAATCTTCAGAAGAGCCACTTCTAGAGGTACCTGCAGTGGATTTGTGGGATTGGTCAATGGTTAAGGTGTCTAGAAAAGATGGCAAAGGTGAGACTGTGAAGCTTGTCGGGAGACTGATGAGGAAGTCTGCCAAGCTTCATCCCTCAATGCCTTCTGGTGGTGGTCTTCTAAGAACTGCTCCTATTTGTGAAGTGCGTCACAATCTGGTACGAGTTAAATCAGGTTTGCATTTCCTCCTTTCATTTGGCAATTTATAAAGCTTTGCTTGATCTGATACCCCATTCGCATCTGCATGTTAAGTTGTGGTTAACGGTTTTGTATTTGTATGGCTAATTTATTCTTCTGTTCTAGGGCAAATCTATAAGTTGCAGAATCCTAGTGCAAAATTCTTGGCTTCCCTGTCAGCTTATGATTCTTCTAACCCAACCAAGGACTGGGGTTTTCCAGAATTATCATTTCATGAACAGTCTCTTCCCCACTCTAAATCAGGGGGAAAAGCCGACTCAAACACTGCATGTGTAGACTTAGTTGGCAGTAATTTACCTGCGTCAGAAGATCAGCTCCCTTCATTTGAAAAGGTAAATTTGACCTATATTGTAATTCGTGTATGGCTGAATGTTATCGGTTCTTGTTGTATTATTCTAGCTTAACATTTCATTCATCTTTCTCAAAATTTCAACCAACAAAGTTAGAAGTAGTTGCCTTTGGACTGTAAGCAGTATCCTGATTTTACGCTTGGAAATTTATCTATTTTATTTTCTCCTTAGTTTTTGGTAACATTCCTCCTTTTGTACAACTTCCAGAGTAGAAGCTATTCATATAGGGACAGAGCTGCAGAGAGAAGAGCCTTGCATGGTAGTTTTGGAATTGCTCCGGGACAAAAGAATTCTGTGGTCAGAGATAACGATTCATCGCCTGTTTCAGTTTCCACGGAGGAAGCTGCAGCCGAAGCTTTGAACATATCATTTGGAGCCGGTAGTTATGCCAGAAAACTCTTAAAGAACATGGGCTGGAAGGAGGTAAATCCTATTGATCTATTGGAGATCTCCAGAAATTACGTTTATGTGAGAACTAAAATCAGTCATCCATTCATATCCAAATTTAAAATGTCATTATATCAGTTAAAATATTGTTTATTCAAGATACTTGGAGCATTGAACCAAGAAAAGGTGGTTAGCTTGAATTGTTAGGAAAAAAAAAAAATAGACCTCTTCATTCCACTCAATTATTTGGCTTTTTCTAAAGAAGTTTGATTTTCATTTTGCTTATTACCATCTCGATCTTCGTTTCTCCGTGGGCAGGGGGAGGCACTGGGCAAGACTACAAAAGGCTTGATCGAGCCGATTCAAGCAGAAGGAAACATCGGTAATGCTGGATTAGGGTGGCCTAAGAGTAGTAGGGGAAGATCAAAACACTTGTGAGCTAACAGGCATATTTACCATACACTTGACAATTTATTTTCCTATTCATGTTTTTTTATTTCTCCTGAGTTTTATGATTATTATGATCTTGATGCCCATCAGAATGCATACAAAGGGAAACTAGAATGTACCATGTAAAAAGAAAGAGCCTCAATTTTACTTGTTTTTTCCTTAGCAATTGAATCCCAGGATCGACTCTCATTTTTTTTTTTTAAGGGGAAAAAAAAGTTCATTTAAGATAAGTTTTTAGAAATGGTACCGAAAAATCTCACTTTTAGATTTCTGTCACAGTTAATGTTATGGAAAACTAAACCACAAATAAATTGTAACATGTCACCCAATTTTCTCTTCATTTTAACGGGTTTGGGGTTCCATAACCTTGTCAACCCATTGTTTGGCATAAATTTTGGTTGGCCTTTGATAAGGAACTTGCATACCTCATTATAGGAAATTATTTCATGGAACCATCAAGCACCTGGTGATGAGCCATCACCCTACCTTGTAAGACCGACTCAATTTCAGAACCAAGATTTGAAAGTACGACGAAAAATTTGATAATAAATGTTTCAATGTACAAATAACAAATAACAAGAAGAGAGAGAATAATATTCTACAAAATTTTGGCTATTTCATTTTTTCAGTTATCAGCTTCGCCTGTTGTGATTTCATTGCTAGTTTTTCTATCAGAAGGTGAGTCCGTTTTCTCCTCCTCCATTGATCTTCTCTGCTGCAGCTCTTGCTTCAGCCTTTGGATCTCCTGGTCCTTCTCTTCTAGATTCTCTTGCATTGTAAGCACCTGCATGAAAAATCAAGGTTTAAAATTGCACAATAGGGTATTAAGGCGTTTTCTGTTTGCAAGTTAAAGGCATAAACCTTAATGCGGTTTGAGGCGTAAGCTTCAAAATGAAACCATAAAATAAGTCAAATATCAAAAATCATATAGTAGGTAGAAATCATAACATAACATCAAAATTTTTTTCTTCAAATGTCTATCTTTCAGCCTCTTGTTGAACATTATGTAAACCAATGTGTTCATCTTTATGGTAGCCATGCGATTTCTTTAGACTGGAAAAAAATTCAGAAAAATTGAGGCTACAACCTCAATATTGTGCAATTGCGTGCATTTCTGAGTACGCCTCAATTCATAGAGGCGTACGCAATTTAGAAGGCCATTGAGGCTTAGGCCTCATTACTATTATTTTCCGCAATTCACTGAGGCGCGTCTCATTGCGTGCCTCAAATTGTGCAATTTTAAACAATGGTAAAAAAAACGAATTTATTTTAAAATCTGACTCTAAAATGTTCTATTATTTTTTAATTAACAATCTGAATGGCGCCAGATCGCATATTGACGTCAATCCAACCGAATGATATGTGCACTCTTATACCAGCAAGAAGTGAATAGAAAATTAAGGACATAATTTGGGAAGCTTTTTTGATGCTATACTGAATTAAACTATTAAGTGGATGGGAAGATAAAGGCAGGGAAACAATTACCATTTCGTTCGATCTTTCCACATCATTTGTTAGCCCTTCCATCTGTTTGTACAGTCCTGTAAGATGAAATGAAAAGGATTACTAAGGCATGACATTACTTCCACGAAAAAAAGAAAGGCATGACATTACATTTAAAAGACATGGCAATATCGGTTTAAAGATGTCACGTTATTTAGGCCGCCGTGATAACTAAAAGAATATTACCTATTGGGGTTCAACTCATCTTTTTTTTTTTTTTTTTTGGCTCAAATAATGGGATTCAACTTGGTAGAAACTATCAAGAAAGAAACTGCATTACGGAGGAAAATTCGTATCTTCATTTGAGACTTGCGCTTGACATATTACTGACCTTCAAATTGACTTCGGAGCTCTGCATTTTGGGATTTTTGCAAAGCAAGTTTCATGGCTAGATCGTGCATCTGCAGATCAATAACACAAGTCAAATTAATTAGACGATCAGTCTGAAGTTACACCGGACAATTAAGAGACTAGAAAATTGCTTCAACCATAGTGAAATAACATTTGTTCATCAATATCAACTGGTTTATCTCCTTACAAATTCTCACATTCTCATTCCTGATATTGGAACAAAACAACCAGTTTGTTTCCTAGTTAGCTGCAAAGATTTTCTATCCATACGAACATGTGGCATTGACAAAACACAAGTATTGATATGAAATATCCCAAACCTCGAAGTGGGCATGCAAATACGTAGATATTCTCTCATTAACTTGGGTGAGTAAGGGGGTGGAATTCAATATTGAGAAAATAAAGGCTTAAGGTCGATAGAAAATAACAACAATAATACATAAAACATGGCAAACATAGTGGCAGCACCTTTCCCTCAGCGGCTTGATTTCCAATCTCCTCATTTTCCTCTTGCAAGGTCCTACATTTAGCCATCAGCATCTTCCCCATCTTGCTTTGGGGAGTAAATTGGACAGCAGCAATATTATCCTGCAACTCCTTCACTTTCTTGTCCTTCTCCTCAACCAAATTCTGACATCAATGCATCACAGAAAGTACAAATTTAGATTAAATTATAACCAGACTATGAGCACGTATAACATTCTAATTATCACCAAATAGTCTTAAGAATATGCCATCCGCCTAGCACCACAGACCTTTAAACGTGTAAACTCTTCATGGATCGCTGGATCTAGCAACAACCTCCTTGCCTGCAAAAATTTACCACCAAAGGAAATTAAATTAACAAGCAACATAGTCATAATCGCAAAAGGTAAAATAGAAAGAACAGAAAAAAGGGACCAAAACAACATAAAGATCCACGGCACCATAGCATGAGACCAGACATAGAAACTTTTTAAAAAACTTTTTAAGTGAGCAACTAAAAGATGTTAAAGCAAAAGAATATAGCTTTAAAGCCAATGAATCCACTATTAAAGTATTACTCAGTAAAATGATCCATATAGACCAACCACAGTATAAGGAATCACCTGCATTGATGGCGGCTTCAGTTGTACTCTCAACTCTCTAACTGAACTCTGTTAGGTTAACAGTGAACTTGGTGTCATAAAAACATAAAACAAAATAATTCAAGCAAGAAAGAAGTAAACAATAAGCTGCTTAAACCCCCTAAATATTCCGGATTGTCATGTAATAAAGAGAAGATAGCGTGTCTTTGGTAAATGAAACGAGCTGCAAAAGAACATCCTAATATTAAAGCATTCCTCAGGTTCTCACCGTTATTTTCTTTCACCGCCTCCTCTCTCTCAGCATTTTTTATATGTGTGTGTGTGTGTGTGTGTGTGTTTACCATCCCCCACTCCTGTTAAAGGAATATGGACTCTTTGTTTCACTCTCGTCCAACCACCCAGCCCGCTATTCATGTTAATGGAATGAGATAAGGGCAAACCAAACTCAAAGTAATAATGCAGATTTTCTTTCCTCAAAATTAAAAATTAAATATATAATATTGCTTTATTTTTTCAAAATTAAAATTTCTAACCACTAATCACGCACACTCTCACAAACACACTCTAACAAGAGTCAGCATGCATTATCAGAAGTGCACCCGTCATCTACAAGGAAAATACAAGCAAAGAACTCTCACCTTCAGCTCAGCAATCTCCTGCTCTCGTTTCGCAAATGTCACTATGAATGCAGCTTCCTTCTTTTTTGCTTTTTCTAACTAAAAATGAAGGAAGACAACATTATAATCCTGCATGAAAACGTGAATTCTTATATTTAAGAGAGAGAGAGAGAGAGAGAGAGCAAGGAATATAGAAGATTAGACCTGTTCTCGCAAGGACTCCTCAGAGCTCTTCAGGCTCTGAAGGTAATTGATCACCAGTCTAGGCTCTGCAAAAGAAAAGTTAAAATTAACGTTTTAGATATAAAGAAAGTTAAGTGTGGTGGAGCACATATTTGAAGTACACAATAACATGGCATAAAAATAAAAGAAAACACAAAAGTTACAAGACGAGGCTAACCAGGGGTAGTCCCCATAGGTATGAAGGATTCATTCTGAAATGCAGAATGCCACTTTTGAATCTCAGATTTTGCAGCTTCAAGTTCCGTCTGCAGATAATTTTATTATTAAACTTATAAATAATAACTATTCAGAAAAATGGAATTTGCACTGCACCAAAACGATATTACGAAAACTAAAGTGTATTTCCATTCAAAAAATCGAAGTAAGACTTACTTGATATTTTGCAAGGGTATCTTTACAGTTTTGAAGACTGCAATAGAACATCAAAGAACAGATATATAAACAGTAGAGCCAATGAATTTAACAAGTAACAAATCTAATCACTGCATATCCCTTAAAAATAAAGGCCTTTTAGACCTTACAATACCTTTCACGAAGATTCAATATCATTCCCGTTGCTACCCCCGGAGCAGTTTCTTCGACTTTTGATTTAGCCTGCGTGCAATAAACAATATGTTTATTTTTTTAACAAATGCAAACCAGAACAATGTGAAATTTTTTTATAAAAAAAAAAATGATTATATCACAGTATTTGACAGCAAATAAACTGTCACAAGTCCTCATCCAAACTTCCCACTATCTTCAACTATAACAAAATTTACATTTTCCGTCTTCTTTAACACAATTAAAGTAAAGCATTTTTCTTTAACTGCTCAAATAACACCCCATTGAAATCCAAGAACAACTTCAGTTCCATAAAATCTCGAAATTTCATGCCTACTTACGTCAGCATTGTTGTGAAATGTGAACAAAGAAAAAAATTAAATAAAAGACTCTGGCTTTCCCGCAAACCTTCGGTTCCCCATGATTATATCTTAGTTTTTGAGAGCAAATAGAGTCTCAAAAGTCCTCGTCCAAACTTCCCACTATTTTCCACTTCACATTTTTTGTCGTTCAAACACAATTAAAGTTTTTTTTTTTTTTTTTCCTCTTCCACTGCTCAAATAGCACGCATCGAAATCAACAAACAAACTGCCCCTAAAATCTCTAAATTTCATGCCTACTTACATCAGCATTGTTGTGAAATGTGAACAGAGAAAATTTATATATATTAAAAAAAATAAATAAAATAAAAGACTCTGGCTTTGATCTTGCTTTCAACTTTCACATCAACACTAACGAAGCACAAGATAATAGTTCCAAGAGAAATTGCACACAACTTAGTATCAACAAATTCAAAGAAATTCTCGCAAAAAAGAGTACGCTAACTACTTAAAAATACCTTCTTCGAGCCAAAAAAGTCGTCTTCGTCATCCTCAGGATCTCCATATCCCCTCTTATTCCCTATATTTTCAAGCAAAATTTATTAAAAAAAAAAAAAAATTTTGAGGAAATAAACTGGTACAAAAAGAACCAGGATCTGAATCCGAAGAGAGAGAAACTAAACCTGAACGCCTGGAACTGGGAGCTCCAGAAAAATCGCCTCCGAAATCATCGTCCTGAAATTGGAGAAGCCGAATTCAGAAAATGGAGAAAAAAAAAAAACCCTAGAGTTCCAGGGTTGAATGTTGGAGAGACTTACGTCGTCGATATGGTTGTGGGACGCCATGGGAGAAGCTTGAGGAAACCCTCGGGGATTAAGGTCTCCAGAAATCAGAAATAGAGAGACTACCGGTAAAGGGTTCGGAGGATTCAGAGGAAGAAGAAGAAGAAGAAGAAGAGGGAGTGAGGGGATCAGGTGCATGCAGTTCCACGTTAAAGTTTTGTAATTTTGGGCCTAAAATGACTCAGAGTTGGGCCATTAAGGCACAGTCCAGCCCAAGTATGTTCAAGCCCAAATATGTTGGTCCAGTTGGGAAGTTCCCCAGTGCTGGGGGTGAGGGAAGTGAAAATTTTAGAAACTAAGCCCTAAAATAAACATATTTATGTTTTTTGCCCTCTCTTAATATTTCTTTGGATTTTTATGTCTTTGACCTTCCATACTTTCGAATTGGGTGATTTGGAGGATTGTTCCTCAAAGAATATGTCTCTGGAATAGGGTGGCTTTAGCCTCCAGGATTTTTTGACATCCCATAAAATTGAAGTTAAAGATCAACATGTCTGGTAATCAAAATGGGTCATCACCGGTCTTAGGTTTCCGGAAAGTATTCTGATAAATTACTAAATATTCTCGTACCTAGAACATAACTTTGGGCCATGATCTATCTCTACTAGAGGCCCGAATTGTAAGCCTTCTTTTTTCCCCCTTTTTTTTAGAAAAATTGCAACAAATAGCATGTTTTATAGACACATTTGAAATTTATAACATGTTTTCAAAAAGATGATAAATTATAGCATATATTTCTTTTAAATCCTTAGATTTTCTTATATTTTCTATAAAAAAAAATTCAGATTTACAATTAATTTTTACAAACAAATTTATGTGCAATCATGTTAGAGGGAGTAAGAGAAAGGGTGACCGGTTTTTTTTTTTTTTTTTTTAAATATTATGCTATCATAAACTTGATTGTGTTGTTTATTATTATATTTAAAATTTTATGCTATGATTTACAATTACTCCCTTAAAAAAATTTATTCTCCCTTTTTTATTTTTTTAATTTTATGGACAAAAAAAATATAAACTAATTGGACAGCCGCAAAATCTATATCACATGAAATTCTCTCATTGGTTTTTTTTTTTTTTTTTTTTTTTTTTTTTTTGAATTTGGGGGTAAGGGTTTTGAACTATTTATCTTTTGATGGAATTAAGTAATATTACCGTTAGACTATACCTGTAACCACCTTCCATAGGTTTCTAGTTGGTCAAATGTCTTAACATTATACTTAATTAGCAAGCGCATCCAAAAGTATTATGGTTTTCTGGTTTACAATGCAATGCGTGCTCTATCAACGTTATCATGTGAAATTTTAGTGATGACCACCCTTTTTTTATCCTAATAATTTTGGGGTTTTGAAGGAAAAACCCCATGTGTTTGAATTCATTACTCCTTGGAGAAATTAAAAGAAAATAAGTCAGAAAAATTGTTTAATCTTGACTTCCTATTCAAATATTTTGTCAGGCTAACCAACCTGAATAATCATCACTAAGCTATGAATATTTCTTTTTCTTTTTTTTTTTTTTTTCCTTTTAAGCTCTCTATTATTTTCTTGCCTTTAGGGCTAATCCTCAATAGGATGATCCACTCACTAGGAATGGCAAACAAAAATAATGCTGTCCATTGAGTTTTTCTTCCCATTGAAACACAACTATGGCATATTTTTTTTCCCAATTTACAAGACACCATTAGGTTCGAGAAATATGTATATACGTTATGTCTTTATTTCCAAGTTGGCTATAGCCTATAGGATAATGTATATTAACGTTTTAAATAAAGTCTCGTGCTACTCGAGCATATTTTCTTTAGTTCCTATATGCAATTTTTATATGTTATAATTTGACCATAACAATTATTAAAATATATATTATACATGTATTCGGTGTACACGATGGAAAAAATATATATATATTATTTTTTGTGTTTTTATGATACAATATTGCATTCTTTAAGTGGATTTTGACTGCGAAAATAATAATAATAATAATAATACTTATAAATAATTAAATGATAATAATAGTATTCTATCTATATGCATATTGGGTAAGATATGGCACATATTAGCATGTAATTCCTTTGTCATGATCTATATATATATATATATATATATATATATAAAGATTAGAGAGAAGAAGAAGAATTTGAGATTGCTAAGAGAATGTGCTTTTATCTTAAAAAGTTAATCGTTAATTGAAATAATTCAATATCTTTATATGTCTATGAATATTGTTATAATTTTACGTTGTGTGACTTGGATTTCTTTTAGTCTTAACACGTACCCGAAAGATGGTACTCTCTTTAGAATCATCAATCTTGTATATTGGATAAATTGGGCAACTCGTTTTGAGCTTATTGGGCTCTGATACCATGTGAAGATTAGAAAGAAGAAGAGGAATTTGAGACTGCTAAAAAATTATGTTTTTATATTAAAATGTCAACCAATTAAGTGAAGTGACTTAATACCCTATATATCTGTAATTGTTGTTATAATTATACGATTTGAAACTTGGATTTCTTTTACTCTTAACAATATTATACACATATTTCTAGTAGTTTCTTTTTGTGTATATCTATGAATCACTAGCCGCGAAACTTCTTCCTTCAAGCTCGAGTATTTTAATTTCCAGCCAAAAAATACAAAAATAAAATAAAAAAAAGCTCGAGTATTTTAAATGTCTTGACTTTTGGCTGGTGTTGATAGGTAATTAGCTGACCTATTCCAAAGAATATTACTCTGTCAATCGTTTTTATTCCTTTCGAAATGCAAATTTGTTTAATATTTTTTTTATGTTACTACCACGTCATGACATGGTTTTTTTTTTTTTTTTTTCTCCTTATTTTCTGTCATCTTCTCTTTTTTAATTTCCCACCCTTCTCTCTCTCTATGGGTGACATAAGAACGAAGTGGTTGTAATGGTCTTTAATTAGTGCATTCAACTAATTTTTCACTAACCTCTTCATCTTGAACTTTCGTTCGCAAGAGAAAAGCTTGGTTTCGTGCGAATGTGGCTTCGGATAAGGTTGTTGAAGGCGGTAAATGGTGATTTTTAACGATTATACTTTAACCACGGTTTTCAACGGTTTGTCTCTTTAGAAAGCGAAAGCCAAAAGGTAATAATATAGTATCACTCTTTCCTTTTTGAATGAAAATTCTAGGGTTTGTGACTCAAGTACTACTCAATAAAAGCGGATGAAGTCATTTTCAGGAAGTCTAAAATTTAAATTAAACAATAGTATAACAATTTAATGTGACAGTGATACGAAAGAAAACATTAAAACGATATGCTATTTTAGAAATAAAATATTTTTCCCAAGACCTTAATCATGATATATTTAGTGGTTTGTAGGCATAATCTGATGATATAACTCCATACTTGACAATACCACAAGATGTAGAGTCTAAATCTCTCGTCACAAGTTAAAAAAATAAATTAATAAACAAATACATTAAAAACTCTAATTGCAATTAAGCTCGAGAAATATAAATTAGAGGATCTCTTTAATTAAATCCATGTTGGTTAGGATGATGTTTGTACCCTTGAGAGTCGAATCTCGTACGTGTTGCTCTATCTAATTATATATTTCCTGGAGATAGTATTATTTTAACAAATAGGGGTGAGGCTTCTATAGTTTCCATATGGGCTTTTCTAATGTCATTGACATTGATAGGATCACCATAATGATATTAATTAATTATCCCAATATTATTAGTTTTAGAATATTATCTTACAAAAAGAATTTATTTAACGCGCAAACAAAAGTATATGCCCCATGTAGAAAATTATATCCCTACTGATTTTGGATGGTGAGCTACGTATACCTAAATAAGTTTTTTTTTGTTCGACTTTTGAGACTTGAATACTATTATTATTTGGTATATTCTTTTTGTTTTGTTTGTTCCCCTTTGAAATAGCACCTTTGTTGTTTGTGCCTCCAAGTTTTCAATTACCTCGTGCTACATGAGCGCCCATTTATACTTAATTTGCATGATCTAGTTTCTTTCTTTAGCAGCAAGGCAAAAAATAAAAAATAAAAAATAGAAACTTTTTTTTTTTTTTTTGTTGGACTTTGATCTCGTAGATTTTCTGTATTTCTTTTGTATTAGATATATGATATATAGGTAAAGACAAACAACTTTTTCTCCAAATCTTGCCCTAAGAAAGGGTTACAAGTAAACACAACAAACATATTTGACCACTTTAATTACTAATTTTAAATTGTTTGAGTTTAATCATAATTTTAATAATGTATTGGTTATTATAATCCACATTAAGGGTACAAAGAAAGGGGAGACACTTATCCTCAATTTGTGTACCAATCCCTCCCGTGATTGGCTCGTGCCCTACTTCTACGGGGACACTTGTCATCGTATGATTGGAAAATGGCACGTGTGGGTAGCACTCATTAAAATCATACTTATGAAGGATATAACACTTTTCTAAGTAAATCCTTTTATTTTCTTTTTCCCCTTTAGTTTAACTTTTAATCTTTTTTCATGGTTGAGAAAAAGAGTCGGTTGAAATGATTGAAATGAGAGAATTTAATTAGGGTTGTCGGTAATGTTAATGCGGTTTAGATTCTTTGAACACATCAATTCAGGTTAGGAAAAAAAAATTTATGGTGGAGGGAGACATGATCTTGTAGCACTAGGGCCCTAAGGTCCTCTAGGAGTAATATTTTTTTTCTTGACCTCAAAGGAAAATTGAGAGCCTTATTTTTTGGTTGTGTTTTTCTCCTCTTCTTTTTCTTTTCTTTTCTTCTTTTTTTTTTTTTTTTTTTTTTTTTAGGAATTTTATTTTTTGGGTCTCTAATGGGTTGTTGAAAAAATCAGTGGCAAACCTAATTTTCTTTGGTTAGGTAGCTAGAGCTTGTAATTCTTTTGCTTAATCTCTCAAACGATGGTCTTAATGACATTGATTTGATGGAGTTGTTTTGGTTGTTTGATAGATGATAAAGATTATCTCACGACTAATCTTTTCCCAATTGTCAAATTACATGGACGACAAGACAAAATGGTGGGCTTTCGAAATTTGTTGATTCCTTTCTTAAAATTCAAAATTTGACTATTTTCCACTTTATATCTTCTTTCTTTCTTTCTTTCAAATCCCTAGCCAAAAAACAAAAAACA
Organism: Ficus carica; assembly: GCA_009761775.1. Lineage (NCBI taxonomy): Eukaryota > Viridiplantae > Streptophyta > Magnoliopsida > Rosales > Moraceae > Ficus > Ficus carica. The sequence goes on along the minus strand of CM019744.1, from coordinate 4,379,255 downwards.
AAAAACAAAAAAAAAAAACATTAGAAATAAAAATCAAAGTGTTGTGGTTCATGTGACCCACCAAGAAATATTTTTTCCATTTTTTTTTACTTCTTAATACTCTTCATTTATCCTTTTTTTTTTTTTTTTTTTTTTTTTTTTTTTTGCTTTTTTCACTTGAAACAAATTAATACAGTGGTCTAAGCCAAATGCATGACACGTAAAAAGGGCTATAAAACAAATCAATAATTATTAACTAGAGTCTTATAAACATATATATACAATCAAATATTATGCTTACCCTAGTTAGCTAGTTAATTTTCTAAAGGAAGCTAATCCACGTTCCCACCTTGTAGCTTTTGTATCTTACAAGCATGTACAGGTATGTCACTACAAAAATGGGCTCGCAATCAATCCTTTATAGCTCTTTCACACCTTTTTTTTTTTTTTTTTTTTTTCCTTCTTCTTCTTTTCCCTTCTAGGGCATGCCATGAACGATTGAAGCACAGTAAATTTGCCCAAAGTTCACATGTGAAGCTAGAGAGAGAAAGAGAGAAAGTGCTTCATGGGTTTTGTTTTGTGGGATGCATGGTGATGAGAGGATGTTGTCCAGTTGGGAAACACAATGGGGCCCTTGTGCCATAGCCAGTTCACAACTCCATTGCTGAGGAGTCAACCTCAATGCTTCTCTTTTAGCACCTTCAAAGAGCCAGCAACAGCCATCATTTCTCATAGACTCAAAGTGAAAGGATAAGATATGGGCAACAAAAAAATATATGTTTAATTATTAGAAAATATTAAGTAATAAAAGAGATTTTAAAAAAATAGATCAATCTTTGCAGTTTCTTTTGAATTTTAGTGTCATTCTTATTTTATTATCTGAACTTCTAAAATCTCATGAATTGGTCTTCCAAATTTTGAATCAGTCAAACTTAAATCTTTTTATCAGATTATTGAGTTAAAAACAGGGAGAAAAATAAAGGAATTGATCTTTCTGCAATTAAGTGGAACTAATTTAAAATTTATAAAATAAATTAGGAATGACTCTGAAATTGAGAGGAGACGGATGAGAATATTTAAAAAATAAAAAAATAAAAAAAGCAGAGAAAAAAAAAAAAAAAGGCTACATCTAAGGACACAAAAGCAAATGTGAGTGGCAACGGTCGCACACGCAGCTAAATTAAAGCAACTTTTGTCTGCTACTTATACATGTCTCTTCATGTACATTTGATTCTTTTTCATGTCACTTAAGGAAAATTCAAATCTCTCTCTCTCTCTCTCTATTTCTTTCTTTGCGGTTTGCAGGTAATTATCATACTATTTTCTAGATGTGCACGTGTTTGGATTTATTGACACTCATCTTCCTACGGCTTCTATGTTCATGCTTGTGTCTCTACGACAAAGTTTTGGAAATTACTTATAGAACCACTAATTTCTACATATATGGACACAATGACCTATATATATATATATATATATATATGTCGTGTGTTATGAATGGATATGTACATGATCTACTATGTTTCTATTGATTGCGATAGCCCGCGATAATAGCGGAATCGGAGAATTGGAGAAAGTATACAGAAAAAAAACAGATATTTTATTTTATTTTATTGATATTAATTAGTCATCTCAGTTTAATAAGCACTTTTAATGAATTATTCACACCGGTCCTTCGTTTAGTCGCTGTAGACCGAGGAAAAAAGGGACTTCATACAAAGAAGATAGAAGATGAGATATTCAGAAACAAACTTCTAATTGGATCCATATTTGTAACGGTATAATAATTATATATATATATATATATAAATATAGAGCATATATATATGACTAGTATAAGTAACTTAATTAATTTGTATATTTCCTGAAAATCATGGATTCTATGAATGCAAATCTAGGATAAAATGGGAGGAAAAGCACCCTTTTATCGTGCTGCTATATTGGTTATGACAATAACAGCATTTTGTCAATGGATGTGAAGACAGCATAGTAGTGAATGATTGATTCCTTAGCCTATTAAAAATTATAGATGATGCATGATTGGTCAAATATATGTTTATATATATGTATATATTATATAAAAAGTTTGACGCACTTTTAAAAAATAATACATGTGGAAGAAATTAACTGCATCTTCGTGATTCATGTGAAGTCGGCATGGCATTCCATTCTTGATTTTTTAACCATATTAAATTACAATTTGATTGAACCGTGTTGTTGCAATATTAGTCATACATAATATTTAGGGATCTAGTATGTGTGTATATATATTGTTATGAAATGTACGTGTGAAAATATTTTTCTTCAATAAAAAGATTACGGATTTGTTATGTTCTTTACATATATGATTGGTTGTTCCTCCAATTAAAATTTGATATGTTGATTAATAATTCAAATTGTTTGATATTTAGTTCTTTTTTGTGAGGTTATTTAATTTAGATAACATGATAAATAAATTGTGGAGAGACAACTCAGGACGAGACAAAAAATAAGGACAATAAATTTAGACTCGAATAAGATATAGGTAAAGTGAAGGGATCCAATGACAAATTTGTAATTTGTGGAGACAAGGACTTGTGAAAACAACATAATTAGTTACAATAGTATGTTCTTCTCTAAAAATAGCAATCAAGCACCTAATCTTAAGAAACAAACCATCTTTGATTTTATCTTTTGGCGTTGAAGCATTTAGTTTCTTGGGAGATGTATGTACCCTTAATTTGAATCCATCTGATTACGCTAATTGTGGCCATATCCAAAGTTATCAAATCCAACACCTTTCAAAAAAAAAAAAAAAAAAGTAAAAAAATCCAACTAGGGAAAGATTGAGAGAGAGAGAGATGGGAAACACTAATCAATCACCATTTTACTAAGGTGTTAGTTAGGATTAAAAATGTTATCCTCCTTCACTTATACTCTTTTGTGATGAATGATGATGCTATTTTCTTTACTTTTTAAGGGTTTTTTTTTTTTTTTTTTTTTTTTGCTCAAATTATTTACTTTCTAAGTTAAATGAGTGAAAAACTGCACTTTGAAATGTTATATTAGCAAATCACTTCTGGAAATGACAACCTCCACAGGCCACACAAAATACATGGAAGCCACACCATTAAGGACAGACAGTAATAATTAATTAGTGATTTAAAAGCATTAAATATATATATCTCTTTCTCAAACAATCTTATCAGTTTCTTCACCCCAAAAAAAAAAAAAAGCAGTTGCTTCTTTTTATCATGACTCTTGTAATTCATCGATTATGTTTTTACATCTTTTTTTTTAGGATTCTTTTAATTCATCGGGTTCATTTTCACTTTATCATATTTTGTAAAATCAAAGTTGCATCTTTTTGTTTTGATTCATTTAATTCATCGGTTTCGTTTTCACTGCATTGTATTTTGTACTATAAGTTGCATCATTTTGTTAAGACTCATTTAATTCATCGGTTTCGTTTTGACTATATGGTATTCTGTAAGATCAAATAATTCGTCGGTTTTGTTTTCAATGCATTGTATTTTGTAAACTTGGCCGAGAAAAAATTCGTAAATTGTTGCTTTGGAAATGGTTTTAAAACAGCATTGTACCAAATCAGAAAATATAAATGAAAACAAAAATAGTTTTCATATTTAATTTGTTAAGAAATGAGAAAATAAAATAAAACTAATTTTCTATTTCCGTTTTCATTCTTTAAAGCTTATACGCTTAATAAATATTTAAAATACATATTCACACACAATTAAACTTTTTTTTTTTTTTACTACAACATCAATTTTTCTATTTAAAAAAAAAATCACACACAATTTTAAAAAATATCTCAACAACGATCCTAGAACATTCTCATTTTTATTTCATATTCAAAACACATGTTTTAGTTTGATATTTACAAATATACAAGTAGGTATATGGACCACTCAATATAAGGTGTTCTCAACCAATCATGTCACTGAATTTTGTCAAAAAGTGACGACCTCTTTGGCTCGTCATGCTATTCATTGGTTGAGATTTGAGACCACCTAGTTAAGATGCTCCATAACGTACCTCAAAACTATGCAATATTTGTGATCCTTTTTATTTATTTATTTATTTAGTAAATATTTGTGATCCTTTTTGTGTGCGCTATATAAACATGTACATGTTATCTCTTTCTATATATATATATATATATATATATATATATTCTATACACAAAGAAATGATCTCTATATATCTTGGCGTGTCTAGGATTCTAAGTTGGTAAATAGTAATATTCCCCATGAAAGAAGCACTAAGGTACTTGGCCGGAATTGCAGGCCCAAGCGGTTATGGCTCAAAATCAACCGCTGAGCAAGTCGCCGCAGATTGTTGCTCGTCACTCCGGCCGTCTCAGCTCACTGCAGTAGTCACTGGTTAGTGCCATAACCCATCTCTTACCACAATACACACACACACATATATATATTATTCTTGGATAACAACATGAGTTCTTGATATGAATCTGTTTCTCCAGAACATGGCCTTTCAGTAGTAGTACTAGTAGTAACTGCAGTGGAAATTAGAAGATCTTGATATATCTTGATCTTGATATGTATCTATATTTTTATATATATGTGTGTGCGTGGAAATTTTGTTGTCCCGTTTCTTCTTGTTCGCACGGACCTTCTTCTTTTTTTTTTTTTCTTTCTTTTTTCTTTTTTTTCCTTTTTCCTCCGGAGAATATTCTGATGAGTGAAAGTTTCCTACTCATTTTTGGTTGTTTAATTCTTAATTATTATCAGATTTCTAATGGAAATAAGAACATAGAATTATTGAAGGCGTTCCTAAGATTGAGATAATTTAATGGGGTCTTTCTCTCTCTCTCTCATTCACACACACACACGATAATGGTTCTTAGTCTCGTGATAATTCTCATACTTTTTTTTCTCTTTCTTCTCTTTTCTTTCCATTTTCTTCATCTTATACCAGATTCAGATGATGGGGTTTTCCATGGATCCATCTTTGCTTAATTAGTCAGCCAAGAAAGTACAAGAATATATATATATCTATATATATATACACATATGTATTTTGTGTGGTTTTAACACAATCTTTAGATTTTCTGGATATGAAAAACGCCTACTCATGAGGACATTCCTACATCTCATACAAATGTTTCTATTCTTTTCCCACCAGTTTCTTGTGGGACTATAATTTTTTTTTAATTAAATTCATTTAAATATTCCAAGGCTTTCCTTGGACAAAAAAATGTACAGCCATTTTGTTCTTCTTTATGTAACTGCAATGGTCCTCCATCTTTATTGTATTATTATTAATATTATTATTGTTGGTGGTTCTTTTTGGCTGTAGTAAGATATTGTTTTGTCTCTTTTGGGTGATATCTTCTTTTATTGGGTTCAGATTATATCTCACTGCAATCTCTGGATCCTTCTGAAAAAAAAAAAAAAAAAAAAGCCCTCAATATCCTCTGCAACAAAAAACTTCATCTTGGAATAATATAATCAAAATTGGCTTAAAAAAGAAAAATATATTCTCATTTGCCCAAAATATACTTCAACAATTACATTGATTCTAGATACTGGAAATGAAAATATATCTTCATGTTAGCGTTTTGTTTTAAATCATCAAATATGAATTGGATTTTATTAGTTTTGTATCTTTCTTGACTTAGATATGAATCTGACGTTCAAAAACATACATGACGGGTGGGTATACCCCGCCATAGGAAGGTGTATTGATAAATTATTTTTGTTTGTTATATGCTGGGAAAAAGGAGGCACGGCGGGAATCGGAGCCGAGACAGCGAGGGTGTTGGCAAAGAAGGGAGTGAGGGTGGTGATTCCGGCGAGGGACTTGATAAGGGCAGCTCAAGTGAAGGAGGGAATTCAAAGAGAAACTCCAAATGCTGAGGTTATTGTGTTGGAAATTGATCTTAGCTCTTTAGTTTCTGTTAGGAGATTCTGCTCTGAGTTCCTTGCTCTTGGCCTACCCCTCAACATTCTCATGTGAGTTTTCTTTTTCTTTTTTTTTTTTAAATATATTTTTTGTGGTTTTTTTTTTTTTTTTTTTTTTAAAGATTAGATTTGATGGTTTAAAAACAACAAAATCTTATCTTTGCAGAAACAATGCTGGGATGTTCTCTCAAACTTTGGAGTACTCTGAAGACAAAATCGAGATGACATTTGCCACAAATTACTTGGGTATATATTCCTTCCTTAATTCATTCTTTTTATTTTGTTTGTTTTATATTTTGTTTTTATTGTTCTGTTACTAGCTTTATTCACATAACACGACATTACTTCCTCCAAGACAAATACTACTAATTTCAAAGATATAAGACACTAGAAATTACTTCTTTTTTTTTTTTTTTTTTTTTTTTTAAGGACAATAGAGATGATAGAACCATTAAAGTGCAAAAAAAAAAATAATAATAATAATAATAATAATAATTCAAGTTTACGAGAAAAGTAGTACTAAAATTTATTTCCGTACTGTTCATGAGGTCCAATAACAAAACTGTCCTTTCAATTAAAAATATAAAGAGTCCATTAACAATGATTACTATACGATATTTACTATTTTTCGTTATCATACAACTTTAAGACTAAAAACTAAAATCAATACCCAAATTAGATTTTCTTTAGCTTCCATAATTCTGCTCACATGTGACTCCATCTGAAATCTTAAATGCGGATTTAGAAATCATGGCTAAAGTTTTCGTTTATTTATTTTTATTTTTAAAAAACATCATTAAAAAAAAAAAGAAATGATTACAAGAGTTGGTAAAAAGGTATGCAAAACTATAGAACGCGTTTTCCATAGATTTCGAGCTCATTCTTGGGCTAGAAAGATCCAAAACTAGATCCAACAAGCCCACTAGAAGTTAAAAGGTGCTCTTGGTAAGGAAAAAGGTGATAGTGTCAATATATCTCATAAACTATAAAATATAGATATTGTATCCCATAAATATTAACATTTATGTTTATTTATTTTTTCACTTAATTACCGTTAGTTTTTTCATTATCTTTAATATCAAAATACCCCATAAACTTTGTTTTTGTGTCAAAATGCTCCCTGACCTTTGGATTTGTATCAAAATACCTCCTGACCTTTAATATTTGTGTCAAAATGCTCCCTAACGTTTAATATTTGTGTCAAATTACCACATATATCATATTTTATTTATCTAATATTGTATAATTATCTAAATTTTTTAGAATAGGTGTAAAAATTATTTTTCTACTAAAAGAAAATGTGTCTTTTTTTTTTACCCACTTTTTTTTTTACTTATTTTATTTAAAATTTACATACATTTTTATTTTCTTAAACAAAATTAACTACAAAACTTATGTTTATTATTTTATTGTCTTAATATTTCAATTTTTAGTTTAATTACGATTGATAATATTGTACCAAAATATGCAAATTAAACGTTTTTTAAATTAAAAAATATAACTAAGAATGGATAGCAGAATAAATTTATAATAATTATTTTCATTATGGGTTAGACAAACACATAAATGAAATTCGTTATGATTATGATTTTAAATTATGTAGACCAAGTAAACAATATATTTAAAATCCAAATCCTGCATCTAAGTCCTACCAATTATGGTTATGCTTAAATAAACACATAATCTAAATAAACTTGAATTTAAATAGGTAAAATAAGAAGAAAAAAAAAGTGTGTTAAAAAAATATGCATAACACTTCATTATAATAAAAATATATATTTTTATATGTTTTAAAAAGTTAATAATTATTTGGTAATTTTAGAATATTAAATAATTAAAATAAGATAAATGGGACAGTTTGATACAAATATTAAAGATCAAATGGTAGTTTGATACAAATATTAAAGATCAAATGACATTTTGACAAAGATGCAAAGTTCATGGAGAATTTTGAAATTATAAATAACAGAAAAACTAATGGCAACTAACTGAAAGGACAACTTGACACACATGTTACAGTTTAAAGGGGTATAATATGTATATTTTATAGTTCAAGGGGCGTATTAACACTAATGACAAAGTTCAGAGGAAATTTATGACTTTTTTTTCTCTTGGTAATGTCCTCTAAGGCCCCATTTAGGGGAACTTTTCTAGACTGTATTTTACCGTCTGATCTCAAACTCTTAATACTACATCTCTTTCTTTTCCTTTTATTTTCAAAAAACTTAAATTTTAAATATCCATAACTTTGATAATTATTGTGTCAAAATACTCATAACAATGAGACAAACAAAACAAAATCCATTTTACATATTTTTTCCAAATACATTTTAAATTTTTACATTACTTTTAATATCACAATTCTTTCTCAAAAGTCTACACATTTCTAACCCAACCTCCAAAATTTCACTCCCAAAAGTCTCCCCAACCGATTCCTGAGCATTTTGGTGGTGGGGTCCAGACGAGACAGGGATAAGAATCCTTAGCCTCTAGAACCTAAATCTGGGCCTAAGTGGGTCAATTGGGCCTCAAACTATGTTCATGCGGTCCAGCTAAGATCTTGTCAGTTCTTTTGTTGTCGTACCTTATATTCCCTGGTCCACCGAAAAGACAAAAGAATTTTTTTTTATCAACGGTTTCCGAAAAAGAAGTCAACTTCCATTTTTTTTTTTTTTTCTGGCAGGGCATTATCTTTTAACAGAAATGCTGTTGGAAAAGATGGTGGAAACGGCTGCTAAAACAGGCATCCAAGGAAGAATTATTAATGTCTCGTCTATGATTCACAGCTGGGTGAAGAGAGATGCTTTTTGCTTCAGTGAACTCCTCAATCCAAAAAAGTAGGGACAAACCACCACTCATTTTCTCATCAACCAAACAATATCTGTTTGGAAAAATTTATACAAGGAACTGTACTTTAGCTCTACACGTACTACTGCTGTTTTAGTCATTTGATGAACTTTTTTATGACCTAATCTAGCAGATCTGGTTACTCGAGCCATTAAAAAGTTAATCAAACAGTTAAAATAACAATACATATTGATAGAATAAAAATACAGTTACTATCATAAGTTGCTTATTTGGTTTGTGTCAAGAAAAATAATAATTTAATTTACCTTGTGCAGTTATAATGGTACTCGGGCGTATGCACAGTCAAAGTTGGCTAGCATATTGCATGTCAAGGAAATGGCTAGACATCTTAAGGTAATTAAAATATCAGTTTATTTTGTTTTCTATTTTTTGGTTGAAAAATTACAATTTGCAGATCTGATTCTATTGGTATTTTCTTGTAATCTCTACAGGCAAGAAATGCAAAAGTAACCATCAATGCAGTACACCCGGGAATCGTTAAGACCGGAATAATCAGAGCCCACAAGAGCTTTATCACAGGCATGCACTATTTTGAAATTTCAAGTTCTAGCAAAGAGCTTAGAAATGACTAACATGCAAGTTGATCTAACTTCTAAGAACCTTTCTGTGCAGATTCCGTGTTTTTCGTCGCATCAAAGTTGTTAAAATCGGTATCTCAGGTATGTCTCAGACAAAGTTCTATAATCCCAAACATTCATGTCAGATAAACCAGCACAGATTACTTAAGTACCTTGAGTGCCGTTTCATGGGTCGAATTCGCTGTGCAGGGTGCATCAACCACGTGCTATGTTGCTCTGAGCCCGCAAACAGAAGGCGTAAGCGGGAACTACTTTGCAGACTGCAATGAGAGTGACTGTTCAGCACTAGCAAACGATGAATCGGAAGCACAAAAGTTGTGGAAGCAGACTCGTGCACTTTTACATAGACGACTATGCTATCCAGCAGTTTAGCAGTAAAACCTGCAGACTTTACAAAGTCATGTATATAAGCTCATTCATATGATAAATTGAATGGCATTACAGAAACCTTTTAACTAGAGGAATTCAAGTAAATGACAATAAAGGAACTCAAAATTTTCCACTTACCCATCCTCTCAAGACTGTATTACTCCAGTTCTATGCTAATATAATAAAATTACCTTTTTTCTATTGGGGTCGTTTCTAATTTACTAGTGCTCAAAATAAGACTGATTCTCCAGCAAAATGAGATGCACATTTCAAAGCAAAATGGAATCTAATCCTTCAAACCAAAATGAGTTGAACAATTTGAAATTTAAATGGTTGGACAGAGATATTGACCTTGCTTAAACACTCCTAATGGAAATAATAATTGATGAAAAACTATTTATAAATATAAAGCAAAAGACAAAAGTTATTTGTTTCCTAAAGACACCAATTAACCTTGAAAGGCAACAAATGTATCAGAATCGAAAAAACGAAAATGCATTCATTAACATGAAAGAAATACAAGCATATTGGTAATACAGAACTTTGGGATTGTAACCCATACATTCCATTTGCTGTTACTTTATTTCAATACATAAATAAAGAGGTAAAAGCAAGCACACCAAGCAACATGGTGATGCTGACCAGTCATTAAGTTGCAAACGTCCATAAAACTCGAAACCTTTCAATCAGATTAAGTTAAGAATCCTGACTTGTATGTCAGATGTCAAGCACCCGAGTCATGAATTATGACCAGCCAGGCCGAGAAGATGGTGGATACGCATGCATTTACCCAGTGTGAGAGCAAACTCTACTTCACTTCTTGACCTGAAAAAATTTGCAATCACATTCATGAGGATCTTTTCGTATAAATGCTGTAGCAATACATAAGAAGCGTAAAGCTTAACAAATCACTGAGAAATCTTACTTGGGCAGCTTTATCCCTATCTAATGGAGTAAAATAAAGACACAAATTGATAATAAAATGAGTTTTATTTTAAGATTTAACATTTAAGTAATCTGTAAGATATGTTGTTAAAAATATTTAGTTAGTTATTAGTTTCCTTATTTTTCTCCTTATTTCCGGATTTGTTATCTTGGGATTAATTAGGTTGTTTAAATTTTAAATTTTATTTTTTCTCTCTTAAGTTAGTTAGGATATCCAGAGAGGGAAGCTTCTATTTATATGTGTAATCTTTATGATATCAATTAAGGAATTATTCAGTTTTTTATCCTTCCAAATAACATGGTATCAGAGCAGGAGGTCCTGAGTTCGAACCCCTGTGATTGCACTATTTAACCCTCTTTATTATCATTGCGTGTTGGGCTTTTAATATGTTTCGAACTTCTTATAATTTGTGTTGGACTTTCAAATTAATATTTGTCCGCATGTTTGCCCATTGTCTGGCCTGCACGTGAGGGGGAGTGTTGCAATATAAAACTATTGTTGACCCACCTTCTAACAGCTTAAGCTTTTGGGAGAATTGGTAAACTAACATATGTAATAGTATGCCATAATCTACAACATCAACAAACACAGAAAGTATATTTAAAGCAGTCTAATTATACCAGCTAAACGAGGAGATCTACGAACAGATTCATTAGATAGTATTGAACCGATTGCCCCCTTTCCTCTGTTCTGTTTCTTGAATCGTCTATCAGCTTCTCCCCTTTGAACTTGGTGCTCACTTTTCTTAGCCAACGATTGACTTCTGTCAATAGACATTGACAAGGCTGGTGCAGAGGCAGAAACCATAGAAGATTCCTGACGAGGACTTGTTGGCTGGGGTAAAAATCCTAGTGAATCATTAAAGGAAAAGGGACTTACATCCACGCAAAAATGGCTAGCTTCTACATAAAGATAAAAAAGCCAGAATATGCAATTTATTTAAAAAATGTCAGAATGCATGAAAAAGATAGTACTTAAATGAGTCATCCACAAGAATCAGGTAGAACCTCTATTTCTGCAATTGATTAATAGAAATAACCAACCCAGATTCCACCAGAAAACAGCTCTTGCCACCTTTCAAACTTCAGGATTTTTAGTAGAACATAAGAGGTACGATTTATACCTTGAGCAGCAGCCTCTTGAAACTTCTGCCTCATTATTCTGACGAACTTGAATAAACCATTCGTTTTGTTCAACTCATGGATCAACTCCTTGATGTCATCCAAGTGTGGATCACAATCTAACACTGAAATTACAAACAAAGGGAGGAGGAACAAATGGTCAATATGCAAACATTATTACATGTCTAACAAATAACAACACATCACTTACAGGTGTAAGTGTCATCCGCGTGGCGAACTGTGAATGAAAATTCCTCATTTGGATTTTTCATACTAATATTCTTAAAAATGAACCTTACACCTGACAAATCAGAAACAGACATATGTAAGTAAAATTTTTCAACCAGGAAAAAAAAAAACAAAAAATAACTTGCAGGAAAAAAGAGATTTCAAATCTCAGTTACCATGCCCGCCTTCAATATGAAAACCAAGAACCATATTGTACCACGTGATGGCTTCTTGTATCTCATCTTTACCATTTTGGCCATCTGTCTCTTCAGATACTGAAAAATGTTTTCATATTAATTATTAGCCAACAAAAAAAAATGACGGAAACAAAAGGAGCTAAGAAATAATATCCTCAACACTACACAACTATGGAAGCGATTCTTATGAATTAACCCCAATCCCTTCTTACAAGAGCAATAACAAACAAAGAAGAACAGCAAAACAATCGGAGCAAATACAAGATTTTAGTGGTTCATTCGACATCGACTTTACGGCTATATATTTTCACTATAAACAGAGAATTAAGTACAAGGTGATCCATGCCTTACAATTGCCTATTTTTCCAATCACTCAATCTCTCTCACTCAAAAACAATCACCCTAGAAATCCCTCACATGGCAAGAATAAGGGCAGACAAATACGGGTGTAAAGCATCTTATAATACCCCAGAAAAATAAGTTTAACGCGCGAATCACAGTCTGCTGGGACAAGCTGAGAACGTGATAAGGCTCCCCACAACTCAACAGAGCTTATTTAATTAACTATTTATTCAAAGGGCTATGCAGCTTGTCAAATAGAGGAATTTGCTATAATGGTAAAAATTAGAAAGTGAAATTAGCAGACTGCCTTTTTTAAATTTTCACACAGAGCATCTTGCAAGGCAAGCAGCGTAAATTCAAGGCACACCAAAGTCGTTTTGCAAAATAAAAGTTTTGAAAATTTCTTATGCAAATGAGATTTCTCATTAGGTCATGATGTACAAAACAGTCTCAAATAACATCCCAAAAAAAATAAAGTACGAAAACAGACTCCGAGAGATACCCGACAATTGCTGAGAAATAATTGCAGCGTACTCATCCCTCTTGGCCCTCTGATCTTGGACCTTCCTTTTAAGTTCCTCAACCCTAGCTTTCCTAGCAGCAATGGAATCTATCAAAGCAATACGCTTGGCCTCTGTACGGTTCTTCACTGAACAACAACAGCCGAAAAAAAAGGCAAATTACATACAAATCAGATAAAAAATACAATGTATACATACATACATATATAATATATATGTGCATCTCACAAATTTGAGCACAAATTGCGAAAAAATTTCATACTAATTCAAATTTCACGTGCTACGTAACAGAGTCGAATACCTGATAGGGCTTTCACCAAATCATCTTCCGCCTCTCTCAACCTAGCTTTAACCTCCACGATTTTAGCTGTAAAAAAAATCAAAAAAGAAAAAGCGAAATTAAACCAAAACTAAAGACAGAATCCAAGCCAGAAATTACCAAATCGGATGTTTTCGAAACCCTAGCACCATGTTTATTCGAAGAACTCGAATTGAGACCCTAATTTCGCACAAAATCAGGACAAAAAACTGGTGGAGAAGAATAGGAGAGTTGAGATTGAGGGAAATCGACCTTGAGATTGGCTGGTTTCATGCGCTCTGGAGCGAATCGACGAAAGGTTATCTCGCAACGACGCCGTCACGGCGTCTGTCCACTGATCCAGAGAAGGAATCTCCCTGACGCAGGCCAGACGGAGAGACTCCATTTTCGTGCTCACCGGTTCCTCTGCTCTGCTATCCATTTCTAGAGAGAGAAAGAGCGTTGCTAGAGAGAGAGATATTTTTTTTGGGGGGTTTCCTATTTGAATGCGATTTGCTTATTAGCCCGCCATTTTGCTTCTTTCGCAATCCTTTTCTTTCCTTTTATTTTTTAATTTTTGTTTGTCCTTTATTTTCTCCTTTATTTTTTTTTGGGGTAGGAAAAGGGGTGGTTGATGGCTGAGGTGTCATAACTTGGTTGGCTTGATTGGGAGAGTCTAGGATTCTATCCTAGGCTGAGCCTCTGCCAATCGTGGGAGTTGGGCCTTCCATCTGGGCCATGATGGGAATGGATAGACCCTTGCACAATTTTCTGGGAAAATTTAGAAAATGTTATAGATTCAAGCTTGTGATTTTTTTTTTTTTTTTTTTTTGAAAATTACCTAAATAATCACCTTTTTTTCATCTATTGACAAACATGATAAAAATTTCTCATTTTTAACTAACAAGACACAAATTTAAGTTAACTATGGTTAAATTTTGTGTATATTGGTCTAGTGTTAATTTTTTGTGTCATATTGATACAGTGATCTCTAAATTTGTGTCATTCAGGTGCTTTCCCATTGATTTTTCCCACAAAACAAACATTGTTGCAAAAATTACTATGACAAATTATCATATTATATTTGTTTTAAATATTTATTTATTATAAAATACTAATTATGTCCTTAAATTTTCAATTAGTATCAATGATGATACACGCCATCCGATGATCACCGATTGATAATCATTCGAAATCTATTGTATTACCAATGAGTAACCATCACCTCCGGAAGGATATAGTAGTTGGCAACCTCCTCCTTAGCATGATAGCAATTGGTCACCGATCAGTAACCATATCTACGGGCAGGATATCAGTCTGTTATCAACGATTAACCACCCTCTGTAAGCTGGTTATCAATCAGTAACCGCCAGATTTTCATATTTCATCATCAAAAACCGCCCTACATCTGTCGCTGATAGCCAAATCCATCAGATCATATGGATTTCCTTGCCATAATAATAACATATTACTTAAAAATACATTAAATGTCACAAAAAACAACAAACACTAAAAATAAAAAAATAAAATAAAAACACTAAATTGAGAGAAAAAAAAGTCCAGAACAATTTACATAAGAAAAGAAATTCACTATTCTCGTCGGAGTTGCGAGAATGCAACGGGAGATCCATGCCATGAGTATTGAAGTTTTAGATTTCTACCACATAAACTAATAGATAAAGATTGATAAATATGTTTTTATCAAAATTACCTTTTGGATTAAAAATAATCTACTAGAATATCACCAGTAATCTTTCAGATGTTGCCGGAATTAAAAATAACCGCCGGCAAATGCGCCCTTTTCGGTGTTTTGATGCTTCGACAAGTGATTATCGTTCTACTATACATTAGTGTTGTTCATGCCCTTTGGTACTCCCGTAAGCTAACACATAACACCAATAAAGGAGGCATCTTTTGGCTAGTTTCCGTGTCTAGACTTCCAAAAAATACCCAATGAGATTGCCTTTCAAAATTTCAAATAAACATGCCTTTCATGCCCACAGCACTCTCGTTGGCTCATTATATTCTAAAACTTTCCCATCACTTATGGGTCTAGACAAAAGTAATTGCCCTCAACATAGGCCTATCAAGAAGGATAAGATTGTAAATACCCAACATGTACCTAGCAAATGAAACCACTCCTAGACGTGAAAGACGAAATTGAAATTGTAAATATTCAAACCCATGAACTTCTTACTCTGATATCATATTAGTTTATCATTTACTTATTAAACTTAAACTGTAGTAGGTCAGTTATCAATAATATTACATTCTAGTAGTCATGACCACGAAATTGATAATCTTTTCTTCCAAGTGAATGCGTACCCTAGACGACTTATAACACTTTCCGATTGAGCATGAGCTAGGGTACCACATTGTCACTCCCTCCTCAAGCAAAGGCAACAATCTTGGTGCCTTACAATTGCCCCTTTGTTGGGTAAGGCTAGAGCACTTGTCAAACCCTGCACTAGTCGATCCAAGTGCTGACTCTTGTTCCCCAAACCCGCCCCCGCACCCCCGCCGTGCAATGTTACACTTGGTTGGCGCTTCTAAAACAGTCAGTCGATGCATATCATCGTCTGCCTATAAAAGTAAATGGCCACATAGTAACATTTTAAGCTCAATCCATTAGTATCATCTCAAAATCACTATTGGATTATGAAAATACCCCAAAAAGGAAAATAAACAAAGAAAGAAAGAAAAACAAACAAACAAAAAAAAGATGATGCCTTGAGTTTGGCCTTCCGTCTGCTGTGAAATAGCCAAGAACATGCCAGATCACCCATGCACATGGGGAATTTTATGTCACTTCACGTACAAGTCTAAATTGTATTTGTTCACATAACGAAAGAGCATAATCATTAACCGCCCTTTGTAAGCTGGTTATCAATCAGTAACCGTCAGATTTTCATATTTCATCATCAAAAACCGCCCTACATCTGTCGCTGATAGCCAAATCCATCAGATCATATGGATTTCCTTACCATAATAATAACATAATACGTAAAAATACATTAAATGTCACAAAAAAAACAACAAACACTATAAAAAAATACACTAAAGTCAGAGAAAAAAGTCCAGAACAATTTACATAAGAAAAGAAATTCACCATTCTCGTCGGAGTCGCCAGAATGCAACGGGAGATCCATGCCATAAGTATTGAAGTTTTAGATTTCTACCACATAAACTAATAGATAAAGATTGATAAAATATATTTTTATCAAAATTACCTAATGGATTAAAAATAATCTACTAGATATCACCGGTAATCTTTCAGATATTGCCGGAATCAAAAGTAACCGCCGGCAAATGCGCCCTTTTTGGTATTTGATGTTTCGACAAGTGATTATCGTTCTACTATACATTAGCGTTGTTCGTACCCTTTGATACTCCCGTAAGCTAACACATAACACCAATAAAGGAGGCATCCTTTGGCTAGTTTCCATGTCTAGACTTCCAAAAATACCCAATGAGATTGCCTTTCAAAATTTCAAATAAACATGCCTTTCATGCCCACATAGCACTCTCGTTGGCTCATTTCCTCGATGCCCCTAACAATTGTATTATATTCTAAAACTTTCCCTTCACTTATGGGTCTAGACAAAAGTAATTGCCCTCAACATAGACCTATCAAGAAGGAGATATTGTAAATACCCAACATGTACCTAGCAAAGGAAACCACTCGTAGACTAAAAAGATGAAATTGAAATTGTAAATATTCAAACCCATAAATATCTTACCCTGATATCATATTAGTTTATCAATTACTCATTAAAACTTAAATTTTTAGGAGGTCAGTTACCAATAATATTACATTCTAGTAGTCATGACCATGAAATTGATAATCTTTTCTTCCAAGTGAATGCGTACCCTAGACGACTTATACACTTTCTGATTGAGCATGAGCTAGGCTACCACATTGTCACTCTCTCCCCAAGCAATATATGGCAACAATCTTGGTGTCTTACAATTGCCCCTTGTTGGGTAAGGCTAGAGCACTTGTCAAACCGTGCACTAGTCGATCCAAGTGCTAACTCTCGTTCCCCAAACCCGCCCCCCGCCCCCCACCCCCGCCCTGCAATGTTACCACTTGGTTGCCGCTTCTAAAACAGTCAGTCGATGCATATCATCGTCCGCCTATAAAAGTAAATGGCCACAAAGTGACATTTTAAGCTCAATTTATTAGTATCATCTCAAAATCACTATTGGATATTATGAAAATACCCCAAAAAAGGAAAAGAAAGAAAGAAAGAAAAACAAACAAACAAACAAAAAAGACGATGCCTTCAGTTTGGCCTTCCATCTGCTGTGAAATAGCCAAGAAACATGCCAGATCACCCATGCACATGGGGAATTTTATGTCACTTCACGTACAAGTCTAAATTGTATTTGTTCACATATCGAAAGAGCATAATCATTATTATGAACATGACCAAATGCCAATGAAGTAGACAAAATATGCTTGTTTCCCAAGAAAATAAAAATTAACGTATATGGAATTTCAACCACATGCTTGTATTAAGAGAGGGACCCCATCTTAATTCTAAGGCAATGAAACTTTTTGAGGCAACTCCCTATTTTTGGCTCTCTAATCCATGTTTATGGTGATCATGTATTAATATCTCCCTCATAAAAAGGCAAAAAGAAAGGATCTTTATATAATATCCTGATTTGATCATGTATTTTTGTTTTAATTTTATTAGAAGAATATATCATAAGGAAAGAAAAACTCTTTCCGGATAGTGTACTCTTTATTATTAATATCCATTTTAAGATTTTTTTGTCTTAAACATTTCATGTGTATTGATCCTCCACTCCTAGTTTCTTTTTCTTCTCTTCTTCTTCTTCTTCTTCTCTCTCTCTCTCTCTCTCTCTCTCCTCTCTCTCCTCCCCTTTTTTTTTTTTAAGGCTTGTCGACAAAGTACTTGAAGTGTGAAAATTAATAGGGACAATTTGTGCATTAATATTCACAAAAACATCTTCTGGTCAGGTCACCTTCAAATCGGTTGATCCTATAAAGAAGCAATTCCACTTGATAATTGGTTCCTATCCATCACTAAAAGAATGTCAAAATAACATAATTAATCCAATAATGTGAGTATCATAAATTCTTTGACAAAGCCCATAATATCCTAGCTAGCCAGCACACACACATATACATACACACCACACACACACACACACACACACACACACACACACATACACGTCCATAAGATCATGAGTTTAATTTAGGCATTAATTACCCTTCAAGGACAAATATTCTCTTAATTCATTGGATGAGGATATAATGTAGTTGATTTTGAACCTTGAACAACCACACAAAAAGAAGATTAGCACTTAATTTGTTTATTATTATTATTTTTTTTTGGTAGCTCTCCATTTGCCATGGTCCATGCACAAAAGTATTTTACTAATCTCTAGATTTAGAAAGACCATAATTTAGTCTTAAAGAAGCATTAATAGTATAAGCGAGGCATAGTTACTAAATAATTGTATGATGAGCTACTTTTCAATCTTCACAAGATCAAATTGTTTATGACCTTTCTTTAGAGCCGAAAGAAGAAAAAGTTAAGTTAATTAAGTTGGCAATTAACCTTGAAAGAAGAGAAGAACGCAATCAAATAAGCAAGAAAGATCATGTATTACTATTGAAAACTCAAGTGGAAGCAAAAGAACAAAACCCACCAACAAAAAGAGAGAGGGGAAAAAAACATTAATATGAATTTAAAAAGAAAAGGAGTGCACGTTAATTTAAAAAATAATAATAATAATAATGCATAAAAAACATCAAAGAGATGTATGGGAAACCCCTCTAAGGAAAGAATATAATGACCTCGATAAAGAGCTAATAAAATATGACTCTAAACATAGTAAAAAATTATAAAGTGGTTAATAAATATTCGACAAATGAAATGTTTAATTTGGTATAGAATCCTACAACATGTTGCCCCGTCAATGAAGTTTTATTTCTAACCGTTAAATTTATATCAGATTTCATTACTATTTGCAAGTGCTTTTATGTGATTTTTATCGGATATATCGTTCAAAAACTCATATACATCCGTAGAGTTTTTAAACAAATATAAAAATAAATTAAATTATACTATTATGTGATGCATGTACCATCCAGCTGTGTGGCTTGCAACCGTGTTGTGGAGCCATACGGGCAATGCTTTTCAAAAGGTTTCCTGGTCAAAAATAATCGCATGGTTGACAAACAATATGGAATTAATGGACGACCTTTTTTATAGGGATTAATGTTTAATATCGTACTTATTTGTCACTCAATAATTGTCACAAAAGCAGCAAATCGATCCAATAATTTGCACTGCCACTACTATTAAAATAGATATATTCAGTATTCCTCCTAGCTTTTCAATAATATTATTTTGAAACTATTTTGTACCAAAAAGAAGTCATTGAATAAACATATATATCGTGTATGATGATAAAGATTGCCAAGACTTCATGAAGAAATATCATCAAAGAAAACTATCGGCAACCTGATAGCCATATGGTCCATATGGAAATAAACAAGTATTAAAAATACAAAAAAGGAAAAAAGGAAAAATTTTCTACACTTCGAATATTTCAATGAGTTTTTAATCATTTGAATTCTAAAAATAAAAATACATAAGTTGTGTCTTTACGTCTCTCGAACGCCACAATCAGCATCTACTTTTACCAACAAGTGGATTAGAGTGATAAAGGATCCAATTCAAAGACCCACATGTCACAACTTATGACCCATAATCCACTTTCAAATGCATCATAAATGACAAACACTCGAGGAGACAGATAAGAATCGAATACGAATTGAGAGCAATATCCTAAAAAGGATTAAGTATCAACCAAAGATGTTTATATAGATCGATTGGATTAAAACTTGAAACATTATTATTAATTTTTGATGTTATATTTTATTACATAATTAATAGAAGATTTTGGAATCCTTAACTGATCAGGAATAATTCACAGCATCATTGACTAAGCATAACTTTCTGAAGTCATACTCATCAATAGCAATAATTAATGCGATTTAGAACAATGCAGGCTCCTTAATTAAGACAAAATAAATGAACTTGCTTTTTTAAAACAATAAAAAAAAATTATTGGGAAAAAAGAATGATGCAAAGAAGTAATTTGACTGGTAAAGATCTATGGCATACCTAATATTGCATTAAAACTTGAAATTAATGGACCATATATAATGAAACCAATTGATTAGAAATTAATAAATGCCTTTAGTTAGAATAATGCATCTTGAACCAGTAATAAATATAATTATAATCTTCTGGACCTACTTAATTAAGAACCTTATCTAATGTTTATGATATATGATTATTGGTTTAATCATTGATTGAGAATATAAAAGTGACAAGAGAACACTACATATATATATATATACACACACACGGTGTAGTAGTACTGTAACTACATCAAATATTTCGTGGAATCAGTATCAATAATATATGCATGACCAAATAGCTCATAATAAACAGAATTTCAACATTTAAGGAATCCTTGCCCACAAAACTCAAAACCAGATAACGACCCAAAAGATCAAGAATGATGACAAGCATTGCAACACATCGAATCCCTGCTTCCTCAAAATTATAATAATATTAATAATAATAATACTAATAAGAAAGAAAAATTATAATTTACTCTGTAAAAATAAGCTTTCTACAGGATATATATTCTAACGGTGTACATTTTTAATGTCAATTCTTATCAAAATCACATCAAAATAAAAAGAAAAAGTTTATTAAAAAAGTAAATAAATACAAAAGTTTATGTATTTGACAGAAATTGATGCGTATCCTTTTGGGATGACTATATTTCCAATGTAACATAGAGTGAGAAGCATGATGTAACAATTATCTAATATAATTTTAACATTAGAAGAGTATAACAATGGTTCAAAATAACAAAATTTTTTTGGTGATACACCCTTCTAACGTCAATATTGAATTAGAAAGGTATAACATTAATATATATGTGATAATTAGTGTTAATTGTGCATTTCTAACTTACATTAAATAAATATAGTGTTAGGCTGTGATAGAGCCACATGGACCCAGGAGGGGCACCCCTATTAAATTAATATTTTCAAATTAAGCCCCTAATTTGTTCTCCTGAAATTTTAAAAATTACAAAATTTACTTAAATGTCTTTAAAAATTTTCACTTAGATCCCAACATTTGATTTATAAATATACATTATTTCACACTTAAAACCCAAAATAAACAACAAGTCAATTACAAAACTATTTAAATTCACATTTTGTGTTCAACAATTTTTTATTATTATTTTTTTTTTGTGCTTTTTAAAGTTAGTTATTTTATATTGAAAAATTTACGTAAGAAGAAAAGAGAAATATAAAGTCGAACAATTTTTTAATTCAAAATTTAATTTAACTTACACCCCTCTTAAAAAATATCTCTGACTCCGTCGCTGTATTTCCGTCGCTGTATTTGGTTCTACACTTCTATTTGTTATGTTGAAATGGTCCTCCGGAAATTACCAAATGATTTGTTTTACTTAGCCCATATATATAGCATGCATGCCCATAAAAGTTAATGTGGTAATTATTTGAAAAATGATTAGTATATGATGATGCTAATTACACATTGAAAATTAAGGGTCTAAAAATGGAATCTTCTATTGTCACAGTGAATTTGATGTATGATAATTACTAAGAAACTAATTTTGGAATCTTCCGACGTTTTAGGTTTTGGAAGAACAAATCAGGACCCATCACGGATATATATATATATATATATATATATATATATAGGACAACTTTAATTGTAACCCAATATATAGCACTAGCTTCGAACAAAATTAAAACCAAATATAATCATTTGGAGCCTAACATTTAATCCTGATTATCTCATATATATATATATATATATTTTCATACTAAAAGAAAGAGAAAAAGATTAACCCTCCAGCACAAAAGTTATTAATTAAACAAAAAAAGATGAAAGAAATATGAATATTGTTGGATATGTTTCACTTTAGCCGCCATTACAAGTAGACAAGAAAAGACAGATTCGGTGGGAAAAGAGGGTTTCTTTAGCAACATTTCATGTGAAATTTTTATACAGTGGGGTTTTTTTAATGTAAAAAAAATTGATATATCTATAAATTAGTCTTAACCTCTTATAAATTTATAAATTAATAGTTCTCTATATTTTATTGGATAAATAATTTATATTTTAAAAAATAAAACAATTTTATTAAATTTATATATATCAGTGGGTCTCGTGACTTGATCTATAATCTAAATCTGAACTACAATTTTAATATCTCAGTATTTTAGAAGATTATCTCATTATACTAATAATATTAAGGGTCCGTTTGGTGAATGAGTTGAGTTTGAGATGATATGAAATTTTTAAGTTTGAGTTGAGTTGACTTTTTAAAAAGTAACTATAAACTTTATTGACTTTTCATAAAAAGATAAAAATTGAAATGAAAAATTTGAGTTGAGATGATTTACCAAACATAGGCTTTGTCTACACATAAACTAAAAGCTTCTAAAGGAAGCCAACTCTTCACTTTCTCATTCCATCATCCCAAACAAATTTGAAAATTTGCTATATTGTTCAAGATGTGATTTTTATTTTTCTTCGGTTTACTGTATTGAATTTCTTCTCAATTTGAGACAATTTTATCTTGGTCTGTCAATTCATTCTTCTTCAACTTCTTGTTTCCGCTTTAGGTTTGTATTTATTTTTCTCACTTCTTGTTCTGATTCTTTTTTTTTTTTATTTGATTGTGATTTTTCTATTTGTCTTAACGTGGAATTGGCGGGTCATGGTACTACTGTTTTTTTTTTTTTTTGTTCTTATGTATTGGTGATAATATGCTAATTCCGATTAGAAAATTTGAAATGTCTAGTTAGAAATTAGTGATTTTTAGTTTTTATTGTGGATTTTAGTTGAGAAAATTTGAAATAACATTGCTTAATATTATTGATTTAAATACAATTTTTTTTTTCAATTTAGTTTGTGATAAACTTAGGCATGCCTTTTTTTTTTTTTTTTTTTGTGAAGAATTTTGGGCTCAAGGGTTGTAATGATGTTGGTGCCGTTTATGAAAGATAATTTTTTTGAATGACTACTTAATTGAATGTCTACATTGAAAGGAAAATACTGTAAAATTTAGTAGTGAATCAATTATAAATGAGTTTGTCTATATGAAATATCGTCGAGCATAACTTATATTTAAGATAAGAAAATGATATTTTGAGATATATGAATTTAACATAGCTGCTCTTTTATTGGGAGAGTAATGTTATTTACAAATATATAAAAAATATTTGTTTTCCATTTTTACAAGTGATATATTAGACTTTGATTAAGATGAGAAACTTAAATGACTATGATATTATGAAGATATTAAGATCAATACTTCAATTTCGGATTATTTCTTGCCTTATTTTATTTTTAATTGCATATAACTGATAATGACATATTGTCTTATTTAAATATAATACTGATATTTTTATGTGTCAATATATCATGAATTTAAATAAACAAAAAATATTACATATATAGATAGTATAATATTGAATAAAAAATTTTTTGGCCCCCTAACCAATAAATTCTAGCTCCGTCACTGCATAACAAAATTAAATAAGTAGTTAAATCATTATTTCTACTAAAAAAAAAAGGGAAGAACTTTTTGGTGCAATCTTTTCAATTGGCATGCACGTAATTGCGAAAATAATGATAATAATAATAAAACAAAAATTGAGCTTCCCAATAAATAAATCTTCGACTCTATCAAGCACCCTCTCCTCATAGTACCGTAGGCTCTTTCGGTTGACAGGATAACAAACTTATTGTCATGGTCGATCTTTGCCTCGTCTTAGATCCTCCAATTTTGACGCTCAAAAGCTGTAATACAATAAAATATCAAACAAAAATAATATATCTAAACAAGTTATCACACCCGCATTAAAAATACGAGTGAACCAAATTTACAACCATTATATGATAAAAATCTAAGTTGATAACTACTAAAAAAAATATAAATAAATAAATAAATAAAAACAGAAGAAAAGAAGACGAATAAATCCTATCGAAGAGAAAAAAGAAACCCCTAATGATCTCCTTTTCGGCAGAAAGGATTGTCGAAATTTGAAATAAAAATAAGAAGTACATTGACCTAAAAAAAAATGCTTAATTTAATATAGGTTCATTTTTTACTTTGGCAATCAATTTAAACGATCATACATATATATATATATATATATATGCACATATATAGTTGGTGTAAATAAATTATGATGCTTCGACAAAGCCATGATTTCTTTTGGTAGTACTAGATATCATGATCGACATATGGGAATGAAAATTCCTATCTTAATGTTGTGGTGGAAAATGAATAAAAAAGATAACACGTAGAGCGACCCCATATATTGGCCCCAATTGAAAGTAGTCGATGTGCATACAAATGACAAGAAATTTAGTGAAAGCTATAGCACACTAGGAATCGTACATCTCCTATGCCTACACCGTTTTCAGCTCTAAGAGGGACGTTTTAGAAAAAAGAAATATAATAATAAAAACCAAAAAAAAAAAAAACCACTATATCTAGTTACCGGTTTAAATTCTTAAACTATTTCAAGTTCAAAGTTCTTCCCTAGCTCCAATTTTTGTTACTATGTTACAATTTTAGTAGATGAGTGACTTTTTACTCAAAGATTACCGAGACCATAGACTTTATTAAAGAGAACGAGATTATAAGGTCAAGATCACCACCAGACTATATCTAAATTAGGAGAGTAGAGACTTCAAACAAATATGATAAATTAACTTGATAGTAAAGTGTGCTTAACAGTATTTATAGAGACTATTTTTAACACTTCAAAAATTTTAATTTACTATTCAAATTTACTTTTCAAACCCAGTCAAATTTACTTCATGCAAATTTTCGAACTTTGGGCAGGGACAAGCCGGATATGTTTGCATAAGCAATGCCATGTAGCCCAATTGTGTCAACAAGTTGGCTTAAAATGTATTTTATAATCATGAGCGAACATCTAAATGACATAGCTACATGTTCTTATCTCATGAAAGTTTAAACTTCAAACTCTAGCATGATTACAAATAGCTTCTTGATCAACAAATCATATTCTCTATAATAGCCTTTAGCTTTATCTCTAAAATGACCTCGTACCACAAATTTTTTTTTCCCTAGGACAATTTAGTTTTGTTTGCTTAGCAAAAATAATTTTCGTTTAGCTAGAGCTTCAAGTGTTGAGTGCTAATTATCATAGAAAAAAGAAACATATGAAATGAGAAATCAAGGGCAGAACCACCATAGTCAAGTAGGGTTACTTTATAATTTTCTCATTTTATCCCATTAAAATTTAAATACCTTTATATAAATCTCGCTAAAAATTTATAATTTAATATGCGTTTTTACTAAAATAATAAACTGACACCGTCACTTATTATTGGCAACTCTTTTTTTCCTTTGATTTTTTATTTTTTATTTTTTATTTTTATTTTATTTTTATTTTATTTTATTTTATTTTTTTGGGAGGGGGGCTTGAAGGAAAGAAATAGATAGGGGGTGTTGTCTACTTTTGATGGGGTGTGCTTGTCTTTTCCTCATTTGCCAACGACATTGATAAAAAAACCAATACACCAAAAAGCTGTCCTACACCTTGGCCGGTTTTGGCCCTTTAAACAACTCAAAATCACCCGCTCTCTCTCTCTCTCTCTCCCTCATGTGCAGCCCTTTACATCTCATGCCTAGATTCCTAATTAGACATACTTGTAAGATAACTTGAGTAAAATAATATCAACCCCACAGAACGGTCACGAGGCAAGCAATATGTGTGACCATACATCTTATATTTATAAATATATATATATATATGTATTTACATATAATATATATTAATAATGAACCCAAAAATCCAAAATGGTTCATAATTATCAGAGAAAAGTGTGGACAATCACACGACATCACGTGATCAACTTTATATTTATGGATCCCTTACCAAACCTTAAAATGGGTTTTAATTGAAAAAGGGTGCCAGATTTTGTGGGCTGATGAAATTGAATTGCACCAAGTCAAAATGATTGGATCTATAAGTTTTTATTTATTTATATAAAATCAAATGTACATGCTGAATTTATAATGTCATTCAGAAGAACCTTATAATAAATTTGATCATAGTTGGCAATATTACTATTAAATTTGAATTTGTACAATGATATAACTACAAATTTTTAACAAATCAGAATTCAGAGGACAAACGGATCGTACCAAATCTCATCTTGCCATCCGATCCTATGTCCACGTCCAAATTATTATTATTATCTTTAATGATTAAAACAGAGATCTAAATCTAAGGCACTCTTAAAAATAAAAAATAAATAAATAAAAAGAAGACGAAGAAGAAGAAGAAGAACCAGAAAAACTCTAGTTTTAACGGTAGGATAAAAAGTCTGCATCTGATTTGAATGTTTTAACCTAAATGAGAAATGGACACAATAGACTTGATAAATCATGGCAGCATCCCCTTGCAGCTTTGTTTTTTCTAATGGCCATCTTTTTGCAGCTTTTTTTAATTTAAAGGGTGATTTTGAACATAAACCAGAGAGTTTAATTACCTAGGAGTGTAACTTTTTAGATCAAAATTTTCAAAATTGTACCATATTTATATATATATATATATATCATATAAGTTCCAAAATGGTACTATCAATAATTTTTCCTCCAATCCCCTGACGAAAAAAAAGCCAAATGTTGGCTCTAATCTCATCCAAGCTCAAAGGTTCAGATATCATTCTCACTTCAAAATATATATTTTTTTCTTTTCTTATTTCTTTGTGAAGTTAAGCCTTTGGGATGTGACTTTAGCCCACATAAAGTGTAGTTTTTTAATCCTTACTTATAACTCCACCTAAAACAGTGGTTGAGTCAGACCACCCCTCAAGATTGCTAGTCGGCCAAATAGATACTCATGTATATTCGCATACATTGTTGGAAAAAAAAAATATAAATAAAAATCATTGGTGTAATATTAAAATAAAAATGACCAATGAGACCGAATGACCAAAAATGATGCAATCGACAAGAGGCTTCTCTGTACAAATGGGATAGTTTCACTTCCCAACTCTTTTTCCTAATATCTTATGGAAAAGAACAAGAGAAAATGAAAGATTATAGTCCCTGTACCCCAAATAAAAAAAATAAAAATAAAAATAAAAACTTATGAAAAAGATAAACAAGTTCCCCACAATAGAACTGTAGACAAACGTCACTCACTCACTCTCCCACAGCTCCCTCTCTCTCTCTCTCTCTTCTTTTGAATTAAAAAAACAGTAATCCCCACTTCCCCCCCCCCCCCCCCCCCCCACCTCACCACCACCACCACCCATAAACAAATGCAGAAAAAACAGCCCTCCAAAATTCCATTTCTTCTCTGCACAAACATCACTTGGATCCGGAGATTCTGGGTCTTTCCCATTTTCTTATTCTACATACACTTCTAACTTAACCCTTAAAAAAAAAACAAAAAAACAAAAACAAAAACAAAAACAAACACATAATAGACACATAGACACAAGCATTATAGCCCACCAGACATGTTCATTTGGTTCCTCCCTAGGCTTATCAAGCTCAACCTTAAACAACCCTTCCTTTTTTCTGTTCCTCACCTCGTTTCGTTGGAGTTTGTAGCCTAGTTTTTTCGTTTTTGTAATGCCTCTTAACCAAATATTATGGACCTTCTTTTCCTTCCTCTTATTCCTCTCCTTTTCCCTCACCACCCTCTTCCCTTGCATGGCTTCAGCCCTCAACCAACAAGGCCAAGCTCTTCTCTCATGGAAGCAAACCCTCAACGGCTCTCTCCAACCCCTCTCCTCTTGGAACCCCGACGACGACACCCCGTGTTCCGGTTGGTTCGGCGTAAACTGCAATTACAACAACGAGGTTGTCGGACTCAACCTTAGGTACGTCGACTTGCTCGGCGAAATCCCGTCCAATTTCTCTTCCCTATTGACGTTAAACACTCTTGTTCTCTCCGGGACTAATCTGTCCGGTTCGATCCCGAGAGAGATCGGTTCGCTGTCGAATTTGATCGAATTAGACCTCAGCGACAACGCGCTGACCGGAGAAATCCCGAGGGAGATATGCCGGTTGTGGAAGCTGGAGAGGTTGATGCTGAACTCCAATGGATTGGAAGGAACAATTCCTGATCGGATTGGTGATATGACGAGCTTGGCATGGCTGACTCTGTATGATAACCAGCTCAGCAGCGGGATTCCGATCAGCATTGGAGGCTGAGCCGGCTCGAAGCGATTCGAGCCGGTGGAAACAAGAACCTGGAAGGTCCTTTGCCTGAGGAGATTGGGAATTGTAGTAATTTGGTAATGTTGGGATTTGCTGAGACGAGTATCTCTGGCTTTCTTCCTTCCGCCATTGGAAGGCTGAAAAAGCTTCAGACTTTGGCTATTTACACCGCTCTTCTCTCCGGTCCGATCCCGCCAGAGCTCGGAGACTGCGACGAGCTTCAGAACATCTACTTGTACGAGAATTCTCTCTCCGGATCGATTCCCAGCGGGTTGGGGAAGTTGAGGAAGCTTCAGAATCTTCTGCTGTGGCAGAACAACTTGGTCGGGACTATTCCGCCGGAGATTGGGAACTGCGTCGAGCTTTCGGTGATCGACGCGTCGATGAACTCGTTGACCGGAAGCATTCCGACGACGTTCGGGAACCTGACGTCGCTCCAAGAGCTCCAGCTGAGTATGAATCAGATTTCCGGCGAGATTCCGGTGGAGATCGGGAACTGTGCGAAGATCACGCACATTGAATTGGACAACAACCAGATCGAAGGGACGATTCCTTCCGAGATCGGAAACCTCTCCAATCTGACATTGATGTACCTGTGGCAGAACAAGCTGGAAGGAAACATTCCGTCGTCGATTTCCAAGTGTAAGAATCTAGAAGCCATTGATTTGTCGCAGAATTTTTTTACAGGATCGATTCCGAGCGGAATCTTCGAGCTCGAGAGGCTTGGCAAGTTGCTTCTTCTGTCCAACAATCTCTCCGGTGAAATTCCGCCGGAGATCGGGAACTGCTCGTCGCTGATTCGGTTTAGAGCTAGCGACAACAAGCTGACGGGAGCGATTCCGCCGCAGATTGGGAATTTGCTGTTTCTGAATTTCTTCGATCTCGGATCGAACCGGATCACCGGAGTCCTACCGGAGGAGATCGCCGGTTGCCGGAATCTGACGTTCCTTGATCTGCATTCCAATGCCATCGCTGGACACCTTCCTCGAGGTTTTGAACAGCTCGTCACGCTGCAATACGTCGATTTGTCGGACAATTTGATCGAAGGAACACTAAGTCCCGGCATTGGATCGCTGAGTTCACTCACCAAACTCATCCTAGGGAAGAACCGATTCTCCGGAACGATTCCAAGCGAGCTCCAATCGTGCTCGAAGCTACAGTTGCTCGACCTGAGCGCGAATCAGCTCACCGGACACATTCCGGCGAGTCTGGGGAATATTCCGGCGCTGGAAATCTCTCTGAATCTAAGCCTAAACAATCTCTCCGGCGAAGTACCGGAGGAGTTAACGACCTTGGACAAGCTCGGGATTCTGGATCTCTCCTACAACCGGCTAACCGGCGACCTCCACGTCCTCGCCAACATGCAGAACCTCGTGGTCCTCAACGTCTCCAACAACGGCTTTTCCGGGACCGTGCCGAACACGCCCTTCTTCGCGAAGCTCCCACTGAGCGTCCTCTCCGGCAACCCCTCCCTCTGCTTCGCTGGCGACAGCTGCCCCTCCGACGGCCGCCGTTACGGCGTGAGACACTCGGCGGCTGCGCGCGTGGCCATGATCGTCCTTCTCTGCACCGCCGGCGTCCTCCTCCTGGCGGCGCTCTACATCGTCGTGGGGCCCAAAAGGCGAGGAGCCGGTGGGCCCGACGACAGCGACATCGAAGCCGATGGTGACGTGGAGATGGGCCCACCATGGGAAGTCACGCTCTTCCAAAAACTCGAACTATCCATATCCGACGTGGCAAAGTCACTGACGCCTGGCGGCGTCATAGGCCGAGGCCGAACCGGCGTCGTTTACAGAGTCGAAATCCCCACCGGGACGATCCTCGCCGTCAAGAGATTCCGAGCGTCGGAGAAGTGCTCGGCGGCGGCGTTCTCGTCGGAGATAGCCACGCTGGCGAGAATCCGGCACCGGAACATCGTCCGATTGCTCGGCTGGGGAGCCAATCGGAAAACGAAGCTTCTCTTCTACACTTACATGCCCAACGGAAACCTGGCCTCGTTGCTTCACGAGGGGAGCGCAGGATTAGTGGAGTGGGACACACGGCTCAAGATAGCACTCGGCGTCGCCGAGGGCCTTGCTTACCTGCACCATGACTGCGTCCCTGCTATCGTGCATCGGGACGTCAAGGCGCACAATATCCTCCTCGGCGAACGGTACGAGGCTTGCTTGGCCGATTTTGGACTCGCCCGATTGGTCGAGGAGGATGAAAACGATTCGTTTTCTGCTAACCTCCAATTCGCCGGCTCTTACGGCTATATTGCGCCGGGTAAGTAGTTGATCTCAAGTTTTGCTGTTCTTTTCTTTCATTATCCGACGAACAAGTTTTTTTTTTAATTAACGATTAGGTTAAAAAATACTTTATCTGTAGTACATAGATTTCAGCACTCACATATTTATCAAATTCTGCTAAATTATTATAAGTGATTTAATTTTAGCTTGACTCTCAACTCCGAATCTAAATATTTATTTTGGTTTTTATCTTTTTTTTTAGTAACAAAAATTATAACTAATTTTTGAAAATTAATTAATTTCAATAAAAAAATTTCATTTTAAATCGATGTACCAAACATATATTATCGTAAGACCTGAAAAATTACGAGAGTTTTATGTCAGTTGCTATTAAAAACATACACTAACGATATAAAGCGGGGTCCTAAGAAGACTCTAGTTAATGTTGTGTGGCTGTGGGGATGGTTACGTAGTAGAGGCTTGTATTATTAATAAGTTGGTCGTTTGGTGTTTCATTGCATGGATTTTGGCAGCGTAAGGCGCACTTTTGTTTTCGCTAGACGTACACAATAATGTCTACACCTTTTTGTCTGTTGTTTGTTGTCTGTCACCCATCAATTCTTTCTTTCTTTCTGTCTTTCTTGCCTGTCGATAATTATGATCCAATTGTTAAAACGAAAGTCCTTTTTCTTCTTTTTTTCCTGTTCATGGGTTTTGTTTTATATGCCCATAATGAGTTTAATCTTAGCTGAAACATTAATTATCCTGTATAAGCAGATAACATCAAAAGTTTTAATTTAATTTAATATTTGGTTAAATTGTTGGAGAAGAAAGTGACATAAATTCCAATAATCTTGCAGAGTATGCTTTAATGCTGAAAATCACAGAAAAGAGCGATGTGTACAGTTTCGGAGTGGTCCTATTGGAGATAATAACAGGGAAAAAGCCAGTGGATCCCTCATTCCCTGATGGCCAACATGTAATACAATGGGTCCGAGACCACTTAAAGGCCAAAAACGACCCTGTGGAGATCCTTGACCCTAAGCTTCAAGGACACCCGGACATTCAAATTCAAGAAATGCTCCAAGCCCTCGGAATCTCCCTCCTCTGCACGAGCACTCGCGCCGATGACCGCCCGAGCATGAAGGACGTCGCGGTCTTGTTGAAGGAAATCCGACAAGATCAGCCGAACGAGTCACAGAAGCTCAACAACAAGAAGTTGGATGATTCTAATACTACTACTACTACTACTACTACAACAACAAAAAATGCCACTAATTCTTCTTCTTCCATGGCGGTGAACCCGGCCGAATTGTTGCTCCTACAAGGCTCTTCTCGTTGCTCGCTCGGTTACTCGTCTTCCTCAGCTGGCTATGTCTCAGGATCAAACAACAATGATAATAAGCAATAACGTTATATGTATTCTTTTTAGGAGATAATTTTGTTCCTGATTATAGCTAGGAGTAGAGAGATCAAAAATATGAGGCAGTGTAAAGAGTAATTTTAGGGGAAAAAGGGTATTGATTTTGGGGGTTAAAAAGAAAATTTGACCACAAGAGGATGAGCAATTAATTAATTTGAGTGTACAGCAGGCTATTTTTAATTGATGTTGTCACTTATAAATTAATGGTTGATTGTTATAAAATTAGTCGACCCATGTGAGGTGAACATATTATATATTTATATATATATATATTGCAAAGCTTGAATTTGAAGTCATTTTCAGAATCATGATTGCTACACATGTTGAAAAGAGCAAGATTTAATGGATATTTGTACATATACAAAACTATAATTTCAAGTTCATTAATATTTGGAAGATGACTACTCTTCTTGGGATGTGAATTAATGGTTTAAGAAAGGAGAGGTTGAAATGTGTGGTTGTGGAGAAATGTGGGCAATGTTTGTTCTAATGAACGATATGAAGTTTTATTTATTATTATTACTTTTTTTAAAGAACTATATGAAGCTCTCTCTCTCTCTCTAAATAATTTATAGTTTAAAAGGATAAGGAAGGTTCTCTTTCTTGGGTCTCATCCAACTAAAACAAAAAAAACTAGGCCCCTCCACCATGTGACAAGAGGGACACAAAGGGGTACTTTAAATAATAATGGGCAAAGTATTTTTCTAGTTCGATTGATTACATTTAGAAGCAAAAAGCAAATGAACTCCCTAGCTTGCTCTCAATGACAAGCAAAACATATCATAAACATGCAATTGTTGTGTCGTTGTCTCTCCCCCACAACTTAGGTAAGGAATAGAGACCCTTTAACGAGTATGGCACCACTTAGCAATGCCATGCCACGTTAGGATTTCTTTTATTCATTGGTGTGAGTGAGACCATCCCCATATCAAATATGTGTTTTTTTAATATAGAATGAGATAAATCCCTTGTCTGACAACCGTAAGAATCCAACGGATACGACTCTTTTTTAAACTCATGTAATCACTAATTTTTCTACATGTAACATTATGTGTGACTTTATATGTAACATATTATATATTGAAAATTTTTACTACAAGTGACAGCTATCAATAAAAAAAAAAAAGAGTTAGTTTTATATCTTGATTTTATATGTATCGGATTATACGGTCGTCGGATATAAGATTATATATATATACATATATATATTTTTTCTTTTTAAAACATTTATAATTTATGAAAATTGTAACATGGGGAAAGAGCAAAAGACTAATACAAGGGTAGCTAATAATTAACTCATTCGTTAGAAGCTTGTGCTGATTTTTTTTTTTTTGCAATTTAATTAAGTTAATTTAATTTATTTGTTTATTTATTTATTAAGAAGAAGAAGCCTTGTTGTGAGGGTAAACATTAGCTGTGTCGTTTCACAAATATAATATTAAACAACAACAAAAACAAAGAAAAAAAAGGTACCTAATCTCATTTCCTCTCTGGCAAAGGCCTTTGTTGAGGTCACGTGATGCACATGCAAGTGATCACTGGGGGTGGACCCCACATGTAGGATCTGAGATCGATCTAACATTTTCTTGGGTCCTAAAGACAATGCACAGAGAGAACTGGGAATTTTTGGAAAAGAAAGTTTAAAAAAAAAAAAAAAAACGATTAAAAAAGTACGTCCAAAGATTCCCGGCGTAAATCCTAAGTAGTACTTTGCAATTTTACTTGTTTAGGGTTCACACACATGCATGCAAAACATAAGATTAAGGGGGAGTTTGGTGGAGTAGTTTAAGTTGGGAAAGTACAGTTTGAATAGTAATTTTTGTTGACTTTTTCAGAAAAGACAAAAAAAAATTTCAGAAAAAGACAAAAAAAGTACAGTTTAACTTAAAATGAATGAGAATGCCAAACACCCTCTAAAGCCAATTGAACACCATCCCACCCACGTGATGAAAAGCCACGAAGGCCATGGTCCATCCCATGGGACTGTAAAATTTAGGACCCATGTTTAGAGACGGTGTTATCGAAGTTGGATATAAATTGAGTTACGAAATGTGCGTTTAATAAAAATAAATTGTTTTGAGTGAAAAAAAATATATAAATCTTAAAATGTGTTCGGAAAAAGAAAAACATAAATATGTATATTGTTTAATTCCTTTGAAATTCAATGAACTTTAGTTTTAAAAAAATAATCTCATTTGGACTTGGAATAACAAAGTTATGGACTTTAAAAGTTTAAGTTTATAATAGACAATTGGAAAATTTAAATATTAAGAGTGAAAAGTAGTTTTAAGTTAAAAAAATATTTGGAGATTTATCTAGAGATGTTCTAAACACCCCCTTAATTGACCCCCTTAATTGACGTGACAAACGACTTACTACTTTACCAATGTGAATAACTGAAATAAGTTTTCAATTGATAATTACATGCATAGTCTACTGATAATATCACACATGATTTATTTATAGGTATAGAATTTTAATCTTCTCACCTTAAAAGTTAAAAAAAAAAATGTTTTCAATGGTAAGTTTGAAGAAGAGTATATTTTAGCAATAAATATAGTATTTTTTTTTATCACCATGTTTCAAAATTTGGATGCGTGTATTGAGCAAAATAAAATGCACATATAGTATTGATGTAAAACAATAATAATAATAATAATAATAATAATGTGCGGGGTAGAAAGTGTCGGAGGACGGAGAGTGCAATGCACGTAAAAATATGATTGGAGGATACGAAAAAAAAAAATAAACTTCATTAGTCTGACACATGTAATAAAAAATTATCAAATTGATGAAAATATGACGATTAGACTCGTGTCTATTTCATACCTTATGACCAAAGAGATATTAAAGTTTGATACTTTAGGTAACATCACATCAGTTTATGCATACAAATTGAGAGAACGAAGTTAATAACATGTTAATATCAAATTAAATAGCCTATTTTAAAAATATTTTAAGTAAATAATAAATTTATCACATTTATGATGACATATTTACCCTATAAATATAATGTTTAAATTTATTATTTATTTCAAATATTTTAAAATCTTACTTATTTTAAAGGGCTCGTTTGAGGTTACATTTGAAAATAATGTTTCCAAAAGTTTTTTTTTTTTTGTCATTTTTCTCTAATTTTACTATTTATATTTTTAAATATTTTCAAAAAATTCAAAATTTAAAATTTCATAACTTAATTATTTTAAGTCAAATAAGATTATTAGTTTTAATTTACATAAGATTTGAGATGAATGAAATAAGATCTATATTGTTAATTTTTTTTCCGAATACATTTCAAGTTTTTACATTTTTCACTCCAAACAATTTATTTTCACCAAAGGCATATTTTCAAAACTTAAAACCATTTCCAACCTTCAAAATATTATCTCAAAAATGATCCCAAAAAGGCCTTAACTGTTTTCGTAACAATGCTAATTTCTCCAAACATTGTGATCCTTAAAACAGTACAAAACCAAAGCACCTCGATAAAGCTGATTTTTCTATTTTATATATATATATATATGTGTGTATATATATATATACATGTATAAAATTAAAACAAAACATGTAGAGGGCTTAAGACATGATGATCACAGAAACATCTCAATATGTAAAATTCTAGAAAACCAAAACAATCATGAAACGGAAGAACTAATAATTTTTAGGCAAAAGATGTTTAGCAATGTCCCTCTATATATATATATATATATATATATATATATGTTACCATTAGTAAGTACAACAATCGTTGTTGATCTAGATAGGACTTAATTTTCCTTTCCCTTTAATTAGTTGGAATCACACCTTTCATTCCCTCGAAACGGAAAATTAAAAAAGAACCTTAAAGGT
Organism: Ficus carica; assembly: GCA_009761775.1. Taxonomy (NCBI): domain Eukaryota; kingdom Viridiplantae; phylum Streptophyta; class Magnoliopsida; order Rosales; family Moraceae; genus Ficus; species Ficus carica. The sequence continues at coordinate 4,343,054 of CM019744.1, read as the reverse complement.
TTGATTTGGGTTTTTAAAGATGACTTTTAATGCAAATTTCAACCGCAAAAAAGCAAAGCCTTTTGTTTGGATTGTCACTGCTTTCTTGGGGAAAAGCTAAAAATAAAGTTCAGCGCCTCTTGCTTTGTGTCGGCATATTTAGATTCCTTCCTTGTTATGGTGGCATTTTTCATACCCCAAATTTATTTACTATTATTTCATTTTGTTTCAAAATAAAAATAATTTTACTTTAGGATCAAAACAACAACAACAATAATAATACTATATTGAATTCTAATTGAATTTCAAAGTTAATAGTTTTAAATAAAGTAATTAATTGAAGTTAACTTTTTATTATTTAAACTAAACAATCTTAAATGGACATGACAAGTGCTGTTAGAAAGTTTAAAGCTTGAAAAGTATAAAGTACAGATTTTTAAAGTTTACAAGACAAACAGATATATATACTGAAGTTCAATGGGCTAAAAGAAAACCAATTCAAGTCTTTAATGGACTAGAGGTTTCTTTTTGTTAACAGTTTAAAATTTGAAAAGTCGAATTAGTGCATGTCTTAAGTAGACTACGAGTATTTTTGTTAACAGTTCAAAAGCGATTTAAGATTTAAAATTCGAAATTCGAGAGGTGTTAAGACACCTATTTTTAGAATTCGGGAATGTTACAAAGAACACTAAACACTAAAGTTCAACGACACAAAATTTGTCCTAATAATGGTCTACCTTCTTCTTTTTTCCCCCTACTCTACTTAAATTGACCCTCCGAGTAACTCATCTTAATAATTAAAGAGAGAGAGAGAGAGTTTGCAAGAACGACCAAAGTAGGACCGCTCATTAAAGTATCAAACTGAAAGTGTGAAACTCATAATTTATATTCGTTATCGTGAAACACGAGAAAAAAAAAAAAAAAAAAAAAAAGCATAATTTACTTAAAACATGCATTGGTTTCAACTGGCAGGCTAGCGGATGCAATGCATAACATCAAGTGCAGTGCTTAAAACATGCGTCACTTTCACTTCAGCTGTACAAGTCGTCGTCATCCCCAGCAGCCGTGGCAGAAGAGAACGGGTCCGAAGCACCTCCCACTGGGTTCCCAGCTCGATCGGGGAAGCGGAACTCGGATCCAATTCCACGAGATTGCTGTAAAGTCTGTGCAAACGACTGGTACTTCCTGATGTCTGTGTCACTCACACTTCGGCGGGCATATTTCATAGACTCCTCAAAGTGAGCAGGCTTAATCTCGGGTACTTCATCGACGTCATCCTCTTCCATGGCTTCTGGGTTCTCCATCTTCTTTCTCTCCTTCTCGATATCCTGATATCATATCCCCAGAAGATCAGAGAGGCAGATAATAAGATATTTGCCTTTGTTTAAAGGGTAAAAATCCTGTGTACGGCAATAGAAGAGAGTTTCTATACTAAAAGGTTTAAGAAAAGTTTAAAAGCGAACAATTTGGATATTGGGATGAGTACTGCAGCTAAATGTTATGATACGATGCAAAAAGTAGGAAATGTCGACATTCTTCTACTAAAGTAGTGAAAATTAAGATGTCTCAATAGTTCACAGTTCATACCTTCTCGATGTTCTCTCTAATGGCGTACTTGCAGGCACGCTGGCATATTTCAGTGATATCTGCACCACTGAAACCATGAGTATACCGAGAAAGAGCTGCAAGGTCAACATCCTTGGAGACGGGTGACTTCCTCAAGCACGCTTTGAAAATCTGAAGACGTGAAGCCTCATCCGGCAGTGGGATGTAAATCAGCTGGTCCAGACGTCCAGGCCTGAGCAATGCCGGGTCAATAATGTCCGGTCTGTTTGTTGCCCCAATGATGAAAACTGTTTTCTTTGCTGTCATTCCATCCATCTCAGTCAGAAGTTGATTCAAGACTCTATCTGCCGCACCACCGGCATCTCCAACAGAACTCCCACGCTGGAAAAGAAGATTAACAAGTCAAAACTCGAAGATATAAAAATATTGCATCAATGAAAGCAGTGTTTTTCTGAAAAATTGAAGGCTGCAATAGTGGTCAAAGACTTTGAAAGTTGTTGTACCTGAGTTGCAATGGAGTCGAGTTCATCGAAGAAAAGTACACATGGAGCTGACTGCCGAGCCTTGTCAAATATCTCACGGACGTTTGCTTCACTTTCTCCAAACCACATAGTTAGCAATTCAGGTCCCTTCACACTAATGAAGTTGGCCTGGCACTCATTGGCAATTGCCTTGGCAAGTAGGGTTTTACCACATCCAGGAGGCCCGTAAAACAGGACACCTTTGGAAGGTGACATACCAAATTTCTCAAACTTCTCAGGATGCTCCACAGGGTATTGGACAGTCTGCCAGCAACAAAAAGCTTAATGAGATATAGTCCACATGAATGATATGTGGCAGCAGTAAGAGAAATTAACGAAACGAAAACACGAGAGGTGAGAAAAAGCACTAACCTCCTGAAGCTCTCTTTTGACATTTTCCAGTCCACCAATATCCTCCCACGAGACATTAGGTACCTCAACAACCTATACACAAGAAGGTTCAACTTTTAAAATTCAATGGTTGTCCAATACTAGTTTTGATTTACATAGAATGACAAGAAAGTAATTTAACCAATCTTCCCAAGCATTTAAAACTAACATAAATAAACTAACATAAATCAATACGGAACATCACACACATTTTTTTTCCCCAGAAATGTATTGCAGCAAGTTAGCCAATAAAATTGATTCACCAGAATACATATGTCTAAAATTTCTTGGAAATTTAAAAAATAAAAGAAAAAAAATTATAAGAAATAGAAAGAGTACTCTCGAAACAATATAATTCAAGTAAAAACTCACAGTTTCACGCAAGGCTGACGGATTGGAAGTGCCCAATGCAGTTTGGAAGTGCTCGTTTGTGACGGCCATGGAATTCAACACCTCAGCATCGATTGTTTCATCCTCCAAGTCAATGACATCCATTTTCTCCCGGATGCACTGCAAAGCAGCCTCTGTGCAAAGAGCAGCAAGATCTGCACCAACATAACCATGGGTATCTCTCGCGACTCTTTCAAGATCAACCTGAAACACACGGATGGTCATTAAAAGATGAGACTAGCAATAATTACTCAAGTAGCAAATTAAAAAGGTGTTGTAAAGAATTCTCACATCCTCTGCTAGTTTCATGTTCTTCGTATGGATTCTAAGAACTTCAAGCCTTCCAACTTCATCTGGTACACCAATGTCAATCTCTCGATCAAACCGTCCAAATCTCCTCAAAGCAGGATCAATGCTATTGGGCCTATTGGTAGCACCCATGACAATTACATGTGAACGGGACTTAAGCCCATCCATTAAAGTCAGGAGTTGGGAAACAATACGCCTCTCCACTTCACCATGTGTCTTTTCCCTCTTTGGAGCAATGGAATCTAGCTCATCAATAAAGATGATCGATGGGGCGTTCTTTTCAGCTTCCTCGAATGCTTTCCTCAGGTTGCTTTCACTCTCACCGGCTAGCTTTGACATAATTTCTGGTCCATTAATCAAGAAGAAGAAGGCACCAGTCTCATTAGCCACAGCTCTTGCAATCAAAGTCTTTCCAGACCCAGGTGGCCCATAAAGCAAAATCCCTTTCGGGGGTTTCACACCGATAGACTTGAAGAGTTGTGGGTGTCTAAGAGGAAGTTCTACTAGCTCACGGATCTGAGCCATTTGCTTCCTCACACCACCAACATCATCATAGCCCACCTCATTTAATCTCTCCTCGTCCTCGCGTTTAACTGATTCCCCCTCGCAGAAGATCTCAGTATCTGGGGCAACAACACAGTATTCACCGGGGTCTGTCTCTATAACTTTAAACTCGACACTTCTCATTCCACCTCTGACGAGGAAAGATCACCCTTCCTCACAGGCCGGTAGGATTCCAAGAAATATGCTGTCAAAACACCAAAGAATAATCAGGCAAACCGAACAAAACAGTACTCAATAAATATGGGGAATAAGTAATTAAATAAACAAATAAACTCACGCTTCAAATATGCATCAAACAAGTTTCCAGTGACTCCCTCAATGGTATCATCGATAGGAAGGATGTGAACCCGCTTTCCGTACTTCACGTCAGGGCACTGATGAACAGACACAACATCTCCGAGACGTACTCTAAGATTTGCACGCACAACTTTGTTCATTCTGATTTTCGGCTCCTCGCACTGGTCATCAGCAAGAACGATGCAAACTGTGTCCTTTCGCTTCTTCCCCTGCATGACCAGACCACGAAATACTTGGTACATAAATCACTCAATGTAGGGCCATAACCATAAGCATAAGGAACGATAATATCACCTTAATTAGCACTGTGTCTCCACGGAAAAGCTGAAGCTTTTCCATTGTATCAGGGTGCAAGGAAACCACAGAGTTATCATCATTAACAGCTTCGTCAACAACAAGACGATTTGGGGACTTTTTCCGCTCCAAAATCGCGGTGGAAAAATCCTTCTTACCACTTTTCCTATTAAAGATAATATTGCACAAATTATAATCATCCTAACAAAGACACTTACAGGGATTATTCAAAAAATTATCACTTCCATTAAATTATGTTCAAATTAACACCAATACATAATTACCCTTTTCAAGTTCAGCACTGGAACAAGTGAATTTCAAACAAACAAACAAACAAAACAAAAAAACCTGTAAAATTCATCAGAGATAACCCGGAATATCATATTCTATAAATAGTTTCATCAGATTAAAACACATCCACAATGATTAAATTACAAGTGCTTCCTTGGCCCAAAAAGATAAATAAATAAATAAATAAATAAAAACAACAAAACAAAACTTTAGCATCACATATAATTATCGAACCCAAACAAAAACAGATAGATGAATACAATTTTTTAAAATACAATTTTTTAAACTTCGACAGGAATTCCAATCCAAACACGGACACAAACAATCGAAACCAACTTTAGACTAGTTCCTCGAAGGTAAAGACGAAAATTTTTCCCATAAACTATTTTCCAGGGAAAAGAAACAAGAAGAAAAATAACTTACGGGTCAGAAGAAGAGGGTTGGCCCCGATCGGGGGCGGAGGAGCTTGGATCCGCCATGAAAGTCCTCTCTGAGCTTTTAGGGTTTGCAGAGTTCAAAAGTAAAGAGAGTGGGTGAAACAGAAGAAATAAATGTAAACAAGTTATATAAGAGCTTTCCGGATATCTATAGAGAGGAAGAAAGTGGAACCGAAATTCTTTTTTTTTTTTTTAATATAGTTATAATCGAATTATGTTTAGGAATTTGTTTGGGTGACGAGCGGGTTCTTTTTACACCGTTTTGACACCAATCAGTTTCCTACAGCTGGCTGTTTGATTAATCAGATCCAACCACGAAAGCTCCGAGGTATTCCTTTAGGAAAAAGGAAATTTGTTTATTTTGTTTTATTTTCTGTTTTGAATTTGAAAGAAGAAACCCAAAATTTCCACTTTGTTATTTATATATTATTTATTTTGATAATAATTTTTTTATTTAACTTATGTTTGGTATCAAATTTTTTTTAAATAAAAAATTATTATTATTAATTTTAAAAACTCAAACAATTTTTAATCTAAAATTTATTTTAATTGATGTACAAAACGCCAGTTTAGTTTGAACGGATGATGATGAGAATGGACAAGTGCGATTATGATTGGACACATCAACTTCAAAGTTTAAAATTTTTTATATAATTTTTTATTTTGCGATAAATTTCAAAGTTCAAATTGTTCTTTTTAACCTTTTTTTCCTTTTTTTTTTTTTTTTTTGTACATGAGGTATGACGAATTAAATTATGCATTTTTAAATAAAAATCAAGTATAATATTACTGATGAGTAATGTTTTTTCCTTACTTTCTTATTTAAAATTAAAAAATTACTATTATTACATTTTATTTGATATTATTGATAAAAATTATTATTTTAATCAGAATAATAATTTTATATTATAATGTGAATATTTGTAAATTAAGTCGTTAAAAGTTATTTTCAATTAATGGTATAAAACAAGATATACTATTAATTATTAATAATTTGATAAAAGGAAATATTTTTGCTCAGACTACACCACATGCTGGTTTTGCAGTTAAATAAAAACAACAGCTATAAAAAGAGAGAGAAAGCAACGACAAGAAGCTCATTTAAAACGACAACTATAACTACTATAAAAAGACGATAGATACAATCACCAACAATACACTAAAAAGATTGGGCATGCCATTTGGTGCACGGGTTGATACTGAATTTTTTATGTTAGAATTGAGTTAATTAAAATATGCATTTGGTGAAGTATTTGAACTTTTGAAACTAAAAAATGTAAAAACTTAAAATATATTTAAAAAAAAAATTCTGAAACTAGTTTCGTTCGTCTCAAGATTTTATGTAATTTAAAAAATAATATTTATTCCATTTGAACTTATACATATAAAGTTATGAACTTTTTAAGTTTTAATTATAAAAATTATAAAATTTAGAAAAAGATAAAAAATAAATAAATAAATAAATTGAATTTTTTGAGTTTAGATTGAACTGGACCTTGGCAACAAATAGGGGCTGAGAAATCGACAATCCCTTAAATGACGGCATCATCCAAAAAGACGCTAAAGAAAGCAGTTAAACGACAACGACTTTTTTAGCCAAAAAAAACGACAATGACTAATCACGAAGGAGAAAAAAAAAAAGAAAAAAAAAAAGGGCTGAGATCTAGAAACGACGTCAATGAAAAGAGAGAAATTATAATCATGCAACAAACTCAGCAACGAAAAGAATCCTTAAAGATGGCATAATCTTGAAAACGACAGAAACCAAGTAAGCAATCTTTATAAAACGACAATTAGCTCAAGACGTGACATAGAACTAAATAGACGAAATTTACTTAAAAACGAAACCAACTCACTTGGGCATAAAACATTACACTTTACATTAAAAAAAAAAAAAAAGAAAGAAAGAAATTGACATAAAATTACAGCAATAACAAATTTATGGAAGATAAACGACAATTTAGAGAAAAGATAAAGACGACAAGCTAAAGACTTCATCGTCCTAAAAGGACAACGTTTTCAAAACAACGTCGTTCACAGCCTAAAATGGGAGAAGCGACAACATGCTATAGAGAGCAAATAAAACGATTATACATGAAAAAAAAAAAAAAAAAAAAAACTCCAAAGGAAACGGCAATAACTTCAAAAGACGTCATTATCTTTAAAAAGGAAAATAAATTGCATAAAACGACGTCAAATTTGGAAACAAAATCAAACGACAAAAACCGGGGGGAAAAAAAACAGCATTTACAAACAAAAATATTCACCAACACAAACTATATACTAACAACAACAACAAACATCCTTTAAGTCGACAATATTATTATTATTATTTAAAAAAAAAAAAAAGCAAATGTTTTTAGAAAGGTTGGAAAGTATACAACCCAAAAGACACTAACTGTCGTAAACGACACCATTTGATATCAATTGAAAAAAAAAAAAAAAAGAAAAAAAAAAAAAAGGAAAAACGACAATACCCTTGGTAATTATCGCTCAAATAAAACCGCTGCCGAAGACGAGACGACTTCCTCAGCGGTGAAACAGAGAAACAGAGCAGAGAAAGAGTTTTGCGTGTCGGATTCCGATAGAACAGAGGAAGATATAGAGATGGGTATCAAATTTGTTGGCCAAATAGAGAAGGTGAACGGGAAAGAACTCAGCTACAGCGAGTTCGTGGAGACATATATGGTAAAAAACCAGCCTGTGCTTCTTACTGGTCTAATGGAAGATTGGAGAGCTTCCAGAGACTGGGTTTTGGAAAATGGCAAGCCCAACCTCCAATTCTTTGCTACCCATTTTGGCAAATCGAAAGTTCAGGTCATTATTGTCTTCAGCAAGTGGTTTTTTTTTTTTTTTTTTTTTTTTTTTTTTTTTTTTTTATTTGTCGTTTTTGTAGTATTTTATGTACGCATTCTGAGTTTGTGAAGAATTTTTTTAGAAATAGGAATGACATGATTTTAAGGATTGAAGTTTACTCTTTTTTTTTTTTTTAATTATTATTATTTTTAATTTCGTACTTGTGAGCAACAATATTGAGCACAATTGCAATTCTAAAGCTTTGAGCTTGAGCTAATTCCAGAGAATTTTATAGTGCAAACAATTTGAAAGTAACTAATTTTCTTGAATACCTTGTTGTTGCAATGTTTGGGATTTCATTTGCTGAAAAACACCTCAAAAGGAAGCTTTGATTGGTTTTAACACCACAAAAATCGAGTGAAAGGAATTACTCAAGTCCTTTTGGAGTAAACACACACTTTGCTAAAGACTTCAAATTGTTTTAGGTCTAATCACACTTGTTTTTGGGCTCCTTTGAGTCTTTGCTATGGCTTCACTGAAAAAATATAGTTCCCTAAGTAATTAGGTTATTAAAATTTTCGTATTATAGTAAATGTTGGGGTTTTAAGATATGTACATAGTATCTAAATTACGCAGTAATAATCTCAATTCATATGTACCATTTTGTCACTTATTAGGTTGCTGATTGTGGTACTAGAGAATTCACGGATCAGAAGAGAGAAGAAGTGTCTGTTCAGAGTTAGTTGACCGATGGCTTAACGACTCTTCGCAGAAGGGTGATAATACTTCTACTAGGATTGCAAAAGATGAGCGCTTTCTATATTTGAAGGACTGGCATTTTGTAAAGGTAAATGTTGGATTTTATTTTTTATTTATATATTTTTTTCAGGGACAGAATAATTTATAAGATCTTGTAGCGCCTATTAAATTTAATGGGCATCAGGAAGTTAGTTTGGTTAGTTAATAATAGAGTGTAGTCTGTTATGAAGTGTTAGACGGGTTTCAGGTGTCGTTTTGATTAGTTATAGCTGTTAAGTAGTTGTTAGAAGGGAATCGGTAGTATAAAACGGGGATTGGTAGTGAGTGAGAACTTTTGATCCCCCTGTTATGCTAGCTGATCTCTTGTACATCTGGACCCATAATTTTTTTTTAAAAAAATTTTAAATTGGAAAGCGGAAAACAAAGAAGAGAAAAGGCAATAAAGTGTTAGGAACCCATGAGGTAGAACTCACCCTTACAAAACCGGCTTGCAAGGGAGGGGACCCAAGGGCTTATAAAGCCATTATTATCTTATAATCTTTCCATGTCGGACAATTGGTATCTAACATTCCACCACGCTCCGCCGCCACCGTCCACGGTAGCCCATCTTCTCAGCTAGGTGATTTCGTTCGATCCCATACTCGACATGATGGTTTGTAACAATCCACCACGCTTGAGCCCAAATCAATGGTCCACATTATCGACACTGATTCGACAGTAGCCCTTTCCTCCCCTTTGGTGGCTTCACTCAGCTATTAGTATTCGACACATTGACGACTCCACCAATGCATCTTAATTCAACCTATAACACAATTGCTTGGACTTGAATCCGTGACGTGGTGGACTGGCTTTGATATCAATTGTTAGGAACCCATTAGATAGAACTCACCCTTACAAAACTGGCTTGCAAGGGGAGGGGACCCAAGCCAAGGGCTTATAAACCCACTATTATCTTATAATCTTTTCATGTGGGACAATTGGTATCTAACATAAAGTTGGGTAGATTTTCACTTTGTAAAGCCTGTCAATTTGCTTATTTACTCAAACTTGTTCTCTTATAATTTTGCAATCTGATCCCAGGAGTACCCGGAATATATAGCATACACAACTCCACAGTTCTTTTGTGATGATTGGCTCAACCTGTATCTTGACAACTACCGTATGCATAAAGATCCTAACATTTACTCGGAGGATAATGAAATAAGCTGCTCCGACTATCGGTTTGTTTACATCGGAGAGAAAGGTTTGAGAACAAATATAATCTCTACTCGTCTTTCCTGTTAATAAGGATACTTTGTTGGTTACATATTCTCTGGCCTTTTTTTTTTTTTTTTTTCCTGTTTATGTTTAAGTGACTAGGAAGTGTATGAGTTTTTTTAATCTTTTCCCAGGATCCTGGACGCCTCTCCATGCAGATGTATTTAGGTCCTATAGTTGGTCAGCAAATGTGTGTGGGAAGAAACATTGGCTTTTTCTCTCTCCATCTCAAAGTCACCTGTATTTGACAGGCATGAATGCTATATCTTGCACTGAAAGCAATTAGAGAGATCTATCTTCTTCCTTCGTAATTTTAAGTTTTGTACATACAGCTTTGTTAACTACAAAAATTACTGGTTGAAAAACGGACTTTGAACGACTCCTTCGCCTTTAAAGGAATTAGATGTGTAGGAAGGAGATGCAAAGCAAACGGTCTTTTCCTTTGTTTTTGGATTTGTGTCGACAAATTCATTTTTGGTGGTCGATGTTAATTCATGATCTTTTATGACTACAGCCTGAAAACCGATTTAATCAGTTTGAAAAACGACTCAGTTGTAATTGCCTTGGCTGCTTTGTAATCATCTCAGAACTTTTCTATGTTGTGCTTAGACCAATTTTGGTTCTCTAGAGACTAGAAGAAACTGTAGTTCGTACTCTTACAAGTTATTCCTTTTATCGTATTAGAGTTGGTGTAGGGATATATTCTCTTTTTTTTTCTTCATTTTAACTTCTTTCTGTCATCGTCAGACACATGAAAAGCTGTGTATATAATATCTTTGATGACGTTAGTGAAACAAAATTTCCTGGTTTTAAGGAGGTAAATCAACAGTCTGTAGCTTCTTGAAGTTTTTTCTGATTTCTCTTGCTGAGTCTTTTGCTTTTGTTCATGTACTAGAATATTCTTCTAATCTGCAGGCTCTCTGGTTGGAGTGCATTCAAGAACAAAATGAAATGATATTCGTACCAAGCGGGTGGTATCATCAAGTTCATAATCTGGTACTTTTTTCTTCTTTTTCGAGAAACAATATATATATATATATATTTCATTTTCTGTATGGACTTTAAGTTGGATTTATGACATGATTATTCGAATTAGCATACATTTCTAATGCTTTCAGGAAAGATACGATTTCTATAAACCACAACTGGTTCAATGCCTATAACCTTTGTGTGGTGGTAAGAACAACAGAGCTACACTATTTTCCAGACCTTATTTATATAAATATAAACAAAAATTTTGTTGACTCAATATTATACTGACACCGACGTTCGTCTCTCGTTATTCTCACTACTTACAGTGGGACCTGCTTCTAAAGGACTACAATGAGGCAAAAGAAAACATAGAAGATATCAAGGATATTTGTGATGACTTCGAAGATCTCTGCCAGTGTAATCTCGCGGCCAACACAGGTAACTTACATGTTTTTTTGGAAGTTTCTTAGAGGAATCTTAGTAGTCGAGTAAGCTGTTGTGTTGTGGTAATACAAGACGACCTCCGAGAAAGAGAAAGAGGAGAGAAGAACAATAATTAAAACTAGAGAGCAAATAGATACTGAATATGGGATATGTTGTTACTAGTTTATGCTTGACCTGGCTAAATCCTTTTTCGGAAAGCCATGTTGGAGGTGGAACAAAGGTTGAACTACAATAATATCATGATCGACGTTTTCGTTGACTCTGGTCAATTTGAAACTGTTAATGCAGTAACTGATTTGGGCCAATTAATTAATGTTAACTGGACTTTCCGATTCTTTTGGCAGGAATGAACTTCTATGATTTCTTCATCTTCTTGGCGAGAATTTGCTTTGCCAACTTGGTCCAAGTTTGCTATCAACTTAGAGACAAGGAAAGTCTCGTGCACGGTTTGTCCCCTACAATTCATCATTTGACTTTGAACCTCAAATCGATTCGAAAGGTTGCGCTCAAGATGAAATCTATGGATGGGCTGACAAGAAATCGCGGGTTGCATTTGGATTTCAGGAAAACTCTAGATAACCCCGAATTCCTTAAACTTTGCATGGCATGGGAGAAAACGTACGGTGTGATGTACAATCAACAGAAATGTGATCATCACTCAACGAAATCTCTTATGTGCGATATCAAGGACTTGGATATCATAAGAACACTATCTTCTCAAGTCTCTACTCCTGAGGATCTTGTTATGTTTATAGACCATGTTATTACAAAACTCGCTGTTTTTGATAATTGATAATGCGCTCCAAGAAAACCCTGGATAATTTTAATTCTCACAATCGGTGATATGTGGATAGTACGTTAAAATTGAGAATTCGAACTAATTTTTTATATTTTTTGTCGTGTGACAGTTCTCTTTTATAGATACGTGGGTGCTGATGCATCACCAATGGATGGTCAATATTTGTGCCCGTTAGGGATCCACGTGTAACAGTCAGGGCAATTAATGAAAAACTTTTTTCCTCCTAAATTTTTGGGTGATTAAGCCAGTTCACCAGCTTGCATTGCTTTATAGTTATTATTTATGGAATCTTGCAACATATTTAGGCGACTTTCAAGTGACGGAGAACAGAAAGCAATTCTAGTTGGGGGCTTTTACATTTGTATTGTTACTTAAGGGTTCGTTTGATGTTCGGATTGAGTTTAAGATAAGATGAAATTTTTAAATTGAAATTAATTAATTTAAAAAAATTAATTATAATTTTTTATTGATTTTTTTTAGAAGAAAACAAAAAATCAATCATAAGTACAGTTGAGTTTAACTTAATTGTATCACCAAATATAGGCTTAGTTGTCTTGACTTGACTCGGACACCAATTTCTTTTTTTGTCCAAACCTCAAATCAAGGCAGACACAACTACAAAAATAACCAGCTTTTACACACCAAAAAAAAAAAAAAAAAAAAAATCTCTCGCCAAATTTGTACCAGAAAACTAAAAAGAAAAAGAGACTCATGTTCTGCTTTTGCTTTATTTGATTAGTCCCACAAAAATGGTGGTTTCTTTCTTAGCTCCTTGTACCCGGCATCTTTTCTTGAACGTCACTGCATGACCTGTTCTGCAATAACATGTGTTTTTTTCCCCCCTTCTTCTTGGAATAATATCCCTGAAATACTCACAATATTTGAATTTAAACATTTCTCAAATCAGTAAACATTTCTTTCCTTGTCTCAATGTAGGTTTTTGTTTGCAGGATTGACTTGCTAAAGCTAAAGAACCGTACACTTCGCTTAAGAGCCAAGAATCTCTTCTCTTCTCTTCTCTTCTCTCTCTAATTAAATGCAAATGTTACCCAAAAAAAAAAAACACTAAATTAATACTCAGGTCCACTTTGAAGAGCACAAACTTGGATGGGTAATGCTGCAAGTATTTATTAACTGAACTTGGCTTTGATTTGACTGTCTTTTTTTTAAAAAAAATTTTAAAAACAAGTATTTTATTATGGTCACTGAGATTCTTGTTGCACATTATTCTAGTTTTTAGAAAATTAGTATAGTATTTGTTTGGAAGGTTCATAGGTTAAGCCTGCTTGTATTTTAAAACTTTTTTTTTTTTTTTTCCTTCTTTGTTGCTGCTCACATGCAAAGGCCTTAAAGCATGCTGTTTTCCTAAAAGTAAAGGTATGGGGCGTCTGCGTTGTGCAATCCATGAGAGAAGAAGCACGAGAAAGAAATGAAATGAAGAATGGGAATGGCAATCCAAGGGTGAGTGGGCACAGTGCAAGGCAGAGCTATCTTCGAAAAGCCCCACCTTGTTGTCTGCGGAGTGAAGGAGAAGGACGGGGGGTGGTGAGGTAACGCAAAGGAAACATAGTTGCAGCGCCGGGGTAGCTGGGGCGGAAAAGGCAAGGAAATATAACTGGGGGTGAAACAGTCAAGCAACGCAAAAACAATTTGACACTCAAACTGTTTTACCAAACGAAACCTAAGTTTACATTCTCATTTTTTTTAATTTTATTACACGATTTTCATGTTGATAATGCATGTTTTTAAAAAGTAAATAAGATTAAATATAAATTTAATATAAGAGACGGTTCAAAATAGAATCTTTATTTATTTTTTATATCCAATTGTGAAATTCTCTCTCTCCTTTTTTTTTTCACCGGAAAAGAATTGAAAAGCAAAAAGAAGAAAAGAAAAGAAAAGACGCCAATAGTAGACAAACCAGTACTATAACACTTTGTATGTTCCCAAAATTTACAGAGCCCAAGAGAAGGCATAATCAATGATTAAAAAAAAACAAAAAAACAAAAAAAGGAGTACTATCAAAATGACCCAAACCATGTTAACACCTAGAAAGAAAAACTAAAACCCAGAAAAAAATTTTGTAAAAAAAAAAAAAAAAAATTATTTTAAATAATAATTCATGGACACCTAACATTTCTCCCAGGACCTCCATAGTAAAAGTAAGTACCCAAACACCATTTCTTCCTTGTCTAATATCATAACAATTAGGGTGATCAGCCAAGAGGTGGAGATTAGTCAAGGGAAGCAAGTTGTTGTCCCAATCCACTACTTGCAAGTTTCTGAAATAAGAAGCTTTTCCAAAACCTTCCTCAGCAAAATGCCCACTTCCCATTTGTGTGGATGTGTGGTAGCCAGATGATCTACTATGTACAACTGTCTCCTCCAAATTGTATCATGCTTGCATGGCTCCTCAAGTGGCTGAACAAGAATGCTGGCCAGTATCCCACCAGGAGACCTGACCCAAACTCCAACCACCAATGCCCATGCTTTGGATCCTAATCACCAAAAAAAAAAAAAAAGTTTTAGTGCCTTTTTTTATGTTTTAAATTGTCTGAGGTTGAGGATATAAGGGCAAACATTATGATTTCCTACATTGGGTAGCTCTCTTATTGTCTTATTACCTAACCCTAACTATTGAGAAAAGAGCAAAAGAGAATTCAAGAGAATGAAACTTTGGAGGAAACTGTGTTTTTATCTAGGCAAGCTCAATAGAATGAGATCATAATATATACATTTTTTTTTCTTTCTTTTTTCTTTTTTCTTTTTTAAATTAAGAGAACAAAAGTTTTAATAATATTGGCCAAATTATCAGGTTTTAATGATGCCTTCTAATGTATAGGCATGGCACAAGATAGTGGCTAAATTGGGTAGTGATGTCAATCATTCCTCTTGTCCATGGTTACCATATCCCCTAAAAAAGAAATGACACTTTAACAAAACCCCGTTTAGATTATAGATTTGAAAAATATATCTGAATTTTACGGGAGAAAATATTATGTAAAACTGTTTAAATATTGCTAAAAAAAATCTCCAAACGTAATCCCAAACAAGCTATAAAACTGACCTTCCAAACCATTAAACCAATATCAAATTGTCTGCCATTGTAGGAGGACCTTGGAGAGATTGCAGCCCCAATGGCAATCTTGTTATTAGTTTGGACAAAGCCAGAGCATAGCAAGTTGTAGCATCCTGTAGCTTGATATGCATCTGTCTGCAAAATTTCAACATCAAACACCTCATAAATATTTACATATTCGAAATTCAAAAGTTATATATTTTTTTGGGAAAAAAAAAATGAGGTAACAGAATAGACTTACTGTCCAATAAGTAAAGAACCTAGGATAATTGTCTCCATATAACTCCGGGCTAACCTGAAAAAAGGCATAAATGGAAAAAAGCTCATTGGCAATCACATTGAAAAAAAAAAAAAAAAAAAAAAAGAAAGAAAGCTGAGTGATGCTACAAGTTATTGGTCTACAACAGCTGTTCCACATTACGAAATTCTGCTTTTAGTACTCTCTCTCACTTTTTTTTTTTTTTTTTTTCCTTCTTTTGATGACAGAAACGTAAGACCGGTGATATTTATAGCGCGTTTGGATTCCTGTTTTAGGCACTATTTAAAATAATTTATTACAGTAATTTATATCATTATAAAATTCAAATTTACTATTTAAATTTACTGATTAGACTCACGATGATTCGGAGGGGGCTCATTATGAGTAAAAGAAAAAAGGGTTGGAAAAACATGCCTGCCAACCAGCTTCAATGGTGTTGAGATCATTGCCAAATGAACCAGAAATAACCCATAATTGTGACAAGCTGAATTCATATTGATCAGCCACGTGAGGTGTCCAAACATTGAGACTGGCCTTTGCTCCATAATATTGATCTCCATTCACAAATACTACTGCATGCTGTTAAACAAACAGACAAAAAAATTAAAAATTAAAATCGTATTGTTTCTTAAATTTTTAGGCCTTTTTTTTCACAAAATAATTTAGCTTAGCCTTTTTTAAGTTAGTCTTTTCGGTCGAGGGGCTCTGAGAGGGAAATTGAAATGATGGTTTTCCTATAAAAAATATGAATATATATATATATGTATATGTATAGACAAACCTCATGGCCAGTGCCTGAAGAGTCTCTTCGAACATTTCTCCTTGGTTTTCTACCAAAACGACTGAGAGAACTTGCTCTGAGAATGTCTTTGTCTGAGGTTCTTCTGATGGGAATAGTTCCCTCTGGGCATGACTCACCAGACTCAGTCCATTGCTGAAAAGTCTCTGCTGCTACTGAATCTCCAGTCTCATTGCTTTTAGGCCTCTCTGGTGGATCCTGCAAAATCTAACCCATCTTTAGCTCCTAATAAACAAACCCAAAAAAAAAAAAAAAAACCATATATTATGAAAATCAATCGACCAAAAAAAATAAAATAAAATAAAATTTCTTATGCATGAAAAAACTACTTACCAATGGCTTCTTCCCTTTAAGCTCAGGATGGTCAAAAGCTGGCTGAAGATGTGCAAGCACGCAGTCTATGACATCGCCGTCCGGGCTCTAAATTCAGAAGGGAAAAAAAAAAAAAAAAAACCCGAGACCCGGATTAGTAAACACCTCAGGAAAGACAAAAGCGTCGTGAGTCGTTTATCAAAATATTGCGTTTTACCCTATAATTTTGGAAACCGAGTTCGGTTAAAACATTCCTGAAAACACAGGGTAAAAGGCGGTGTTTTAAGGGGGGAGTAATAGAATTGAGAAGAAAAGAAAAGAGAAATGCCTGAATAGTCTTGAGAGAAGGCTTGTTGATCTTTCTTAAATAAGAGGTGACGACCCTTCTCGACGTGTGGGAATCGGGGCCAGGCCGAAAGGTCTGATTGGCGGGGGAGGAGCGGCGGGCGGGGGATTCGGGGCTAATGGGGAGGGAAAATGCAGGGGTGGTAGAGAGGTGAAAGAAAACAAGGAGGAAAGCAACAACGAGCATGGGAACGAGTGAGAGAGAATGGTGGGAGTTAGTAGGAATAAGAGGAGGCAAAAGGAGGGTTAATTTAGAATTTTTTGGAGCAGTTTTTGTTGTTGTTGTTTTTGTGTTCTTCTGTGTTTGTTGTTGTTGTTGTTGTTGTCTGCATTGGTCTTGTTCTTGTCCTGTTGTGTGGTGCTGAATTTCGCAACAGAAACAACAACAACAACAAGAACAAGTTTCATTCCTCTGTTGTGTCCACAGAAGGGAAGATTGAGAATCCTTGTTGATCCTCTTCATGTCCTTACAAACAGAAGAAACGAAACCAACTATTCCAAGCATAAAACCCAAGTTTTTTTATTTTTTTCCCCCTTCTAAAGTTCTAATTTCCTCACCATTTCCAACATATAAACAAAACTAATCTCTCTCTCTCTCTCTCTCTCTCTTTCTCTCTCTAAATTTGAGTGTGAGATTCTAAACTTGTTGTTGGGTTTTTTTTTTTTTTTCCTTTGTTTTCTGACAGCAAGAAAATTCAGGCAGAAGCGTATTTAAAATGAACCTTCATGGGTGGCGGGCCTGTACTTGCACAAGTTTTTACTCATGTGCCATTGTGGTCAAAAGAGAAAAAAATAGTTTTTTCTTTTTTCTTTTTTAAAAATTTATATAGATACATATATAGATATACCTCTTTTTTTAGAGAGAGAGGAGAGAGAGAGAGGGTGGTAGCATGGTAGGTGTTTCAGGTTTAAGAGGACCAGAAGTAGTACTATAAACAAACACTTAGGCTTAGTTTGATTGATGAGTTTAAATTTATCACCATCAACTTAATTTTTATCTTTTTTCTCAAAAGTTTTTTATCTTTTTTAAAAAAGTCAACCAAAATCACTATTTAAACTTACAAATCTTAGGGCCTGTTTGGTGCACAAGTTCAGTTTGAGTTGAGTTAAAATTTTTAAGTTTGAATAGTAATTTTTATTGACTTTTTTAGAAAAGATAATTTTTTTTCAGAAAAGACAAAAAACATGATGAAAAAAGTACAGTTTAGTTTAAATTGAGTTAACGAACCAAACGGATCCTTAATTTAAATTCATACACCAAACGGGCCCTTAACAAAGGCCAACGGTACTGATTCTCCTTCCATTCTTCGTCCTGATTTTCAAGAGTGAGGAATATCACACTTTCCGTTTTCTCGAGTTTCTTGTCGTTTTTTTTCTCTTTCTTTTGAATTTTCTAAATTAACCTATTTTTCCTTAGGCTAAATTAGGGGTAGTTTCCGAATTATATCTAAAGTTTTATTTTGATTATTAACTTTATAAACGTTTTAGAACCAGTCTTTCATTTATTAAATTGTCCTAAATTAGTTTTTTATCATCCGACTATTATGATCTCGACAATAAAAGACACATGTTTCTTCTTAACAGTCATACTCTCACATATAAGATCACATAATGAACTTCTACTGAGCCATGCATGATTCTCGTGTAAATATTTTCGAAGTCGGATAGACGAAAGGATTAATTTGGGGCAACTTAATAAAACTCCATGACTTGTTCTTAAATGTGTCAAGTCATGAATCAGAATAATAATATTTGGCTTTTAGTGTGGGAACTAGAAATTCAATTAACCAAATTAACTAAGCAAAGCCTAACACAGCTACATGCCAAATTCCTATATTCTATATGCTATCTCACCAAGATTTTTTTTTTTTTTTTGGGTATCTTATTTCCCATTATTCTGTTTCTGTTTTTCTATGTAATAAAAAAGTTATTCTGAAAGCTCACGGTGCAATAAACCACAATTACTCCACGTCCTTTTTTTTATATTAATTATAACGTTTCTTTTTCAAAATATCACTTTATTATAATATTTAATCATAATAAATTCTCTCTCTCTCTCTCTCTCTTTTATTTTAATTTTCAAGCATTACCCTTTGGAGATTTCGCGTTGCCCTCTGAGTATGGATGCACACCCTACAACAAATCACCATCTCCTAGTCTTGTTCACTTTTTATAAAAAGAATAGAAAGAAACCCTAGTAAGTGTTTATCAAAGAAATGCTAAAAATGACAATAAGTTCACATTGTGATATTGCCCCATTTCAATGGTCCATGACCCCAAATTTTTCACGCTATCTTATTGGAACTTTTAGCACTTACAATAACAAACAGCTGTAATTGTACAATTACAACACTCTGCAAACATCGAAAACACATTTTCATAATTTTTCACTATTTGAAAATTCATATGATGATGTTGACGTTGTTATGACTCAACACTAGGAAGTGGAGAGTACATAGAACACAACTTGACATTAGGGGGTAGGCCATGAATAATGCCCATGATGCTTATTTCCAATGTGGAAAATTCCTTCTGACTATCTTTCAATAATCTTATTGGCACTTTTTTTTTTGTTTTTTTTTTTGTTTTTGTTTTTTCGGCAATAATCCTTTGTTGGACAAAAAAAATATTATAAGATAAAATTTGATTTTGTGCCTCCCTAGTGATGTAATTTGGAAAATTTGTGTGCTCCCTTTGTTTCTCTAGAAGATGGTCAATGTTAACTCCCCAACTCTTGCCATCACCAAGGGAAATAAAAAGAGTTGAGGGAACAAAAAAAGAAAAAAAAAAGAAAAAAAAAAAAAAAGAGGATTTAGGTTTTAAGTAATTAGGAAAATAAGTGACTCTAGAAGATGGTCCAATGCAATATTTTTGCCCATGATATTCTATTGCTTTGTTCATGAGACAACCAAAACTCTCTTTCCCTCACTTTTTTGCTTCCATCTCTTTCAAATTTCTCCTTTATATTGAACTCCCAACATGGAGGATTTTGGGTATTGGTCTATGGGTTATGAGGAGCAAGGGTTAAAAGTTAGCTTTCAAGTTTTCACCCCAAAAAGAGTGGTCAAAATGTTGGACACCACATTCAATACATTGGTGAAGAAAATGATGGGTTAGGTCTTGGGAGAGGGGGATGTACTCATTGTATTAATTTTAAGTGGGTCCATTCGATCATCATGTGTTTGACGTCACGTTAATCTGTCTTTGATGTCAAATGGTCAAGCAAGTCAAAAGCTCGATTTGCCGACAAAATTCCTATTAAGCTAACCATCTTAGCCAAAAACACTAGCAAGTTCGGGGGAAAAAATATATATATACACTTTTGAAAATCTTGAGAGTGAAACAAACTTTATATTAGTTCTTTGAGCCTAATTTCCAAAGAGTACAATAATTGCTACTTGTATTGTGGAACTTTAAGAATTTGATATATATATATATATTCTTGAATATATATATATTTATAGGTAAATGGTCATTTTTTAAGATTTATTTTTAAGGTTAAAGTAACCGTTTTAATAAAATAATCAATCAATATGATACTACTTAATTATGATCAATCGACTAATATTATTAATGACACATCTGGTCAATCAATATTTTAATGACTATCGATTATTTTTCTAAATTAAAAAATTTG
This sequence comes from Ficus carica, assembly GCA_009761775.1. NCBI lineage: Eukaryota > Viridiplantae > Streptophyta > Magnoliopsida > Rosales > Moraceae > Ficus > Ficus carica. The sequence goes on along the minus strand of CM019744.1, from coordinate 4,322,558 downwards.
GTTATTTTATTAAATAAGTGTTCGAAAACCGTTTATTAACCTAATTTTTTTCCGCACATATTTTATATATAAGGTTATATTGTTATAAGATTTTGTGCGCTTGATTACATGATAAGATGCAGCAACAGCTATAAAGATTTATCAAAAAACAGCAATTGCTATACAGGGCAATGGTTGGTATTTGGCCATTCATTTTGCATTATTAAAGGAATACAAATTCAAAATTGTTTGAGCCTCTAAAAAGAAAAAGAAAAGGTGGCATTAAATTTAAATATTTGAAAGTAAAAAAAAGAAAAACAATATACCTACCTAGTAGTAATCCTCTCTAAATTCCCTAGGACACCATAGTCCAGTATCTATCTAGAGACACTTAACAAGGGCATATATTTCTTCTCAAAAAAAAAAATAATAATAAATAAATAAATAAACAAGGGCATATATATTAGTTTTGACAGTACAGTGGGGTATGGGCCCTTTTAGGCTCTTTTGTTCTCTTTTTAGGGCTCTTGGGCAAATGGTGCTTGCCACTTCCAAAGACACCACCCCCCACCCTCCTTTACTTTACTCTCTCATTCATAACTGACTATTCTTTTATTTTTATTTTTATTTTTTATAATTTTTCATCTCTTCTTTTCACAAAGCCCCACTAACACTCTCAACCACCTCTCTGCAGCAAATTGAAAGGAGAAGAGCCCCCATTTAGGAAGAATATTGGTCCACAAGGATGCCACTCTCATTATATACATATCACATATATAGAGGGAGGGACCTGACCGCGCCTCGTATGTCACTTATAATATGATTTGTATTATATTATATAATTATATGATTTAGATGAAATTTTTCGGTTATAATTATCCTTTATATCAGTATATTACATGATTTTAAATAGAAAGTTACATTAAAATCATTCACCAAAAAAAAAGGTTACATTAAAATCAACTAGTTGTTATAAGTTTTTAATTATAAAGTTACAAATGCTATATTGTATGTTCTTACACGTATATGGTGGGGCTCTTAATGACACCCCTCCTACATGTCACTTATAATATGACTTGTCTTATATTGTATCAATCAGGTAATTCAAATGTAATATATTTCGTGATAATTTTTAAATAATTATCATGTGTAAGTCAATTAATTATTATAAATTTATAAATAAAAAGTTATAAGTAACGCATGATATGCGGTATTTCATAAGAGACATTTTATTATATATGTATATATATGTGTATGGGTGTATAGCACATTTAAGATTGTTAAGTGGATCCATGTCCACCTTGTAAAAAGTTGGTCTGAGAGAATAGATTCCTTTAATTTACACCATCAAACCCCACAAGCTAAAAAGTATACATTAAAAAACTATACACTTTTTTTTTCCCCTTTATCTTTAGTGCAATTAAGTATTTATAGCCTAGGTTGTAGAATTAATTAAAAACCTATTATCTTCTTAAAGTCTGTGTGTATTTGTTTAAAAAAATAGAATTGTTGTATATATACTAATTATGAATTTACCCATTTGTAAAAAGCAAAGATTTATGTCACGGAAATAGCATTTAATTTTGTACAAATCAAGGTTACTTAGATTTTGGTGAAGTATAAAAAAAAAAAAAAAGCTGCCACTGCCATGCCAAGCTTTTTGATAAGGGAGCCAGCTTGCAAGAGAATTTATTACCCAAATTAAAGTAAAGATCAGAAAAAATAAAATAAAAGTGGGGACAGAGAGACAAAGAAATTTAAATTTTAGGTGAATATGGTGATTTTTTTGCTGCTATGACACTCAAATTGATTGTTTCTCTTCTTCTCTGTTTATAACTTCCACACATGATGATCAACAACAAGCATTTATGTTTTGGTACCTGCAGATTCCCTGGTCCATAATTTCCAACAAGAATTAATGGGAATTCCAGTTTGGCTAAAGGTTTTTTTTTTTTTTTTTTTTTTTTTTTTTTTGGGGGCTCTGGCCTATAGTAGATGGTGGTCATAACTCATAATATTGTCCACCTACATGTGTGTTGAAATTGGACCGTAACTTAGCGTGGACACAAATGATATTAGAGAACAATTAAAACGACAAGAAAATTGGGGTGCCAGTCACGCCAAAGGAGGGCAATGCTTGCTTTCCAAGCGTGGGAACAACATTGTCTCCCAAAGGAGTCATGTTTCTCTTCTCCTAAAAAATAAAAAAATAAAAAATAAAAATAAAACAATAATAATGCACATTCAGCTATGGCCACTATACGCCTAATTGCCTACCTAAAGGTTTAAGATCGTGATAGCTCATCTATCGATGTGTCTATGTATATGTGTGTATAATATACATATATATATATATATATACTCCATAATTATGTATTTTGTGTTCGAAAAATATCTAGAGATTAGACATAGTTCTGAATAATTAGATCTTTATTGTATTAAGTTAAATTATCATAATATTATTAATTATATTTTATCAATAAGTGTTTTTTATACTATATTATATAATTCTTATATTTTCGGATTATTCTTGTTTGTTTCCCTTCACTTTCTTAAATTTTGAATTCGTCTAACTTATGGTGTGTTTGGAACACATGTTCCAACTCAAAATTTTCATATCATTTTTGTCTTTTTTTGAAAAGTCAACAAAAATTATAACTAATTTTTGAAAAGTCAATCAACTCCAACTTAAAAATTTCATCTCCAACTAACTTACCAAACGGAGGCTTAATCTTCTTTGTTAAAATTTATATTAAAAATAAGTAGAAAAAGAGGGGGTTAAGTATAGTCACATGATCTTTTCCGTTTGTTTTTGACAGAAACTCTAATCGAATTGGTTAAGTGAGACTAATTTTATTTATTTATTTTTTTCATATATTTTTTTAGCGGAAATTCTTATAAAATGGGTTAAGTGAGATAAAATGTAAGGATAAATTGTGAGTTTTTAAAATTTTAAAAAACTAAGTGAAAACGGGCTTAAATTAAGGGGTACATGTAACAATAATCTTATAGTTTTTATAACTAATATATTGCTTTTGTTTACGATGGAGGCCATGTGATTTTTATCTGCCAAGTTTGTAAGGTATTACTATATCTCACAATCTTTATAAAAGAAAAGCTGATAATGCTGTGAATCTTTATTTCCTATCCTAAAAGGACTAGTCACCACTACGAGTTCTACAAGCTATAATAAGATCTTATAATTATTATTATTATTTTTGGCTGTCACATGGACTATTGCCATAAAGTTTATATAGTGTTTACAATTATTGTTCCTTTCCTTTTTTTTTTTTTTTTTTTTCTTCTTCTTCTTCTTCTTCTTTTCTTAACAAAAGTTCGTTAGGAGGTCAAAAAGGCTCTTGGCAACATCTACCCAAAAAAAAAGGACCATGATAATAGTTTAAAGCCAGCGTAATTGAGTGCTTAACCTTCTTATCCATCAAAATTTTCCTCTAGAAATTTGAAATTTTGACAAATTAAAGTAGCAATAATGATGATTAAAGAATAATGATGAGCCTCTTGCAAGCTTTTGTGATCACTTATCTGTTTTTTTCTTTTTTTTACACCATTAATTTTTTTGACATTTTAGAATTAAAGTAGGCCTCACAACAATGACTAAAGGCAAGCTTTAATGTTATGTGGAAAGTTGAAATCTGCTATTTTGTTTCTACATAATTTAGTTCATCGGCTATTGCTTTGTTTGCCTCAACTTTCACTTTTTTGGAGTTTGCAAAACCCCAAAATGGTAATCATATCACTCTCGATCACTTCAAAACCATCTCTAAGACCAACTCGTTACCCGCAACAAGATTCTAAAGTTCGACTTAGCCCTAGTGTCCCACAATTGTTTAAAGTTATACGAGAGATTAATATGTTATACAGGAATAATTTATTTTTTTGAATTATCTAGATACATCACCGTCATGTAACCATTTTTTCTCCCTGAAAAAGTAGAAATAAGACAAAACAAAAAACAACTATTCCATCACGCCCAATATCTCTTGCTGCTCTAGTATATTACTTATTTTTGTATTAACATAGATTTTAAACCTGTAAACTCTTACTCAAATCTCTCCTTTCTTACCAGTTGAGCGAGTCTTACAAGGTTCTAGTAAAATGCTTCTTGAAACCACGTCCAATACACACCTTCTTGAGCACTAACTTTTCAAATACAAGCTTAATACTTTTTCCCTTTTGGATTAGAGGTTTTGGTAACAAAAAACAGAATCTTGAAGCATAGAATTAAGCAAGTGACACTAACATATATATGCAAAGACATTTCTGGAGTTAACAGAATGACAAAAAGGAATGTGAAAATGAAAAGAATTGGATTCTATTTTCCACTCTTAATCTGTATATATATTTTGTTCTAATTCTTCAACTGTAAATGGTCAACCAAAATTAACGGTTCATTAGTTCATAAGCAAAGAATCAACTTTAATTTCTCCAAAAAGCTGCAAAAAAAAAACAAAAAGAAGAAGAATCTTCACATTCTTCTACAATTTTCTGTGATTCTTTACCCTTAAACTTTAACAAAGTTAAAGGAACTATGAAGTTGATTGTTACTTTGAATAATTTTCCAAACCATAAATTCATCCTATTCACACTCACTCTCCTACTGTCTTTTGGGAGAGAACCATGGCTTCCACAATGAGGGAAAGCAGCAAAACTAGAGCAGGACATTATCCGTCATGTAACGGGATTGTTCGCCGGATGGTGAGCCTTCCACGGAGCATCTTTGGCGGATTCTCAAGAGCCATGGGACACGGCATAGACCTCATGGGAATAGGATCAGGAAGAAGGACACCAACTCTAACGTCAACTTTTCAACTCCCACTTCCACAAGAACCCCTAATTGCCCCGCCTCAGCAAGAGCGGACTTCCTCAAGAGCTTCGAGCAGCAATATGGCTCGCTCACCCGCTCTTCTATGCTTGCCACTTCACAGAGGCCCTGAAGATAGCACAAGATGAGAGGAAGTTCCTGTTCATGTATCTTCACTCACCAGAACACCCGTTCACTCCTTCCTTCTGTAGGGAAACTCTTTGTTCAGAACTTGCAGTGCAATATTTTGATGCCAATTTTGTTTGCTGGGAGCTCTTGCTAGTAATGGCGAGGGTCTGCATATGGCTGCAATTCTGAGGCCTGCTAGCTTCCCTTTCTGTGCTGTAATAGCTCCTTCCAGTGGTGATAACATGGCAGTACTTCAACAGGTTAGTTGGAAATTTGAATTTTTCGGGTAAACTTTCTTGTCCTTACTTTTTTTAGACACCATATTTAAATCATCACATCACGTTATAATCATATCAAATTAAGTAAAGTATTGGTTATCTTATATAACTTAATGAAGTTCTGACGTTGAAAACCGTATCTTATCGATAAAGTTTCTTGTCATTTTTCTTTATTGAATCTCAAGTTTTTGATCCCTTAGACACAATTTTTTAAATCATCTCGTCATCTTATAATCATTTTAGATTAAAGTATAGTTATCTTATAAACTTGATTAAGATCTAATCCTTAAAATCGTATCGTATCGGTAATTATTTTCTATTCCTTTTCTTTTCTTGAATCTCAAATTTCTGATCCGTTAGACCAATTTTTAAATCATCACATCCACTTATAATCATATCAGATTAAGAAAAATACTATTTATCTTATATAGCTTGATGTAGATCTAACTATTAAAACTGTGTCTTATCCATAAATTTTTCTTTTTGTGAACACGCACTGATGAAAGGGTAAAGAAGTACTGGTAATAGTTGTGTACAAAAAATGGACAAAAGCAACTGTATATCCAAAGCCATGATAAAATTCTCTGTCCACAAGTTTAGTGCAAAGGGTTGACATTTCATTTTGATACAGTGTTAGGGTTGACTAAATGTTCAGTGGCTCTGTGGTACAGACCTGGCATGTGGCCGAATCTAACAGTCAGGAATGGAAATAACAAGGATAGTCATGATCATGATAATATTTCAAAGAAAAGAAAAATTAGGGAATGTAATTAGGAAAAACTTTCGGTAGGAAATATATTTTTGGTTTATTCATAAGTACTCTGTTTTAACTATTATATAACTTTTCAACAGTTTAATTTATGATTGAAAGTAATTATGCATGTCACGCTATATTTTTAATATAGACACTTATAAATCATATCATTAAAAAGTTAATCAAATGACTAAAATAATAATATTTACAGGTAGAGTAAAAAATATAGTTTCTATCATAAGTTTTACCATACAATTATAAGGATTCATATACTCCGGGTTGCTTGCTCTGATACCATGTTAAGACTATTGGTTTTCTAGAAAGATTAAGCTAGTAATAGGTGATGAAGAAAGGTGGTAATTAAGAAGTTGTGCTCTTTGTCTATGCTTAGATCGAAGGGCCAATTTCCCCAGCTGAGCTGGTGGAGATTCTGCAGAGAACAGTGGAGGAGCAAGGGCTGGCGTTTGGTAGTACGAGGGCGAAGGAGGCAGAAAAGATACAAGCGGATCGTCGGCTACGAGAAGAACAAGATGCAGCATATCTTGCAGCTTTACAGATTGACAAAGTTTGTTGCATTATATGTTTTACATTTGAGACACACATGCATTGGGGAAAAAGACTAAATAAATTGACAATAGTCCAATATTTTTAATGTAGGAAAAAGAAAGGCTTAAAAATTTGTACTCAAAAGAGAGTGCTCAGAAACCAGCAGAGGCTCCAAAAAAAGCAAATTACGAGAAGTTCAGAAACAATCCAACTGGTAGGGTAATTCAGTCTTCCACTACAAGAGAAACTCCCCAAAAAGAAGCCGCAACCAAGGCGAAGGATCCTCAGGGCACCCAGGTAAAATATTCTAGCGAAAATACAATTTCTACCAAGAATTTTGTGATAGGATATGAAAAAAAAAACCTACTGGTAGGACACAATTGTTAACGGTTTAAATCTGTATCTTACTAGAAGCATAATTTCTCATATCTTGTCGTAGAATTCTTGAAAATAATAAAAAATTGTCGTGTAAACTAGTGATGACAGTTAGTTTGCTTTTTGGCAGATACTAGTAAGGTTTCCAAATGGGGAAAGAAGAGAGCAGAGCTTTTCAAGCACAGAAAAAGTCCAAGCAATTTATAGATTCATAGATTCACTGGCCCTTCCTGGGATTGGGAATACAGGCTTGTGTCAAGCTTCCCAAGAAGAGTATATGGAGTTGACCAAATGGGGCAGACTCTCAAGGATGCTGGTCTTCATCCTAGGGCAAGTCTGTTCCTTGAAACTGTGTGACACAATTTAATTTCACAATTTCTGTATTCACTAAAAATTTCTAGTAATTACAATATATATATATATATATATATAGAATAATGATAGACAGAAATATGGTTAACATATTAAATAAACATGGCAACTCTTCTATCCTTTATACTCTTTAAAGTGCAGGAAGATAAAGTCATGGTATGTGACGGTTGCTAGGCCGACGTTGAGAAAGAAAATTCTATGCTAGGGTAAAAATATCTTATCGATAGCATTCTGTTTTTAAATTGTTGAATATGTATTAGAAATTATCAGTTTATTTTTCCTTTTTTTATATTAACCTGATTCAACATTCAAAAATATATACTACTAGTAGACTGTAATAGAAGTACCCACAAGAAAAATATATCTAAAACAAAGTATTAAGATGAAGCTTGTGTTTGGTTTGTTGGTTGGAGATTAAAAATTTTTGTTAGAGTTGGTTAACTTTTCAAAATTAAATATAATTTTTGTTAACTTTTAAAAAAAAGATAAAAATTAAGATAAAAAAATATAATTTAATTAAAATTAAGTTGAAATACTAAATGAATCAGAAGTCTGGCTTTCATATCAAGTTTAGCTCTTATGTTGTAAGGAATACGTATCAATATGTTTTTTTAGATGTCAAACTAAAAAGTCAAAGTACAGGTAAAATCTGGTTTGAGAGGATCCTTTATTTTGCACTAATAATATGAACTATTTTTAAATCTTGGATAAATCTTTGTGCGGTCCCACACAGAATTGTTCTTATCTTATTATATATGTGACAGTTAAAAATTACTTCCTACCACTGTTTTACGCCATATAACTTGTTAGATTTGCCAAAAACAGTTGGTGAGGACCAAAGGCACGTGGGCTAATCTTTGAAAACTTACTGTGTCTCTAACCCAACAACAACAAGACAACCACGTAAGCTTTCACTTGGGAAATGTCGGTTAGATTTGGAAAATGACATGGAAGTAAAGCATGACTTTTTTCACTTCTCCAAAAAAAAAAATAATAAAATAAAAAAAAGCATGAAAGGGTCACAGACACTGTATACATATGACTTGAGGTTTGCTGAGAATGTTTCTAGGGAAAGTTTGCTTCCCTTAACTTGTTAAATATTTCTCTCCCAAAGGTGTGTCACATGGAGGGTTTTCTTGGAAGAAAAGAAAAAGGATGCAAAGTGTCGCAGACCAATTTAAAAGGTATATTTCGATATTTTCAACTATAGGATAGGAAAAAACTACTCTATAAATATGGTTTTATAGGATATGAAAAGAATACTCTATCGAATGTGGTATATTTTGATATTTCTAGGATAGCAAAAGAATATTCTATAGATATGGTTTTATATGATATGAAAAGAATGTGCTATCGAATGCGGTTCTATTTTTTTTACTGTTAGAATTGTATTAATTTCTGTCAATTTTCCACATGTGCTATCGAATGCGGTTCTATTTTTTTCACTGTTAGAATTGTATTAATTTCTGTCAATTATCCATATTTTTTTAGTTTATTATTATGATTTTAATCGGATCTAATGTTGAAAGCATATACAACTATAGAATACCCTTCCATTGCTTGTACTTATGTAGATCTCTCTTAGACTCGTCTATAGAAAGAAGTAGATGAATTCCTTTCAAGCCGAAAGAAAAGAAAAATAAAATAAAATAATCGTAGGGTCTCTTAATTTATACTACATGTAGGAACTGTTTCTTTTGTTGTTGAATTAATTTTTTAATGGTCTAATTTATTATTGGAGTAGTTCTTTGTCATAAATTGTAAATTATTTAACATGTACACTTTTATATTAAATCATTAAAAAATTAAATTTAATAATTAAATAATATTTTTTACTAATAATTTAAAATAAGATATCTTACGGTGAAAGCTTAAGAAGGGAGAAAAAAAAAAAAAAAAAAAAAAGGGAAGATTATTGAATGGTTGGAAAGTGATGGCAATATCTTAGTGATCACTCCAAAGATTTCCATACCAAAAGTGGGCAGAATAACTTTAAGAGATTATTGACCCATAACATATAAAATAGGTTTCATATATGTACTTACCTTTGTATAAAGTTACCTTAGTGATTTGCCCAAGAAAGAAGCTAAGAAAATGGGTCACAACCAAGAACTGTTTGCTGAACTTTAGTAACATTTTGTCTTAATTTCCTTCCCGTACTGCAAGTTGTCACCATTGTTATTTACTTATTTACTTTATGAAATTATTTTTTAATTTATTTTTATTTTTTTTAGGGTGGGCTGTATAAATCCTCATCTGTTAGCTCACTTTATTACGAAAGCATGAAAAACTTTTTCTTGCCCATTTCTTCTTGGAAAAGCCAAGAGAAAAAGGAAGAACCGGATTTTTAAAATCAAGTAGATCTGATTTGGGAGAATTATTAGCTTTTCCTTACTCTGAAGTTGGCTTCTAAATAAATAAAGTTGAAATAGTGGCAAAAATAGAAAAATGATAGGAGTACCGATTTTAATTATTAAATATTTTTGTTCTAACTTTTATATTTTTTTTTGTTAAAAATGACCACATAAACCAATAACGAGATATTTATCAGTAAAAAAATAACAACTCAAAATTAGTACATAAAATTATTATTAGAATTGATATCTCTGCAAAATATTGTAATTAGAGGCAAAATCAGATTGTAAGTGACCAAACTTTGCATTTATCAATTACTTACTATGATATATGTGATAGTGCATAGACATTTAATATTATATAATAGTTAAGAAAAATGTTAAGGATAGCAATTGTAGTTCTAATTTTTTAATATAAATTTATATGATGTATAAGTTGTGATTTTTTTCTTTTTGTAGGTATTTAAAGGATTATCACATCATAGTCAAAAGAGACAACTTACCATCTTATAAATCGGTACTCAAAAATTAATTAGAGTCGGTATCTCTACGGGACAAAAGAATTAAGTGACAAAATTTTAAAAGCAGGGAGTTTTATAATAGGAATTCTCTAATAATTCATCTTCATTAGCATCAAATTACAGTCAGTTTTTCATCCTTTAAAAAAAATTAAAAGACTCTCCTTTGATTTACTGGTTGGAACTAAATTTTTTCCAACTTATTTTTGTTATTTTTTGTAAAAATTAATAAAATTTTAACTAGTTTTTAAAAGAAGTTAAGTTGGACTCGAAAAAGTTTAGTTTCTAAGGGCAACGAATCCAAATCTTTTTTTTTTTTTTTTTAATCCACTATGGGCCTAGGATTCTCACCCAGATTGGCCCATTCTTAACCAAGTTATTCGGGCCAACCCAACTATTTTAGGCCTACTCTTAAAAAAAATAAAAAAAATAAAAAACTCATCTCTTTCTCTGCCTTTCTTCTTTTTTGGTATTCCTCCTCCTCTCTCCATTCTCAGCGCCATATCCTTGCTCATTTCTAGGACCTGCTCTTCTCTCACAGGTTTGTTTGATCTCAACCAGCTCATATCCTTTCCGTTTCTTCTTTTTTCACCAATAACACGTTATGATTGAATTAGACAAAAACTTTCTCTGAAGACCGCAAATTTTATCTTTTACACGAGGTCAGAATTTTTTTGGTGAAACAAATTTGCACTAGAAAACTGGAGTTAAAGTAATCAGAGAGAATATTTTTCAAACTGAATATTCGCCATTTGGGATTTTATCTTTGATAGATTGACTAATTTATAGAGACACGGTTTGCATAGAAAATCAGTAAAATGCTTCAACAGTAACGATGGAAGGAGTCCATGTGACAACGAACCTTTATTTTTTTCATGAATTTATTAAGTTCTGTCTTTTGATTTACTATTGTTTAATAATTAGAATCACCAGCCCATCAATTATGTGAAGATTAAAGAGAAAGAGAGTAATCTGAGACTCTTAAAAATTTAGATTTCATATAAATAGGTCAACCTAACCTATTAAGTAGTTTGTACTGTATCCTTATATAAATATATGTTAGGGTTAATTTTATTAATAACACTATACGAATTTTATTATTAAAAATAGTACCATTTTTTTCCTTCATTACTAGCACTGTCACGTCATCAAAGCCTATGATATGTGGGGCCCAGCAGCATTTAATGTATGTCAAATTACGGGTTTACCCTCATCTCCCACCAGCCCAAATATCTCTCTCCCTCGCATGCCCCAAAAAAAATTTTCAAACCAACATCTACAGTGTTTTAGAGAGAGAAACTGAAATATAGAGAGAGAAAGAGTTGCCACCCACTGGAACCGTTCCATAACCACTCGGAAACAGTCCCGAACCACCAGAAAGCCCTTTATAAACCACTTGGAAGTCTGTGAACGTCGGAGAATCTTCTAAAACTACCCATGTCGAAACCACGAATTGGCTGAGAAAAACATTACTCCCCGAAAAGAGGTTTTCTCCGAGTAATGGCTTCGGCATATAAAAGGCCACTGGCCGAGAAAAGTTCTAAAAACCGGCACCAGAGAGCGAGAGAAGGGTGGCCGAGGAAGGGTTGAAGAGAAACCAGGAGGAAATCGAAGTTAATGAATCAAAGAAGCCGAAAGTGCCATAGAAGAGAAGATATCAGAAGTTGAAGAGGTAAAAATGTTGAGGCCATCCGTGTATGTTATCATGGACCCTCCGCCGATAATGTAAAGTTTGATGATGTGATGTCGGCTTTTACCGCTAAAGAAGATAAACATGTAATTTATATACTTTTATATATATTTATGTAAGTAGTATCATTTGCAAAGTGTTGTTCATCTATATAATGACTGGGTGGTCATTCTTGTATTTACCATATTTTTGTTAGCTTTAATACCAGTGTCGGTCATTTACATAATGACTGGGTGGTCATTCCTGTAATGACATTACCTTTGCTAGCATGAATACCATTGTGGGTCATCTACATAATGACCGGGTAGTCATTTTGTATTTACCATGCATTGTTAGCTTTAATACTAGTGTCGGTCATTTACATAATGACTGGATGGTCATTCTGTAATGACCGGGTGATCATTCTTACAATGACCATACATTTGCTAGCGTGAATACCATTGTGGGTCATCTACATAATGACTGGGTGGTCATTTTATATTTACCATGCCTTTGTTAGCTTCAATACTAATGCGGTCATTTACATAATGACCGGATGATCATTTTTGTATTTACCATGCCTTTGTTAGCTTCAATACTAATGTCGGTCATTTACATAATGACCGGGTGGTCATTCCTGTAATGACCATACATTTGCTAGCGTGAATATCATTGTGGGTCATTTACATAATGACCGGGTAGTCATTTTTGTATTTAGCATGCTTTTATTAGCTTCAATACTAGTATCGATTATTTACATAATGACCGAGTGGTCATTTTTGTATTTACCGTACCTTTATAAGCTTCAATACTAGTGTCGGTCATTTACATAATGACCGGGTGGTCATTCCTGTAATGATCGGGTGGTCATTCTAAGAATGACCATACCATTGCTAGCGTGAATACCATTGTGGGTCATCTACATAATGACCGGGTGGTAAATACTGCAATGACTAGGTGGTCATTCCTATAATGACCATTCCGTTGCTAGCGTGAATACCATTGTGGGTCATCTACATAATGATCAGGTGGTCATTTTTGTATTTACCATGCATTTGTTAGCTACCATTCCTTTGCTAGCGTGAATACCTTTGTGGGTCATCTACATAATGACCAGGTAGTCATTTTTGTATTTACCATGCATTTGTTAGCTTCAATACTAGTGTCGGTCATTTACATAATGATCGGGTGATCATTTTTGTATTTACCGTGCCTTTGTTAGCTTCAATACTAGTGTTGGTCATGTACATAATGACCGGATTGTCATTTCTGTAATGACCATACATTTGCTAGTATGAATACCATTGTGGGTCATCTACATAATGACCGGGTGGTCATTTTTGTATTTATCATACCTTTGTTAGCTTCAATACTAGTGTCGGTTATTCCTGTAATGACCATACCTTTGTTAGCGTGAATACAATTGTAGGTCATCTACATAATGACCGGGTGGTCATTTTTGTATTTACCATGCCTTTGTTAGCTTCAATACTAGTGTCGGTCATTTACATAATGACCAGGTGATCATTTTTTGTATTTACCGTGCCTTTGTTAGCTTTAATACTAGTGTTGGTCATTTACATAATGACCGGGTAGTCATTCCTGTAATGACTATACATTTGCTAGCGTGAATACCATTGTGGGTCATCTACATAATGACCGGGTGGTCATTTTTGTATTTACTATGTCTTTGTTAGCTTCAATACTAGTGTCGGTCATTTATATAATGACCGGGTGATCATTTCTGTAATGACCATACCTTTGCTAGCGTGAATACCATTGTGGATGGTACTCTTTCTCTCTCTAGATTTCAGTTTATCTTTCTAAAATACTGTAGATGCTGGTTTGAAAATTTTTTTTAAGACATGCGAGGGAGAGGGATATTTGAGCTGGTGGGAGATAAGAGTAAACCCGTAATTTGACATACATAAATGTTACTGGACCCCATATATTATAGGCTTTGATAACGTGACAATACTAATAATAAAGGAAAAAAATGATATTATTTTTAATAATAAAATTCATACATGTACTATTAATGAAAATAACCCTATATATTATTGTTTTATCTTTTTTACGTTGTTCGATTTCTTTTTACCCTTGACAAATTACTCTATTCTTTTCGTCATTTTGGGTGGCCTTGAAAACCGCTTGTCAATCTTACCATGTTTTGCACAGCTGACCTAGCTGTGCTCCACACAAATAGAACTCCTGTTTACGGTTATTATTGTTAACCGTTCGAAGCCCAACTGAAACCGAGAGTAACAACGGTGGTTTCAGTTCTCTTCTCTACGCCGCCATGGCTCTCCGACTGTGTATTCCGCTTCGTTATCCTTTTTCTGTCTCTTCGTTTCCCTCCAAAACGACCGGTGTTCGCAGATTCTCGGTTCGGAGCTGTTTGGTAAACGGGAATGATTCCCGCAAGGTATTGCCGTTTCCCCCTACTTGGTTGCCATGAAATTGAATTGGTCGAGAAAGTTGAGGAATTCTTAGATTTAGTATTGCAGATTTCGCTCTTTTTCTCAATCAATGATTTTGTCGATTTCGAACCTTTTTCTCAGTTGGTATTGAAAGTGAAAGAGAAGCTTGAGAAGATCATTATGATCTTCCAGTTGGGAGAAATGGAAGAGATGATGAAGATATGATCTTTTGGTTCCTCAAAGACAGGAGATTTTCTGTTGATGAAGCCATATCTAAATTAACTAAAGCAATTGTATCCTCAACTAGAGAAGTGTTTTCATTTACTTATTATATTACTATCTTTATTGTTTTGTATACTTAACCAACTTACTTAGATATGGCTGTGAGGAAAATTGAATTAGATTAATTTAAGGTTTTCTCAGTGTGATAATTTATTTTGTTGTGCAAATGAGACATTGATGTTTGTTTGGAATCTTGGAAAAACCTAGGATAAGTTCTCGACTTCTCTAAAATTCGAGGGGCAAATGTGGTGTTTAGCAGAAATTTAATAGGATTAGTTTGGTGTTTTTTCCGTAAATCGATTATAGGGGTAGGAGGCAGAGGGGTAGAAGGGCAGGGGTGACATACCTAGATAATTCTTGGGAGGTAAGGTATGTCCAGTGGCATAAAGTTCTGCATATGAAGTGGATAACTTTATGCCTCGCTGGCTGTGTTGCGATTGAGTTGAACTCTAGTCTTTATCAAGAAAAACATGCAAATTTACCACCCCACAAGATTATCCTGGGAGTTATGTTTGTTTGCATATTTGAAGGATGAATCATGGGATTTTTAATGAATTTAGACTTCAAGTTTTCCATAATCGACTGATAGAAATGGCGTCAAGAATTTGGAGTTTCTGAACTGACCGAAGATTCAGTGAAAAGTATAGCTGAAACAGGGAAAGCGTATGTACATGATTATCTTGATGTCAATGACAGACCAGTGCTCATCCTGGTACCATCCAAACATTTTCCTTCTGTAAGTTCAAAACATAAATTATCTAGCTCGTTTTGTTTTTAAATTTATATTTTTGTCCCAGAAAAAAGAACAATATCATGATTAATGGAACATAAGTAGTCAGAGAATTTTAAATTTTTTGTTTTCCTCTTTTGCTAGATAAGGATTTTGATTGGAGCTAATGAACAAATCATTGCAGGTGCATGATCGTGTTGAGAATGAAAGGCTTTGTGTGTTTTTGATTGAAAAGGCTTTAAGCAAGCTACCGGAAGGGAAAGAAGAAATAATCGGCATATTTGATCTTCGGGGCTTTGGCGTTGAAAATGCAGATCTACAATTCTTAACATTTCGGTACTTTAACAAGTTACCTGCTTTTCCTCTCTTTAGTAGCTTTTACGGTGCATCCACCTAATATTTGCTTTTCTGTCCTCCACAGCTTAAGGATGATGCCATCAGTTTTTATATGACAAAAACGTAATTTTGTGTGCACGTTGTGCGCCTTTGCTCTTTCCTAGTGAAGATTTTGATTTTGTGTGCTTGTAATATTTCAGTAAAGTAGTTATTTGAGGAAAATCTGTTATTTCAGGTCGCTTACCGTTTGGCACTCGTATGAATTCATATCATGCAGATGTTCAAGTAAACTAGTGCTGGTTTTTTACTACTTTTTAGTCAATTGGTTCTTTTCTACTTGCAGTTTGATGTATTCTATTACTATTATCCCAAGAGATTGGGTCAAGTCCTCTTCGTGGAAGCTCCTTTCGTGTTCCAGCCAATCTGGCAGCTCGCCAAGCCGTTGTTAAAATCATATGCCTCTCTGGTATATTCCACCCCTTTAGTGCGTTTGTGTTTGTGCACGCGCGCGAGCGCAAACCAATCAATAAAAACAGTGTGATACTGTTTGCATTGACTTCTATTTTGATTTGAAGAAACTGTTTTATTTTGTAGGTGAGATTTTGCTCGGTGGACATTGTGCGAAAAGAGTACTTTAAAGACGAAACATTGCCGCCGAATTTCAGAGGCTGACACAGAGTAACATTCAAGTTTATCACATTCATTCAACTTTTAGAGACCAACTGTAAATTCTTTGTTAATCAAGTCATTTTTGTTGGTGACATTGTAGAATAAGAGAGAGATACGGAAATATATAGAGAAAGAAAGCAGGGGTAACTTGATAACAGAGATTCTTCCAAAAGTTGTAGAACCCTTTATTCATTATCAAAAGCTAGAAAACCTCTCATTCATAGACACTGTGAAAATGAAGTGGTAACAGATATTATGTTTGTCCCTTTTGTTTGATCGATAGTAATTATTTTTCCACTCCAAAATGAAGCAAAATTGCTGGGAGAATTCCAATGGAAAAAAAAAAAAAAAAAAAAAACGTTTTTACAGTAAAATAAACCAAAGAAATCGTTTTCAAACCAAACAAGATGTACCCTTGTTTTGCGGACGATTCATTAGAGAAGTTGGTTCTTTTGGTTCAGGTACTATAAGAAATTTAGTTGAAGAATTGATGACTCTTAAAAGACTTCAAGTTTCTGATCGTCCTTCTAAAGCTCCCCATATAATTGAGATTATTTGGCATCCTCCTCCTGGTTGGATCAAGGTTAATACAAATGACGTAGCTTTTGGTGCTCTGGGACTTGTGGGTTGTGCAGGGGTTTTCCGTAATTATAGAGGTTTCATCAAGGGTTGCTTTGCTATTTTCCTTGGCATTGGTGCATTCGAAGCTGAATTAGCGACTGCTACTCATGCGATTGAGTATGCTTGGACTTTTAGTTGGAAGAAATTGTCGTTGGAAAGTGATTTCAATTATGTTATGTCACTTCTTTATTATAAATCTTACAAAGTCCCTTAGTGTTGAAGACCAGTTTGGATTCATTGTTTAAGTCATCTTTCTCAAATGGAATTTGTAGTCTCACACATTTATCGGGTAGGTAATAGAGCTGCATATTCTTTGGCGTCTCGTGTTCCAAGTATCGTCTCTCCTGCTTCGTGGTGATCGGCCCCATATTTATATCCTTCTTTATTGCAGATGATATTAATATTAGACCACAGTATAGGTTCTCTTGATTTTTTTTTTTTCCTTTTTTCTATGGTGTTGTTACAACTTACATGGGAGGCGTAGATATTCATTTTTTCTTTAATAGATTTTCGCATTGGGTTTTTCTAATAAGATTTTTAATGAGGTCTATCATAAATTTTGATTTTCAAAAGTGTAATTTTGATTATTTCTTCTGATATCAGAATTTGCTTTGTTCTATTTCTCATATGTATTTACTTTTTAATTGTTTTTTCTTTTATGGATAGTTTATATCATGTAGATTGAAACTATTATTGTTTTTTCTTTATTAAAAAAAAAAAAAAAAAAAACATACCCTCCGAAACTTATCACAATTGAAAAAAAAAAAAGGAAATACAAAAAAAAAAAAAAAATATATATATATATATATATATACACACTTTGTACTGGAAACTTTTGCGTTTTTATTTTATTTTTAAGAGACTTTGAACAATGGTGTCTCTTTCTACTGTCATTTATCTATGTTTGTTTGCATGTCTTCCATTTAAAAAAAAAATGAGGAAAAATAATAAACTAGTGTTTTTCTCAATTTTTTCATCATTTTTCTAATTTAAAAGAGAAAAGTTATCTTATTTTCAAATTTTATACAATATTCTTTTGAATTCCTTTTAAAACCTTTGTCAATATGTTATTTTCAACACTATTTTTTCTTTTTTATTTCAAAAACCTATTTTCAAGAAAGATTTTTTTATACATCTAAATACCATCTTATTCTCAAAATAAATTATTTTCTTATTTAAAAAAAAAAACAAAAAAACAAAAAATCCTTTGTCAAAATAGACATATTATCCAGATATGACACATTACCAGAGATAAAAATGTAATTTAATTATTTAAGCAAAGGAAGCAGACAAAGAATCAATGTAGGATGAATTGATAAAATGACTTATTAATTTTCTTGTATTTGTAAAATAATTTTTTAAAAATTTTATTTAATAAAATGATCATAATGATTAAGGTCGTTTGGTTAATGAGCTTGAGTTGAGAATTTTAAGTTTAACTTAAAAATTTTTATTGACTTTTCAAAAAAATAAAAATTTTATCAGAAAAAGATAAAAATTAAGATAAAAATTTTGAGTTTAAACCAACTTGACAAATGAGGTCTAAAAACTACCATGGTTGTGACTGTAATAAAATGAAATAAGGTTATTTGGCTAATTTTAATTTTTGAGATTGTCATTTTGGCAAATTTCCCTATATGACGTGAAGCTCTTCTTCTTCTTCTTCTGTATCATCGTTCATCGTTGTTCTTGCAGTTAGAGAGGAAAGCGAAAATCTTTGAGAGGAGACAAAAACTAAAAAAACAGATGATGGAAAATTCTCCGAGGTTGTTAATGGCGGTGATCGGAGCGCTCTGTTTAGTGGGAGTGTGCAAGGCGGTGGAGTCGCCGGTGTACACAGTGGCACACTTGGAATCGGAGTTCGAGATCAGACTTTACACACAATCCACCTGGATGTCCGCATCTGTTCCTTTTATTATCTCCTTCGAAAAAGCCACCAGAATTGGCTACCACAGGTTTTACTTTTTTACTTTCTTCCTAGTTCAGTTGACCTTCTTGATTGGTTCTTATATTGATATATAGATGTAGACATTTACATAGCCGAGAGAGTTTCGGGAAAATTCATGAAACTAAATCATGGGTTTTTGTTAAAATTTAAGATTACAGCGAAAAATTGCTCTTTTTTTTTTTTTCCCCCCCCTTGCCTGCTCAATGGATAAGCTATACTGTTTTAAGTCAATTCCCCAATTTCTTGCAAATGGGGTTTCAAGTTCTGTAGCTCAGAATCAAGTTTTTTTTTCTTTTATGATAAAAGTTTACTTGGAATCTGAAGGAAGTTGGGATTGATTTTTTTTTTTGAATTAATTTTATTCGTTTTAGTCGATCATAATCTAGAAGTTACTCTTGATAGCTTCTCAGAAATCTTTAAGCCTTTGTTTGGTAGAGTGGAAAAGGGAGACGAAGGAAAATAGAGGATGGATTTTGGAGAGGAAAATTGAATTTTAGTCTTTTGGTAAGCGAAAATTAAGTGGAAAGGGAAATTAAAAATTCACTATTTTTCAATCCATCTAACTTTGGGAAGAAAAATAGACGGAAAATTTTGATAAAACAAATGTGGATAAAATATCTGTTTTAATTTTAATCTATCATCATTATCTAATTTTTATGAGTTTATAATTGTAGAATGTATTTGATTAGATATTTTCTTCCCTGTTTTCTTTCTCTTCTATTAAATAATATGATGGAAAACCTCCCTTATTTCTGTGAGTTAGAGATTTTACTCTTCATTCTTTTCTATTTTCCATCATTCGTACCAAACATAGCATAAGTGCATTGATTTTATAAAACGTACACAATGTACGGATCATCTACCATTCAGGTTGTTCCAGTACATCCAAGGTGCCAACCTGAATTGCTCTCGAATCGCATTGACAGTCCCGTCTTGACGAGCATAGTACCCGAGGCCGGCCCTCTCCATTCGTCAGCCTACTTCGTCAGATTCTACTTGCCACTCAAATTCCAAGCCGATCCACCTTCTCCACTGCCTGAACTGAATCTGAAACCCTATGTATGGGATAGTCACTATGTTGCTGTGAGGAAGTTTTCGGGATTTGCAAGAGACAGGAACATCGTCAAACAGGCGGAGAAGCTTGCCGCCAGCTTGAGCAGGTCACCATGGGCAAACTGTACTTCTTCCGAGAGTGACTATGCATACTCCATTGCCCAGTACAGCTCTCCGTTCAAGTTCGTCGGTCGTGTTAATGAAGTTTGGGTTGATATCGTTGGATCTGGATTGGAGGGCTGCAAGCCTAGTTCAATAGCTACGTACTGAAATTCTCTAAGCAAAATTGTTGGTGTAATTAACTTGTAATGTAATGGAAACATGAGTTGGTATCTTCATCATCTCCCTGTGTGTGTGTATATATATATGTCTGCGATAAGAATGTGTCTGCAATAAGAATGCCATTTGTATGTGAAATATACCATTCTCTTTAACTTTAGGAGGGGTTTTTGTACTACCGTGTGAGAACTTTTTCTCATATTTTTCGTTTGTACACGATTTCCTTCTTTTCAACCAAGAGCTCTACATTCTGACCATGACCAATGAGACTAAACACAAGTTGATGGTATCAATAAAGAGAACAAATTATTTATCACAAAATGAAAGAAAAAAATTGTGTAGTTTTGCATTGAGAACTGGTGTAAGAGTGACGCAACCATTACTCTTAAAGTTGTAACTGACAGAAGAGATGCAATCAACTCCTTTAAACACCATCCGTTACTAGATTTGGGAATCGACCCAAAGCACTATCCGTGTGGGTCTTTATTTCGAGGAGTCTCTTACAAATATGTGAGCGCACCCAACGGACAAGCTCATGCACTTCTTCGAGGCTCAAGCCATATAGGCTGCCTTCCAAATTCAAATATGCTCCTCCATCAATAACTTTTTCATTTGTATTCTGACTGTGACCAATGAGACCAAGCACTAAGTTGATGGAATCAATAAGGAGAACAGATTATATTTTATCAGAGAAAGAAAAAATTGTAGTTACGCAAATACTGCCTTTTCAGTATCTTCTCCTATGCGATCTCTAATGAAATTTCGACCTAAAAGAATAAAAGAATTGATGTTGTACAGAGAATAACATTGCACGTGCTGAGTAAATGTCTAGTTAGGTCTGCGTCTCGGATAAACATAGGAATGTGAAGATGTTCCTGGAGCAGCACCCTTCTTGCCTAACATAGGCAGCTTGACTTGACTACGATAAAAAATCCATAAAAGGCATACAAGAACAACAAATACAAAAATTGGAGAGGACATGATTCTGATAAATGCGGTCAAAGTACTATTCTGAGATGCAGAAGTAGCTAACCACATATATTCTCCTTCCACCAGGGCAGCTCCTAGCGTCCAGGAAACATCGGGAGGACCAAACCATATCTCTTTGTCACCGAGCTGCAAAGCATCCTCTATGAGAGATGCCATGTAAGGCACACGAAACAGTAGTGTGCGGTGTAATATTGGTTTCGAGAAATACTGTTCTTATCGGCCCATGATCTTGAGCAGAGATGCTGACCTCTCTCCCAAATCTTTGTCAAGTTGGCTCTTGGACTCAATTTCAACATGTCGAAAACAGCAAAAAATCCAGATAAAGCATGAAACCGTGGAGTTTGGTGAGCAAAAGCTGTCAAATTGAGTATGCCTCGGTCTGCAGAACATCAGAAGAGAAACTTAAAAAGGTATGTAGACCCTAATATGTTTCACGTACACTACAAACTATTAAAAGAATGTTTAGTTCCAAAAAATATGGAACTTTTGAGTCTATGAAGAAGGCCTTCAAAAAATAAAATGGACATTTCATACCCTTCTCAAATGACAACCTCGGATTGTCATCTTCCCCAGCTATTGACCACGGCCAATCTAGACTACTTGAATTCATAGCAGCAGCCCGTGCCAGTATTTTGCATTGCTGCCAGTTTGGTGCTCCCACCAGAAATAAAGAAGGATATTCTATTTTCTCCGTCTGACTAGCATTTTTCTGCTCGGCAACATTTAGGCTGAAACAACCACGGCAAGTATAGTTCTGCACAAAATTGGAGCCATAGCAAGGATGTCTCAGCTCTAATTACCGGCACTACTCTCTCTTAGTGCTTCAGTGTGACTGAGCAAAACAACCGTCCTATCAAATGCTTCATTCAAGCCAAATGCTGGCAACGAGTAAGCTAAAATCTGATGCTCAACAAAACCAAATTTCGAGCTCATCATGTGAGTGTCTTTTTCTACACTTTCTACTTCCATCACAACCTGCAACGACGAACCCCCTAAGTCGAGAAGCCCCAAAGTTGGTGAACTTGAATGATTCCTAAACATCCCCATTTTATAATTCAGAGCAACCCAACCATAATAAGCCTCTTCTTTCCCACGCAACACTCTTATCCAACTCCTCCTATACGAAAATGACATTCCTTCACAACATCCTCGACATCCTCCAAAACCCGCATCGCGTCCTCTGTCGCTAACCTTCTTAGTCCAGCAGTAGCCAAAACAAAAATCGGAGTACCACCACGACTCTCAAGAGGTACCATCTGTTCAGCCCAAGTGATCAATGGCTCCAAAGATGCTCTCACACCCGATGAATTGCCTACAAACTTATCCAAACCGGGCTCGGTTTGCATACAGTGATACTTACAAGAATTCTTCCGGAGTGAACTTTTGGTCGAATTATCGGGATAAGAATGTAACAAAATGGGCAATTCCTTCTCATTCCCACCTCTTCCCTCCCACTCAAATACATTCACTCGCGTTCCTGTGCTACCACAGTCAACAACCACAGTATAATATGACCCTTTATACACTCTCCTTTGATCTACACTGGGTTTAAATGCAAAATAGAAACCAACCAAAAATAACAACCCTAGTAAAACAACACCAATAATTTTCACTACCCTTTTCAGTTGAGTGGATCCCAAAATGGACAACTTATGTTTTGAAGGAGATTTGGGTTCCATAACTTGAATATCAACTTTTTAACATTGCCCAATTTGGCAAATGCTTAAAATCTCAGCTACATGTAATGTTTGGATAGATCTTCTAAATTTGGCATAAAATTTGGAATTTTGATCTGTGCCCAATTAGCAGAAGATAAACGAGATCGAGAGAGAGAGAGAGGAAAATAAAAGCTTACTTGATTCGACAATGAAGAACTAGAAATTCCATGATAAACGCGGTCGAACTTAGCTGCTTCTCTCTCTCTAGAATGTCCCTCGGGCGAAGAGAGAGAGAAAGTGTAACCAAAAAATACAAAAGAAGAAGATGAAAGTGGAAGTAGTTGGCTTGTAACGTGATGTCATGTGAATAGGTGCTTGTGAATTGTGTACTAGAAAATTGTCGTACGATTATCAACACATTGTCGTACGATTATCAACACATAGCTTCTTAAGAACCAGGAAAAAAAATTAATTTATTAATTGACACAAGGGCTTGTATTTAAGATTAGCTTATAAGAAAGAGGTAATGACACAACAAGAAGTCAGAAAACAGCTTCAGAGGAAAGAGACATACCTCTGTTCTTTGATTTCTCAAATCTCTCAATACAGTATTCCAAAACTGATTACAAGAAAGGCATATTAGCCTTTCATACAAGATATAAACGTAACTAAACAACTATGCTAATAAAAACGATATGACACATGGGAAAAAAAAAAAAAAAAAAGACGACCAAACGACCACAACCTTGCATTGGACAGCCACTTGACAAGAACAGAGAGCACATCAAAGCTCCTACAATATGTAATTGGCAAAATAGTTTAGGAAAATTATTTTATAAATGATATTGGTTTTGATTATATTTCTTTTATTTCACGATTAACAATAACTATCTTAAAAAACTAAAATATTGATGTGTGTTAAATAGTCTTATGGCATGTTTATTTATCACGAGTAGGGAATATGAGTCAATCTATTGTTTACTTGTTCATTTTTTTTTTTGAAATAAGAGTGAGAATGATGGGTTCCACACCAATTTGGGATTGAGGAATGAGATTGACAATCTTATGTCTCCCTTGAATTGTGACTCTCATTCCTACTATTAATATTAAATTACCATTTTATCCTTAATTTACTTACAAATATTGTATTAAAAAATAATAACCTATATTATTTATTTTTATTAACTAAATATAATATATTTTATTAACTTAATATTATATAACTATCCTAATTACTATTAACTTAGAGTAAATAAAGAACTTTTTTTTATCATAATAATTTCTATTTTTATATTTTTTATACTTTACTTATTTTAATTTATTTTTTACTCTTTTTAATTTTTTAAAACAAAAAAAAATTACACAATTTAATTTTTTTACCTTAATATCATAATGATTATTTTAGTTTTGATTAATAGAATGATAATAAATAAATAATAATCATCATTGTTTTAATTATTGAAAACACAATAAATAAAAGAGGTATACTAGTAAATTTACAATAATTCATTCCGATTTTGGGTTCAAGTAAACGCATGAATGAGATTCGTAGTGACTCCGATTCTGAATCCTAGAACTAAGTAAACAACTTATTCGGATTCTAAATTCTCACTCCGAATCATGTCCACTCTGAATCCTACTCACTTCGATTCATGCCCACTCCGATTACTCATAAGTAAACACACCCTTAATTGTTCTTGGTGGAATAAATTGTCTTTAATTGTCCAAAGACTATAGAAATATATACCATCTAGTTTTTCTTTTTCTTTAAATTAATTATAGAATCATGTATAAAATTATTACTAGATTATACCTATAATCACATATCATCTAATATCTTGTATGATTGTATCGATACAACCATTGCATCTGTAAAGTCACATGAAGCATAGATTGTCTGTACAACATAATTTGACACATATCTTAGGTGTCAACATCTTTTTATTTTGTAACAAAAAAAAAAAAAGCATCTTTTTATTTTGAAGATAAACTATATATAAATGGCTATTGAAAAAGTATTATGGAAAATGAATTTGAAAGTAACTTCACCAAGATGATCATATGATATCCATGTACTTAGAGATTATTATTGGGCCCTCACGTGTTTATTTTGTTCTAAGTTACGTGGTTCAAGAAAAATAAGGGGACCCTTAGGCTACTAATGAGAAGGGACTTGCGTTTGGAACACCGGTTCAACTTCAACTTTTCAACTCAAATTTTATCTTTTTCCTCAAAAGTCTTTGTCTTTTTCCCAAAAAGTTTTTGTCTTTTCTGAAAAGTCAATAAAATTTACTATTTCAACTTCAAAAACACAACTCAAACTAACGAACCAAACGAACCAAAAATGTTTTGATTCGTGATTCATAATTCAGAAAAAGGTATTTTTTTTAATTAGTAAAATGGATGCTCAAAAAACTTAGATAAAAAGAAAAGAAACTTGATATTTTTTCTAAGGGCTGTAAGCACATTTTCATCACCATTGCCAGTGGAAGTCATTTCTTTACAAATTTTTTTTTTAATATTTACATTGAAAGGTTTTTGTTTACAAATTTTATTTCTTTTGATTTAGTTTTAAGATTCAGCACCTGCACGCCACATGCATCACGTGAGTTAAGTCTTGATTCTGTTTCAATTTAGCTTCAACAAATACGTCAACAAAATTTTTTTTTTTTTTTTTGGTATTAATTTTTGTCAATTAAATAAATCATGATTGCATTTCTACCAAAAAGAAAAAAGCGAAAAATCATATTTGTTTGTTGTTGTCTTCATCAACATTGTTATTTATTTTTAATTTATATAATCATTGCTTCGATTCGAAGTCATTTTTCAACAACCACTAAAACGTCATAACAAATGATAATATGACGTTTTATTGTTATGTGGTCTGTAAAAACGACATATCGTGTGTTCAAATGCTGTCAAGCAATTAGACTACACGTCGTTTATTGTAGGAAGATAACGCCATTAGCCAAACGACTTGTGATTTCGCTTGTCGTTTTACATGAGTGGCTCTTTCCATCGGTTAAGGAAAAACGTCTACAAAATATACTGCACATTTATTTATTTTTCCCTGAAGAAAATAACAAATAATTCTTTTGCTGGAAAGCGACAAGAAAATTGAAAACAATATATCAATGCAAGACAACAAAAAAAAAAAAAAAAAAAAAAAAAAAGCAAAAACGAAAATGTTTAAAAAGAAAAAGAAAATAATGACACAAAAACAAAGCAGAAAATGACAAGATTAGTAAACAACAAAAAAGGCAAACGGATCAATGCGGATAAACGACATCATAAAAGCAACATCAGAAAACGATTTCCACACAAATAAAAGGGGAAATACGATACTAATTAACAAAAAAAGGAGAAAAACCAAAAAAAAAAAAAAAATCAAAAAAACAAAAAAAGTCATTTAAACAAATCACAAGAATGGGAGCGACGCCAAGGCACATAAGGCGAAACCACAATAATTGTTCATTTGGTTTGTTGATTTGGAGATACATTTTTTAGGGTAGAGTTGGTTAACTTTCAAGAACTAATTATAATTTTTATTTATTTTTTATAAAAAGACAAAAATTTAAAAAAATTAAGAATAGAAAATGAGGACATTACTGAAACGACAAATCGACGACAAAACAAAAACAATCACCAAAAGAAACGACAATAAAAGAAACAAAACGACACCGAGAAGGTTAAACAACCCCGGTGAGTAACTAACAACGACGTGAACAAGCGAAAAAAAAAATAAAACTAACAACGACGTTTAAACGAAACGACATAAAATAATAAACGACAACAAATAGGAAAGCGACACTGCGACAGCCACCAAAATAAACTAATAATAACCTTAACGACACCGAAAAACGACGACATCATAGAAACGACAACAAGGTTAAAAATAAAAAATTTTCCTTATTCTTTTTCAAAAGTGTAAATTGCAAAAATAAAAAAGTTTTTTTATTGGAGGGCAATTTGTACACCCTCGAACTCCCTGCTCTCTCTCTCTCTCTCTCTCTCTCTCCTTCTTTCTGCGATCTGAAACCTCACACTATTCAGATTACGTCGCTCTTAATCTCCCTAGAGATCTCTCTCTCTCTCTCTCTCCCAATCTTCCCCCCACGATCTCTCCGAGTTTCACCTCTCTGGTTCTGATCGCTTCTCTCTCTATCTCCCTCTCCCTCTCTCCTCAAAACCCGTACGAATTTTTTTAGGGTTTCCGTGAGAACCTGTTTCATCCCAGGCAAGTTATTATCCGGCGAAAGCTTCTGCAATTCTTGCGATTCTTCCCTTTCTTTTGTTGATTATATCTGTTTGGTTCCCGATAAAATGGAAGATGTAAATAAATATCGAGCTAAGAAAGGGAAAACCAAAAAATAAAAAAGCAAAGGTTTTTGTATTTATAGCTCAGTTTATATAGCCCCCAAATCCGGTGCAAGATTTTTATCTTCGTTCATATGTTTTCAATCAGGGTTCTCGGTGGTTTTCTGACAATTTGGGAATTATTACTCAGCAATATTTAGGAGAAATATATGTATATGTGTGTGTGTGTGTGTGTTTCTATTTTTAATAGGAAGCCATAGGTGAACTTATGCTAATATTCTTGAGGTTTTACATTTGTTGGTGCATAAAATTTTTTTTCGAAGGCATTATGTTTAAGTGTACGGCTTATGGGAAAGTTTAGTTTATTGATTAATGCGGTTGAACATGTATTTTTGTGGTTGTTTATTAAGCTTTTTGGTGCTCAAAGATTGTGATTTTGAGAATTTGTGCTCGTTTTGGAAAGTGCAGTTTCCTACTCTTTGATACCCTATGAACTAGGATTGATTTAAAAAAAAAAAAAAATAATTATGGTATTGGTATTGTTTTTTTGTTATTGGGTGTGGTGGGGGTATTTAGGGAAGAATAAGGTGAAAGTAAGAAAAAGCTTAGATTTTTAAGGGCAATATGATGTTCATACAATTGGAAGAAGATAAGCTTAGTGAGAAGAAAAGGGTCATTGCTATGTCATCGAGCCAAGCGGGAAATGGTTTTAAAAATCAGGAGAGACGGATTTAGATAGTATTGATAAGTTTTTGTACTAAAATACTGATGAGGTGGTTAGAGGGTATAATGGGGAAGAATAAGATGAAAACAAAGAAAAAGATTTAGTTTTTAATGTGCAATATGATGGCCATACACTGTAATTGGAAGAAGATAAGCTAGTGAGAGGAAAAGAGTAGATTGCTACATTATCGAATAGCAAGCGGGAAATGGTTTTAAAAATCAAGTGAGAAGGATTTAGATTAAGTATTGGTGTGTGTTTAATATTTCAATACTCATATTACACTTCAGGGTTAGTGAGTGACATCATCAGCTTTTTATTTGTACTTTGTTCTTTTTGAAAAGTGCTATGTATTTACTCAAGTAAGGATGGAGTTTTAATTTCTTTCTTTGGTCGTTCCAGGTTGTCCGAAATTTGTTTGAATGACCGTGCAACAACAGTTAAAACATGACATCGAGTATGTTGTCTGGAGACCGAAGGTATAATGCGATTTCCTTTTTCTCAGTTTAACATGCTTTACTAGTTTTACTATGATAAATGTCTTAGTTATTTGACTATCATTGACCATGAAAAGTTGATAATCATTACTTGTCTTGATAGCAGTGACATAAAGCTGAAACAAAGCTTGAAGTTTATGACATGAATATTGAATAATTTGCTGCAGACGCCTTCATATTTTACATGTGTGGTTCTTCTATGTTCATGTTTTGTGATTTATCAACATTCTTATTTCTGTTTTTTTGCAGGTGGGCTTCTTCGGCCAGAAGAGGTGGCATGACTGTTTTGGGGAAGGTAGTTGTTCCAAAGCCAATTAACTTACCCAGTCAAAGGTATTTGGTTCTCAGTTATTATTGTTGTTGTTGTTGTTGTTATATATATATATATATATATATATTTTTTTATAAAATTTTGAATTAAGTTAAGTTTACGGGGGTGGCTAGTTTTTCTGAACTATGTCGTTTTTCCTCTTTTATTTCAAGGTCTGAAAATCATGGTCTGGACCCCACTGTGGAAATTGTACCCAAGTGAGTAGTCTCTCTCTCATCTCTTTAAAATTAAATTTATGCGCATATTCGTGCAATAATTTCAATACTTTGTGGTTTGTTACTGAATTCATGATTGATTATCATTGCTTGAATTGGATACCTGCCTGTAGGGGTACCCTTAGCTGGGGCAACAAATCATCTTCTGCATGGGGTTCCTCATCGCTGTCTCCAAATACTGATGGCGGTGCTAGTTCACCAAGTCATCTCAGTGGCCGCCCATCCTCTGGAAGTGGCACTCGCCCATCAACTGCAAGCAGCGATAGGGCTTACGAACCTCCCTCTGGTCCAAATTCTAGGCCAGCATCAGCTTCCGGGGCATTGACATCAAACCAGACATCACTGATATCGTTGCGCCCTCGCAGTGCGGAAACAAGACCTGGTAGTTCTCAGTTGTCACGGTTTGCTGAACACTCTGAACATACAGGGGCATGGAATGGTGCCGGGACTGCAGAAAAATTGGTATGGGGAAGCTCAGTGCAGAATCTTTCTGTTGTAGCATCAGATGTACATGCAACCACAAATATTTTTTAGATTAAGTTTCAATTTTTGCGTAGCCCATCATGTATGTTAAAGTTTTTAGGAGTCCTTTTTCTATCCTAAAGTTCAAATTAAGGAGTTTTCATTTGGTAGGAAGCTGCCTTGGGTAATGTAATGTTATGGGGAATTTGGTTGGAAGATTCTATCTTATTGACTTAATCCAAATTTCTAATCCCATCCAGATTGCTTAATTATTATGTAAATGGACTTACATTGAGTTCTTCACTGTTTTACCTGTAGGGAGTGACACCACCCAAGAACGATGGGTTTTCACTTACGTCTGGAGATTTCCCAACGCTTGGTTCAGGAAAAGAAAGCTGGGGAAAGAATGGTATTATTTCTCAAGGTTTTTATTTTATTTATTTTATATGATTATGTTTTACACGTCACTGTACATTGGTTTGACTATGCCTTATTTTATCTGTTCGATTCATAATGCCATAGCTTCACCTGTCTGCAAACTCATTTCCTGTTTCATATTCTGGGACAGTTGCATATGCGTTATCAAGGCAAGATAGTTGTTATAACTTGTTGTAACAATCAAGAACTGAAGCTTTTGAGAATCTGACTCTAGTTTTCTCAAATTGTGGGAAATTTGATAAATTGATTTTAGGCTTACCATTTAGACAGTCAGCATAAAATGCAACCCCATCCCCTTTGGAAGTGTATGATAGGCTTTAGTAGGGGTACAAGGACCTGTCTCTTGTTTTAAACAATCACCCTCATGTTCGCTCATATTGGTTATTTCAGCTCTAAAAGTTGTCCGGATATATTTTTTACCAGTGAAGGGGAACTAGTAATTTAATTAAGACGTAAAAGTTCTATATATTAAATGAACAAATAAATAAATAATGAAAGTTTGGAGGACAATGGTGACAGCAACAATGATTTCTGTTGTACGAGTTTGAAACTGGTTATGCCTCATTTGTTCCATATGAATGTATACATTTAGGTAACTGAAAATAATGAATGGCAAAGAAGATGACACTGAAAGGCAATCTTTAACCTCTACATTGATTAGATGTGCCAACGTGATGTAATGTTAAATCTGGCGGTGCTTTATTAAGCTGTTTCCTGATTCCGAAGTCTTGATATGTTGATGACAGATTTGAGCTCTCACAGCCGTCCGGGCTCATCCTCCGGTGTAGGAACTGGAAAGGAGAGGATTGGGACTTCTGCAACTGGTCAGTGTTCCTGCTCTTAATTTGCAATCTTCCGCCTTATTATTAGCTGTCTACAGCATCATTTTTGGAACAGTAAGTGATGTTTACTTGTTTTTCTTATTTAGGTGATATTTCTGCTAGTGAAAATGTAAAAAACAACAACGTGAATTCTTGGAAAAGAGATGAGCTGTCGTACAATGAAGATGGAGGTCAACCGGGTATGGAGAAGTGGCAGGGGAATTCCCAAACTTACCCTGTCCCGCCACAGCACTATGATGCTTGGCATGGTATGCCAATGAATAATCCACAAGGGGGTGTTTGGTTTAGAGGACCCTCAGGGGGGCCTCCTTATGGAAACCCTGTTCCTCCAGCTGGTTTTCCCATGGAACCCTTTCCCTATTATCGTCCGCAGATTCCAGCTACTGGTATTCCTAATCCACAGCCAGTTCCCCCTCCTGGAGCTGGACCAAGAGGACCTCATCCCAAAAGTGGTGATATGTACAGACCTCATATGCCAGATGCTTACGTTCAACCAGGTATGCCAATTAGGCCTGGATTTTATCCTGGTCCAGTAGCCTATGAGGGCTACTACGGTCCTCCTATGGGCTACTGCAATTCAAATGAACGAGAAGTGCCATTTATGGGAATGGCAGCTGGCCGCCCTTCGGTTTATAACAGGTACTCAGGCCAAGGTGCTCCCGAGCCTGGAAATTCCCATGGAAGATCCAGTGGATATGGTTCTACTAACCAAAGTCTGACAGGAGAACAAGTAGAATCTGGTCATCCCCAAGATATTCGAGGACCATACAAAGTCCTTTTGAAGCCGCATGATGGTTGGGATAAAAAAAATGAGGAACATAGGAGTGAGGGTGCTGTAGCCAACATTGCATATAGAGGAGACCAACCAAGAACATCATCCTGGGAAAATGATTGGAGATCAGATCGGAAGAAGGGTGGGGAGAGCGATGTAAGGAAAGCATCTGCTGAAGAAGCTTCTTTTCAGACTTTTGACAACCGGTTTCCAGTTCCTGTCAAAGCGATGTCCCCTGAAGGTGGGGGAAATGTCAAGGCCGTTGAAGACATTTCTGGAAAGAAATCGGAAAGTGAAGTCTTTGGTTTGTTGTCAAAAGTTCCACAACCAGTTCCAACTGCCCCAAAAGATTCCAGTCTGATCCAGAAGATAGAAGGATTGAATGCAAAAGCACGCGCTTCTGATGGTAGTAGTGAAACCATGACGGTTTCCGGTGGGGAAAGTCAAAGGAATAAATTTCAAGCTAATGCTAAAGCTAACCAGAATACAAATGAAGCTGGTCGTGGTTCCTTGTATTCTGAGAGACCCCGTACAGCTGAAATTACAAACCCCATCTCTTGTGAAGTTGGCATTTCTGGTGGAGATAAAAACCATGACTCAACAGCTGGTAGCGGAAAAAATGTTTCCAGGTTGGTTATGAGATGCAGGTTTCCCTGAAAATTTCTGTTTCTGCTATTGGAAAAACACTGATGTGCTGAAATACAGGAGATCGACACGTGGCATGCAATCCAGAAGCGATCAATATGGCAGAGGAAGATTTAATGCCCAAGAGGTTGAAAGCTGGCAAAAGAAGCCTTCAGTTTCAGAGCCTCCAGCTGCTGTATCAACCGTGCATTCAGAAACTTCTACTGTTCACGTGCATGATCACCATGGATCTACTGAAGCGACAGAAAATTTAGGGTCACATGCTCATGGCAAGCTTGAGGGACAATCCGTGCAACCGATGTTTGATCGAAGTGATAACCAGGCACAGGTATATATACATATATTAAAATTTGTATGCCTCAATAGTTTTTCCACTTCTTAAATTTACTTGGTGCTTTTGGGATTATCCACCAGCGAGCTAAGATGAAGGAGCTAGCCAAGCAACGGACGAAACAACTACAGGAGGAAGAGGAGGAGAGGATTAAGAAGCAGCGGGCCAAGGCTCTGGCAAAGTTAGAAGAATTGAACAAGCGGACACAAGCAGTTGAAGAAGGGTCAACTCAGAAGCTGGAAAATGATTCAACTGGTACCGTCCAGACTGGGCAAGGAGAATCTGAGACTCTCAGTGAATCAATTGGTGACAGGAGATATGAGGAGGAGAGGATTAAGAAGCAGCGGGCCAAGGCTCTGGCAAAGTTAGAAGAATTGAACAAGCGGACACAAGCAGTTGAAGAAGGGTCAACTCAGAAGCTGGAAAATGCTTCAACTGGTGCTGTCCAGACTGGGCAAGGAGAATCTGAGACTCTCAGTGAATCAATTGGTGGCAGGAGATATGGTCCTTCAAAGTCAGTTTTGGGTTCTAAATCAAATGCTGTTGTTCAGAATAATGAGAGCCACACCACTGGAGTTGAAAAACCCTGTTTACCAATTTGTGAAGTACCTTTAGAGGCTCCAAAGAGTGCCTCAGCAGAACCTCTAACGATGAAGGCTCAATCCGCACCCTTGCAGCAAGAGGTGAATGGCGCGAGCGTTGCCCACACTAATGCTCAAGTTCACGAAAGTAACGTCTCTAGGCAGAAGCGTACAGGTTATAAACAAAGGCAGTCCACCGGTATAACTGAGGTGCCAAAAACTCAGACAGATGTAGAAAGTAATGCTACTGCATCTGTTGGAGTTGTAGCCAATGAAGTTCACCCGAGTGGTGGGTCAAGCTTGCCTGTAAATACAAATGCCAGTGCTGACTCCTCTCTGCATCCAAGAAGGAAAAGTAGCAAGAATGGTAAGAACAAGCACAAAATAGAAGATACATCTGCTTTATCATCAACGGGATCAAAAGAAAACAATGAAAATGTGTCTCTTGAAAGTGGTCCACCAAAGGCATCCGAAAATCGGTTTGATCCAAATTTGGCAGTTCAGTTGCAGACCATTCCTAGAGATGCTGATCGATCTTCAGGGCAACACCCATCTTCACCAAATGAAGACTCCCATGGTAGAGTAAACAGCCAATGGAAACCTCAGCAGTCTCTCAGGATGCCAAGAAATCCACAAAATAGTAGAACCACAGAAAAGTTCCACAGAAGTGAAGCTGTTGTCTGGGCACCGGTTCGGTCACAGAACAAAGCCGAGGTCACTGATGAAGCGAGCCCTAAGAATGTAGTGGATGGTGTTAATCCTCCTGCGAAGTCAGATAATCAAGTGCAGATTAGTTCGAAAAATAAGAGGGCAGAGATAGAGAGATATGTTCCAAAACCAAAAGAAATGGCACAGCAAGGAGGCACTAATCATCATCCTGTGGCTTCTGTAATCAATCAGACCACGGTTGATGATTCTATTCCAAGGGCAGGTACCGGATCTCAAGTTTCTGAAAGTTCCCAAAATGTCGCAGTGGTTCTTGGTAAAGCAGGGTTTTCTGTGGAGTCTCGGAATGGGAATAACAGGCAAAATAAGCAGGGAAAAGTACATGGATCATGGAGGCAACGGGGATCAACAGAATCAACCAGCATGCAAGGCTTGCAAGATGGAGCATCATATGCTTCAAATGTTAATGAGAATGTGCAAAAACCAAATGAGCATCCCCATCCGCAGAAAGCTGATGTAAACTTGGTGAAAGAGCAAGAGAAATCTTCTGATGAATGGAGCACCACTGACGACTGGGGCATTTCCCACAGCTCTTACTCTTTTGAACCTGCCTCAGTACCAATGGTAAAGGATCAGGGAGTTGCGGCAAGAGGAAGGCGACATTCAGTAAAGGGACACAAAAGCATGGGGAATAATCGTGATCTTGATCAGAGGAAGAGCAGTGGGGACACTGACAAAAGTTACGCTCAATATTCAACCGACGAGACGAGTCAGTTAGACTTGGCTGCTTCAAAAGAAAATCGAGGTGTTGGGGAACGTTCAATGTCTCATTGGCAACCAAAATCTCAGGCGACTTCAGCCAATAATCAACGGGGAAACAGACACAATTCTGGTCAAAACGTTGGTGCTGAGGCTAGCAAAATAGAGTCCAGTCGGCATGATGGGGTGTTACCTCAGCCAACAGAGGACAAAGATAGTAATGAACAGTCGAGCCAGCTTTATCAAGATCAGTCAATTTCTGAAAGAAAAAATGCTGAGCAAGCACCAAATCTCAGGCACCAAGAGCCTAGGAGAGAGAGAAAAACAGCTTCACTCAACGGACAACCCCACTTACTGGACCAAGGTCCTACTAATCCAGTTGAACTTGCGCCAGTGAGTTTGGAAACTAGACAGGAGCAGCACACCTCATCAGGATTCCGCAAAAGCGGAAACCAGAACAACCGTTTCAGCAGAAATCAGGAGGCCCGGGGAGATTGGAATTACTCCGGACAAGATAACAGGCAACATAACTCCCCTCCGAACAGAGACAGACTGAGGCAAAATTCTCACTATGAATACCAGCCAGTTGGGCCATACAACAAGAAGTCGAACAGTTCCGAAGGGCCTAAAGACGGTGCTGACACTTCAGGTGCAAGGCCACGGGGAAGGGGTCAGAACCACTCGAGACGTGGTTTCTATGGACGGCAAAGTGGAGTTCGAGTAGATACTATTTATGAGTAGTGGGAGTGAAAAGAAAAATTCCTTCGAGCTCGGTTTTGGTGATAAAACCCCACTTTAATTATTAGCAGTGGCTCGATCACCCCTATGACTTCCAGGTACTGATCTAGAAATGGTGTGCCCTTGTTGGCTTTTTTTTTTTGTTTTTTGTGTTGAGGGGACCTTGTTAAATTTTCTGATGTTGATATTTGTGAAATCGAAGGCGACTGATGGGTTCTGTGCGATGAGCAGGGTGGTGGCAATGTTGATGACGATTGGTGAAAAAGAAGATTTTCCTGTGTGTTCATTGGGGGTACTTGGACGTGGCATAATTTTTTTTTATAAATTTTTAACAAATGCATCTGATATGAACATTTTAATTGGCTTGTTTCCTGTGGAACCCTTTTGACATGTTTCTTGGAGCCATGTATTTAGTGAATGAAGCTTTATTCCTCTACTTTTACGGAGGTGAATGAATTAGAGGAAAGTTTTTTTTGTTCTCTCAATCTGTTGTGTAGATGTCTCTTTTACATTGTAGCTTGACGTGGTGGATGTCTAGAACGTTAACGGTTGTATGCACCTTATTTTCCTACCAGTTCTTCTAACGAGCCTTATAAGTGTCAATTCCTCTTGGATCAATCTTCATGTAAAAAGCTTCTAGGGATTGAATGGGAAATTTGTGCAGGGGATTGATTTATTAAATTTTTGTTAGAGGTTATTAGTGAGTGGGTTTGCATGTTGTACTTTTCTTGTGTACCAAACAAAAAAAAAAAAAAAAAAGGTTATTAGTGAGTGGGAAAATTGTCTTTTTTTTTTTTTTTTAAATTTTTTTTAGAGCAATTATTCCTTTTTTAGCTGTGAGATCTTAGACTGACACGTTACTTTGTGATTGATTTTTTTTTTCTTTTTGGTTTTTTTATTGTGGATAATCAATAATAGTAATGTACGGCATAGCTCCAGTAGCAATGAAGTAATTGCATAAAATGTGTGTGTTTTTAGGTAACATTTTGATTCATTGATTCGATTCATTCTTGGACATTAATTGCTTATGGTATCTATTTTATTCATTTTAATGTATTTTAGTCATATTATATATTTGGTGGGATGGTGTATGTGTTTTTTTACCCCTAGTTTATTTGGAGCAAGCATTTTTTCACTCGATGGTTTGTTTTTTTTTAAAGATTATTCTCATTTATGTTAACTGAACTTTTGAGTCATTTTGATTTTTCTATTCAAACTTTCTCTCTCTCTCTTAAATCATAAACTTCTCTTCCTCCTCCCTCACCGTCTTAGTTCTTCACTTCCTACTCCATGCCGTCCGGAACTGCAGCACAACAAATTCTTGAAGGTCATCCAAGATTTAAGGGCAAATTAACAAAATTATTTATTAACGGTGCAGTGGCATATGAGATGGAGTACTACATTACATGTCATATTTGTTGGTATAAACAATTAGGATTAAAATTTTGAGATCCTTGACATTATTCTTTGCAGTTTTTCTTGGATTTCTCAGGAGTTGGTTAATATGATCTAGCTCATAACATTATAAATGAGCAAATAAAAACGATGGCGAGCGAGCCTCGTGAATTTTAAACTTTAAAGTTCTCAGAAATTTTCTTTTTATTAGTTGCACTGCATCTTTTGTCTGTCTTTTTTATTTTTTTTTATCATATATATCTTTTTTGCTGAAGATTATATATTTTTTCTTATATTTATATATTATGAACATCATGCTACTTTATTTCTTAGAGTGAGAGGAGTAATGTTGGCAGAGTTTTCGCAGCTCAATTTCTTCTCGTGGCCCACTGTGGAAAATCATGCACTACTTAAAACTGTTTGTTAGGGGTGTTTGATAGATAAGTTTCATTCCAATTAAATTATATTTTTTTATTTTAATTTTTATCTATTTTTAAAAAATTAATGAAATTTATAATTATTTTTTAAAAAATTAATTCAATTTAAATTTAAAAAATTTAACTTAATTTAATTTATCAATCACTATAAGACTCAAGAGTCAACTCATGTCCGCAGCAATTTAAGAGCCTGTTTGGCCATGAGTTCTGTTTAAATTTTTTTTTGTCTTTTTCTTTAAAAGTTTTTGTCTTTTTCTCAAAAAAATTTTTGTCTTTTCTGAAAAGTCAACAAAATTTACTATTTAAACTTATCAATTTCAACTTAAACTTATACACCAAACACCCCCTAATAAAAAGAAGGTCATCTTGGAAAATGCATAGAAAGAGCAGAAGGAAAAAAAAAAAAAAACTTTGCGTTCGTCCAAAACGCATAAAACGTGCATTTTGTCTATATATATATATATATATATATTTTTGCTTCTGGTTGACTGACACGAGCCAGGAGGGTGTGTGAGAGAGAGAGGGGGATGCGTTGGGAGGAGGGAGAGAGAGAGAGAAAGGGAGAGAGAGAGAGAGAAAGAGAGGGAGGCGTGCGTTGGGAAAGAAAGAAGGGAATAGTCAGTGGGGAATGTGGGACCCTTTTTTGTTTTATTTTGTTTTTTTTTTGTTTCATCTCTTTTCAAGGGAGTGGGAGTGTGTGTGAGAGAGAAACATTTTTTGTTTTTGTTTTTGTTTTTTTTGTTTTTTGTTTTTGCTTCTCTTTCTCTTTTGGAGGGAGTGAGAGAGAGAGAGAGAGAGAGAGAGAGAGAGAGACTTGTACCCCCCCCCTCCACCTTCTCTCTCTTTTCGAGGGAGTGTGCGCGTGAGAGAGAGACTCTTTCTCTTTCTTTTTTTTTTTTTAATTTTTTTTAATTTAAATATAATTTTTATGTATTTCATATTTGAAGAAAATATTTATTTTCATATTTTGTAATTTTTTTATTATTATTTTTTTTGTAATTTCTTTTACACATTTGATTATAAATAAATCACATTAATTTAAGAAAATACCTTTCATTAAAATATTGTCTTCTAAACAATTTTTTTTATTTTAGTATTTTAGTATTTTTTTATATTTTGGTATACTTTTAATATTTTAATCCTTTTATCTTTTTAATCATTTTTATGCCTTTTTTAAGTACTTTTTACTTATATATATTTTCTTATATAGATAAATTTTTCTCAAATATGTCAAATTATATGTATCACATATGCTTTTAAACTAGTATATATAAAAGATAATTCTCTTGTCTGGTGGCACATGTGTTTGGTAAAGAGAAAGGAAGAGAGAGAAAGAGATGGTACAACCCTAAATATTGTATATTTGTCCACCTTTATCCCTCATCATCACCGTCTATTTTTATATCAAACGGTCTCAACTCCCCGCCATATGTGTCTGGCAAAAAGAGGTTTCTGGACACGAGAATTTACATATATATATATATATATATATATCTCTAATCTTACATCTGACATTTTTATAAAACAGTATTAGAAGCTTTTTTTTTTTTAATATTGCGATTCCAAAAAAAGAAAAAAAAAAAGAAACTTTTTTTGAATGCTAATATAGCAACAAGTTGATTTTAACCTAATATTTTTTAGTAATACATATTTTTGTTGCTGATAATTTTGCATAAAATATGTTAACCAACTAGTTGTCATATGATTTTTAACCAAGATTCAAAGACTCTATACGTCATTGGTGGTCAAGTTCAGCTGCTGGCAAGAAATTTCTGTGATCCCTCAAAGATATATTTTATTTTTGTTAGTTAATTCTTTTTTATTTTTTATTTTATTTTTGTGTGGCTGGCTGGCTGTGCAAACTCTATCCAAGTAAAGT
Organism: Ficus carica; assembly: GCA_009761775.1. Classification (NCBI taxonomy): domain Eukaryota; kingdom Viridiplantae; phylum Streptophyta; class Magnoliopsida; order Rosales; family Moraceae; genus Ficus; species Ficus carica. Next base: position 4,283,750 of record CM019744.1, on the reverse strand, counting down.
TAAGATGCAGAACAGAGAAACAGAACGAAAACAGAGAAAAAAGTGAGAAAATGGTCCTCCAACTTGTTGGTCACATTCTTCTGTTCTCATGCCTCATCACTACAGCAGCATCCGAAGCACCAACGGCGAAGGAAAGATGTCCTACGAAGTGCGGGAACATCACCATTCCGTTTCCTTTCGGAATCGGAACAGGGTGTTACATCAACAATTGGTTTGAAGTAGTCTGCACCAACAGAAACAACAATACAGTTCCACTGTTGAAACGTATCAATCTGGAGGTGATCAGTATTGACGAAGACGGCGTACTTGACGTGAAACTTCCAATCACTTTTTGGAACTGCAACGACCTGAAAACTCCGCAAAATACGGCAACCTTAGAAGGAAGCCCTTTTGCTTTCTCCGAACGTGAAAACAAATTCATCGCCGTCGGCTGTGGAGTGCTTGCAATGATAAGTAGCTCAAAATTTAACGGGTCGATAGGGTGCTCGGCCGCTTGTGTTAGTGAAGGTACTAATAATGTTATCGAAGGAAACACGATCTGTGACGGAATGGATTGCTGCCAGACCTCGATCCCCTCGAATATGCAGGCGTTCAATACCAGTTTTCTCGACATAAGGCGTGACAAATCAGAAAAAACTTGCGGCTATGCTTTCCTCGTCAACCATACTTGGATCCGGGAAAGTGTCGAAAATATCTCTGCGTTGCACGAGATGACTTCTGACGTTCCCGTAGTGTTATACTGGGAATTGTACCCTGCGCAGATGGAAGCATTGGGAAAGTCGGCGGATTCTTTTGCTTCAGACGGCATCTTCAAGTCGGAAGATCGAAGCAAAAACAAAACTGACTACTGCGCTACGTATCCCAACACTCTTTCTCCAGTCAATCAAACGAAGATGAAATGTTATTGCATGACCGGTTTTGAAGGAAATCCTTATCTTCACAACGGTTGTCTAGGTAAGCCCCTCTACCCTCATCCACAAACATTTAGGAATTAAAATGCTAATACTTCAGGAATTAACAAGCCCGAAATCTAAATTTAACCTCAGTATAATTAACATTCATGTTAGAAATTTTGTGTCTCCTCCTATTGTCAATTGAGAGAAAGAAATCTTGTGTTTTGATGCTTATGATTTTTATTTTTATTTTGTTTTTCTTCTCACATTTCAGATATTGATGAATGCGTCCCTAGTGATGATTACCATCGATGTGGAGACGACGAGTACTGTGTGAACACTGTTGGGAGTTACACGTGCAAGTCAAAAAGGAAAAAGTCTTGGGTCAAAGTCGTATTAATTGGTATGGCCGTGCTTTTGCCTTTTGACGCTCTGAGTTAAAATCATGTCTATAGTTTGTTTAATCCTTGAATATTTATAAATATTTTGTCAGTATAGCTCTTGAAATTTTATTTCATAAAAGGTAAATTATAAGATTGGTCCCTTCTTTTTTTTCGTAATTGGAGTGACCCTAAATTTTTAATAACGTTGTTATAGTAGTTATTTCCGTTAATTTATGGATGGAATCCATTAGTTAGCATTACTTTTTGCCTAAATTATTAATGGATTTCATCCAAAAATTAACAAAAAAGACCACTATAACAACGTTCTTAAAAGTTTAGGGTCACTCTAGTTACGAAACAAAGATCATTGACCAAAATTGCACAAACTAAAAATTTAAGGACTAAATGAGTAATTTACCATTTAGTAAATTAGTCTCTGAAATTTTTTTGGGTAGTTTTGGTCCTTGCATCAAAATTGACAAAAAAATTTTTAAATATAAAAAAGATAATCGCATTTCTAACGCTGAAAAGTTTAAGAAATTGTCATATTTATGCAAATTGTTGAAATTTTTAAGGGTTTTTATTAGTAAGAACTTATAAAAAAGAGGAGGGGGGGGGGGGGGGGGGGGGGGGGGGGGGGTTAACAGTAAGAAAGAGAATATTTTACATTTAGTACAATAATTTCTATTTATAAAGTTTCATGTTGTCACAAAATTAACACACAATTATCTACTTTCAATTTCAAAAAAATTTCAATAATTTTTATATCAAGGATTCAAAACTGTCAAACATCAAAAGTTCAAGACTGATTTGTTAAAATTAAAATTTGAGGGATTAAAGTGACGAATGCATATAATTCAAGGACTATGACCATAAATTATAATAACAATAAGATCTTCGTAGTGTATTGCTGGTCATTACGTACTCCAACCTCTTTATTTTAATAATGTTTTAAAGTTTGTGGGTGCGTGTGAAATTTGAAACTTCTAAGGATTTGAGCTTTCATCTTACAAGATTAATATGTTAAGTGTAATGATTCAGTACCCTTATATGTTTGTTTTTGTTATTACATTTTTGCGATGTGGAACTTGAGTTTTACCCTTAAGAATGCATAGACTTCTTTTCTAAGTTTATTGGACAAGATAAAACATCACTGTAGTTCTATTAAACTTGTGCATAGCGATTCCAACGGGAACCTAGCAGAGATTGATCTGATTAATTTTTGCAAATAAAAAAAAAGGGCCACATGTAAACTACTGAACAACAAAGTTTCTCTTTATTAATTAATCTCTCACCAAGTTTATGCAGGTGTTGGCAATGGATTTGGAGCAGTGCTATTGCTTCTTGGCTCATGGGGGTTATTCAAACTTGTGAAGAAAAGAAGAAAGATTCAACGCAAGAAAAAGTTCTTTACACGAAATGGTGGTCTATTGTTACAACAACAATTATCTTCAGGAGAAGTTAATGTCGAGAAAACGAAGTTGTTCAATTCAAAAGAGCTAGATAAAGCAACTGACCATTTTAATGTAGACAGAATTCTTGGCCAGGGAGGACAAGGTACTGTTTACAAAGGAATGTTGGCAGATGGGAAAATTGTTGCTATAAAGAAATCCAAAATAGACAATGAAGGAAAAATAATACAGTTCATTAACGAGGTTGTTATTCTTTCACAGATCAATCACAGAAATATTGTTAAATTATTGGGTTGCTGCTTAGAGACCGAAGTGCCACTTTTAGTTTATGAATTTGTACCCAATGGAACGCTGTCAAAGTACATTTATGACGAGCAAGAGGAGTTTCCCCTTACATGGGAAGTACGCCTACGAATTGCAACAGAAATAGCGGGAGCTCTTTCCTACTTGCATACGTCAGCTTCATTGCCAATTTACCATCGAGACATTAAGTCTACAAATATACTTCTAGATGGTAGATACAGGGCAAAAGTTGCGGATTTTGGAACATCAAGATCAGTTGCCATTGACCAAACTCATCTGACCACACTAGTGCATGGCACATTTGGTTATTTGGATCCGGAGTACTTTCAATCAAGTCAATTTTCTGACAAGAGCGACGTGTATAGCTTTGGAGTGGTCCTTGTTGAGCTTTTGTCTGGGCAAAAGCCAATTTCCATCCAGAGATCAGAAGAAGGCCGAAGAGGTCTGGCAACTTATTTCATGCAATCCATGGAGGAGAATGCCTTGTTTGATATCGTTGATGCTAGAGTGATGAGGGAGGGAAAAAGAGAAGCAATCATAGCATTAGCGGAACTTGCCAAACGATGCTTGAATTTGAACGGAAAGAAGCGACCGACAATGAAAGAAGTTGCAGCTTTGTTGGAAGATATCAAAAATTCAGAAAAAGCTTCTGGAGCCCACGAACCAGATGTTGAGGAGGTTGAATATGTGAGAGAAGTACCTGATCAGCCTTGGGAATTATTTTCAACCTCGACATGTCCAGCTGATTTTGGTGACCCTGCCGGTTTATCAGCCATTGAACTCCCATTGTTCTCAAACGTTACACAATGACATATTCGGTCTGCAAATTCATCTGAGGATTATTGAGTCCAACCAGGTAAGGTTATTTATTTGGGGGACTGTTTTTTTTTACTACGTACGTGTGTATGTAAAATAAATATTTTTGTTGTTTAGCCAAAAAAAAAAAAAAAAAATGTTACTCTTATAATAATTTGTCCGAGAGATTTTATGGCTTATTGGATGTATTAATTTTCAGACTCGAAGTATATTCATGCCCTCTTTTATCGCAAAATCTTATCTCTATTATAACTAATGACTTGGCGGTTATTAAATTAGTTGCAAAATTTGTACGAAATACTATCAAACATGATTATACATGTATTTCACTATGATACTTGTTGACTCTTGTATATCCACTACCAAAATTCAACCAGCTGCCTGCTAAAGTTTTGATTCTTTTTTTTTGCTAAAGAATAACATAATTAACTATTATATTAAGCATAATTTAAGCATCCCCACCCTCAGAGAGATGATGTAATAGGCTCAGTGAAAGAGCACGAGAAATGTAGAACCTGTCTCAGTACCAATGGTAAAAGATCATGGAGCTACGGCAAGAGGAAAGCGACATTCATTTAAGGGATATTAAAGCATAGGAAATAATCATGATCTTGATCAAAAGAAGAGCAGTGGGACACCAACAGAAGTTAAACTCAATCTTCGATCTCGGGGACGAGTCACGTAGGCTTGCCTATTTCAAAACAAAATTGAGGTGTCGGGGAACTTTTAATGTTGCAAAACGTTGGCCAAGACGTTTGTGCTGAGGCTAGCAGAACAGAGTCCAGTCGACGTGATGGGATGTTACCTCAGCCAACATAGGACAAAGATTGTGATGAACGGTAGGATCAGCTTCATCTTGATCAGTCAATTTCCAAAAGAAACAATGCTAAGGAAGCACCAAATCTCAGGCTTCAAGAGCCTAGGGGAGAGAGAAAACAGCTTCACTCTAGGGACAACCCCACTTGCCGAACCAAGGCCTACAAATCCAGTTGAACCTGCGCCACTGAGTTTGGAAACTATACAGAAGCAGCGTACCTCGTCAGGATTTCTTCAAAAGCGGAAACCAAAACAACCATTTCAGCAGACATGAAGAATCTAGTTCCAATCAGAAAACTACGGATTCCTATAAATAGGAGGCTCCCTCACACATCCAGGCCATCTAGACTCTCATGAAATCGCACAATGTATTCCCCATATTCTTTATATTATTTCTTGAACGAATTCACTTTTTATTTTCTTCACATTCTAGCTCTCAAGCATCATTGTAATTATTATTCAAAGCCTAGCGAAAACCCTCGGAGTACCCACAGAGGATGTAGCTTTTCTTTCATGTAACGCACTCGTGACCTTTTATTGCGGATGACCAAAGTCCATAATTTTTACTCGAATCAGACCCATATAAACAAAACTCTCTCCCTCCCAATCAGTTTTTGGAAAAGCTGCGACAGGAAAACACCGCAAAATATGCCAAACTTAGAAGGAAGCCCTTTTTGCGTTCTCCGATCAAGACAACAAATTCATCGCTGTGGGCTGCGGAGCGCATGCAGCAATTAGCTCAAAACTGTATAGTTCAATGGGGTGCTCCTCCGTTTGTAACACAAAAGGAATGGTCGAATGCTGCCAGACGTCAATCCCCTCGAATCTGCAGTCCTTCAACGCCAGTTTTCTCGACGCAGAACGTGAGATAGAAAAACCTGTTTGCAGATACGCTTTCCTCGTCTACGAGACTTGGTTCTTAATTAGAGCAAAGTGTCGAAAATCTTTCTGCTTTCGATGAGATGACTGACGTTCTTGTTGTAACGCCCCGACTTCCCACGCCGGGTCGTCACCTTACTTACATACTTAACTTAAACTTGCGGAAAATTTGGGAAATTTTTTTTTTCTTTTAAACTTTATTTAAAAACTTTCAACTTGAACTTCATCCTCAAACTCATATTTACTGATAGGTACTTACTCGAGTACCGAACTTTCAAACCCTCCTTGAAGGCCATCTTAATCAAATTGTAGACCAAACCCGAACTAATGTGGATTGGTACCACAAGAGGCAACTTGCTTGCCATACATACATAATCTTTGTCATTCATACTTAAAATATCATGAAATTATGAAAACCATTTTTCATTACAACATATTTTATAGAGTATATATATATTTTTTTTTCTTCAAAAGCCGTGGCAGTGTCCATCCCACATTTCACAGCCCGCTGAACCAGCCCTCCACAGTATTGTATCAGAGATTGCTGGCAGGTTGCTTACCTACAGCATAGACGTAAGACGTGAGCTTTCGCTCAGCAAGTACAACTGTTACATCCGCGACACAAAACAAATCATTATGCATGAACCAATTATGATTTCTTATGAATCATTTATGAATTCATAATTTAATTTAGGTCTATTCCTTTACTTATCATGTGTGCTCGTATCGTGGTACATAGCCAAGGAATGGTTGAAGGCGGCAGTCCGTTTAAACTCAAACCATAAAACACAAAGTTTAACATGGAGTAGTTTAGGTAGCCATCCAATCCAACTCAAACCATGAACCATACCATTTAAACCCGCCTTTGTGGCAAGTCGACACGACACAACATCCTACTTGTCTTGTTCTTACCAGGTGGTTTAATATTAGTGAACATGCTTCATGACGTCACAATATTATAACATATAGCATAACATAACCTCATTCATAACATACCATAACATTACACACCATAACATATCATCACATACCATCACGTTAGGCAAGTAACAACAAAGGGCCTATGCTGTAGGCGGAGTTGTACTTACTTGGTTAGCTGTGTCCTATTTCGTGCGACTCCAAGGTGAGGCACAACGACAGGCTATCTCCAGTTATGTCCTACGTAATGCTGCTCCTCTTCCGGGTACAGCTGCAGGTTTCCTCCTGCTTGATGAAGGATATAGATAAGAGTCTAATCCTTGCTGTGGAATGTTGGTGGCCTAACCAACATGCCTACAAAATCTTAGTTGTATGTCCTTCTGATATCTCACTTGGTCACGATTAGTCATCCTACTGTTTAAGAATAATCGAACTTTGATTATTCCTTAAGAGGCTACGTTGGATAACCTCTTGGGCTAGGCCCTTGACATACCGCTAGGTTTTCTTAAAAACCTTGGGTTTTATAATTTATTGGGTTATTTCTATTACTCCCTTCTCTTATCCTTATTATGGGTTTTCGATATCCTTAGGGTTATAGTGGGTAACCCTTAAGGCTATACTTAATTAAATGTTGGGTCAACCAAAGTCAATATTTGATCAACTAATGGTCAACCCTTGGTCAACTATGGCCAACCTTGGGCTTTGGGCTAAGCCCAGTAACTCGGGTATTATTCCTGGTTACTGTCCGTAATCGGCTTGTTTACAATTTTATCTTAAGAAAATTCTATTTTCTTACTTTTTGAAAATCTTATGTAATTAGCTTCATAATTTCCTTAATCTTCTTGTAAAAATTCATCTTTTTGAAATGGATCTTTATAAAAGTCATTTAAGTTTAAAAACCACCTTTGGAACAGTTTTCATAATTAAAAATAGCGGTTTTAAACAAAATACAGTTTTTCGGAAACGTTTGTAAGAATTCATGTGCAGGAATTTTCGGTTCCCTGCACATCCTTTGTAAAATAGTATCAGTTTTAAATATCCACTCCGAATTTGAAAAACTTGTCTTCACCAAAGTTGTAGCTCTCGAAAAGTTCTAAAACTTTTGTGTTTTACGAAAAATCTAGTTCTGCTTGTATTTTTGTCAGTTTTCATTTGAAACTGGCTGGTCGTGTAAACTAGGTCTGGGCAGACTAGTCTCGGATTTTTATAGAAACGGAGGCCATTGGAGCCTCATTTTTGAAAACTGTTTGGGATTCCCCCTAGGAAAAACCCTTCTGAACAACTTTTATGTTTTAAGTTTTCTCTAATTCGATCTCTAAAGACCTCAAATTTCACTTTTCCCGAAACTGGCCAGTTGGCACCCGAACTGGCAGTTTTCGGTTTTAAGTTCGTTTTACGTCCTATTACGTGCACAATACCTCAACCGCCCACAGCGGGAGCCTAATATCATTCATGCAGCGCTTTCTAACATAAAACATACATTCATACATCATTTAAACATCAAGGGACATACGACAAACACCTTATGTGCATGCATGCAATCTTAATAATCATGCAAGCATACTTATCAAATCATGCACCATAATCATAATTGAGACCTTAGCACCCTAATCAAGCACAAAACTTATTGCATGGCATAAGAAAATGAGCTTATGCTCTTACATCCCAAACATGGAAATACACTTAAATTTCCCAAATTTAAGCTCAAATTAAAAAGGTTTAGGGTCTAGGATGATTACCTTGATTCCACTCAAGGATTTGGTTGGTTTGATCCAAAATTTCTCCTCTCCCTTGGTCTCCACCACAACCGGCCATTCCTCAAGAAAACAACCACATAAATATCTTGTTCTAAACTTAAATGAAAAACTTAGAGGTTAGAGGTTTTACCTTAACCTTTCCATAGGTTTGCAAGCTTGGATCAAGCTTTCCTCTTGGCTCCCCACAACCGGTCTCCCCTCCAATTGGGGTTCCAAAAATTTGGCCAATTAAATTGAGCCCTCTCAAGGTCCGGCCATCACCCCCAGATCTGGCCACCCAAGAAATCCGGCCACCATTTTTTTTTCTCCCCCCCCCCCCTAGGTTCGGTTTTGGTCAAAAAAGGGTGAGGAAAGATTTTGCAAGAGTTTAGCTAGATTTTGCTATTTTTCTCCCTCAAAAATCCGCCCCCTTTGCTGCTATTTATAGGGGTTTTGAACTTTTCAAAATTGCTAAAAAGTCCCTAAACTAGGATTTAATTATTTTCTTAAAATTGCACTTTAGTCCTTGAGGCAAAAATATTTGCACTTTGACCCCTCTAGGTGTTGGCCGGTCATTGGCTGCCTTGGAGCCCAAGTTTTGCTTACCTCATCATGATGACATCATCTTGATGACATCATGTGCTTACATCATGCTTACATCATCATATTTTCAAAAATTGTATTTTTACCCCAAAAGACAAAATCTTTACATTTTTACCCCTCTAGGTGGCCGGCCCTTGTTCATTCCTTGGAGGCCAAGTTTCCTTGCTTATCTCATAGTGATGACATCATCTTGATGACATCACTTGCTTACATCACTATTTTCTAAAAATTACACTTTTGCCCCAAAAGGCAAAATTTTTACATTTTAGTCCTCCACTTGGCCGGCCATCATTGTGCAAGGTGGCAACAAATTTTTATTTCTTTTCACCATTTTTCTTTCTCCAAAATGATGTCATAATTCCAAAATAGGGTGATATCATCATAAGGCCTTGTTTGGCTTTTTCCTTAAAATGCAGTCTATTTTCTTGCTAACACAGATATTTCCAATATTGTGTTTACTAATACACAGTATAATTCAATACTGTTATACTTGACTGCAGTCCAAAATTTATCTGCGTAAAAATGGATTGTAAAAATTTTCTTCTTATTTCTGAAAGTCATTAGGACTTTGATATCCAACTTAGTGTGCTTGAATTTTCTAGGGTGGTCTCATAGCTTATTCTTGTTATTTTGTCCAAAAAAACAATTTTAGCAGTATATTTCTCATACTGCTTATCATATTACTGTACAGTCATACCTTTGACTGTTCTTGATCAACCCTTTGACTTTTTGGTCAACTTTGACTTTCTTGGTCAAACTTTGACCAACATGAAATCATGAAATTTCATCACGTCATTTTCCTTAAAATGCCTTATACTAGGCTAAGTAATCCATCGTTGAGTCTCGTAGCTAATTAACCGAGAACTCAAACTTATACCGATATTCTATTCCAAACATGATCTAGACTTAAGTTTTCCTTATTCAAAGGAAATCTAGAGTCATCAAAATTCGGGTTATTACACTTGTAGTGCTGGGCTAGGGATTGAGCTTGTCCCTCGATGGAATTGATGCTTTGGGAAAATCCGCAGAACTTTATGATATGAACTACGACTATCCCTCTTACAACCGAATGGAAAACAGAAGTGACTTTTGTTACACATACTCTGACACTGTGTCTTCACTCGTTAGTCAATCATGGGTTGTATGTTTTTGCAAGAGACGCTTTGAAGGAAATGCTTATCTTCCCAGCAGTTGTCAAGGTAAGCCCCTCTACCCTGATCTACAAACATTAATTTGTATATACCATTGTTTGTAATTCTTTCCTCATGTGTTCTCTGATAAAGCACTTGTTCCTATAATGTTGGTTTAAAAAAATAGGAATTCAGTTTCGCCAAACTTACGACATTTAATCATAGTGTGGACTTAAATTCAAATGGTTTTTTTTTTTTTTTTTTTCTTTTTTCTTTTATACTAAAATGAAATAAAAAATAGAGTTTGAGGAATTGATTACTCAAAATAAAAAGTTTCACCATTTCAAATTAAAACATTTCAACTCATTTTTATCATATTTTGAAAGTTAACAAGTTTTTTAACTAGTTTTTGAAAAGTTAAATAACTCCTCCCACTCAAACATTTTAACTCAAATTTACCAATTAAATACATAATTCATGGGTTAAAAACACCAAAAACCCTAAATTTGATCACTCTAATAAAGTATGAGAAAGGCAATCTTGTGTTCAAATCCACAATTGAAGGGAAAGTGGTAGAATGTAATATGATTATTGACACATCTTCTAAAACTTAAGCTTTTCGAATAGCTAGATTGATAATTGACCAATTAAAATTCTCCTCCTAGTGTTAATTGAGGCCAAAAAAAAAAAAAAGTTATGCTGGAAATCTTGTGTTTTGATGCTTATGTTTATTATTTTATTTTTCTTCCCACCTTTTCATACGCTTTGTGTAACTAATCCTCTCTGTCGCCATATAAACAATAATAATTCAGTTCCCTCTTTCTCTCTCGTTCTCTCTCTTCAATTGAAAAAAAAAAAAAAAAAAAATTATGGCTTCACTACTGAAATACTGAAAAAAAATTTATGGCTTCACCGCTGATTAAGCCTACATTTTTCTACGATGAAACACTTCGAACTTTGTTCAACTATCAGTCACTACCGTTTATCTGAAGAAAACAAATTCGTTGTCGCCACATTTCAGATTTTGATGAATGCGTGAATCCATACTATTCCAACCGATGTGGAGATCATGGCTATTGTGTTAACACTTCTGGGAATAACTCATGCAAGCCCAAAGGGAAATCCCATCTCAAAGTGGTATTTATAGGTGTGCCTTTCTGATTCTTCTAGTTTTGTAATCAACTTTGATCAAATAGATATCTCTGTAAATTTTACATGAATTGCGTTCAAAACGATATTTCTAGATGTAACTTTTTTAGAGCAATTAGACTGACACTGACGCATAATTTTATTATTATTATTATTTTTTTAACAATGCACGAATATAATTGTGGAGGAATTTCAATGATTACTTTTTTTTATTTGTTTTTTATTTTTTTACCATGGGTATAGACAAAATTATAGAGGTTAGTACAAACCTTAATTACATTTGATGATATTATATTTTATATGTTTTGCTGTAACAGGTGAAGAAACTTATTGTATCGCGAACATCATGAACAGAGCAAATCCTTATGTACTAACGACAAGCACTTGACTTAAAAAGACATGCCGTTTGTAATACTTAACTAATGACAAGCAAGTCAGCTACTTGTACTTATAAACAGATATACACATTATTGTTCTAGCAATGTATGTATACCCAAAAAAAAAAAAAAACAAAAAAAAAAAAAAAAAACACGAACGAACGAATGAACGAAGCAGGAATGAGTTTTTAAATCATATTTCATTTAGAATAATACTTAAAAAAGTCATAAATGCGAAGACAATAAACAAGTTATGCATTAAAATCATATTTAACGTGCTATTTAAATTCTAGGTTCATTAATTGTCATTATATTTTTTTATCAACTATCCAATCTATTACAACAATTCGATATATATCACAAGGTAAAAATATCAGCAACCATCATTGGTTAAATATCACAGTAACCATTCAAACCACACTTTGCCCTTATCAAGTCAAATGATTGTTTAACCATGCATACGGTTATTTTAGTTTCCTAACTTTAATAAAGACTAGAAATAAAATTAGACTGTGATTATCAAATAAACCCAAAAACTTTAGTCACCTTTACACCTTGCCTCCTAAATTAAAAAAATTGTCTATGTATGTACATCCTAAAATTTGATGTCTAGGGACAGAATAACGACCAAATCTCCTAATATTTTTTAAGATGGGGTGCATAGACTTCTTTTCCAGGTTCATGGGGCAGGTTGAAAAAGTAACTACGATTCGAGTAAATTAAAAAAGTTTATAGATGTTTTCCTCTGTTTTTCCCCTGTTTTTTATGGCGGTATTTCCCATTTTCGATTTTCGTGTTGTATTGTTTTAATTGTGCAAATAATAACAATGTGCCTGTGTAACCTTCCCGACACACAGTTACTCTTTATTAATTAATTAATCTCTCGCCTAGTTTATGCAGGTATTGGCAGTGGGTTTGGAGCAGTGTTACTACTTCTTGGATCATGGGGATTATTCAAACTTGTGAAGAAAAGAAGAAAGATCCAACGCAAGAAAAAGTTCTTTCAACGAAATGGTTTACAACAACAATTATCTTTAAAGTTGAGAAAACGAAACTGTTCAATTCAAAGGAGCGAGAGAAAACAACTGATCGTTTTAATATAGACAACGGAGAAAATTCAAAGGAGCCAAGGAGGACAAGGTACAGTTTTACAAGGGAATGTTGGCAGATGGGAAAATTGTAGCGATAAAGAAATCCAAAATGGACAACGAAGGAAAAATAACAGAGTTCATCAACGAGGTTGTTATTCTTTCACAAATCAATCACAGAAATGTCGTTTAAGTTATTGGGTTGCTGCTTAGAGACTGAAGTGTCTTTTAGTTCACGAATTTGTACCTAATAGAACGCTGTCTCAGTATATTTATGACGAGCAAGAAGAGTTTTCCCTTACTTGGGAAATACGCTTACGGATTGCAACAGAAGTAGCGGGATCTCTTTCATATTTGCACACGTCGGCTTCATTACCGATTTACCATCGAGACATTAAGTCTTCAAATATACTTCTAGAAGGGAAGTATAGGGCAAAAGTTGCGGATTTTGGAACATCAAGATCAATTGCCATTGAGCAAACTCATCTGACCACACTAGTATATGGCACGATGGGTTACTTGGACCCAGAATACTTTCAGTCAAGCCAATTTACAGATAAAAGTGATGTGTATAGCTTTGGAGTTGTTCTTGTTGAGCTTTTGACAGGGCAACAGCCAATATCCATTCGGAGGTCAGAGCAAGGTAGAAGTCTTGCAACGTATTTCATGCAATCCATGGAGGAGAATCACTTGTTTGATATCATTGATGCTAGAGTGATGGAGGAGGGAAAAAGAGAAGCAATCATAGCATTTGCGGAACTTGTCAAACGATGCTCGAACTTGAAAGCAAGGAAGCGGCCGGCAATGAAGGAAGTTGCAGCTTTGTTGGAAGATATCAAAAATTTGGAAAAATCTTCTGGAGCTCATGAACCAAACGTTGAGGAGGTTGAATATGTGAGAGAAGTGCCTGAGCAGCCTTGGGAATTATTTTCAACCTCGACATGTCCAGCTGATTTTGGTGACCCTGCCGGTTCATCGTATGTTGAACTCCCATTGTTCTCAAATGTAACACAATGACATATTCGGTCTACAAACTCATCTCATACTCTTATGGAGTCCAAACAGGTAAGATTCTTTGTTGGGGGCTTGTTTTTTCTGCCATGTGTGTGTATGTATGTTAAATATTTTTGTTGTTTAGCCATAACAATTGTTACTCTTTTAAATGATTTGTTTTATAGAACTATGGATTATTTGATGTATTAATTTTAGAGTAGTGTATTCGTGCCCCTTTTATTGCAGAATCAAATAATAATCATCTCTACGCTAAGTTAGGACTTAGACAGTTGTGATTAAATTAATTTGTTACAAAAATTGCTTGAATTACTATTAAATATGATTAAACATGTCGTGCATTCGTCATGAGAACACCTTAATTATGAAATGACATGTAGACAATATTTTTTGGAAATTGATTTCTGTAATTGTAGGAATTACTTTCAACTACGACTAATAGACATATCAATAGATTTGGATTTCTGTTCAATTTTTGACATCTCAAATGATATTTAACCAAAACCATTATGACACATCATTTAATGAATTTAGACCTTAAACTACAGAAAAGTCATTTACAAAGCATTTCAAATTTTAAAAAATAAGAGTAATGTGTGCGATCCATTGAGGAGAATAAAATGTTTGATATCGTTGATGCTAGAGTGACGAAGGAGGCAAAAAGAGACACAAACATAGCATTTGCGGAACTTGCCAAACGATGCTTGAATTTGAATGAAAGAAATTGCTGCTGCGTTGGAAGATATTCAAAAGTCAAAAAAAGGTTTCCGATGCTCGTGAATATGTGAGAGAAGTTAGTTATTTGATTTATTTAGCCGTAGAAGTTACTCTTTTCAAATTTTATACATAATATGTCTAAAATAATTCATGGCGTATTTGTATTTATTTTCCGAGTTAGATATTCATTCGTGATCATGTCCCCTTTTATTTCACCTACGAATTATAGTTGTACAGTCGTGCCGAAAAATCAAGAGTCTCGTGGAGATTGGAACTACGTACTTCGGACAAGATAAACAAGCAACATAACCCACTTCGAATTATAGAGAGAGACCAAGGGAAAATTCCCACTATATATCAATACCAGCCAGTTGGGCCATACAACAAGAAGTCCAACAATTCACCACTGGTGGTGGCAGCGACTTGGTGGCAAGAAATGCCTATTTAGAGCCTTCGCTTCTATCAGGTCTCAGGTACGAGCCGTGACACACATAGAGTCTAACCTTTAATAAGAAAGATAATGTGTTGTCTGCTCTTGATCAAGTCTGGGATCTACTAGCTGTGAAAACCTAGCTAGGGTCAGGTTTCTTATCATCCCATTGGGGTGACCAATGAGCTCACCCAATGATCATTGGGATGGAAGCGTGAGAAAATTGCCGATCCCCTTTCTTTCTTGTATAAAATAAAATAAAATAAAATAAAATAAAATAAAAAAGTTCAACAATTCCGAAGGGAGAATTAGTATGTCAATGGTCAATGCAGACTTTTAACTTAGAAACCCACTCTTCAATACAATGATGTGTGTGTATATATTTGTATGAAATCTGGCGTATGCTTTTTGTTGATCATATGTTGAACTTTTCATTAATGATTATAACATTGTCATTTAAAATAACATTATGACAAAAAGTAGACAAAACATTTAAAATAACATTATATATTAGAGTATAAAATAGAACAAGATATGAAATATTATGACATTTTCACACTTTTTTGTGTCAAATATAGTACTAGCATTGCATTTGGTATTGGAGATGACGTAACAGGCCAATCTATAGGCAACAACAATAGCTTTTCTATAGATAAATTAGAGATAATTATACAAAGAAATCCGGCACTCCAATTAGTGCTCTTGAATTTCTGTAGCACAAGTGATTGGATCTACAAGAAGGAGATTACGACATATTCATATCCTTTGTGGTTTAAAAGAATTCCTTGCTTCTAAAACATACTATCCCATATACACCGGTTTGTTAAAAGAATCGTAGTAAGAAAGATCCTGTGATATGAGCTCACGAAGATTCATAAAAGCTTTAATTGCTCAATAAATAGATACGCTAAGATCTATTATATGACTTATTGTATATATCAACATGAGCTAAAAGTCCATCCCTCCGCGCTTTTGCCTGATTTTTACAATCTCAGATCCCAACCTCTTGGTGAAGAGGGTGAACAGACTTTTTAAAGAAATTTATAATGCTATTTGCTCTTATATGCCTAGAGATTCGTTTCTTGCCTTTGCTTGAAAATTTCCTGCACTCGTTTAAGCTAAATTGTGATGTGGCTTTGGTTTACAAGGATGAAAAAAGTGGCAATTTCCCCACACACTTAATAAATGGAATTAATTGTTTGGGTGGAGTACATACGTTTATTCATCTTAATGTTTGGATGAATACTTGTGCATACGTATATGTTTAATTTTATCTTAATGTGTATTATAAAAGCTTAGCGTTCGTTTTAACATTCCGTTTGGAGATTCTTTTTTGTACTATTTAAGAAGCTTTTTATAATGTTATTTCTCACAAAAATTCAAATTTGTTTATAAATTTATAATCTAAACCGACCATTGGTCTGATTTTTACTTTTTTTTTTTTTTTTTCCCTTTCCTTTGCATCCGAGTATAACTTGTATAATTATTTAAGCACATCAATTAGAACTAGACTTTGGGGAAAACAAAAAAAGACTTGGTACACGCTTTTAAATATTTATTTTTTATACGAGGTTTTAACGAAAGGACAGAGAGAGCAAAGGAAAAAGTGCAGTATCTAAAAAAGAAAGCAAAGGACAAAGTAAAGAATTTTATTATTATCATTATTATTTTATGAATAAGGTATAGAATTTGTCTACTTGGTGCTCTCTATGTCCAATATTATTGAAGACCTTATGATAATGGGGGACAACAAAAGGACAAAGACTTCTGCACTTATTCGTCTTTTTAGAAGACTTACTATCCACAATGCTTGGCGATGCAAAATAAGGTTGAATTGAAAAGGCACACGAGATACATGTTTCAGATTTAGAGTGAAGAAAATTAATTTGTAGAGTTGGTGCTTTCTATGTCCAATATTATTGAAGACCTTATGATAATGGGGGACAACAAAAGGACAAAGACTTCTGCACTTGTACGGCCTTTTAGAAGACTTACCATCCACAAGGCACGAGGTACACGATTTAAATTTAGAGTGAACATAATTAATTTTTGGATTTGAAAAGTCGTATGAAAATTAGGGTTA
Source organism: Ficus carica (assembly GCA_009761775.1). Classification (NCBI taxonomy): domain Eukaryota; kingdom Viridiplantae; phylum Streptophyta; class Magnoliopsida; order Rosales; family Moraceae; genus Ficus; species Ficus carica. The sequence goes on along the minus strand of CM019744.1, from coordinate 4,267,006 downwards.
TATGGGCAAAATAATTTGCTAAACTAAAAGGATTGAAGTCGCGTGTGAATTAATGCAAGATGAAGTGTCACATTATATATCGTGTTCTTTCTAAAAAATGTAGATTAAAATTAGCGTCCGTTTGATTCGACAGTTGCAGCTGAAATTTTTAAGTTGGAGTTGATTGACTTTTCAAAAACTAGTTATAATTTTTGTTAACTTTTCAGAAAAAGACAAAAACTCATGGGATGAAAAATTTGAGTTGAAATTAAGATACCAAACGACGGCTTAGTGTTTTTAATAGTATTCTTGCATTATTTTTTAAGATGCTATCTTAGGGACAAATGCATATGTAAGTGTAAAAAATTTTCTTGAATTAATCAAGAGTTAAATGAGCTAGTTTACAATTCCGTTGGGACTACCTTATCGGATAGAAATAGGAGATTTAGAGATTTAGGTTTCCCATCCGATATCTGGAAGGTTTTGTTTTAAATTAATAATGTAATTACGCATGAGTCCCATTAAAAGGAAAATTAAAAACTAGTATACATGGTTTCAAAATGGACAAAAACAAAGGAGAGGTGCCTCATAAATGAATGCTTTGAAGTACCTTTAACTTATTTTTCTATTTTGTTGTAGTGCAGCTCCTCTTATTTATAAATACATATAATATTCTTGTGTGAGTGGACGCAGGGATTTATGGCCGTTTTCGATAAACGATGAAATATTTGGATTGTAGCGTCAACCGTCAAGTCATCTTGGCAACAATTATTAAAAAGCAAAGAAAGAAAGAAAAGTCATGTTGGCAAAGCAAGAAAAAAGCTGCTCAACCTTATTGCTTTGATCGACCAGCAAAAACAAGCCTTATACTTTAATTAGTTATCTTACATTAGTGGCTCACGTGACAGGTCCCATAGTGAGATTATCTTAGGGAGATAACGATGAAACGGGTTTGGGATAGGATAAACATGTCGTCAATCGGTCTTATAAATTAAATAGGATTCCGTCTCTATTATTTTCTTAAATTAAAACTACTTTCATATTCACTCTATTAACCCGATTAAATTAACAAAGATGAAGAGAGTTGATCTTCATCGTGAGTTTAGAGTAATCGTGAAATCTTATTTCTCTTATCGATTATTTTTATTTTCATGATACAAATAAATAAATAAGTAATAAACACACCTATATATAAGGTGTTAAGCTAAAATAAAAGAAAATAATGATTAACACTTTTTATAAATTATCAAATAACTTCATATTTCAAATCATATACATTATGAATTGTTTTGCACAATATGTTTAATTGAAAATTAAATATGACTAAACGTGATGGCTAAACATTTAATAAGTAATTAAATTATTTTTACGAGACGATATTTTTCTCACTACTTTATTTCATTAAACAATTCACAATAAATATGCAAAATTCCGTTTCCAACCCTTAAGTATATATACTTGTTATAAAAGGTTTCAACAAAAGGATAAAGAAAGCAAAGGAAAAAGGTGCTGCTTTTTAAAAAAGAAGCAAACGGACGAAGTAAAGAATTTGTAGACTTGGTGCTTTCTATGCTTGTGATAATGGGGAACAAGGACAAAGACTTCGGCACTTGTACGTCCTTTTTGGAGACTTGTCATCCACAATGCTTGGCGATGCAAAATATGGTGGAATCGAAAGGCACACGAGATACACGATTTAGATTTAGGATGCGTTTGGTGCATCATTTCTAACTCAAAATTTCCAAATCGTTTTTTGTCTTTTTCTGAAAATTCAACAAAATATATATATATATATATATAACTAGTTTTTAAAAAGTCAACCAACGCCAACTTAAAATTTTTATCTCCAACTAGCGAATTAAACTAAGACTTAGAGTGAACATAATTAATTTTGGATTTGAAAAGTCACATGAGAATTAGGGTTATGTGAGCGACATGATTTGCTAAATTACAAAGATTGAAGTGGCATGTGAGATATGAGATGAAGTGTCACATTATATTTGGTGTAGATTAGTTCTGAAAAATTGAGATTAAAATTAAAGTTTTCTATATTATTCTTGCACTATTGTTGAAGATACGACCTTAGTGACAAATGCATGCAAGTCTAAGAAATTTTCTTGGATTACTCTAGAGTTTAATGAGCTAGTTCACAACTCCTTTGGGACTACTTAACGCGGGGTAGGAAGGGCAGACTCAAAGATTTAGGTTTCCTGTCTGATATCTGGGAGATTTTGTTTTGAAATAACAATACATGAGTTCCATTTAAAAGGAGGAAAAAAAAAAAAAAGGAAAGGAAAAACAACTGAGATGTGCCTCATAAATGAATGTTTTGAAGTATGATAAAGAGATTTTGTCATTCATTATTCTTGGATATTTTGTTAGTTTTTGAGCATTCTATTAGTGTTTTTATAGTGTTTTTGTTGTTTGTGTTGATAAATTACAAGAAGGAGAAAAAGAGGATCCTAAAAGCACCAAAAAAATGAGTTAAAGTAGCCAAAGGAACGCTGCAGTGACCAAAATTCCACTGCAGCGCATGCTTTGATTTCCAGCCAGAGAGCAAACTGACTACAAGCTGCAACGCAACAAATAGCCGCTGTAGCGTGCCTACCAAGACCAGAAGTAGCTTGACTGCAGCCTACAACGAGAAAACATCCGTTGTAGCCCGTTCCCCTGTTTTCCATGCCTTGCAAAACAATGACGCTGTAGCGCCATTTTGGTCCGATACAGCTCCCGAGCGATAACTGGGGTTCTTGTCAGCACCGCCTTTTGGTGCTGCAGTGCCAAATACACACGCTAGAGCGCCTAGCCACATGGACTACGATTTTTTTAGCTGAAATAAGCTAATTTGGAAGGGGTATAAAAAGGAAACTTGCTAGAACTTGGAAGAGCTTTTTGGAGACCCAAATATAAGACAAACAAGAGAGAAAACGTCAAGGCTATTGAGGGTTTTTCTTAGAGATTCAAGGAGATCGTAGATTTGCGAGCTTGTTCTTCAACTAGTTCTTCTTTCTTCTACTTTCCTATCTCTTTTTAGCTCTTGAACTTGTATTTACTCTTTAAATTTGTACTTCAACATGGGTTTGATGTTTGTTTTGAATTTGGTTATGGATTTGAGAACTTTGATTTCTATCTAAGCTTTTAAGCTAGGGGGTATGATATAGCTTGATGATGACTATGTTTTGATGATTTTTATGCTTGTTGATTAAATTCCATTTTGAATCATTTGTGTTTCTTTATGCTTTTTTCCGATTTGATTTTTCATTAAATTAGAGTTAGTAGATGTGTGAAATTGGGCTTGGGAGAGTTAATTTCATATGTTGAAACTGGAAAACACAACCTATAGTGATATTAAGTTTGGGAGGCTAATATAACTTGGGTAATCACTAAATTAAGTAGATTTTGTGTAATGAGTGCTTAATTGATTTAGTTAATACGGATATTAATTTGATTTATTTTGCATATCATTTCACTCGGCATTCGGGAGAGAGAGTGAAATTAAAATTGGAGCCTACAATTAATGATTTGAATGATTTCCATTAACAAGCCTTGAATTGGATAAGCATAGTCTAGTCAAGTGAAATCAAAACCGCCTAACCTCACATATCATCGAGTTCCCTTCAATCCATCTCTCCGTTTGCATTTATTTACTTAATTCTTAGCTAAATTTAGTTGGTTAAATTAGTCTATTTTTCCTTTTTATGATTGTCTAGATAAAGTTGGGATTGCTATAGTTATGGTTTTTATCTAAATTTAGGAAAAGGAACAATCCTCATGGGACAATACTCACTCACTCACTCACTTTATTACTTGTACACGACTCGTACACTTGCGAGATTACACGCAATAAAGTACACATGTAACTTGTTTTTCTATTTTGTTGGAGTGCAATAGCTCCTCTCATATATATATATATATATATATATAGGCCGGTTCTCTTGTCCAGCACCTCAATTTTGCCGGACAAGAACGGCCGTCCCTTTTAGGATTGTTGGATTAAAAAATGAACGATGTTGATGAAAAAAAAGATATACAATGATATAACTTTTCATATTGCATCATCTCTCTCTATTTTGTTAGAGTGCAGCTCCTCATATATATATATACACACTTAAAATATATATATATATATGTACAGTGTCTCCTTTTTAGGGAGGCCCCAAAATTTTTCCTAAAAAATAGGTTATTCTAATTATATGATATTTTAAAAATTAAATAATTCACAATTATATATATTTATGAGATTTTTTTTTTCTTCCTAACTGCTATTTATGTTTTCTTTTTTGAAGGGCCTCATTTTTAGGAAGCCCCCAAATAATATTTTCTTCTCTTTTTCTTCCCCTAAATGTCGTTTTACGGTAGTTAATTTTTCTTTTTTGAAGGCCTCCTTTTAATATCGTTTGAGATTTTTCTTCCCTCCTCCACCCCCGCCCCCGCCACCGCACCCCCCCCCCCCAAACACCGTTTTTCTATCTATGCTTTAAATTGCATATTTGCAGTTGAGATGTTTTTGGGAAGTACAAAAGGCACAACGTTACGTTTTATAAAAAATAAAATAAATAAATAATAAAATTAAAAAGAAAAAAAAAACAACTGAACTTCATCTATCTATATTCCGTCATAAAGAAAAAACAATATCTATTCAAAAAAAAAAAAGCCTGCAATTATCTCTTTCTTCTTCTACTTTAGCTTCTTTGTATACTACTTCAATTTCTCTAACTAAAACTTCTCGTCTCTAAATTTGACAAGTCTGCAACTAATAGTCTCTTCTCAATAAAATCTCCAGGTTATATTGTGTTATTTTTAAGAGGCAAAACTTCACTTTCATTTTTAATAATGTGTTTTAATAATATGATTACATTGATTTTGTTGTAATTTTATTTTGGTTATTACCTTTATATATATATATATATATATATATATATTAGGTTGTTTTGTTATTTTGAATTATATAAGAGATTTTTTTTTCATAATATATTTTTTTTATTTGAAGAGACCCATTTTAAAAACTTTGCTTAAGGTCCCGTATTTTATTGAGCCGGCCCTATATATGTGTGTGTGTGTGTATATATATATACATATATATATATATATATATATATAGACAAGATCTCTTTGTCCAACATCCCAAGTTTGCCGAGCAATGCCCTCTCTGCCGGAGTCCCACATTTGCCGGATAATGTAATCATCCTATATGTATATATTTGCTCTTGTGTTAGCGGACGTACGTAGAGATTCATGGCCGTTTTCGAAAAACCATGAAATATTCGAATTGTAGAGTCAACTGTACTCAAGTCATCTTGACAACAATTATTAAAAAACAAAGAAAGAAAAGTCATATCCACCAAAATAAAAAATAAGATAAAAAGTCGGGTTGGCAATGCAAGAAAATAGCTACTCAAGCTTTAACGCTTTAATCGACTAGAAAAAAACAAACCTTATGCTTAATTAATTGGAAATAGGTAACTTGTTCATTAGTGGCTCATCCCACATGTCCAAATCGTGTGAAAAATATTCTTATAGGGAGGACGATGAAATGGGTTTGGGATAAGATAGTTTTGTCGCCAATCCGTCTTATAAATTAAACGATTTTTTTTTTCCGCTCCGTTGAACCAATTAAATAAACAAAGATATGAGGCGAGTTTCTTCATCATTAATTTAGAGTAATTAATAGTGAAAATCTTGTTTATCCTATTAATTATTTTTATTTTCATGATATAAATAAATAAATAATAATTACACCTACATAAGATATTAAGTTAAAATAAAAGAAGATTACAGTCTTCACTTTTTATATATTGCATTTTATATAACTTCATGTTTAAAATTATATGTATTATAAAATATTATGCATAATGTGTTTTGTTTAAAATAAAATACATTTGAACATGATGGGGTAAAGATGTAATAGAGTTAGGGAAGATGCAGTAGATGGGTCGAACATGTGGTGGTGGCATAGTGGCAGGGAAGCTCTATTTAGAGCCTTCGTTTCTATCAGGTCTCAGGTTTGAGAATCATGTGTTGTCTGCTCTTGAAGCTTGGGGGTCTGCTAGCCATGAAGACCTAAGGTCAGATTTCTTCGTCATCTCATCGGTGCAACCAGTGGGCTCACCCAATGACCACTGGGATAGAGGACGTGAGAATATTACCGATTCCCTTTTTTATTCACAAAAAAAAAAAAAAATTTTTGAGTTAGGGATTTCAAAATTCGTATTCATCACGTTATTTGTGACGGTTAAAATATGAGGTACCTCATTTACAACCCAAACATGTTTAACTCATGTGCTTTTTATTATTATTATTTTATGTAAAAACTGGTGTAATACCTATCAAACTTTACACTGTTAGAAAAACCCCTTCCATCATATTTTGTCTACTTAATTTTTGGAAAATTTTTATTTTTGTCCCTTGAGCTTTAGTACTTTTGTAATTTTATCCCCTGAACTTTGAAAACTAATACTTACACCCCTGAAATTTAAATTATTAGTAAAAACACACATTTAATCATAGTCCGTCCACTGAAGGTTGATGGCATTTTTTAAAATATAAATAAGTTAATTTGAACTAAAATCTTTATTATTATAAAAATTCTATTAAAAATAGGTATAAAGTATTCTAAAAAATAATACAATTTCGTATAAAACAAAGCAATATGTACAATTACTTACATTTATCTTAAATTAAAACATATATTTTTTCAATTTAACAGAACCGTTCAACATGATAAAAAGAAAAGGCAAGCGCAAAGTTTGCTCCTTTTTTTTTCCCCTCATCTGAAAGTGCACCTTCATTAAACTTATAGGTCCAAACAAAAAAAGGCTAATACACTAAAACACTTAAACACTTAAACAAGCCAACAACACTAGAAATGATAAAAGACAAAGATTTGAAGGTCATGACTGCTGTTTCGGTGGCCCCGGGATTGCTATCAAGCCGAAAGGGATGGGGGTGGAATGGGGACCACCTGATCCCCTTTTTTTAGTATAAAAAAAAAAGGCCCAAAAATGATTATTGTATTAATATGATTTGTACACATAATTTAAGTAATTAGAAGAAAAACGAAGAAATACTAAAGTATCTTGTAAAATAGAAAACCTTAAATTTTTAATAGATTTTTAAGGTTATTTATATGATAATAAAAAATGTTAGTTTAAATTAAAATTTTTAGTATTTATACTAATTATACATTAGTCTTAAGTGGATGAAATATGACGAAATTAGTTTTTTGCTAACAGTTTATAGTTCAAGGTTTGTGAGTACTAGTTTTCAAAGTTCAAGTAGGGAGGTAAAGTAAGAAAGGTACTAAAATTTGGGGAACAAAAATAAAAATTTTCAAATCTTAAGTGGATGAAATATGACAGAAGTAATGTTTTTGCTAATATTTTAAAGTTTGAGAGATGTTTTTGCTAACAGTTTAAAGTTTAAAGTGTAAGAACCATTTTTTAAAGTTCGTAGGACAAAATTATAAAAATACCAAAATTTAATGGATAAGAAGGAAATTTTTCCTCATACAATTTTTGTTATTATTATTATTATTATTTATTTTTTTTTTTGGGAAAGTGAGAAATCCCTCTCTTCCTTTGAGAAAATTATAAGAGTACTAAAATTCATGGGATAAAATCAAATCTTCTCTCACTCTTCCTCTTCTCTCGCCGTCCTCTTCCTCCTATTCAAGTCCCCGTACTACAGCATGAAAGTGATGAAATCTTATTTTTGGAAAGTGTCACAACACAGTCGAAAATTTATCTCTCCTTACCAAAGAAAACTTATTTTCCTCACGTTGGAAGATATCTGACCCACGCGGAAGAGGAAGACTGACTGAAATCTCAGGATTAACCCCATAGGCTATAAAGCTTGGGGACAACGCCGAGAGGTTTTATCCATATATTCAAATCTTCTGTCCAATTTTTTTATATCATAAATGATATCTAACTAATAATATTATGACACGTCATTTTAAGTAGTTTGAAATGCTTAATAATTGATTTTTTGTAACTTAAAATATAACTTTATTTAATGATGTGTTAAAATATAATTGGTTAAATAACATTTGAGACACTAAAATTGAACAGATGATGCGGGTTCATTATCCATGTGGGCGACATTGAAGACATAAGTGGATGAGGTAAAACATCGTATTGATGAAATCCATAAGATTGTGAGATATGAATTGGAAAATCTTGAACATTCAAATATCAAGCATAACAAACCAATGATTTTTCTTCTCACGAGATTACCGATGAAATTTAAACGGCTAGAAACGGATAACTTTTAGCTCTTATTTTCTTTGTTTTGAATTTATTATAATTATCTAAAGGGGTGGGGCCTATATGTAAAGGCTATTTTTTTCTTTGGAGAAGTTACTGTGCTTTTTCTGCATTCATGAGTAATTTATAAAAAAATACTGAAATTCCCAACAAAGAGAGAGAACATAGCTCAAGAGATTCCAACAAAAATCTATAAATTTCGTGTATTTTTTTTTTTACTATTTATTTTGTACTGTTTATCATGAGTAATCTGTGATGAGGTTAAATCTGGGTTGACTGTGGTCGGATTTCCAACGTCGAGTAGAAAATCTTTTTATTATTTTTTTTGCTGGAAATTTTGCTTTTTCTATTCGGAAACTGCATTTCCCCTCTTTAAATAGTTGAGAAGTGCTATTTAACACGACTTGTAAAACCCACGATCCAAGTGGATTAAAGTGATAGGTACATACTGTAAATAATAACACATCACTAAAACAGATCTTAAAAATTTTAAAAGTGATTCTCGTGGACCCCACCGTATTATTATGAATCTTTCTCCTTTTCTCTTCCATTCGAGGAATTTCTTTCCTTCCTTCTATATGTCCGTTGGTGAGAAAGATTTGAATCACCAGTTCACCACAAACTAGAGAGGTTCGCGACTCCAGACCCACATGCGATGTCGCCATGGGTGTTCGCCGCTAGATTCCGTGGCGATGTTTTCTTCCGGCGGTTCTCCATATTTTCCGGTCGAGGGATTGGGATTAATAAACATAACCCAGCAATTGTTTTCTTTAGGATGTTATCTATTTCTGTGCCCATATAATAAATGCGGGGCCCACTTAATCCAATGCCACGTTGGAATGATTCGTTCTAAAAATCATTTCTGTAAATAGTTTCTATGAGGCGGTTTTGAATTTTGTTTCTAATTTATGTGTATTTATGTTAAAAGTTTAGTTATTTATGTACCCACTGATGTTTAGTCATTATCATTTCTCTATTGCAAATATGACGTACCGATAATATATGCTGCTGATGCTTGCATTGGATAAGATTCGTATACCTTTTTAGAGAGAAAAAAAGTATAATATATATGTATCTATTTTATATATGATTCGAATATAAAGCAAAGGAAAAAGGAGCGGTAGTTAAAAAAAGAAAGCAAAGGACAGATTGAGAATTTGTAGACTTGGTGATTCTATGTCCATTATTATTATATTTTTTTTTGGGATAAATATTCTATGTCCAATTATTGAAGATATTGATAATGTAACAAAAAGAGCAAAAGGACAAAACTTGCACATATACGTCCTTTTCCGCGACTTATCATCCACGATGCTTGGCAACTCGATTTTCTACTAATGCTATGTTAGAGTAAAAAAGAGGAAGGAATGTGGTGAGATGAGTGAAAAGTGGAAGGAAAATATTCAGGTTGATTGTTTGGTAAGAAAGAAAAGAAAATGAAAGGAAAATAAAAGAAAAAAACAATTATAATGGGTCCACTATTTTTATTTCTTCTAAAAATGGGTGGAAAATACTAATCTATTTACGTACGATCAAATTTTACTTTTTTGTCATTGTTTTTGAAGTAAAATAATATAAATAAATATATAATATAGTAATTTTATAAATCTATGATTTTCTTTCCTTCCTATCTATTAAACAATTAAAGGAAAACTAATTTATTTTCTATCATTTCAATTTTTCATCTTTTATAAGTTTTTTCTCCCTCATATTTTTTTTTTCCTTCCTTTATTTTGTTACTATTAAGAAATAAAAAATTCAGAATTCAAACTTTGGATTATACATTCACACACTTGACATCCAATCACGTAAGCTTGCCCCAAATGGCGTTGCAACACTTTTAATTTAATAACAATTTATTTTGCTATTATGTCCTCTTTTATTTTTACATTTTCAAGTCACCTAGTAATTTTTCTCTTTTTCTCCCTCTCTTTCCACTCACCTGCTTTTTGTCTTTCCTCTGCTTGTTGTGGTTCCAAATCCTCAGTATTAAAAAAAAAAAAATGACCAACTAATGTTCTTTCTCACTCCTCCTATTCCAAGTCCTTCCGTATTGCAACACGGCAATGATGGAGAATTCACTCGCAAAGTTTGCTTTGGAAATTCCATTTTAGCTCTTTAATTAGGATCTGTATGAGGTGTTTTGATTGTGTTGGAAACTTGCTAAATTAGTTAATTATGTACCGACTGATATAAAAGTGATTATCATTTCTCTGTGACATGTTTGCAGATAAATATGATGATTATATGTACATATGTTTCTTCATCAATAATATCTGGTTGTATAGGGGGAAAAATGTTTACAACCAGACATCTAGTTGGATACATGTGTGTACCTATATGTTTCGTCATATGCTGTTGACACAATGTTCAAACATAGAGACGGAGAAAGCAAAGGAAAAAAATGAGAATTTTGAGACTTTTAGAGGTAAATAGCCTTTTTTAAAGACATTTTTTAACTAATAGCCAAAGTTTTTAAAAAATTAGTTAAAATACTCTTTTTTTAATTTAAATAATCAATTAATTTTTTTAATGGTCAATCATTGATTGATCATATAATAGTATAATTAATTTAGTAAATCAGGTGATTAACCGTAGTCAATCATTGATTGATCCTAACAAGAGTCATAAATTTTCAAATCAATCGTTGATTGACCAAATCTAAAAAAAAAAAAAATGACAAACGAACATTTTGCTAATTAAAAAAAATTGGGTCATTTATTAGATTGGGTAACCAGAATAGGTACCCGACCTAATTTTTCATGTTCTTAGTGCTAGTTTGGTAATACTTTAGGAGATCCCAAAAGTCTTTTACATGAACTACGATACAAATATTTTGTTTGGTAAAAATGCTCAAAAGTCATTCGCACAAATACCAATGCATTTTAATAGTTGTTTGGAGAAACTAGAATCCGTAACTTTTGCTTTTAGCTTCTACTTCTTTTCGTGCTAGAAGTTAAAATAGAAATTCTGTCAAAAGCACTACAACTATTTTTGAAGACCTTGATAATGGCCGACAGCAAAAGGGCAAAGACTTGGTACACTCATAGACGGATTAATATCTTTTTAATCCATTTACAATATGAACGTATGTAGAACCGATTTTTCTCACTATATTTAAAACGGGTCCATATTGATAAATGAGTTCACCCATAAAATTACCGTCCAAAACCCCACCTTTTTTTTCCCGAGTAGTGCTAGGGATACTAATTTAGTTATCACTTTTTGAGTATCAACTCACATATTATATTTTTATCGATAGATATAATCAATTGATATGTTGGACTCTATTTTCTCCTTGTGTGGGACCAAACATAATGTTGGCTATTTAACTCAAATTGTAATGCTAAGTTGCCAAATATAAAAACAGAGCGAAAAGAGAGGAAGAAGGAAGAAAGAAAAAATGATCCGCCAACTTGTTATTTCCATTCTTCTGTTCTCATGCCTCATCAACACAACAGCATCCAAAGCACCGATACCGAATCCCAATTGTCTGACGAAGTGCGGAGGGGTCAGCATTCCGTTTCCTTTCGGGATCAGAGAAGGGTGTTACGTGGACAAATGGTTTGAAGTTGTCTGCGAAAATAGCAGCCGACGTCCCATCTTGAAAAGTATCAATCTGGAGGTGATCAGAATTGATCTCTACGACGGAACACTTGACGTGCTATTTCCAATCACCTTTTGGAACTGCAGTGGCGGGAAAACACCGCAAGAAAACCGCAGCTTAGAAGGAAGCCCTTTCGCCTTCTCCGAAGACAAGAACAAATTCATTGCAGTGGGCTGTGAAGGGCATGCAACGATTATCTTAGAAAGAGATCATATTGTTGCGGGTTGCTCGTCCGTGTGTGATAGTAACGTTTCGGTCGACACTCGGTGCAACGGCGTGAATTGCTGCATGACCTCAATCCCCTCGAAACTGCAGGTCTTCAATGCCCGTTTTAACATCACCTCAAGCAGTGATCAAAACAGTGAAACAGATTGCAGATACGCTTTCCTCGGCAAGGAAACCTGGTTCTCACAAAGTGTCACAAATCTTTCCGCTTTGTTGGAGATGACCGACGTTCCGGTAGTGCTAAATTGGGGATTGAACGCTTCCAAACATGAAGACGTAGGAAAATCTGTACAGTCTTTTTCTCGCAAAAGCGGCAAAAGAAAGAGCACAAGAACTGGATATTGCAACACTTCTTTTTCTTCACTCTTCCCTGAATCAGGACAGCTTGCGTGTTATTGCAATGGCGGCTTTGAAGGAAATCCTTATCTTCCCGGCGGTTGCGATGGTAAAGCCCCTCTACCCTGATCTACAAACAGCTTGTATGTACTAAGTCTGCTTTACATGACAGTTTTCGGAAAAAAAAAAAAAAAAAAATCTCCATTTGTGTTTTTTACAACATTTAATGACGATTTTTTTAAAAATCATTGCGTAACATCTGTCCTTTTTTTTTAATATTTGATTGTAGTGAATATCATAATAAAAATTAAAGAAGAAAAAATAATAAAAAAGAAAAATATAAGGGTTAATTTCAATTTTGGTTTTTAAAAAATATATGTTGTCTCACTTAATCTACAAGTCTTAACATATCATATTAGGACACCTGAGCTTATCAAATGTTTTACTATTAGTCACTCTGATAGAAACACTAAAAAAAATTGATGGAATGAACCATGAATGTGAGGTAATTTGATTAAATAAATGTTGGGTGGTCGATTGGACGAGTGAATTGAATCCGATTTATGTTATCCAAGTGATCTAACATATCAAAACCAAAATTTTGGATCAATTGGGTAATATGGATCAAGTTCAGTACACTTGAACAATCAACTATCTAATATTCATTTAACGAAATTATCCTCCACCCACCCATTTGTATTATTGGGTTAATTAAGTCATAAGGTTTATGGCACAGAGGTGTTAATAGTGAAATATTTTATAAGTTTGGTTGCCGATGATGTGACATTTTAAGTTTTAGAGAGTTATGAAGCGAGCCAACATATAGAAGGGGCCAAAATTAAAATTAACTCATAATACAAATATTTATTGTGGTTGGATAATCTGCTTAAATCTAAAAAATTAGATAAGTTACTCAAAATTAAAAAATATTTTAAAATCAAGAATTTCCTAATTTTAAAATTGATATAAATAAATTCAAACAACTAATAAAGATTGTGAATTCCAAAAACTAAATTGGGGAGCAAAAAAAAAAAAGCTAAGGTTTCTTGTTGAATTATTCATTGACAAATACATCACAAAGAAGGTTTATGCAGACTAGCAAACAAATAAGAAAAAGACTATGTTACCCTTAAAGATAAAGATCAATAACAAAAATTAATAATTATAATAAAGCTAATCTAATTTAACAAGCTAACTATATACAAAATGTTAACTTTACTTAATAGTTTGGTTCCTGTAACAATAAAACTGACCATTGTTTTTTTGAAATTGAATGGAGGCAGCTGTGTACCAATCATGTAAAAACTTAAATTTTACAAAGATAATCACTTCTATGCAAAATTTTACAATTTTCAAGTGTTTTCATAGGCATTGAAGATAACGTTTTGCTCCTACCGTTTATCTCAATTATATATTTTTTTTGTAGTTTTCTATGTTTATGCGAATTATACTGACTAAATAAAAACGGGTAATATTGCTTTGTCTAGACAATATTTGATTTAACTGTCCATTAGGTCTTACCAACTAACTATGCCTGTATTTTTCTTTGATGAAAACACTACCCAAATAAAAATAAAATAAAATAAAAACCTTATTCACGTTATAAGCAAGTTATGTCAATTATTCATTAGTTTTTCTAAAGAAAACAAACTAATTTAATTTCTTCGCAATATTTCAGATATTGATGAATGTAAACCTGGAGGTTCCAAGCAACCATGTGGAAAGTACGCCAAATGTGAGAACACTCTTCGGGGCTACAAATGCAAGCCAAAGTACAAAAATTTGGCGGTCCCTTTAGGTATGCTTTTTGACGCTCTAAATTAAAAGGCTAGTTTGTACAGACATAATTTAATATATATTTATTTGTTCTTGACAATCATCAACTCTTAAACTTATAATTTTTAACATCGTCAATCCTTTTTACTAATGTTCGTTAAATTTTGAATTATTTTTAACACGTCATTTGCCTGTGATATAGCCCAAGAAGGTCATTGTTGGTTATGTTTGATTAATTTCAATAAAAATTTATTATAAAGTTTAGGTTTAAGTTTGAGTTACAATTAAAGTAGGTTTAAGTTTTCAAATAAATATGTATAAAAATTAAATAAAAATGACCAGTAATGCCATACTTGAGCTTTGTTTGGCGTTTAAGTTTAACTCTAATTAAACTGTACTATTTCATCTCAGTTTTTGTCTTTTTCTGAAAAATCAACAAAATTTATAATTAGTTTTTTAAAAAATAAGTCAACTCCAACTTAAGAATTTCATCTCCAACCGGCGAACTAAACGCAAGCTTGAGCTATCACATGCAAAACAATGTTCAAATTTTGATGAATGCAAGCAAAAAGGATTGACAGATTCAAAAATTAGTTTAGGGGGTTGATTGTCAAGAAAATTATACGTTATCATTAAAATCTCCATTGCCTGTGATAGTTGGTATTTTCTTGTTTTAATTGGAAATAAAAATTAAGTCATTTTAATTAATTTCGGTCTAATAGTCACTTTTTTAATATTGACATAAATCACTTGTTCGAATTAAGATTTCTAGATGTGAATTTTTCTTGCAAATTAAAGCAACACATAAATATTTTTCTTTGTGACAATACATGAATATATATCTGCCTTGATGTACCTTTGGTATTATAAATGTTTTTGTGTGTGCATATGTTCGTGTCAGTTCCTTCATTATAACACAGAATTTGAAAGGATTTTCTACTATCAAGAGGTTCTTTTAGGCGATTTTTGATAGTTACCGAAAAATGAACGAAGAGAGATGTGTCCGGGAATTAGGGTATCCTTAGTAGTTATAGAAAATAAAAAAAGAGTGTTAATTTCATCTTTGCCTCCGAAATATAATAACTCTCTCAGTTTGATCCCCAAACTTCAAAATGTTAGACATTGCACCCTTAGACTATGCTCCTTGTCCCATGTTTGGTCTTTTTGTCACAAAAATCGATAAAAACTCAACGATATCGACCATGTGAGCTTCACATTGTTGTCTCATTTTAACCCCACATGTTTCGTTAGCCAACGAGCTGATGTAGGGATGGAGCACAGGTTTTTTTTTTTTTTTTTTCCTCCTTTTTGTTTTTGTGTTTTTTGGGAGACTGTAGAGCCAAACAAGAAACAAGGCCAAAATGGAACAATTTAGGGTGCATTTCATAACATTTTGAACATCAAAGGCCAAAATGAAACAATTAAAAAAGTTTAAGGATGAAAAGTAAAATTAATTGTTTCTCTTTCTTAAGTATTCATTTGTTTACTTACGAAATAGTGACCCTTGATAATATTTTTCAGTCAATTAGAATAAAGACTAAATTTTGTCATATGTTTTTATCAAGTCAATGATTATTTAACTAGGTGTGACCGTGTGAGGAAATTTTAGTTATTAAATTGATATCATTTCTATTTCTAAGCTTAATAACATTAAAATGGAATTGAGCAATTCAAATCTATTTTTAAATAGATAAGTAACTCTTAAATTAAAGAGAATCAATAATCATTGTTACTTTCTTTTTCCTAATTCCTTTCAAACCCATTGCACTTGTATTCTATGAGCTTGATTAAGTAAACATCCGTTACTGCATGGTCGGTTAGAACTTTGAAAAATAAGGGAATGGAAAGGTTGGCTTGAGGATCATGTCTAGAGTTAGTGGATTGTAGGAGGATTACCAATCCGAATATAACGAGGTGAAAAAGTGACTCCGGTTTAAAAGAATTTATAAAATTTATACTTAGACATTGGTATTTCCCATTTTCATTCCAACTGGAGCACGACACAGAGTGTTTTGATTTATGTAAGCAAAAATAAAATGTGCTCATGTAACCTACTTGGCAAAAAGTTAAATTTTTCATTAATTCATCTGTTAGCTAATTTATGCAGGTATTGTCAGTGCAGTAGCAGCAATGCTGGGATCAAGGGAATCGGCCAGAATTGTGAAAAATACGAGTAACATGATACGCAAGAAAAAGTTCTTCAAACGAAATGGTGGTCAATTGTTAGAACAACAATTTGACTCAGGTGAAGCTGATGTTGAGGAAACGAAGCTGTTTGAATCGGAAGAGCTTGAGAAAGCAACTGATGGTTTTAAAATCGACAGAGTTCTTGGCCAAGGAGGACAAGACACAGATTACAAAGGAATGTTGAGAGATGGGAATATTGTTGCCGTAAAGAAATCTAAAATCGTGGACGAGAGTAGAGTCGAAGAATTCATCAATGAGGTTGTTAATCTTTCTAAAGTTAACCACAGAAATGTGGTTAAACTATTAGGTTGCTGCTTACAAACAGAAGATCCTCTTCTGGTTTATGAGTATGTACCTAATGGAACTCTATATCAGTATATTTACGACGAGCAAGAGGAGAAGTTTCCACTTACATGGGAAATACGCTTACGAATTGCAACAGAAATAGCTGGAGCTATTACGCACTTACACTCGTCAGCTACGTTGTCAACTTACCGTCGGGACATCACGTCTAAGAATATCCTTCTAGATGGTAAATACAGAGCAAAACTTGCAGATATTGGGACATCAAGATCAGTAGCCATTGATGATCAGAGAGATTTGACAATCGCAGGACGAGGCATATTTGATCTGGCAGATACTGGAACATCAAAATCAGTTGAAGTTGATGATGAAACAGATTTGACAACCGCAGTACATGACTCGTCTGGTCTCGCAGATATTGGAACATCAAGATCAGATGCCACTGATGAGCAGACAGATTTGACAACCGCAGTACATGACTCGTCTGGTCTCGCAGATATTGGAACATCAAGATCAGATGCCACTGATGAGCAGACAGATTTGAAAACCGCAGGACATGGCACATTTGGTAACTTGGATCCAAAAGAGTCAAGTCAATCTACAAAGATGAGTGACGTGTATGGCTTCGGAGTGGTTCTTGTTGAGCTTTTGATCGAACAAAAGCAACTTTCCACCGTGAGGTCAAAACAAGGTAGAAGTCTGGCAACATTTTTCATGCAAGCCATTGAGAAGAATAAATTGTTCAATATTGTTGATGCCAGAGTGAAGAAGGAGGGAAAAAAAGCCTCAATCATGGCATTTGCGGAACTTGCCAAACGATGCTTGAATTCGAATGGAAAGAAACGACCGGCAATGAAAGAAGTTGCGGCTGTGTTGGAAGATATTCGAAAGTCGGAAATTAAGGCTTCGGATGCCCACGACGAACAACCTGTTGAGGAGGGAGAAAAGGGGACATGGATACCTTCATTAGACGACCTTCCCGGTTCGTCATCTTTTGTACCCCCGTAAGAATCACCTTGATCGCGATGAAGTCCATATGCAGGTAAGGTTTCTTTGTGCCTGTTTTTCTTTCAGTACTGTGCGTGTCTATATATCTATCTCTATGTGTGTGTATAAATCAGCCAGAGTGAATCATGGACTATTGAATGTGTGTTGATTTTCCAGAGCAATGTTTTTTATTTCTCCTTTTATTTCGACAACTTGAGCACCTGAAAATTTGTACTCTCATGTATGATTCAACAACTCTAATAATTATGTGTGTGTTAAGTTATGACTTCTTTTTTATGAAGCTTTGTTAGCATTTGACCTGCTAGTTGTAATTATTATTTATAAAGTGAGAGATTGTTACAGTAGAGAGAAAGAGAGAGATTGCGCTGGATGACACTTTCAAAACCTACAAAAATAAATATTAATTCCCATTTTTTTATTTTTAGTTAAAAAGATGTTCTTTTTTCTTAAAAAATGACATGGTAAATCTTTGATTGATTTTTAGTAAATAATTGATTTATGAATCCATATCTCTTGAATCATGGAGGAGGTCTCATCCGGGATCACCTTCGTGAAACAACAAAGGCGCTGGAGGAGATCTCGCCGGCGATCTCCTCCGCACATCAACAAAAGTCAAAGCATACGATCCCATCAACATTTTTTTTTTTTTTTTGGCTGAACTTGGGGGATTATCTCAACATTTTTTGAAACATAAAACTTTAGTACAACAGACATCGTAGAAGCCAAAAAATAAATTTAAAAAAAAAAAAAAAAAAACAGTATCATATATGGAGAATTATTTAAATTTACATTAATCGAGATTGAAGACTACACGTTTGTGGTCAAGTTCGGCTGCTGGCAAGAAATAACTATAATCCCAGAAATTTACGGAGAGTATATATTTTTCTGTTATTTAATTTAATTTTTTTGACTGGCTGTGCGAACTCTATAAATTGTAAAGTTAAACTGCATAGATTAAAAAGAAAAAAGAAAAAAAAAAAAAAAAAAAAAAAAAAAAACCCGCAGAGCAAAGAAACAGAGCGAAAACAGAGAAAGAAGGAAAGGGAGACGTGGTTATCCAACTTGTTATTCACATTCTTCTCTTCTCATGCTTTATCATTACCGCAGTATCGGAAGCACCGATGGTGAAGGAAAACTGTCAAGAGTATTGCGGAGACATCAGCATTCCGTTTCCTTTCGGAACCGGAACGGGGTGTTACATCAACGAATGGTTTGAAGTTGTTTGCACTAAAAGAAACAAAACAGTAGTAGTAACCGAATTCCAGCCTTGAAACGTATCAATCTGGAGGCGAACCGAATTAACCTTGATGACCGCACACTTGAAGGGAAATTTCCATTCAGTTTTTGGAACTGCAGCGACAGGAAAACACCGCAAAATTATTATAAGCCCAACTTAGAATGAAGCCCTTTTGTGTTCTCCCATGTAAACGTATTCGCTGCGGTGGGATGTGGAATGCTTGCTGCGATTGTTGCTGGGTGCTCGTCCGTTTGTAGTAAACCAGAGCTCATGTGTGGTACAGATTGCTGCCAGACCTCAATCCCCTCGAATTTGCAGGATTTTAATGCCAGTTTTCTCGACATAGGAGTTGAGAGATCAGAAATTAAAGCAGTTTGCAGATGCGCTTTCCTCGTCAACGAAACTTGGTTCTCAGAAAGTGTCAAAAATCTTTCTGCTTTCCATGACATGACTGACGTTCCCGTAGTATTTGATTGTACTTGTCCCTTGATGAAATTGATGCTTTCGGAAAATCCGCAGTTCCTGATTATGAGAGATACGATTACTGGTCTTACAACCCAATAGAAAATAGAAGTGACTTTTGTTAAATAAACTCTGACAAGGTAAGCCCCTCTACCCTGATCTACAGACATTAATTTGTACTGGTGTAAAACATGTGCTATGTACATGTGGAATAAATTTGAGAAAATTTATTTAAGTAGGAAAAAATTAAAATAATAAGTAAAAAAAAATATACATAAAAAGACCCCAAAAAAAAAGGCACAAAAAATAAAAGGACTAATTAAAATGAAATAAATTATCAACATGAAAAATGACTAAAATAAAAAAATAAAAAAAAAAAGAGTTAGGCTCAAAAAAAGGAAAAAAAAAAAAAGGATTAAAATGAAAAAAAGAAATGATCCAGGAAAAAAAAAATGGATGACAAAGAATAAATCCATAAGTAAAAAAGGGGACCAAAACGGAAAAAAATAAAAAATGGTCCAAAAAGAAAATAAAAAAATGACTAAATTGAAAAAAAAAGGTCCGAAAAGAAAATAAAAAAGGACTAAAATTAAAAAAATTATCCGAAAAGAAAATTAAAAAAAGACTAAAATGAGAAAAAAAAAACCCGAAGGACTAAAAAATAATACAAAAATTATTCGTCTAAAACGAATTATTTTGGATGAAGTACGTACGCACAGTAACACTTATTGTGCTTTCTATAATATTGTATATATATATATATGTCATCGTTTAAAATTCCTTCTTCTTGTGATCCTCCTATAATGTTGGTTCAAAAAAAAAAAAAAAAAAAAAAGAGTATTTCAGATTCACCAAACTTTTAACACTACACATTTTATCAAAGGGTGGACTTAAATTGAAGTGATTTTTTTTTTTTGGGCTCTACCGATCCCTGAGCTAAATGAAATAAAAAATAAAAGTTGAGGAATTATTTAGTCATAATAAAAAGTTTAGGAACCAAACTGTCACAATACTAATAATTCACCAATTAATTACGCTAAAAACCCTAAACTTTATCACACACTTAACATTGTTATAGCATAGTTTGTGTTAGAATAAAACAACTTAAGCTTTTGCAAGATAGATAATCTAATATAGTATCTGTATAGACGGTCTTTTGTTCAAATTCACAGTTGAAGAGGGAAGGTGGTAGAATATAATATGATTATTAACATGTTTTTTTTTTAAAGAACTTAATAAATTGATTGACAATTTAGCCTTTTGTACTTTAATTTGAACGTGTCCTCAAATTTTATATTTTGATGCTTATGTTTGTTATTTTATTGTTCTAATTCCCACCTTTCATACGCATTGTGTAAGCTAATCCTCTCTATCGGCATATAAAGGGGCCACTGAACCTTGTGTGTGTATATATGTATAATAGGCACTCTTAGTTCATAGTCTAGTCACCTCCTGAAGTTTTAAGAAATTCTTTTTTGCACCTAACTTAACTTAATGACCATTTATAATCTTTCCCTTTCATTTTCATATTTTAATAAATGTGCCGATCTAGAATATCCCAACCGATGTGAAGATTATGACTGTTGTATTAACACTTATGGGAGTTGCTCATGCAAGCCCTAAGGGAAATCCCGTGTCAAAGTGGTATTTATAGGTACGCCTCTTCTTGATTCTTTTAGTCTACTACTTCTGCTCATGAAAACATCCATCACAAGGTAGACCAAAGCCTTCGTTATTATCTTTGCATTGTTTCAAAACTAACTTGTATATATATATATATATATATATGTACATATTTACTTTGCATTTGGTATATCAGTTTGTGTAATGCGTGTTCCGTGTCAGTTCCTTTTTCATAACATGGAACTTAATTGATCAAGGAATTTATTTCCACCATCAAGAGGTTCATTTTTAATAGTTAAGCGAAATATGGATGGACAGAGATGAATAGGAGAATTAGGGCATTTTATTTCACATGAATGGAAAACGAAAAAGAAAAGTTTCCCTCTCTAGACTCTCTTTTTCTCTTCTTCCCCTTTTTTATTTATTTATTTATTTTTTAATTTTTTATAAGCCTCAGCCACCAGCTCCTTCTAAGCCTCAGCCACCGCCTCCTTCTAAGCCAATTTCCCATTATTTTATTTTATTTTATTTTATTTTTCTCTCTTTTCTTTTCTTTCGGCTGCAGCAACAGCTAGGATCAGAGCAAGGCAAGGGGCCCACGTCGACAGGTGGCGAAAACCAGTTGAATGAAGCAATTGGGCTGGACGCGTGCATGGACGAACGCTGGGACGCGTCACACCGGATCAAGCAGCTGCTGGAGGACTTGACACGCAGCAAAGACGTGCTTAGAGTTGCGTGTGCAATACACTCGCGATCTGGGCATTCTCCTAGCTCATCAGACGGTCGAAATGGCGTGTGGGTGCGCGTGTTGGATGCTCGTGAGTGGTGCAAAGCTGAATACGAATTTCTCTTACACCCAATTTGATGATTAATTCAAACTTAAATTTTTCATCTCAGTTTTATTTTTTTCTGAAAAGTCAACTAAAATTATAACTAGTTTTTAAAAAGTCAACCAACTTCAACTTAAAAATTTCAATTCCAACTGTAACACCAAACGGATGCTTAACATTTATTGATATTCTGACTCTATTTAAGATTCAAATTGCTAATTTTTTCCTATTAACATAATTAGATTACACATTTGGGACAACATAATGATTTTGGGAAAAAATCAAAATAAATGATACGATTATAACAAAAATATAAGCTTTAGAATACCAAAACGACTCTATTAAAATAGAGTTATCATGATTATTGTTTCTAAATGCTTACAATGATGAGAGAAACGAAATAAGATCCATTTTATATATTATTTTTGACACATTTATTATATTATCTATTCAAACATCACCATTCATTTTTAATTCATGTATTTCAACCAACTACACATTTGTAATACACATCTTCAAAATTTTAACTTTAAATTATGTTTCAAACGGATCATGCAACATTGGAACTATAATGTCAAGAATCAATCCTCAACTATATATCTATTCACCCAAAAAAAAAAAAAAAAAAACACTCAAGCGTCAACTATCATCAAGTCATCTTTCAACCAAAATAAAACAAAATAAATTAAAATTATCAAGTCATCTTGACAACAATGTAAAAACAAAAAAAACAAAAAACAAAAAAATTGTTTTGACAAATAATTCAGAAAAAAAAAAAAGATCATCTGAGATAAAGAAAAGGATTCACTAGAAAAAAAAAAAAAAAAAAAACATTATAAATGAGGCTTCGTATATGCATAAATCATGTAAAGCAAACTTTACAATTCAAATAAGAAGTCAGAACTTTAATTCTATATTAAAATATTAACATATGTAGCATATGAGTTGTCTTTTCTATTAGTAAGTGTTTAAAACATTGCAACATTAATTAATGAAAAATACTAGGGACACCAATTCTAATTATAATTTTTAAGTACCAATCTATGTGACATATGGGTTATCATTTTTTTATTGGTAAGTATTTAAAGTATTGTTATATCAATTAATTGCATTTACTAATAAAAATATAATATATGAGTTATTACTCAAAAAGTTAGGATTGAAGTTGATATCCTTATCATTATACATCTATCAATCAAAATATGAAACATGAATTGGAGTAAAAAATTTAGGATTAAAATTGATATATATAGCATTAGTCTTCGAATAAATACAAAATCTAATCTAAATATCTAACTAGGTAATTTAATAATTCAATATAATCTAGATAGCTACAAAAATAAATAAATAGATAAGAAAATGCATGCAAATTTTTTTTTTTGAAATTGCAATTATTTATATTCTCATTTGTCCCCCCGCTTTTTTTTTTTCGCTAGAATTCTCATATGTCCCTTTCATGCAGAATAAATGCACTGTGTGGAAAATCATGCACTAATGAGACAAAGCGTCAAGACTCAAGCGTCAACTTCGTCTTGACCAATTCTTAAGTGGAAAAAAAGGGCATCTTGGCAAATGTAAAGAAAGAGCTGGCTGCTAATAAACCCGATATAATTAATCAATTAATTATACTTATTAATAAAAATATAATATATGAATTGATATTTAAAAAGTTAAGATTGAAATTAATGTCTTTATTATTATGTATCTATCAATCAAAATAGAAACATAAATTAAACTAAAAAAATTAAGATTAAAATTGATATATCTAACACTACTCTTCAAATAAATGCAAAATCTAATCTAAATATCTAACTAGCTAATTTAATAATTCAATCTAATCTAGATAACTACAAAAATAAATAAATAGATATATAAATGCATGCAAATTTTTTTTTTTTTGAAAGGGCACTTATTTATATTCTCATTTGTCCCTTTTTTTTTTTTTTTTTTGGCTAGAATTCTCACATGTCCCTTTCTTGCAGAATAAATGCACTGTGTGGAAAATCATGCACTAATGGGACAAAGCGTCAAAGACTCAAGCGTCAACTATCAAGTCATCTTGGCCATGGAAAAAAAAAAAAAAGAGTCGTCTTGACCAATAATTAAGTGGAAAAAAAGGGCATCTTGGCAAACGTAAAAAAAGAGCTGGCTGCTAATAAACCGGACACGATTAGTCAATTGTCTTCCGGGACTCACTACCTTCACTCAAACTATGAGACTGAGTAGAGTAGCTCCAAATATAATAGACATTGTTGAAGCAAAGTCATAGTCAGAAATTCTTGAAATCTACAGTCCAATTTTATCTTTTATTTTTATTTTTCATTCCTCAACGTATCTACGTGCAATAAATTTACTGGGTTGATGGTACTTATCCAGTCAGATTATAATTTAATTCAACGTATAGTGCAAAGTAGTACTTAAAGATAAATACAAATTCATAAAAGGCAAATATTGTTCCCTAAGACATGTTACTAACCAAAAACAATATTTGGGTATTTGTATTATATATCCCAGACTTCGAGTTTCCCTGTATTCCAGTGTTCATTGCCTAGAGTTTTTTTTTTTTTTTTTTTACACACTTGGGGATGGAGATATTTGAACTCTTTATCTTATAGTAGAGTCAGGTGTGAAATTAGCTTATATTTGCAATCATGCTAGAGATAATTTACTAGGTGATTGGGTTATGGGTAACATGGTAATTTTGTGGTGACATTATCAAGGGTTAATTTTAATAATAGCACATCCGAGAAAATTAATTTTAAATTTAACACCACTTTTTTAGACTTTCATATCTAGCACCGTCAAATCAGATTTTGTGGATATCACATTTTTACCATACCACATTTATCCTCAATAGAAATCTACATTTATACATATGAATTATTTAGTCAATATTACTAGAGGTAATTATCACAATTGTTCTACAGGTCACAACAGAATTAACAAAGTATTTTTTTTTCCTTAAAAAAACTAAATGAAATTTTCAAAAATATAATTGGGGGCCACTTATTTGCATGTGGCTACGCCACTAATAAACATATCTCATATATTGTCACTAATATCCTCACACATCTTCCTCTTATCAAAACTATTTGTTAAACTAAAAGGGTTGAGGCATATGAGATGAAGTCATCTTTGCAACAATGTGAAAATAAATAAATAAATAAAAGTCTTGACAAATTATTCAGAGAAAGAAAAAGTCATGGTGACAAGTATATAGAAAGAGCTAATCGACCAGAGTTAATCAAATATCTTAAATTAGTGGTCCCCGCTTTTAGGTTCGTCAATCGTGTGTGAGGCTCACTAGATAATTTCACTCAATCTACCAATTTATTTTAATTTAAAAATGAGAATCTAAATTCTACAACTTATAATAGAGTTATTCTCATTAAATTATTTATGTAACTATACCGAATTACACTCAATACAACAGGCCAGTGAACCAAAAAAAAAAAAAAAAAAAAAAAAACATATTAAGAAATTCTTGAAATTTACACTCCATCTTTATCAAATTTTTTTTCCCTTAAGGTCTATATCTGGGGTTGGTGGTACTCACCATCTCAGATTATTCATTATTTAGTGTAGTAACCAAAAACTAGGTGCACTTTTATTAATTAACCCAGACTTTCAGTTTCTATATATATTGCACTGTGCAATAAATATTGCCGTGACGTAATTTAGATGATTGGGTAACATTATAATTTTGTGGTGATATTATCGATTGAATTTCCAAAGCATTTCCCCCCTGACCACATTAATCAAGACAACGCGTTATTGGTCAAGTTCAGCATTAGCAAGATACACCTATCATCCATTAATGATCTTGAAAGACATATAAGAAATGTCTCAGTTCCAACGGTTGGATAGGTCCAATAACCGTATAGGTTCAATAGCCGAACAGGTACAACATATGCAACTTTTTATTTAGAATATTATAATAATTAGTAACTTTAAATGTAATTTTATATAAGATTATGTATAACATGATACTATTTAGAATTATTTATACAAAGGACATGCATTAATACTGAAAAATTTTAGAATTATTTATACAAAGGACATGCATTAATACTGAAAAATTTTAGCTTAAATCAACTGGTTGTAGGTATCAAAAAAAAAAAAAAAAAATTACAAATGTTATTTTATAAATGTTAAGGGGATATGAGACTATAGGTATCTATTTATATATGTATATATATATTTATTTCTGTCTGTGCAAAAACAGAGAAAATGTAACGTTAAGCTGCAGAACAGAGAAACAGAGTCAAAACAGAGAAAGAAGGAAAGTTAGAAATGGTCCTCCAACTTGTTAATCACATTCTTCTGTTATCATGCCTCATCATTGCTGCAGTATCCGAAGCACCGATCGATGGCGAAGGAAAACTGTCAAGAGCGTTGTGGAAACATCATTATTTCCTTTTGGAATGGAAAGGGGTGTTATATGGACGAATGGTTTGAAAGTTGTCTGCACTAACAGAAACATTAATTAAAAAAAAAAAAAACGAAACTTTGTACCGAAATACCAACAAATTTTAGTCGAAACCTTTTTTTAATCAAATTAAAAAATCATAAAGAAAGTAAAAAAAAAACTCCATATATTTAGACGGAAATAATTAAAGGAAAAAAAAAAAAAACACGTAACGACATAAGAAGAAAAAGAAAGATGAAAGTATTTTTAACCAGATTAAAAAATCATATCAAAACGTCCTTACGAAACTTTAAAGAAAAAACTCTAAAAAAATATATTCTTACTTTTATTATTGATGTTAGACATAAATTTATTATTGAATAGATATATAGAAAATTATGTACATATGTCTATATATGAAATGAGAAACGAAAAAGATAAAATAAATTAAATAAAAAAAAAGAGAGATAAAAGAAGGAAAAAGGATAAAAGCAAAAAAGAGAAGTGAAAAGAAAAACAATAGGTTGATACATTCTTTTATATATGTTAAGATATGGAAGGAGATATGAAAAAAAAAAAAAGATAAAAGCATAAAAGAAAATAAATGAGAGAAGAAAAAGAAAAAGATAAAAGAAAGAAAAATGATAAAAACATAAAAGAGAAGTTAAAAAACAATGGGTTAACACATGAAAAAAGAAGTAGAGAGCATTTTGACTCTTTTATATATGTTAAGATTAGTTTCCAAACTGTAATAAAAAATAAAATAATCTAAAAGGTTCATGCATTAATTAGTCAAAATAAAAAGTTTACGAACCAAAAACTGTAATAATTTTAATAGTCCAGGGTTTAACAACACCAAAAATCTAAATTTAAGCTCAAAACATTTGTTCTCTGCTGTTTCAAATAACTTACAGTCAACATCCAAGTAATATAGTTCGTGTTAGAATCATTATTGGTAATAAGCTTTTAAAAGAATTGATAATCTAATATGCTATCATAACAAGCTTTCGAGATAGATGAATAATATTTAATCATTTGTGCTTTAAATTCACACATGTAGTTCGTTCTTGAACTTTGACAATTACAATTTCTCCGCCAATTTTGTGAATTGAAAAATGAAAATAAAAAAATAAAAACACTGTCATGCCTGAAATCTTGTGTTTTGATTCTTGTTATTACATTATTACATTTTTTTAACCCTGTTACCTTCCATACACATGCAAGTGGCGGATATAGATACGAAGGGTGCTGGTTATATATATATATATATATATATATATATGCGCATAATTGGCACTGTAAATTCAGGGATAACCTAGTAGATAGTCCAGTCACCAGTGGAACTTGAAGCGTTGAAGAAAGGTCAAATAGCAATTAATTTAAATCCTAAAAGTGACAGTAAGAACAAAATAGAAATGGCGTCGTCCTATGACTTATGCTTAATACTCTATGATTAAACACCACGATCCTTATTCAACAAAGTTTAAACCATGTATTTATGTAGTTTAATTATCAATTACTATAGTATTTTTTTCTATAAAAAAAAAAAAAAAAACAAAGAAAAACAAAAACTCTCTTGTCACAATATTTCAGATGTTTGCGAAGCTCCAGGTTCACAGGCATGTGGAGATGACCTCGTTTGTTTTACTTCTTATAGACAGCTATCAGGTTCACAGGTAGTATAGTGTCATGACTCAAGCGTCAACTATCAGGTCATTTTATTTACCGGAAAAAAAAAAAACTTGATAGTCATTTTGACAATAATAATAATAATAAATTAAAAAAATCGTTTCGAAAAATTAGTTTAAGGAAAAAAAAGTCATCAAGATCATTCACTAGTGAAGAACACTACCATCAATGAGACTCCAAATATATATATATATATATATATATATGTTCGTGTGTGTGTGTGTTTTTAAATTATTTGAATTAAACTTTACTATTCATAATATAAATATAATATCTAATCTAAATAACTAAATAGATAAATAGCAAAAGAAATTTAAATCTAATCTAGATAACTACAAAGATACATAAATAATTAAAATTATTATTTATCACATTTCCCTTTCATGCAAAATAAAATGCACTCTGTAGAAAATTATGCAATATTAGGACTTGCGTCAACTATCAAGCCATCTTGACAACAACTGTTAAAAACTAAATTTAAAAAAAATATTTTTTGACAAATTATTTGAAGGAAAAAATAGAAGTCAGCTGAAGTAAAAAGAAAAATTCAGAAACACTGAGACTTCAAACATATATGCAAATTTAAATCAAACTTTACTACTCAAATAAATACAATATCTTATCTAAATAACTAACAGAATAATTATTAAAATAAAGTCGAATCTAATATAGATAACTACAAAAATAAAGAATGAATAAAATTATGTATTTTCTCATGTTTCCCTTTCATGCAAAATAAATGCAATCTGTGGAAAATCATGCAATATTGTATCCCGTAGCGTGCGTCAATCGATCAAGTCATCTTGGCAATAAATAAATAAATAAATAAATAAAAAGAAAGAAAAGTCGTCTTGACGAATTATTCAGAAAAAGAAGGGTCATATTGACAATTGTAAAGAAAGAGTTGCTAAACCCGGCAGAGTTAATCAATTGTCTTTCAGAGTTCACTGGCTACCATCTCAGATAATTTCACTTCGACTACGAGATTGAATAGAGTTACTCCAAATTCAATAGGCATAGTTGAAGCAAAAAAAAAAAAAAAAAAAAAAAAAAAAAAAAAAAAAAAAACGAAAAAAAATGAAAACAAAAACTGAAAAAAAAAAAAGAAATTCTTGAAATTTACACTCCATTTATATATGTAAATATATTTTCCTACTTTCAGTTTCTTAACATTTATGTGCAACATATTTGGTTGATGGTATATATCGTGTCAGATTGTTAATTCGACATATATATGGTGCAAAGTACTACTTTAGATAAATACAAATTGATAAAAAGGCAAATATTGTTCCATAAGACATTTTGCGAACCAATAATAATGTGTACAACCATTCATTAACCCAGATTTTGAGTTTTCAATGTATTGCACGGAGCATTGCCTAGAGGTTTTTTTTTTTTTTTTTTTTTTTTCCTCTTCTTCTTCTACATGCTGAGGGGATTTGAGCTCTCTTCATCTATGATGGAGTCATAACTGAAATTATTGAGAGGAATGAGGTAATTTAAGTGATTGGGCAATATGTTAACTTTGTGGTGATAATATCAATTGAATTTCCAAAACGTTTCCCTGTTGACCACATTAGTAATCAAGAAAGACACGTTAATGGTCAACGTCAGGGCTAGCAACACGCATCTGTCATCCATTGATCTTGAAAGATACGTTTATTTTATTTTATTTTATTATTGTTATTATTATTATTATTATTATTTATTTATTTTTTTTTTTTTTTGTGGCTGGTGAAAACTGTCTATAATGTAATGTTAAGCAGCACAGTACAGAACCAGAGCGGAAAAAGGGAGAAGGAAAAAAAAAAAAAAAAGAAATGGACCCCCAACTTGTTATTCACATTCTTCTGTTCTCCTGCCTCGTCACTACAGCAGCAGCATCTGAAGCACCGATGGCGAAGCCCAATTGTCCTACGAAGTGCGGAAATGTCAGTATTCCGTTTCCTTTCGGGATCGGAAAAGGGTGTTACATCGACGAATGGTTTGAAGTTGTTTGCACTAAAAGAAACAACAGTAGTAACCCAATTCCAGTCTTGAAATGTATCAATCTGGAGGCGAACCGAATTAGCCTTGATGACCTCACACTTGAAGCGAAATTTCCAATCAGTTTTTGGAACTGCAGCGACAGGAAAACACAGCAAAATTATAATCCCAACTTAGAAGGAAGCCCTTTTGTGTTCTCCGATCAACACAACAAATTCGCCGCGGTGGGATGTGGAACGCTTGCTGTGATTAGCTCAGAAGTAGATGGGCGAATCGTTGGCGGGTGCTCGTCTGCTTGTAGTACTAATGACGACGCTGGAGTAAACAAGAGCTCATCATGTGATGGTATAGATTGCTGCCGGACCTCAATCCCCTCAAATTTGCAGGATTTTAATACCAGTTTTCTCGACATAGGAGTTGAGAGATCAGAAATTAAAGCAGTTTGCAGATACGCTTCCTTGTCAACGAAACTTGGTTCTCACGAAGTGTCAAAAATCTTTATACTTTCCATGAGATGACTGACGTTCCTGTAGTGCTACACTGGAGCTTGTACTTGTCCCTTGATGGAGTTGATGCTTTGGGAAAATCCGCAGTTCCTTATGATGAGTATCGCAACTACTCGTCTTATAACCCAATAGAAAACAGAAGTGACTATTGTTTCACATACAATGACACTTCGTTTTCACCCGTCAATCAATCATGGCTTTTTTTGTAGTTGTCGGGACAGCTTCAGAGGAAATGCTTATCTTCAGATCGGTTGTCAAGGTAAGCACCACTACCCTGTTCTACAAAACATTAATTTGTGTGTGTGTGTGTGTGTATATCATTGTTTATAATTCCTTCTTCATGTGTTCCCATAATGTTGGAATTTTTTTTTTTTTTTTTTTTTTGAAAGAGGGTTTCACATTCACCAAAGTTATAACACTACACATTTTATCATAGGGTGGACTTAAATCGTTTTTTTTTGCTCTACCGATCCCTGAATTAAAATGAAATTAAAAAATAAAGTTGAGGAATTAATCAGTCAAAATAAAAAGCTTAAGAGCCAAACTATTACAATACTAATACTTCACCAATTAATTACGCTAGAAGCCGTAACTTAATCACAATACAAGTAACATTCTTGAAACATTGCTTGTGTTAGAATATAACACCTTAAGCTTATGCAAAATAGATAATTAATATGATATCATTACAAGCGGTCTTCTATTCAAATTCACACTTAAAAGGAAAAGTGATAGAATATAATATGATTATTGACATGTTTTCTAACAACTTAAACTTTTCAAATAGATTGATAATTTAGCCATTTGTACTTTAATTTGCGCATGTTGCATTGATTCCTGAACTTTACCAATTAAAATTCTCCTCCTAGTGTTAACTGAGGAAGAAAAAATGTTTATACTTGAAATCTTGTGTTTTGATGATGAAGCTTATTATTTTATTTTTCTTCTCATCTTTCATACACATTGCGTATGCTAATCCTCCCTATCGGCTACATAAAGGGGCCACTGATATATAAATATACATGTGTGTGTGTGTGTATATATATGATAGGCACTCCTAGTAGATAGTCCAGTCACCAGTGGTACCGGAACTCGAAGCATTATTGAAGAAATATTTAGCATTGTGATCAAAGTGACAAAATAATAATAATAATAAATAGAAATGTGTCATAGTGGCGAAATCACATGTGCCCACGCAACTTGTAAAACCAAACTCTTTAAAATTTGAAATGCGTTTGTTGCTAAAGTTTGAATTGTAGAATTTGAGTTTGAATTAATTATGTGTTTATTGAAACATTTGAAATACTGGAGTTAAAAAGTGTAAATATCTGAAATGTATTAAAAAAATATATATATCAATATGCAACTTGTTTCGTTCATTTAGAAATTCTATGTAATTAAAAAAAAAATCATCTCATTTGGACTTGTTTATGCAAAATTATAGATTTTTAAAGTTTGAATTATTAAACTGTGTGAATACTGAAGTTGAGGAAAAAAGACAAAAATTACATTGTAATTTTAAGATTTTGGATTGTGAATCCAAACATCCTCTTCAATTAAGCTCCTCATGTTATAAGCAATTCAACTTGTGTTCTTACTTAACTTCTGAAAATTTAATTGTTACACCTAATATTTAAAAAAAAAAAAATCCAGTTGTACCTCTATATTTATTAGAAAAATTCTTCTCTTACCCCCCTTCAATAATTAGGATTTATAACTATATCCTGTTTAATAAAAAAATCATCTCACTCTCTCTAACAATAGTGCTTCCATTGAAAAAAATTTACGACTGCATCACTCTAAAAATTGTATGGCTTCACCGCTAACTCAGCCTGCATTTTTGTTTTTTACAATGACACACTCGGAACCTCGTGCAGCTATCAATCAGTACTCTCAGTTTGTCTAAAGAAAAAAAATTCATTGATGCCACATTTCAGATTTTGATGAATGCGCGGATCCAGAATATCGCAACGGATGTGGAGATCATGAATATTGTGTTAACACTTATGGGTCTTACACATGCAAGCCCAAAGGGAAATCCCATGTCAAAGTGGTATTTATAGGTATGCCCTGGTTCAGGAACTCTAATTCTAGTGGGGGAAAAAATGATAAGATCAAATAAAAACAAAGTTTCTTTTGAGATAATAATAAAATCTCAATGGTCTATAATTGTGGGCCGGTACTTTCTTATTTAGTTGAAAAATTAGCAGAGTAGTTAGAAACTTCGAGATTATGTCATTATAATTAACTTTGGTCAAATAGATATCACTGAAATTGACATAAATTGATAATTCAAAATGACATTCCTAGATGTAACGTTTTTCGAGCAAATTAAAGTGATGTATAATTTTTGTTTTACAAATGCACGAATATACTTACATTTACATATATATATATATATATATGTGTGTGTGTATATGGGTACATATTTGCCTTGCATTTGGTATATATGTTTGTGTAAACTCTCTATCTCTCTCTCTCTCTCTCATGAATCATTGTCCTTTTTCTCCCCGTCCAAATCCGTATTTCATTCAATTTGCTTTAGTGAACATGCCCTTTTAGTATATGGTCGGTCAGTTGGTGGATTGTAGTGTAGGAGAGAATTATCGATCCAAACATAGCCTTAATAAAGTGGTTTTATGTAATTTCACCTTTGTATTTTCTGTATTTTCTATCACAACTATCAAACATAGCCTTAAGAATAAATTTAGTAAACCCAAAACTTTAGTCACCTTTACACCTTGCCTCCTAAATTATATTTAAAAAGAAAAAAGAAAAAAGGTCTATGCACATCCCGAAATTTGGTGTCCAGGGACAGTATAAGGACCAAACATGCTAAAACTTTAAAGTTCAGGGTCCATAGATATTTTCCAGGTTCACGGAACAGGTTTAAAAAGTAAGTACGGTTCATGAAAATTCAATAATTTGTGCATTAAAGTTTTCCTTTTTTTTTCCCCCTGTTTTTAAGGGTGGTATTTTCCGCTTTCATTCGAATTGTCTTGTTTTAATTATGCAAATAATTAATCAATTAATCATTTACTTGTGTAGTCTACCAGACACAAAGTGACTCTTTCTTAATCAATTAATCTCTCACCTAGTTTATGCAGGTATTGGCAGTGGGTTTGGAGCGGTGTTACTACTTCTTGGATCATGGGGATTATTCAAACTTGTGAAGAAAAGAAGAAAGATCCAACGCAAGAAGAAGTTCTTTAAACGAAATGGTGGTCTATTGTTAGAACAACAATTATCTTCAGGTGAAGCTAATGTTGAGAAAACGAAGTTGTTCAATTCAAAGGAGCTAGAGAGAGCAACCGACCGTTTTAATATAGACAGAGTTCTTGGAGAAGGGGGACAAGGAACAGTCTACAAAGGAATGTTGACAGATGGAAAAATTGTAGCGATAAAGAAATCCAAAATAGACGATGAAGGAAAAATAATAGAGTTCATCATCGAGGTTGTCATTCTTTCACAAATCAATCACAGAAATGTTGTTAAGTTATTGGGTTGCTGCTTAGAGACTGAAGTGCCTCTTCTAGTCTACGAATTTGTACCTAATGGAACACTGTCTCAGTATATTTATGACGAGCAAGAAGAGTTTCCCCTTACTTGGGAAATACGCCTACGAATTGCAACAGAAGTAGCAGGAGCTATTTCCTACTTGCACACGTCGGCTTCATTCCCAATTTACCATCGAGACATTAAGTCTTCAAATATACTTCTAGATAGTAAATACAGGGCAAAAGTTGCGGATTTTGGAACATCAAGATCGATTGCCATAGAGCAAACTCATCTGACCACACTTGTATATGGCACGCACAATGGGTTACTTGGACCCAGAATACTTTCAGTCGAGCCAATTCACAGATAAGAGTGAAGTGGCCAGCTTTGGAGTTGTTCTTGTTGAGCTTTTGACGGGACAACAACCAATTTCCATTCGGAGGTCGGAGCAAGATAGAAGTCTGGCAACATACTTCATGCAATCCATGGATGAGAATTACTTGTTCGATATCGTTGATTCTAGAGTGATGAAGGAAGGAAAAAGGGAAGCAATCGTAGCATTTGCGGAACTTGCCAAACGATGCTTGAATTTGAACGGAAAGAAGCGGCCGACTATGAAAGAAGTTGCCGCTTTGTTGGAAGATATAAGAAATTCGGAAAAAGCTTCTGGAGCTCATGAACCAGATGTTGAGGAGGTTGAATATGTGAGAGAAGTACCCGATCAGCCTAGGGATTTATTTTCTACATCGACATGTCCAGCTGATTTTGGTGACCCAACCGGTTCATCATCCGTTGAACTCCCATTGTTCTCAAACGTCGTTTCAGAATGACATATTCGGTCTGCAAATTCATCTCAGACTCATATGGAGTTCAAGCAGGTAAGGTTCTTTGTTGGGGGCTCGTTTTTTCTGTTATGTGTGTCTATGTATGGTTAATATTTCTGTTGTTTAGCTATAAAAATTGTTACTTTTTTAAATAATTTGTCGGATGGAGTTATGGATTATTCGATGTATTAGTTTTTAGAGTAATGTATTCATGCCCCTTTTATTGCGGAATCTAATAATAAATATCTCTGTGCTAAGTTATGACTTGGCGGTTGTGATTAAATAATTGCAGAAATTGTATGGATTACTATCAAATATGATTAAACATGTCGTGCATTCATCATGAGAACACCTTGTAGACAATATTTTTCGAAATTGAATTGCTGTAATTGTATGAATTACTTTCAAGTACAACTACTAGTAGACGTATCTATACATTCAGATTTCTGTTCAATTTTTGATATCTCAAATGATGTTTAACTAAAACCATTATGTCATTTAATGAATTTAGACCTTAAAGTATAGAAATTAAATAAAGAAAGAACAAAGTAAAAGGGAGAAGAAGAAGAACATAAAGATTTTTAACGTGGATGTGCTGATATCCACAGATTAGGAACAAAGAGAATAATTCATTAGTGAGGAGTACAATGAGTGTGGCCCCATATTTATACACATTACAGAATCTATTCACATCTCTTTACAATTGAAATTTTTAAATCTAAACTAACTTTATAATTCAAATAAGTTCAAAATCTAAACTAAATAACAATTTAGATAATTCCTATAATACAGTCAAATCTAATCTAGATAATTACAAACAGATAAATAAATAAATATAACTATCTCTTTCTTCTTATATAAAGTACAAGAAAAGTAATTTAAAGCATTTCAACTTTTAAAATAAGAATGATGTGTATAGCTTTGGAGTGATCCTGCTTGTTGAGCACTTGACGGGGCAAAAACCAATTTCGATAAGAAGGTGAGAAGAAGGCAGAAGTTTAACGACGTATTTCATGCGATCCATTGAGGAGAATAAAATGTTTGATATTGTTGATGCTAGAGTGATGAAGGAGGGCAAAAAGAGATGTAATCATAGCATTTGCAGAAGATACTTGAATATGAATGGAAAGAAACGACCGGCAATAAAAGACGTTGCAGCTTGCGTTGGAAGATATTCAGAAGTCAGAAAAGGTTTCCGGTGCTTGTGAATATGTGAGAGAAGCTAGTTATTTGTATTATTT
The DNA here is from genome assembly GCA_009761775.1 of Ficus carica. NCBI lineage: Eukaryota > Viridiplantae > Streptophyta > Magnoliopsida > Rosales > Moraceae > Ficus > Ficus carica. Next base: position 4,231,017 of record CM019744.1, on the reverse strand, counting down.
AGCCGTGGAAATTGCTCGATCTTTTCAAATTATATTTAATATAATATGTTTGAGATAATTCATGGCGTATTTGTATTTATTTTCAGAGTTAGGTGTATTCATTCATGATCATGTCCCATTTTATTACACCTAAGAATCAACCGCAAATTTGTAGAGTCTTGTAGAATATATCAAGAGTCTCGTGGAGATTGGAACTCCTTCGGACAAGATAAACAAGCAACATAACCTGAGGTGGTGGCTTTGTGGTAAGGAATACCAGCCAGTTGGGCCATACAACAACAAGTCCAACAATTCATCACTGGTGATGGCGGCGGCTTGGTTGTAAGGAATACCTATTTAGAACTTTCGCTTCTATCAGGTTTTAGGTTCGAGCTGTGACGCACGCAGAGTTTAGCCTTTGATAATAAAGACCATGTGTTATTTTGCTCTTAAAGCTTGAGGTCTGCTAACTGTGAAGACTTAGGATCAAGTTCCTTATCATCCCATCAGTGCGACCATTGGGCTCACCCAATGATCATTGGGATGGGAGTGTGAGGATACCATTAATCTAATTTTTTCTTCTAAAAAAATATTAAAAAATAAACAAGTCCAACAATTCCGAAGGGAAACTTCGTATGTCAATGTCAATGCAAAATTTTAACTTATTTAGAAACTCACTCTTCAAAACAATGATGTGTGTGTAAATATATATATTTATTTTTAATCTGGCATATTTTATTGGTTGATATATTGACCTTTTCATTAATAATTACAACATTGTTATTTGAAATAACATCATGACAATAAAAAGTAGACAAAACATTTGAAATAACATTATGTGTTAGAATACAAAATAAAACATTTTTTTTTAATGAATAAAGTAAAGAATTTGTAGACTTGGTGCTTTCTATGTCCAATATTATTGAAGACCTTATGATAATGGGGGACAACAAAAGGACAAAGACTTCTGCACTACTTATTCGTCCTTTTAGAAGACTTACTATCCACAATGCTTGGCGATGCAAAATAAGGTTGAATTGAAAAGGCACACGAGATACATGTTTTAGATTTAGAGTGAAGAAAATTAATTTTGGGTTTGAAAAGTCATATGAAAATTATGGGAAAAATAATTTGCTAAATTAAAAAGGTTAAAGTGGCTTGTGAGATGTGAGATGGAGTGTCACATCATATGTCGTGTAGATTAATTCTAAAAAATAGAGATTAAAATTAGTGTTTTTAATAATATTCTTGCATTATTGTTGTAGGTACTATCTTAGTGACAAATGCAAGCAAGTAAAAAATTTTCTGGGATTACTCAAGAGTTAAATGAGCTAGTTTAGAGACTTAGGTTCTCCATCCGATATCTGGGAGGTTTTGTTTTAAATTAATAAGATGATTATGCATGAGTCCCATTAAAAGGAAAAAATAAAAAATAAAAAATAAAAAAGGAAAAGAAAAAACTAGCTAGTTTGCATGGTTTCAAAATGGACAAAAACAAATGAGAGGTGCCTCATAAATAATAACTTATACTTTAATCAGTGATCTTACTTTAGTGGCTCACGTGACAGGTCCCATAGTGAGATAATCTTAGGGTGATGACAATGAAACGGGTTTGGGGTAGGGTAGATATGTCGCCAATTGGTCTTATGAATTAAAACAGATTCCGTCACCATTTTTTAAATTAAAACTATTTTCATGTCCACTCTGTTAATCCTATTTAATCAATAAAGGTGAGGAGGGTTGATCTTCACCATGAGTTTAGAATAATCATGAGAATCTTATTTCTCTTATTAACTATTCTTATTTTCATGAAACAAATAAATAAATAAATAATAAATACACCTATATATAAGGTATTAAGTTAAAATAAAAGAGTTAAACAATGATTATCACTTTTTATATATTATATGTCATATAACTTCATATTTCAAATCATATACATTGTGAAATATTGTGCGCAACATATTTAATTGAAAATTAGATATAAGTAAACGTGATGGGTAAACATTTAATTAGTAATCAAATATATACTTTATTGCTTGTTTACAATAACGTGTACTTGCATTAGAAAATCTTCAATAAAATATGCAAAATTTGGTTTACAATGATGGTTCTAAACTGCCCTTAAAATTTTTATATTTGATACTAGGTTTCAACAAAAGGATAAAGAAAACAAAGTAAAAAAGGTGCTGTTTTCAAAAAAGATAACAACGGACAAAGTAAAGAATTTGTGGACTTGGTGCTTTCTATGTCCATTATTGAAGAACTTATGATAATGGGTAACGACAAAAGGACAAAGATTTCTGCACTTGCACTTCCTTTGCGAAGACTTGTTATCCACAATGCTTAGTTCTAAAAAATTGAGATTAAAATTAGCATTTTCTATATTATTCTTCGACTATTGTTGAAGATACGACCTTAGTTAGAAATGCATGCAAATCTAAAAAAAATTCTTGGACTACAGAAGAGTTAAATGAGCTAGTTTACACACACAAAAAAGAAAAAAAAAAAAAAAAAAAGAAAAGAAAAGAAAAAAAAAAAAAAAAAAAGAGGCTAATACACTAAAACACTTAAACAAGCCAACAACACTAGAAATGCTAAAAGACAAAGAAAAAAAAAATACAGAGACAACATACCAAAGCATGGAAATGATTACTATGCATGTTTATATGATTTGTGCTCAAAATTTAAGTAATTAGAAGAAAAACGAAGAAATACAAAAGGACCTTGTAAAATAGAAAACCTTAAATTTTTAATAGATTTTTAATAAGGTTCTTTATGTTATAATATAAATTTTAATTTAATTTAAATTTATAGTATTTATACTAATTACACATTAGCTTTAAGTGGACGAAATATGACGAAATTGGATTTTTGCTAACATTTTAAAGTTCAAGGTTTGTAAGCACTAGTTTTCAAAGTTCACGAAGGGGGACAAAGTTCGAAAGGTACTAAAGTTGGAGACAAAAATAAAGTTTGTCAAATCTTAAGTGGCGAAATATCAACAAAAATAGTGTTTTCGCTAACAGTTTAAAGTTTGAAAGGTGTTTTTGCTAAAGTATAAAGTTGAGAGGGTGTACGAATCATTTTTCAAAGTTTGTAGGATAAAATTACAAGAGTACTAAAATTCAAGGGATAAAAAGAAAAATTTTCCTCTTTTTATTTTTGTTATTATTATTATTTTGGAAAAGTGAGAAATCCCACTTTTCTTTTGGGAAAATTATAAGAGTACTAATATTCAGGGGATAAAATCAAATCTTCTGTCTCAATCTACCCGTTCTCTCACCGTCCTCTTCCTCCTCCTTTTCAAGCCCTCATACTGCAACATGGAAATGATGAAATATTTTGTTTGGAAAGTGTTACACCACGAGTCGGAAACTTATCTTTCCTTACCAAAGAAACTTCTTTTCCTCACCTTGGAAGATATCTAAGCCACGCGGCAGAGGAAATAATTATAGCCTCGACTAATTGAAATCTCAGAATTAAGCCCATAGGCTATAAAGCTTGGGGGCAACGCCCAAAGGCTATTATTCATATATTCAAATTACATGTCTAATTTTTAATATCATAAATGGTGTCTAATCAATAATATTATATCACGTCATCTTAAATAATATGAAGTGCCTTATAACTGATTTTTTGTAACTTAAAAATCTAACTTCATGTGCGTGATGTCAAAGACATAAGTGGATGAGGCAAAATGTCATATTGATGAAATGCATGTACCTGTGAGATTTGAATTGGAAAATCTCGAATATTAAAATTTCAAGCATAATAAACCGAGGATTTATCTTCTCAGGATCACAGATGAAATTTAAACGGCTAGAATGAATATATAGTATTTAGCTTGTATTTTCATTATTTTGAATTTATTATAATTATCCGAAGGGGTGGACCTATATATAAAGGCTATTTTTCTTTTGGAGAACTTACTGTAAACGCCCCAAATGCTATCTAACTTTAACGTTAGAAAATTAACATTAGAATTAACATAGATATGTGATGAGATAGCAATTTCTTAATTCTAATATTACGTTGAATTATTTTTCACAGGTGACGCGACGAGGACTCGATGTGCTAGAACAAAGTTCATGCCAAATTGATGAAATTTTTTTATGATGACTTGATAATTTTGTGTGATGGTTTAAATATATATATATATATATATATATATATATGGTGTGTAGTATTTGTGATGATGTTAATATTAAAAAAAAAAAAAAAAAGGTAAGTATGTTATCCGAAAAAGGCATATTTTTATAAGATCTTAATTTCCAACTAAATTATGAATCGTTGAATGTCGAAAATTATGTTGTAATTTAAATAAACTTATAGAGATTTTCATAAGCTTTCCAACGCCTACTCATTTGTACAAATCCGATATCAGAGTAAGAAGTTATGACTAGTATACTATCCGGATATGTACTAGTAACCAACCAGTTTACCATGTGCAATTTTAGGTGCGAAAATTCTAAAAGTTAACCTAGTTGTTTCCTTTTCCTCCCACACGTTTTCAGACCTTAATGACAGCTATCCCACAGCAATTCAAAGACAATTAAATCAAAGAATTTAATCTCAATTAATTCCAAAATTTATTTGAAATTAAATTACTCACAAATTTTGTTATAATTTTCAAAGTTTCTCTTTTTACATGCTCTCTCTCTCCCTCACTTCCCTAGCCTCCTTTTCCCTTTCTTTCCCATTCCCTTTGTCTGCTCTTTTTGCCTCTCTCCCACGCACAAACAGAAAAAAAAAAAAAAAAAAAAAAAAAAGGAATCCGCCAAACGTCCAAATTCCTCCAAGCCGAAAATCAAAGGATTTCAAGGTATGTTTCGTATTGTTTGATGATGAGGATGATTTTGTTATTTGTTTTAGTTTGAGATTCTTTGAGGGATTGGATGATTTTCTTGATGAGTGTCTTTATGTGAGTTTGAAAAGATGATGAGAAATATTTATCGAATGATGATCGAAGGATGGCGATAAGGTTGATTTTGTGAATAAGGCGAAATTAGGGTTTTTGATTTCTTGATGTATGATTTCATTGATATGATGATTGAATAATTTTATGTGTTAGAAACATGTCTTAGGGCTGTTTTGTGGGGGTGTGTGTGTGTATGAATCATATACATTGTGACGATATTTTTTTTTATACTTTTAATGATTTTCGGATTTGATCACTGCTTCCGGAATTTCCAGATTTTAAGATAAGAATTCCAAATGGTTTTAAAGGGTGCAAATGGTCTCCGTTTTTAACAAATTTGATATTATTGGAAAGCACTAGATGTCTATTTTCGTTTGAAATAAGTTTCATATCCTTTGGAGTTATGTGTGAATTTTTATGATTTTTCAAATAGGAAGAGGTCAGACTGTCAAGTTCGGTAAAATTTTAATAATCAGATTTCAAAACTGTTTTTGAAAATCCAAACGGTCTCCGTTTTTAATAAATTTGATATTGTTAGAAATATGTAGATGTCTATTTTCATTTGGAATCAGTTTTATATCATTTGGAGATATCTATAAATTTTTGTGATTTTTCAAACCGGCAAAGGTCCGGCTGCCAGTTTCAATAAAAGTTTAGAAATCAATTTCAAAACTATTTTTGAGGGTCCAAACGGTCTTCATTTTTTACAATTAGGTACTATTAGAAAGATCTAGATGTCTAATTTCATTTAAAATTAGTTTCAGATCATTTGGATCTCTGTATGAATTTTTATGAATTTTGAAGGGACAAAGGTCTGACTGGCAGATTATATCAAAATTTGAAATTTCATGAAATTGTTCAATTTTTGTGTTTTGATGTAATTAAATGATGAAATAGGCCTTGTAGGTGCTGCTATGATATGATGGATGCGTTTGATGAATTATTATGAGCTTTTGTTGATTTTGTTATATTTATCATTCATGGCATGAATGATTCTAAAGACGAGCACCCGAGACCTCAATCGCGCGTCACCATCGGAAAATTCGAAAAGGTTAAGTAAGGCGTTTATGTAAGTACACTCTCACCTGCAACATGAATTAAAGATTTGAGAAGTATATATTTTGATGTTGATGATGATGTTATGATGTTCTTAAATAATACTTCTCCTATGATGATGTTTTGATGAAAAGTATATATGGTATGTATATGTATTTTTATGTTTTAAAATGGCGTTGTACACCCTTGATGATGATGATGATGATGTTGTCCGGTGAGCGGACTTTTGTCACCGTTGGTTTGGGATTTGCTACCCCAACCCTTCCGTGACTAGCGCGCTATGATGGTACAACGCCGGGCCCAATATATGATGGTTTTAAAAGTTAAAAAGTTTTTAAATGATGTTTATATTATGATGATAAAAGAAAAATGTTTGTTTATATTTGTGAGATTTAAGTGTCTTACTAAGCCCTTGCTTATATAAGTTAATTCATGTTGCAGATAAAGGAAAGGGTAAGATATAGTGTTGGAGGAGCTTGGAGCGGAAGCGGGACGATATGTGATAGGAAAACGGGAGGAACGATCATAAGATGGACATTTTTTATTTCAAATGAAGTTTTGAGATTTTAATTTATTATTATTTGATTGGATGTTTCATAAGGACTTTAATTTTATTTAATTTTATTTCATGAGTTGGGTTTTAAAAATATATATATATATATATATATATACTTATATTAATTATGAAGTATAATTTTGATATAGTTTAAAAAAAATTCTAGAGTTTTTTAAATTATCTAAGTAAAGTTTTCCGTTATATAAAGATTTTTATTTAAGCTTAATCTTTTCCGCAATTTAATAAGAGATGAATGATTAAATAAGAAGTCAACTGTAACGGTCCGTGAGGGGTCGTTACACTTACTCTGCATTGTCTGCATTCATTAGCTGAAAGCTCTTATTGCAATTTTAAAAAAAATACTAAAATCCTCAACATTAAGAAATGACATAACCCAAATAATTCCCGCGAACCTTTATAAATTTCTTGTGTTCTCTTTTTTCTATCATTTATTTTGTACTATTCATCATGAGAGATCTGTGATGAGGTTAAATTTGTGTGGACAAATTTTCAACATCAAGTAGAAAGTCTCTCTCTCTTTTTTATTTATTTATTTTTTTTTTTTTTTTTGTGTGTGTGTAAAATATTGCCTTTTCTATTCAGAAATTGCATTTCGGCTCTTTAAATGGTTTCTATGAGGTTTTACACTGTGGTTTTCTGTAAACTGTTGATTTTTTTTTCTTTTTCCCTTTCGCTTTTGAATTTTGTTTCTAAGTTATGTGTATGGATGTTAAAGTTTAAACTTGCTCAATAGTTTCCCGGAAACACAAAAGTTTTGTAAATTAGTTATTTATGTACCCACTGATGTTGACTCATTATCATTTTCTATTGCAAATATGACGTACCGATTATATACGCTGCTGATGGTTGCATTGGATAAGATTCGAATTAAGGTGGATGATTCGTATCATTTCTTCCCTTCCTTTACGATTTAAGGATCGAGAGAAAAAATTTTGTCAACGAGATTGTTTACCGGTGATAGTGCCTTGTTTATTGGTGGAAAATGCTTTGAATGGTTTGATTACATCCTCAGTAAGAATAATGTGCGTATACTTGTTATGTATACCAAAAAATAATGCTAATTAAGATATTAACTATAATTTTAACTTTTTATTATAAGCCTACATGGCATTTATTCTGCATCATACGCCACCTCACCGGTCATCATTTTTAACAACAAATTATATTCCCCTCCAAGACCTGTCCACGGTACCTTCCACCATAGGCAAAACCATCAAATCTTCATCCATAAAGGGGAAAAAAAAACCCCAAAATCTTCTCTCTCATTATTCTCTTCCTCCTCTTCCAAGCCCTCCGGTACAGCGGCATTGCAACGGTGGAAAGTTTTTTTTTTTTTTTTGGGAAAGTCTGTTTTTGAAATTCTACTTTTTCTATTTGGAAATTTTGTTTCTGCTCTCAGCTTTAATTAGTTTGTGTGAGGTTTTACGTCTGCAAATTGTTGCTTTTGTTTCTTCTTTTCCTTTTGATTTTGGATTTTGGGTTTCTGATTTAACTATATGGATGGTTTAAAGTTTAAACTAATTACTCAATAATTTTCCTTCAACAAGGAAAAACAAAGGTTCCATTTGACAATGTTTTGGAAACGTTTTAGAAAAGAATCTCACAGTTTTGAATAAATATGCTTTGAAAATGATTTTGAAACAGCATTTTGTTTTGCACAAATTAAAAAACAAAAATAAAAAAATATATCGTTTTTATTTTCTGTTAAGGAATGATGTTGTTTTCCTATTTCCGTTTTCGTTTTCTTAGGCTTACATGCCCAGCAAAAAGTTTTAGAAACATATCCAAACATAAATTTTATTTTCTTGTACTCAAACGAATTTCACTAGAAACATAATCAAACACAATTACAAAACATATATCAAAATCTTATTCAAAACATTCTCATTTATATTTCTATCTAAAACACAACCATTTCCAGAACGTTTCGTAACGGATCTAAAACTTACCAAATTAGTGATTTATGACCGGAGTGAAAATATTATCATTTCAATGTGACATATTTATAAATATGATGATTACATATGCTACTTATGGATTGGTTAAGATTAGGTTGAGTTTCCTGTCCGACAATCATACAGATCTAACATATGTATTATTTTTTCAGGCTCATATAATTACTAATAGATCTATATACAACGTTATGAATTTTTTTGTCTAACATGTTATATTTTGAAACTTTTATTACAAGTGACAAATATCAAGATTAAAGTTAGTCTTATAAGGTATTAGTGATGTTACATGTGTCGGACCATAAGACTGTCGGATAAAAGATTTTGCCTTAAAATAGTTTATTGTATTTACAACGGATAATGGATTTTAATTTTATAGGTGGAGTACATACATTTCTTCACCCTATAATAAATGATTGTACTATGCTTCACCTTAATTGTGTCATTTTATTAAAACATTGTCTAATTCCTACATTTTGTTTTCCTTCGCATCCGAGCGTATATATATTTATTTAAGCTTATTATTTGAATTACACTTTGATGACTTCCAACGAAAAAAAGATTTGATATGCACTTCCAAAATAAAAATATATATAATTAAATACTTTGATAATGGGTGACAACAAAAGAACAAAGACTTTTTCTATGACACAAAAGGACCAAATTAGTATTTTTTTAATGCACTTGTACGTCGTCTTTTTTATACTTTTCACGATGCAAAAAATATTTAGGTGGAATTGGAAACGGATATATGAGATTTACGTTTAGAGTATGGTGAACAAAAATTAATTTTGGATTTGAAAATTTGTATGTGATTTTAGGCTACATTTGATATAATCTAGCAGTTTTAAGAATGTGATTGTAATTTACAATGTTGGTTTCTTAGTTGTGGTTTGTCAAGGATGAGAATGGTTTCTTTACTCATGTTTGAGTGAAAAAAGTGGTAATTTCCTCCCGTCTTCTAATCAGTGGTGAGACTTTGTTTTGGTTTTTTTCTTTTTTTTTTTTTTTTCTTTTTTTTCTTTTTTTTTTTTTTTGTGTGGCTAAAGTGAAACATTAGTGATTTATTCACAATGGATCTAGCTTCCAAAATATCATTTGTGAAAGAGATTGTTTCTCGATGATCATCAATAATGCTTTAAATGATTTGGTTACACCCAGCTGCATGAAACATGTGCATTAATAATTCTGCTAGGATAGTAAATTCTAATCAAAACTTTTAATACAAATTAGTATGATATTCAAATGGCATTCTATTTTTTATGCCACCGTAACACTTTTAATTTGACTAATTATTTTACTAACATGCCTCTTTTACTTTTAATTTAACTTTCACTTTCACTTTTTTTTTTTTCTCTCTTCTCACTTTCTTACTTACCTGCTTTTACTCTTTCCGCTTCTCGCTGTCTTAATCTCAGGATTAAACCCTTAGGCTATAAAGCTTGGCGAACGTCGAAGACTTAAGTGGACGAGGCAAAATGCCATATTAATGAAATCCATAAGATTGCGGGATTGAAATTGGAAAATCTTGAATTTTCAGATTTTAAGCATAACAAAAGGAGGATTAATCTTCTCAGGCGAACACGGATGAAATTTAAACAGCCAGCAACAGATAATTATTAGTTTTTATCTTTTCTATTTTGAATTTATTGTAATTATCCAAAGGGTGGGACTTGTATGTAAAGGTTATTTTTCCCCTTAGGAGAACTTACTGTGTAATTTCTGCATTCATTAGCTGAGAGCTCTGAGTGTAATTTTTTAAAAATATTGAAACCCCCAACATTAAGAGAAGAGCAGTCCAAGAGATTTCAGTGAGCCTTTATAAATTTCCTATGTTTTCTACTTTTCCACAATTTATTTTTTAATATTCATCGTGATGATCTGTGATGAGATTGAATATTCGTGTTGACGAATTTTCATCATCAATATAAAGTCTTATTTCTTGAAATTCTGCTTTTTCTTTTCAGAAATTCCATTTCGGTTCTTTAAATAGTTTCCATGGGGGTTTAGATTTTTTTTTTGTTGGTTTTGTTTTTATTTTCTCTTCGGTTTTGAATTTTTTTTTTTTCTAATTTAACTGTATGGAAGCTCAATAGTTTCCCCTCGAAGAGGAAAAACAAAACTTTTATAAAATAGTTATTTATGTACCTACTGATGCAAATAGTTATTTATGTACCCAACTGGTGTAAGTGAATATCATTTCTCTATTGCAAATATGACGTACCAATTACATATGCATGCTGATGGTTGCATGCTGATGGTTGCATGCTGATGGTTGCATGGGATAAGATTCGTATTAAAGGTTGATGATGAAAAGATTTAATGCACACCTTTCCTTTTTATTTTTATTTTTTAAAAAGTATGTTATATAAATATTTTTTATACATGGTTACAACAAAAGGACAAATAAAGAAAGGACAAAAGAGTAGTAGTTATAAAAAAAAAAAAAAAAAAAAAAGAAAGCAAAGGACGAAGTGAGAATTTGTGGACTAGGTGCTTCTATTGTAATCATTATTTTTTTAAATTATTTTCTATGTCGTTTAATGAAGACATTGATAATGCACCTAAAGCAGCAAAAGGACAAAGACTTTCTGCACTAATACGTCCTTTTCGGAGACTTACTATTCACGATGCTCGGCAATGTAAAATATTAACTCGATTTTCCACTAAAAGATTACACATCCATCCCATACACCACCGCAACATTTTTTATTTTTATTCTAGTAATATTGAAAAATAAAAAATTCAGAATTTAAACTCTAATTATACATCCACATGCTCACATACTCACACATCCAACCACTTAAATTAGCCCGAGATGACATTGCGACACTTTTAATTTAATAATAAAATATTTTACTAAAATGCCCTAATTTATTTTACATTTACAAGTCACCAAGTTTTCTCTCTCTCTTCCCATTCTCCTGCTTTTTCTCTTTCCTCTTTTTCTTTGTTGTTGGCAAAACCATCAAATCCTCATTAAAAAAAAAAAAAAAAAAAACCCAACAAATATTCTCTCACAGTCCTCTTCCTCCTCCTATTCCAAGTGCTTCAGTAATGTAACATGACAAGGATGGCAAATTTTATTCAGAAAGTTTACTTTGGAAATTCTGATTTTTCTATTTGGAATTTCCATTTTAGCTCTTTAATTTGTATGTATAAGGTTTTATGACTGTGTTGCTGTGAATTATTGATTTAATTTTTATTTTATTTTCAGTTCGGTTTTGAATTTTGGGGGTTTTTTTTTTTTTTTTTTTCCTGATTTATCTCTATGGATCTTAAATTTCAAAACTTGCTCAATAATTTCCTCTCGAAAGGAAAAAAGAAAAACTTGCTAAATTAGTTATTTATGTACCAAATGATATAAAATGATTATCATTTGTCTGTGACACTTTAGCATATATAAATATATGTATATGACGATCATATGTACATACGTTTCTTCATCTATAATATCTGGTTGTTTGAAATTACTGTTGACACAATGTTTCAACATAGAGACAAACATAGCGAAGGAAAAAGTGAGGATTTTGAGGCTTGGCTTCCATGTCTGTTATTGAAGACCTTGATAATGGCCGACAGCAAAAGAGCAAATACTTACTGCATTAGTAGCGGGATTAATATTTTTTTTTATCCACGCATGTATATTCGATTTTTCTCACACCGTGAATCCATATGGATAAATAAGTTCACACGTAAAATTACCATCCAAAACCCCACCTTTTTGAACATGTATCCTTTGTATAATTTTGATATTCTGACTGTTATCTAATCAATTATTTTCACACATCATTAAATGAAATCAGCTTTTAAAGTATAAAAAATTAGTTATAAAATATTTTAAACTTTCTTTAAATGATTTAACGTAATATTATTAATTAAACATCATTTAATATATTAAAAATTGGACAGAAGATTTGAATCCGTATTTTTTTCACCACCTTTTTCCATCAGCCATGCTATTGGGCTCTGTTGACTCTTTCTCCTTGTGTGGGACCAAACCTAAGAGTTTGATATTAAGCTTAATTGCAATGCTAAGCTGCAGAGCATAAAAAAAGAGCGAAAATAAGGAAGAAGGAAAAAAAGAAAAATGGTCCGCCAACTTTTTATCCCCATTTTTCTACTCTCATGCCTCATCACTACAACAGCATCCGAAGCACCAACGGCGAAGGACAACTGTCAGTCGCGTTGCGGGGACATCATCATTCCATATCCTTTCGGGATCGGAAAAGGTTGTTACGTCGACGAATGGTTTGAAGTTGTCTGCGGAAATGGCAGCAACAGGCCACCTCCCATCTTGAAACGTATCCGTCTGGAAGTAACCAGAATTGATCTCTACGACGGGACACTTGACGTGCGATTTCCAATCACCTTTTGGAACAGCAATGGCGGGAAAAAACCGCAAGAAAGCCGCAGCTTAAAAGGAAGCCCTTTCGCCTTTGCCGAAGACAAGAACAAACTCATTGCAGTGGGCTGTGAAGGGCATACAACGATTAGCTCAGAAATGGATTCACATCAGCCAATTGTTGCGGGTTGCTCGTCCGTGTGTGCTAATAACGATCCGGTCGACACTCGGTGCAACGGCGTGAATTGCTGCCGGACCTCAATCCCCTCGAATCTGCAGGTCTTCAATGCCTTGTATAACATCACCTCAAGTGGTGATCAAAAAAGTGAAACAGATCACAGATACGCTTTCCTCTTCAAGGAAACCTGGTTCTCACAAAGTGTCAGAAATCTTCCGCTTTGTCCAAGATGACCGACGTTCCGGTAGTGCTAAATTGGGGATTGGACGCTTCCAAACATGGTGATTCTGTAAACTCTACAGAGTCTTTTCCTCTCAGCAGATATTGCAACAGTAGCTACACTTCTATTGCTTCCCTCTTCAGTCCACCGGGACACCTTGTATGTTATTGCAAGGACGGCTTTGAAGGAAATCCTTATCTTGACAAGGGTTGTCTTGGTAAAGCCCCTCTACCCTTGTCTACAAACAACTTGTATGTACCAAGTCTTCCTTCCACGATGATTTTAGAAAAAAAAAAAAAAAAATCTCTGTGCGTGTTTTTTTACGACATTTCAGGACGGTTTTTTAAAAATCATTGTGTGATACCCCTCTTTTTTTTTTTTATTATTATAATTTGTTTTATTATTTATCGTTTTTCTGCTTCTTGTTTTTTTTTTTTAAATCCAATTATCACTATTTTTTTAGATATCCAGGTTTTATTTGAAATAAGATCTAGTGAAATCGTAGTTTTATGTGTACCTTTATCAAGAAGCAATGTTTTGTTTAAAATCAGAATTCAAATCTTGATTTTTGTTATGAAGGTTGAAAGAGAGTATATATTAATTCATTTTCAGGAGATAAATTAAAAAGGTAAAAATTTTACTTGTTTTATCCTAAAAAGTTAATAGATTTCCAACAAATTAATCATCTTGCTTTTGATATATAGAATAACAAATTAAATTATCAAAAGCACTATATATATTATTTCTTTTCCCGTACAACTACTTTTTGTAACAACTATTCACAAAAAAATAAAAAATTACGAACAATAACTTGAATATATATATATATATATATACGACTTCATTATTACATAAAGATAAATATATTTACAATTATACATATATATATATATATATATACACCTACGACGCGTACAAAAACTGTACTTCATAAAAATAATAATTATAAAACTACGACTTTATTATTTACCTCCAATAAAACTACGACTATATTAGTTTCACTAAGTCTTATTCAATCATTGGATTTCTTAAAATAAAATAAAAAAATAACAAATGATTAAAAAAAGGATTGTTTAAAAAAATGGGGGTTATTTATTGGCTGGTGGATATAAAAAGGATTAAAGATAGAATTAAATTGTAGAGGTTTTAGAATAATACAAGTGGTGTAATAAGTAATAAGGGACACATACATTTTAATTATTAGGTAAATTAAGAAAGGGGATGGAAAAAATAGATAGAGTGTCAATGGAGCCCCTTTACAAAAATAATCATGTCGATGCAAAAGGTCATAATTTTCAAGTCTTCGTGGTCATTGAAGATAACGTTTTGCTTTTTTATTTTTTATTTATTTTTTAAGAAAGGAATTTTGCTCCTTATTATGTACCTGTTTTTATAAAATAAATAGTACTTAAGTGAGAATGTGATTTATAATTTTATTAGATTTGTAAAATATATACATCATTAAATTCATGGTAAGAGACCAAAGCTGCCCAAAAAATAAAGTTCAAAGAATTTATTGACCAAAATACAATAGTACTTTAACAACCAAATTGTTACAATTCTAATAATTCAGGAACTAACAGCATCAAAAACCCTAAATTTATCTCAGAACCTCTGTTCTCTACACCTCTGTGGTTTCCAACTTACAATGTATTTAGTTTTTAAGAAAGGTCAAGTAGCAATTTCACTTAGAAAAAATTGAAACAGTGTCTTATGTTGTTTTTAATATATCAACTGTTGAGATTGTCAATCCCATTTTTTTGTTGACGTTTAATATCAAAAAACCAAGCAACTCAAACATATTTGTTTTTCGTAACTTCTGCTTGAATTTTATATCCAGATATTTGTTGCAGCTGGTTACGAATTTAATTGTCAAATTAAATTTTGAATTTGTTGTACCCATAGTTTTTTTTTTCTTTTTTCTTCTTCTTAGAGCTTAGAGGTTTTTCATTATGCTAAATAACTATATCGATCCTGTTAAATAATTATTTGAATAATTATTTATTTTTTGCAAATTATTAGTATACTGACTAAACAAAAAAAAAGGTTTATATTGTTTTGTCTAGACAATACTTGATTTAACCGTCACTAGGTCTTATACCAACTATATATATGCCTGCATTTTTCTATGATAAACTAACTATAGAAGTTTAAAACAAATAGTCGTGTGAGTAAGCAAGCTATATTAATTATTGATTAGTTTTTCTAAAGAAAACAAACTAATTTAATTTCTTCGCAATATGTCAGATATTGATGAATGTAAACCTGGAGGTTCCAATCGACCATGTGGAGGGTACGCCAAATGTAAGAACACTATTGGGAGCTACAAATGCGAGCCAAAGTGCAAAAATTTGGTGGTCCCTTTAGGTATGCCTTTTGACGCTCTAAATCAAAAGGTTATTATGAACAGACGCGTTATGAACTTCTCAAATTTATTAATTTAATTTTTGAAAATTTTTTCCCTTAAAAATTAACCTTCTGAACTTATAATTATTGATACTATTAGTCATTTTTGCTTATGTTTGTTAAAATATAGTTGGTTTTTTACACATTATTTGCATGTGATAGTCCAAAAAGATCATTATTGGTCATTTTTATTTCATTTCAATACAAATTTGTTTTAAATTTTAGGTTTAAGTGTGTGATATAATTAAATACGAGGTTAATTGTCAAGAAAAATAAATAAATACTAAATTGTCAAATTCCAAAAGTTCATGTGGTGTCTAAAAAAACAAATTGAAATCAAATCTAGTCTATTAGGTATGGTGATTATCTGGCAAAGTATTAAAGTCAAACTTGTAAAATGAAAGTTGCCATATTTAACCAATTTGTTTTTCTACTTCTTGGTATACATAAAGGTTAGAGGCCAACACTCTGATGAGAATTTATCTCCAATTTTAAGTGCTATAACCCTGGTTCAGGAACTTTAATTCTAGAAAAAACAAAAACAAAAACAAAAACAAAAAACAAAACAAAACAAAAAACCCCCGACATTTATGCGTCCGCAGCTTAAAATTAGAGAGAGAGAGAGAGAGAGAGAATCGCAGGCATTTCCTGATTTATGATAATATTATATAGTAACACCCTCTTAACCAACCATAATCAAAATGATACCCTTTCTGAGATAGTAATACCTCTTCTTAGTCAAAAGTAACAAACTATTCCTATTTGGAGATAGAACTTTTTGCAACATCTCTTATTCAACTAGAAACCATGACCTGCATCTTCTAAAATATGAGAGCAAAAAGTTTCTACAGGGTTAAAATTTAAACAAAAAAATGTCACCTTAATTATACATGATTTACTATTAAAGGGTAATTGAGTAAAAAATTTATATAACTTAACTTATATGTGTCATATATATGATTTATTCTATTCAATTTTTAATCTTTTTTTAGTAAAAGTTAAGAGTGCATAGAATTATTTTCCATGTTCTTAGGTCAAGGTGAAAAAGTGACTCCGGCTCAACAGAATTTATGAAATTTATGCTTAGATGTTGGCATTTCCCATTTTCATTCCAACTGGATTTTGACATGATAAATTGTCTTGATTTATGCACACAAAATAATAATAATAATAATGTGCATGTATGACCTGCTTGACAAAAAGTTATACTCTTCATTAATTAAATTGTTATCTAATTTATGCAGGTATTGTCAGTGCGGTTGCAGCAATGCTATTGGTTCTCAACTTTCTACTTTATCACGTAATTTGGATAATATATAAGTGATTATTTTAGTTTTTTTGCATGAAAATTAATTTTCATTTCTATATATTTCCTTAACATTTAACAGAATAATAAACTTGATTGTAAAATATGCGCCTTAATAGTGCGTTTTTTTTTTTTTGGGAAAACGATTTAAGTGTTGTTGTTTTTTTTTTTTTTTTTTTTTCTTTTATGAAACTATTTGGTTCTTTATGTCATATTTTCATATTTTGTTTTTCTGTCGTTAACTTTTTCTTTATCCTCTTTCTACTTTATTTTACTAATATTTCATCATTTTTCTTAAATTTATGGTTTGTCTTTTTCCATTTTTTTTTTTTTTTTACTTCTTCCTGCAACTTTTTCTTTTCTTTCTTTCTTTCTTTTTTTTTTATTTAAATTTTCTCCTTATTTGAAGCTCAAACGTTCCAAATTTTCTCTCTTAAAGTTTGTATTATATCACATTTCTTATTGGTAACTCTAATATCCTTAATTAATTATAATGAGTCTTCAAAAACATAATATGAGATTACTGTTGTTTTAAATAATCGTTTGCAACAGAATGATATCTATTTTGATTTTAGAAAACATAATGGATACTGTAAATATTGTGAAAGAATAATATAAACAATTTTAATATGTGTTTTATGTAATAAATATTAAATCATCTTGATTTTATGATGAAATGTAATTTTTTAATTTAGATATTTATTATTGTATTTTATTTTTGAACTAATTTTTTATTTATTTACTTTTATATTATACATTATAAAAACTACAATTACAGTTTTATACGTGCATTGCATGTTTTTGATAACTAGTATATATAAAAGAGGCGATATGCTTTTTACCGTTCCTCTTCATTAACAAAAACGCACCGTTTGGTGCTTTTTTTTTTTTCCGTTTATGTTTTTTTTTTTCTTTTTTAAAAAAACTTTTGGTGCTTATGTTTTCTTTTTATTTTACTTTTTTCTTTTCATTTTTTTTCTTCCAACCTTCTTCTATTTTGCTTTATCATCATCATCATTAGTATCATTATTATTATTATAGTTGTTGTTGTTGTTATGAATTTCTTCAAATTTTACTTGTCTTTTCCTAAATTTCTGCTTATACATTTTTAATATAACTTTTTTTTCCCTTTTATTTCTTCATTAAAAGCTCAAGATTCTATCACTTTCTCTCTTAAATATTCTTTTCTAATCACTATCTCAACTTTTTCACTCCAAATTCTAATTTTCTTAACTATAATCAAACCTAATTGTGATAAGTTTTCTTTTCTTCATTACATGATCAAACTTGTGTGTGTTTTTTTTTTAAAAGAGTTTTCACGATGGATTAAATGAGGTTCTCAACTTTCTACTTTATCACTTTGGATAATATTTATGTGATTATTTTAGTTTTTTTGGCATGAAAATTAATTTTCATTTCATTATATTTCCTTAATATTTAACAGAATAATAAATTTGGTTGTAAATTATGCACCTTATTAGTGCATTTATTTTTTTTTTATTTTGGGAAAATTGTCCAAGTGTTGTTGTTTTTTTTTTTTTTTTTTTTTTTTTTTATGAAACTATTTGGTTCTTCATGTCATTTTTCCATATTTTGTTTTTCTGTCATTAACATTTTCTTTATCCCCTTTCTACTTTGTTTTACTACTATTTCATTATTTTTCTTAAATTTCTGGCTTGTATTTTTCCTTTTTTTTTTTTTTTATATACTTCTTCCTGTAACTTTTTTCTTTTCTTTCTTTATTGTAGATGCTGGGAATCTACCGTCAAATTTTTAAACAGAGTTAGTAAATGAAAAGAAACAAACAGATGATTGGGCCCTTGGAAATCGTTATTGAAATTCATAAAACAACATGATATCGAAATAATCAGATATGAAAAAGAGAGATAAAGAGAGAGAATCAACAACACCAAAATTAGAGAGGTTCGCCAACTGATGTGCTACGTCCTCTGTGAGTGATTGTTTTCACTATGTATGAATGTTTCGAAATACAGTGTTGATTATGTATGCTGGGTATATTTTGACAGCGTAACAGTATGTCAGAATTAGGCCAAAAAAGGTCCTTTCTGAAGAGGGGTCTTCCTCTATTTATAGAGGAAGGACCGTGGGTTTGAATCAGTAACCGATGATGAGCAGTTTTCGCTTGTTGTCCTTTGAGGACACGTGTCACGATGTGAAGTTAGCAGTTACCGAGAGGTGACGTCATTGTCAATCATAGGCTTATCAGTTATCATAAAAGATCTGACATGTCATTGTTAATAATGGACTTGACGGTTATGGGGAATGTCCCTTGTAATTCTCGTCGACCTCGAGCGACGAACGTTGATTAGAAAACAAGGCTTAGTTCTTGTGATCGCACCGTTCGTGGCTTAAATTAGATTCGATGTATGTCCAATCATGTTTGAACTGATTGATTCAAAACTCGAATACGAACGATCGTTATTCATGATGAAATGAATTAGGACTGTAAATTGAGTCCGGCCCAATTATACGAACGATCGTTGTCCACTAATGGAATGAGGAAATACCATAAGTTGGGTCCGGGCCAAATATATGATCATATTGTAGATTTGAACTAAGAGTTCATCGTTCATTTGAATCAATCGTTTGACACGTCTGAAGTCTAACGATGTAATGAGAAGACGAAGTCTGACCCCAACAATGCATCTTTCTCTTGTCTCTTCCATGTATTCTTTCCTTCCTTCTATATGTCCGTCGGTGAGAAAGATTTAAATCAACACAACAAGTTACAACCTACGAGAATTAAGGATTAAAAAAATAAATAAATAAATAAAACTAAAGATTGAAACCTTTTTCCTTTTTTTTTTTGGTCTGAGAAGCATTGAAACCCAGGTTACATTTGCTATATCATCTCTGTTTTACTTGGAAGTTTTACATTATTCTCCATGGGTATATGTACAATATGTGTTTTAAACTCCATCGATGAAATATACCATCTATTTCAGAAAATGACATTAATCACCATTTTGAATAATAATAATAACTAAAAATCTAGATTTTTTTTTTCTCTTCCTTAATCTAAGCTCCGACTGCGAACTTGAGGTTGGCCCCTCTATCCCCGAACCAGGATTTCAACGGTGAACTCGGGAGGTTTGCGACGAGCTTCATGGGCCTAGATCCAAGCGCCATTGTCGGCGACCTCTATCCCCGAACTAGAGCTCCGACGGCAAACTAGAGAGGTTCGCGACTCCAGACCCACATGCGATGTCGCCATGGGTGTTCGCTGTAACACCCTGACTTCCCATGCCGGGTCGTCACCGTACATACTTAACTTAAAACTTGGCCTTAAATACTTAAGTTTGTTGAAAATTATGGAGTAAAATTTTTTTTATTTATTTTTTTTTAAATCCCTTCTTGAACTGGTCTTAACCTCATACTTGTACTCATACTTACTTATGGGTACTTACTCGAGTACCGAGCTTTCAAACCTTATTTGAAAGCCATCATAATCAAGCCGTGGACCAAACCTGACCTAATGCGGATCGGTACCACACAAGGCAACTTGTTGCCATAATACATAAAACTCTTCCTTATTCATATCATCTCTTTATCATAACATAACATAACTTAAACACATTTTACAAACATATTTTACAAAAACATATTTTCCAAAACCCGTGGCGGTGTCCATCCCACATTTCACAGTTGCCATGCCAACCTTCCACAGTCTTGCATCAAGTATTGCCGGTAGGTTGCTTACCTACAGCATGAACGTAAGTAATGAGCTTATGCCCAGTAAGTACAATATTCAATCCGCAAAACATTTTTAATGCTTGAATGCATGGACCGATTATGCTTTCTTATAAATCAATTATGCTTTCACATATTAACTTGGTTCTATTCTCTTACATGTCATGCGTGCACGTACCATGGTACATAGCCTTGGAGTGGTTGGAGGCGGCCAGTCCAAACCAACTCAAACCATGAAACAAAACATTTAACATGGAGTATTGGGGCAGCCAATCCAATCCAACTCAAACCATAGACTAAACTGTTTAAACCCGCCCTCGTGGCAAGTCGGTACGACACAATAACGTTAGCTTGTCTTATCTTATCTTAAAAACATGTTCTTACCATGTAGTTTAATATTAGTGAACATATCTCATGATGTCACTATATCCAAACATATAACATAACATAATAACAAACCGTAATATAAAACATCATAACATAAGACATCATAACATAAACATCATAGCATAATCCATAAAACATCATAACATAAAATATCATGACATAAAACATCATAACATAAACCAACATAACATATGTAAATCATGTAAATCAATACATGATTTCTTGAAAACATGCCATGCAACAAAAACGTTTTGTTCATGCTGTAGGCGGAGTTGTACTTACTTGTCGTCCTACGCTCTTGGTTTATCGCCAAACATGGCACGACAACAATTCCTATTCCTGTTTCCAAACAGGGTGTAAGATAAGAGTCATGCATATTCTATCTTACTATAAAGCATAATCGTTAGATGTTGGTATCATAATCAACATCCATGAGTAACCCTAGTTATATGTCCCCTATATCTTCTTATGATCACTCGATCGGTTACTTGCCGTAACCCTAGGGCTCATGGCCCAACCAGACATAAATAGTAACTTGTTAGGTTACTAATCTTACTAAGGCCCAACTAATTTCAAAGTATTACCCCATTAGGTTACTATTGGTAACCATAGGGTAGGACCAAATTATTTAGTTATTTGCTCTTTCTTGACAAACCTTTGTCAAGTTTTCTTTGAAAATCTTTATAAAAACTACATTTTCATAAAATCTTAACTTTTAAGCAAAGACAGTTAAAAACTATCAAGCTCTGAAAATAATCTTTGAAAATAGTTTCTTAATTTTAGTTATCAGTGCATGTGTAGGAGTTTCCTGCTTTTGCACTGTTTTTCTGAAAATCCTGCGCTGGAATTTCCTGTTTCCTGTGCAGTTTTGGGAATCTGGTTTTACTTTAAAATCTGTTTAGAATTAGAAAAATATTCCTTCATGAAAGTTGTAGACCTCGAATAATACTACAACTTTTGTGTTTTGCTCAAAAACCAAATCTACCTTTAACGTGTCCATTTTTCTTGTTGAATCCGCCTGGCCGTGCACACTGGGTCTGGCTGACCAGGCTTGGGTTTCTGTAAAAAAAGAGGCCTTTGGAGCATTATTTTTGAAAACTGTCCACGTTACCCTCTAGGATTTTCCATTTCCTACAACTTTGTAGTTTTGAGTTTCTTCAAATTCGGCCTCTAAGGACCTCAAAATCACGTTTCCAGAAAGCTGCCCAGTTTCACCCGAAAACTGGCACTTTCGGTTTAGGTCATATTTTACGTAAAATTACGCGCACACTACCTCAAACGGTCGCAACCGTGAGCCTACGTCAAGCATGCAGCGTATTACATAACGTCTCCATGATCATACATTCATTCCTAAACCTATGGGGACATATAACAAACATATAGTAGGCATACTCAAAACCCACATAATCTTGAACACATATGATCATAACCATGCACCAAAACATAATTAGAGACCACCAAACCCTAATCAAGCACATACTATTGAAACTAACTAGAGCATGAACATAAATGATGAGCTTATGCTCTTACAATCCAACTTTGGAAATACACTTAAATTTCCAATCAAAGTTCAATTAAAAAGTTTAGGGTGCTAAAGAGAATTACCTTAACCAATCTCAAAGATTGGTGCTAGATTTTTGATCCAACTTTTCTCCTTGCTCCCTACCACAACCGGCCACCCTTGGCTTGGTTAGCTTCCAAATTTTCAGCCACACTTGGTTGGTGATTTTCAAATTTTTCCGACCACCACCACCTAACACTTTCTCTTCTCTTTTTCTTACCTCTAGGGTTCGGTTTTTAGAGAGGAAATTTTGGCAAAGTTTGGCTAGATTTCACAATTTTTGTGAATAAAATGCCAATACCCATCACCTATTTATAGGTGTGGGAAAACTCTTCAAAATTGCCAAAAAGTCCTTGAACTAGGATTTATTTATTTTTCTAAAATTGCTAATTGGTCCTTGAAGTAAAAATATTTGCTAATTAGTCCCTACATGTGGTGGCCGGCCATTGCTTGTCTTGGAGCCCAAGTTTTGCTTACATCATCATGACATCATCATGCTTACATCACCTTGATGACATCATGCTTACATCATCTTGATGACATCATACTTACATCACCTTGATGACATCATCTTGCTTACATCATGCTTACATCATCATTGCTAACTTTTTTAAAAATTACACTTTTGCCCCTAAAGACAAAATATTTGCAATTTAGTCCCTGCGGGTGATTGGCTAAGGTAGAGCTACTTGACTTCCAATTATTGCATAATTATCCACTTGATTCCAAGAATCCATTAATATAATTATGCAATCCATTTCCTTATTAACTTTGATAATATCAATACTGTTTTATCCTAAAACAGATACTGAATTGTAGTCCAAAATCCATATGCATAAAATTGGACTACGTATAAGTTTTTCTTAGGACTTGAAACTATTTAGTTCTTATTGCTCTAAATATTATGCTTGATTTTTCTAGGGTGGTCTCATAGCTTATTCTTACTTATTCATTCGTAATGACGGTTTTCCGCAGTATAGTTTTCATACTGTTAATTATACTGCAGTACCACCTCAGTCAAACTTTAGTCAACCTTGGTCAACTTTGACCTGCATTAAATCATAAATTCTTATTCTGCCATTTTTCTCAAAAGGCCTTATACTTGACTATCATTGAGTCTTGTAGCTATTTAAACGAGAACTCAAACATATACTGATATTCAACTCAGATCATGAACTTCATATCAACATACATGGTTCAGTCTTAGATTTTCCTTATCTCTAAGAAAATCATAGGTCTATCACAATTTCGGGTTCTTACATTCGTCGCTAGATTCCGTGGTGATGTTTTCTTCCGGCGGTTCTCCATATTTGCCGGTCGAGGGATTGGGTTTAATAAACATAACCCAGTAATTGTTTTCTTTAGGATGTTATCTATTTCCGTGCCCATATAATAAATGCGGGGCCCACTTAATCCAATGCCACGTAGGAATGATTGGTTCTAAAAATCATTTCTGTAAATAGTTTCTATGAGGTTTACACGTGTGTTTTCCTGTAAACTGTTGATTTCCCCCCCCCCCCCCCCCCCCCCCCCCTCGCTACGGTTTTGAATTTTGTTTCTAATTAATGTGTATTTATGTTAAAGTTTAGTTATTTATGTAACCACTGATGTTTAGCCATTATCATTTCTCTATTGCAAATATGGCGTACCGATCATGTATGCTGCTGATGCTTGCATTGGATAAGATTCGTATTTAAGGTGGATGATGAAAAGATTTGATGTAGAGAAAAAAAAAAAAGTATTTTAAATATGATTCGAACAAAAAGACATATAAAGCAAAGGAAAAAGGAGCGGTAGTTAAAAAAAGAAAGCCAAAGACAAATTGAGAATTTGTAGACTTGGTGATTCTATGTCCATTGTTATTATTATTTTTGGATAAATATTAAGGAATGTAGTGAGACGAGTGAAAAGTAAATGAAAAATGTTTGAATTGATTGTTTGGTAAGAAAAAAAAAATAATGAAAGGAAAATAAGAGAAAAAAACAATTATAATGGGTCCATTTTTTTTATTCCTTCTAAAACTAGGTGAAAAATACTAATCCATTTACTTACGATCAAATTTTACTTTTTTGTCATTGCTTTTGAAGTAAAATAATATAAATAAATATATAATATAGTAATTTTACAAATCTATGATTTTCTTTCCTTCCTATCTATTAAACAATTAAAGAAAAACTAATTTATTTTCTTTCATTTCAATTTTTCATCTTTTATAAGTTTTTTCTCCCTCGTTTTTTTTTCCTTCTTACCAATGCTTTTTGATTTTTTTGTTACTATTAAGAAATAAAAAATTCAGAATTCAAACCTTGGATTAAGAATTCAAATCTTGATTTTTGTTATGAAGGTTGAAAAAATATATATATATATAAATTGATTCATTTTCAGAAGATAAATTAAAAGGTAAAAACTTTACTTGTTTTATCCTAAAAAGTTAATGAATTTCCAACAAATTAATCATCTTGCTTTTGATATATAAAATAACAAATTAAATTATCAAAGCACTATATGTATTATTTCTTTTGACTTTTTCGTTTCCGTACGACTACTTTTTTGTAACAACTATTCACAAAATATATATATATATATTCCGAACAGTAACTTGAAAATATAAATCTACGCCTTTATTATTACATAAAGATAAATATATTTACAAATATATATATACACACACACACAAACATACCTACGACGTGTACAAAAGCTATACTTCATAAAAATAATGACTATAAAACTACGACTTCATTATTACCTCTAACAAAAAACTAGGACTATATTAGTTTCATTAATCTTATTCCAAGAAAACGAATGATTAGATTTCTTTTATAAAAAATAAAAAAAAAAAAAAGCTGAAAAATAAGAAAAACAATAAATGATTAAAAAAAGGATTGTTTGAAAGAAAAAAACGGGGGGGGGGGGGGGGGGGGGGGGGGGGGGTGGTTATTTATTGGTTGGTGGATATAAAAGGATTAAAGATAAAATTAAATTGTAGAGATTGTTTTGGAATAATTCAAGTGTGTGACAAGTAATAAGAGACACTTACATGTTAACTGTTTGGTAAATTAAGAAAGAAGATGGGAAAAATATATAGAGGAGTGCATGTCAATAGAGTTCCCTTTACAAAAATAATCAGGTCGATGCAAAAGGTCATAATTTTCAAGTCTTTTCGTGGGCATTGAAGATAACGTTTTGATTTTTTTTTTTTTTTTTTTTTTTAGAAAGGAATTTTGCTCCTTATATATGTACCGATTTTTATAAAATAACAAGTTAGTACATAGATGAGAATGAGATTTATAACTTTATTAAATTTGTTAAATTTATCATTAAATTGATGGTAAGAGACCAAAGCTGCCCAAACCACAAAGTTCAAAGAATTAATTGACCAAAATACAAAAGTACTTTAGAACTAAACTGTCACAATATTAATAATTCAGGAACTAACAGCATCAAAAACCCTAAATTTATCTAAGAACCTCTGTTCTTTGCACCTCTGGGGTTTCCCATATTTTTGTTGACGTTTAATATCAAAAAATCAAATAACTCAAACATATTTGTTTTTCGCAACTTATATTTGAATTTTTTATCCAGATATTTTGATCAAACTTGTTACAGCTGGTTACGTATTTAATTGTCTAATTAAATTCTGAATTTGTTGCACCCATAGTTTTTTTTTTTTTTTTTTTTTTGTCCTTCTCCATAGAGGTTTTTGGTTATTGGTTATGTTAAATAACTATATCGATCGTGTCAATTCTTTGTTTAAAAATATTTATGTTTGTGCGAATTATCAGTATATACTGACTAAGCAAAAAAGTGGTTATATCGTTCTGTCTAGACAATACTTGATTTAACTGTCCACTAGGTCTTATACCAACTAACTATATATGCCAGCATTTTTCTATGATGAAAACACTACAATAATCCTTATTCAACTATAGAAGTTTAAAACAAATAGTCGTGTGAATAAGCAAGCTATATCAATTTTTTCATTATTTTTTCTAAATTAAACAAATTAATTTAATTTCTCATTTCAGATATTAATGAATGTGAAGCTGGAGCTTCCGAGCGACCATGTGGAAAGGACGCCAAATGTAAGAACACTTTTGGGAACTACACATGCGAGCCAATGTGCAAAAATTTGGTGGTCCCTTTAGGTATGCCTTTTGACGCTCTAAATTAAAAGGTTATTTTGTACGAATACATTCTGAACTTCTTGAATTTAAGAATTTTTATTTTTGATTTTTTTTCCTTAGAAATTAATCTTCTAAATTTATAATTGTTGATATTGTCAGTCATTTTTGTTCACATTTGTTAAAATTTGATTGGTTTTTTACACATCATTTGTACGTGATAGCCTACGAAGCTCATTGTTGGTCATTTTTACTTAGCCTTTGTTTGGTAGAGTAGAAAAAGGAGAGGAAGGAAATTAGAGGAGGGATTTTTGAGAAGAAAATGGAATTTAGGTTGTTGGGTAGAGAGGAAATTAGGAAAGAAAGGAAATTAAAAATCCATGATCCCCACCACTTTTTAATCCTTCCAACTTTGAGAAAAAAAAGTTGATGGAAAATTTTTGACAAAGCAAATATGGGTAAAATACCTATTTTAACCTTAACCTATCATCATCTCTTAACTTGTATATGAGGTTATTTTTATAAAATACATTTGATTAGATATTTTCTTTCATGTTTTCTTTTTCTTCTATCAAACGCCATGAGGGAAAATCTCCCTTATTTTCATCACCTAGAGATTTTACTCTTCATTCCTTTCTATTTTCCATCCCTCTTACCAAACATAGCATTAATTTCAAAACAAGTTTATTTTAAATTTTAGGTTCAAGTTTGAGTTATAATTAAATAGGGGTTGGTTGTCAAAGAAAAAAAAAGGTAGATACTAAATTGTCAAATTCAAATAAAAATGAAATCAATTCTAGTCTATTAGATCTAATAATATAGTGATTATCTTGCAAAGTATCAAAGTCAAACTTGTAAAATGGAAGTTGCATATTTTGCCAATTTGTTTTTCAACTTCTTGCTATATATAGAGGTCAGAGACTAATACTCTAATGAGAATTTATCTCCAATTTTATGTGCTATAATCCTGGTTAAGGAACTCTAATTCTAGAAGAAGAAAAAAAAGGCTAATTTTAATGCATCCGCAGCTTCTTCTTCTTCTTCTTCTTCTTCTTCTTCTTTTTTAAAGGAGGAAGAATTGAAGGCATTTCCTGATTTATGGTAATACCATAATCAAAATGATACCTCTTCTGAGATAATAATAAAAAGGATCAAATTACATAATTTTAAAGAGTTTAGGAATCTTTTAGCCACAAAAAGAGGTTGGGACCAAATTGCAACTTCGTATAAAGATTAAAATCAAACGAGCAATTTACCTTTCTTAATAAATAAGTAATAACACTAAAAAAGAATCAACAATCATTATTTTATTTGTATTCTTTTTCAAACCCATAATATTACAATTCATTCTATGAGGCTTAGTTTGGTAAACTGAAACTTTTATTTTTTCACCTCGCCTCTGAAACTTGAGAAAATGGTCTACGCACCTCACGTAATTTGATGTTGACGAATTGAAAGACCGAACCTGCTAACGTTTTAAAGTTAAGACTGCATAGAATTGTTTTCCATGTTCATAGGTCAAGGTGAAAAAGTGACTCTGGTTCGACAAAATTTATGAAATTTATTCCAAGACACGGCATTTCCCGTTTTCATTCCAACTGGACTTTGACATAGATTGTTTTGATTTATGCACACAAAAAACTAACAATGTGCATGTATAAGCTACTTGACAAAAAGTTATACTCTTCATTAATTAATATGTTATCTAATTTATGCAGGTATTGTCGCTGCGGTTGCAGCAATGTTACTTGTTCCTGCATCAAGGGAATCATACAGACTTGTGAAAAATATAATTGACATGAGACGAAAGGCAGAGTTCTTCATACAAAATGGTGGTAAATTGTTAGAACCACTATATTCGGGTGAAGTTGATCGTGTGCTGTTTGATTCAGAGGAGCTTGAGAAAGCAACTGATGGTTTTAAAACAGACAGAGTTCTTGACCCAGAAGGACAAGGCACGGTTTATAAAGGGATGTTGGGAGATGGGAATATTGTCACGGTAGAGGAATCTGAGTTCGTGGACGAGAGTAAGGTCGAAGAATTCATTAAGGAGGTTGTTAATCGTTTATAAGTTAACCATAAGAATGTGGTTAAATTATTAGGTACATGCTTAGAAAAAAAACGTCCCCTTTTGGTTTATGAATACCTACCTAATGGAACTCTGCATCACTATATTTATGACGAGCAAGAGGAGTTTCCACTTACATGGGAAATACGCTTGCGAATTGCAACAGAAATAGCGGAAGCACTTTCACACTTACACTCGTTAGATATGTTGTCAACTTACCATCGAGACATTACGTCTAAGAATATCCTTCAAGATGGTAAATACAAAGCAAAACTTGCAGATATTGGAACATCAAGAACAGTTGCCACTGATGATGTTGCCACTGATGATGAGACAGATTTGACAACCGCGGTACAAGGTACATTGGATCTCGCAGATACCGGAACATCAAGATCAATTGCCACTGATGATCAAACAGATTTTACAACCACGGTACAAGGTACATTCGATCTCGCAGATACTGGAACATCAAGATCAATTGCCACTGATGATCAAACAGATTTGACAACCGCAGAACATGGCCCGTCTGGTCTCGCAGATACTGGGACATCAAGATCAATTGCCACTGATGATCAAACAGATTTGACAACTGCAGGACACGGCACATCTGGTAACTTGGATCCAGAAGACTTTCGGTCAAGTCAATCTACAAAGATGAGTGACGTGTATGGCTTTGGAGTGGTCCTTGTTGAGGTTTTGATTGGAAAAAAACTAGTTTCCATCCAGAGGTCAAAACAAGGTACAAGCCCGGTAACATATTTCATGCAATCCATGGAGGAGAAAAAACTGTTTGATATTGTTGATGCCAGAGTGAAGAAGGAGGGAAAAAAAGCCTCAATCACAGAATTTGCGGAACTTGCCAAACGATGCTTGAATTCGAACGCAAAGAAACGACCGGCAATGAAAAAAGTTGCAGATGAGTTGGAAAAAATTTGGAAGTCAGAAATTAAGGTTTCAGATGCCCATGATGAACAACGTTATGGGGAGGGTGCAGATGAGGCATTGTCAAATTTAACTGGCGAAACTATCAGTTCATTATTCGTCGGCGAATAGATCCCGGACTTGAAGTCCATGTGTGCGTCTATTTATATCAGTATCTGTGTGTATAAATCTAGCCAGAGAGAATCCGTGGCCTATTGAATGTATTAGTTTTTCAGAGTAATGTTTTTATTCCTCCTTTTATTTCGACAGCTAGCACCTGAAAATTTGTACTCTAATGTGTGGGTTTGGAATATTTCTATGATTCTATAATTATGTGTGTTTTATGTAATGACTACTTTTTTATGCAGCTAATGTTAGCTTTTGATTTCCTAGTTGTGATTATGATTTTACAGATAAATTATTAAGAGAGAGATTAAGGTGGATGGCCCTTTCCAAAACCTATCTAAATAAATATTTCTTGTTTTATTTAACTAAAAATATGTTCTTTTTTTTTCTTCTAGCAACTATGGCAAATCAACGATTTTCCTTTTAACTTAGGGTACAGGATTCGAAATTCTAATTTATAATCTTCTTCTAGCAACTTTGGCAAATCAACGATTTTCCTTTTAACTTAGGGTACAGGATTCGAAATTCTAATTTAAAATATAAAGTTAAATTTCTCTTGTCTTGCTTAATAATTAGAATTTCTTTGATTATTTTTAGTTTTAAATTCAATGATATTTTGGGTATTTTAAATATAAAATTAAGTGTTGATCGAGAAAATTTATAGATTTATGTACTAAATGTAATCTAATAATATGAAAATGTAAAATTTTAAAATATATATAATACTTTTTAAATAAAAACAAAATGTATGATATAAAAATGTAAATAACATAATTGTAGTATTTCTTTTTAAAGGTAATTTGGGGCATTCTAGAGTCAAAATTAAGTGTTGAACGAGAAATAATATAAATTTGTATATTAAGCATAGTTTGATAGTATAAAAATGTAAAAGTTCAAAACGTACAATATACTTTCTTAATAAAAGCAAAATACAAGGTATAAAAACGTAAATAACCCTAGAGTTAATGATATTACAGGCCATGGAGGTTTTAATAAAATTTTTGGTTCGTTTTGATATAGGACGATTCCAATATTTTTTTCATGATGCCAAATCGATAGGGAAAAAAACAAAAGAGAGAGAGAGAGAGAGAGAGAGAGAGAGAGAGAGTATGTTTTACGTTGTCAGCGAAATAATGAGTATTGTAACCCTTTGATCATGTTGAGCAAATGATACCCTCTTATATCCTTATACCTTACATGATTCCCCTTCTCGGTCGAGATGATTTATTTGGCAATGGAAGCTGTGAATTATATATATTGGCAACACACTGATGAATGAGTATCCGAATTTTTTTTTTCCAAATTTAAAAAATAAATATGACCATAATGTTTAATTAAGCGTTATGTTACGCTCAAAATTCAAAACTTTATGGTTACTGTAATAACCAACCTTTTTACAAATTTACGATTTCTTTTTTTAGGAATCCAAAGTTTGTATTATGTATGTTTATATGAAATGCCTGATATGATTTATCAGAATTAAGGTTTATGTATGATTTTATTCCGGTCAAAATTTGATCAGAATAATCTAAGGTATGTTTGAGACAATATTGCAGTTTTAAACAGTATAAAATTATACTGTGAAAAATTGTTATTACGGATAGCGAAGCCAAATTAGGTTTGGGATTATTGTAGAAAATCAAGCACAATATTTAGAGTAATAAGAACTAAGTGGTTTTTAGTTCTAAGAGAAATTTTTACGCAGTTCTGTTAAGTGCAGATAATTCTGGACTGCAGTTCAGTATAACAGTACTGTTATTGGTAAAAACAGTATTTGTAAAATCTGTATTAGTATGAAATGGACTGCATTTGTGGAAGAAAGCCAAATGGAACTTTAATTAAGGACACCTCACTTTGTGATGATTGATTGAATTAATGGATTTTTAGAAAATATGGAAAGTAAGTTTTAAGTATGAACATGGTTAAAAATTGGCCAACAAGCCTCCTCAAATGGCCGGCCACCTCTTGGAGTCTAGGGGCAAATATAGTTGCTTTTGAGGACTTAAATGCAATTTAAGCAATAAAAATAATTCTAAGAATTTAAATTAAAATTTGCCTATAAATAGGTGTGGTAGGGTTTTGCCTTGGTCCACCTTTTGACACATCACTTTCTTTAGTTCACAATCTAGCTCTTCCTCCCCCCCATAAAATCCGAAACTAAGAGAGAGTCAAGAAAGAGTGGAGTGAGGTCGGTTTTTGAGGTAGAAATCAAGGAGGAAGTTTGTGATTCAAGCCTAGATCTACTAAGTGTTAAGGTAAATCTTTTTAAAACCCTAAGCCTTTCATTTGAGTTTTTATTCAATTATTTAGGTGTATTTTCAGTGGGTTATGTAAGAGCTTAAGCTCACTTATTTTTCATGCAATAGCTTAGTAAGATTAGTATGTGCTTGATTAGTGTTTTGGTAAGCTAGATCTATGTTTTGGTCTATGTTTTTGAAGTTATGCTTTAAAATTTTATGCTTTATGTGTATGCTTAGTAATTGCTTGTTATATGTCCCCACATGTTTAGGAAGCTTTATGTTATGCTTGTATGATGATAAGATGATTGTATGTTGAACTAACATGAAAAATTAACTTAAAACCCTACTTGGTAAAAGTTTACCACATGGGTTAATTGGTTAAGAAGCAAGTGTATGTTAATGGAAATTTCGCGTAATACGCTACATGTATGATGTAAGCTCACGGTTGCGACCGTTTGAGGTAGGGTGTACGTTATTTTGCGTAACAAACAATGAAAAGTGAATCTGCCAGTTTTCGGACAAAACTGGGTAGCAATGTGAAAACGAAATTTTGAAGCCCTTAGAGGCAGATTTAAAAAAAGTTAAAACTACAAAGTTGTAGAAAATTAAAAATCCTAGGGAGTAACATAGACATAATTTGAAAAATAAGCTCCAAAGGCTTCCATTTTTGTGAAAATCTGGCCACTCTAGACCCTATACACGGCCAGGACTCTTCAACGAGGGAAATGAGAAGGTTAAGGGCAGAATTAGGTTTTGTGAAAAAATTGAAAGTTTCAGGACTTTATGAGGTCTACAACTTTTATTAAGAAAACTTTTTCAAATTCAAAGAAAATTTGTAAATAAAACTGAATCTTAAAATTGAGCAGGAAATAGGCAATTCCTGCGTAGAATTTTCAAAACAGTGCATGAGCAAACAAATTCCTACCCGTGCACTGCTAACTGAAATTATTAAACTGTTTTCAATGAACGATTTTCAAAATATCACAGTTTTACTATCTTTATAAATTAAGTCAAATTCAGTTTTATAACAATGGTTTAAAAAGAATTAAATAAGGTTATAAAGTATGCTAAGTAATATGGTAACCCTAGTAAGACACTTAGTAATCGGTTATGATACAGAAAAATTATTATTGAACTAAGATAATTGAAAGTATACTTATAGTAACCAAATAGGTTACTAATTTTATATGCTAAGTTTTGAAACCAAGGTTACTTTGGATAACCAAATGGGATACTACTATTGGGTCTTGGTAACCCAATAGGACATTAACCTAATTATGTTTGGGCTTATACCTAGGGTTACTAGCAGTAACCTAAAAGGATACTATTTAAGTATAACTAACCAAGATTTGTTTAAGTAATCAAACATAATACGGTTTGATTGTTTTTAGGTCAGGTGCCCTAAGGTTACATTTAGTAACCGAATAGGACACCACGTTAGTAGGGGACATATAACTAGGGTAAATGTTGAATGTTGGTTAGGATACCAACATTTAATAAAATGATTTATGGTAAGATAGGATGATTCTTATCTTACGTCCTTTTTTTGGAAACAAGAAAGTAACCTGTTGTTGCAATTCGTTGGAGCAACAAACCCCAGCTCTAGTATAACCAGTAAGTACAACTCCGCCTACAGCATAGGCTAATTGTTTTATTGGTTGCATGTTTTTAAAATTCATGCACTTATGTATGTGATGCATATGATTATGTTTTATTATTGTGACATCATGAAGTATGTTCACTAATGATAATGTACATGATAAGAGTAAGATTAAGTTCAAGTAAGAAACTGTTTTCAAGAAAATATTTCAAAGTAAGATGTTAAGCAGTTTTAAATCGTGTTGTACCGACCTTGTAACGACCCCTCACGGACCATTACAGTTGACTTCTTATTTAATCATTCATCTCTTATAAAATTACGGAAAAGATTAAGCTTAAAATAAAAATCTTTATATAACGGAAAACTTTACTTAGATAATTTTAGAAAACTCTAGATTTAAAAAAAAAAAAAAAAAAAAAAAAAAAAAAAAAAAAAAACCTATATCAAAATTATACTTCATAATTAATATAAATAAATATATATATATTTTTAAAACCCAACTCATGAAATAAAATTTAAGTCCTTATGAAACATCCAATCAAATAATAATAAATTAAAAATCTCAAAATTTCATTTGAAATAAAAAATGTCCATCTTATGATCGTTCCTCCCGTTTTCCTATCACATATCGTCCCGCTTCCGCTCCAAGCTCCTCCAACACTATATTTTACCCTTTCCTTTATCTGCAACATGAATTAACTTATATAAGCAAGGGCTTAGTAAGACACTTAAATCTCACAAATGTAAATAAACATTTTCTTTTATCATCATAATTATAAACATCATTTAAAAACTTTTTACTTTTAAAACCGTCATATATTGGGCCCGGCGTTGTACCATCATAGCGCGCTAGTCACGGAAGGGTTGGGGTAGCAAATCCCAAACCAACAGTGACAAAAGTCCACTCACCGGACAACATCATCATCATCATCATCAAGGGTGTACAACGCCATTTTAAAACATAAAAATACATATACATACCATATATATACTTTTCATCAAAACGTTTCATCAAAACGTCATCATAGGAGAAGTATTATTTAAAAACATCATAACATCATCATCAACATCAAAATATATACTTCTCAAATCTTTAATTCATGTTGCAGGTGAGAGTGTACTTACATAAACGCCTTACTTAACCTTTTCAAATTTTCCAATGGTGACGCGCGATTGAGGTCTCGGGTGCTCGCCTTTAGAACCGTTCATGCCATAAATAATAAATGTAATAAAATCAACAAAAGTTCATAATAATTCATCAAACACATCCAACGCATCATAATAGCACTTACAAG
This sequence comes from Ficus carica, assembly GCA_009761775.1. Lineage (NCBI taxonomy): Eukaryota > Viridiplantae > Streptophyta > Magnoliopsida > Rosales > Moraceae > Ficus > Ficus carica. The sequence goes on along the minus strand of CM019744.1, from coordinate 4,196,044 downwards.
GCCTATTTCATCATTCAATAACATCAAAACACAAAATTTGAACACCTTCATGAAATTACAAATCTTCACAGAAAATGTCAATGAGACCTTTGTCCCTTCAAAAATTTATAAAAATTCGTATAGGGCTTCAAATGATCTGAAACTAATTTTAAATGAAAGTAGACATCCAGATCTTTCTAATGGTATCTAATTCATAAAAAATGAAGACCGTTTGGACCTTAAAAAATAGTTTTGAAATTGATTTCTAAACTTTTACCGAACTGACAGCCGGACCTTTCCCGATTTGAAAAATCACAAAAATTTACAGATATCTTCAAATAATATAAAACTGATTCCAAATGAAAATAGACATCTATATCTTTCTAACGATATCAAATTTGTTAAAAACGGAGACCGTTTGGATTCTCAAAAACAGTTTTGATATCTGATCATTAAAATTTTACCGAACTTGGCAGTCCGACCTCTTCCTATTTGAAAAAATCATAAAAATTCGCACATAACTCCAAATGATATGAAAATGATTTCCAACGAAAATAGACATCTATGGCTTTCCAACAATATCAAATTTGTTAAAAACGGAGACCGTTTGGATTCTCAAAAACAGTTTCGAAACTTATCATAAAATCTGGAAATCCCAGTAACAGTGGTCAAATCCGAAAATCATTAAAAGTATAAAAAAAAATATCATCACAATGTATATGATTCATACACACACACACCCCCACAAAACAGCCCTAAGACATGTTTCTAACACATAAAATTATTCAATCATCATATCAATGAAATCATACATCAAGAAATCAAAAACCCTAATTTCGCCTTATTCACAAAATCAACCTTATCGCCATCCTTCGATCATCATTCGATAAATATTTCTCATCCTCTTTTCAAACTCACATAAAGACACTCATCAAGAAAATCATCCAATCCCTCAAAGAATCCCAAACTAAAATAAATAACAAAATCATTCTCATCATTAAACAATACCGAAACTTACCTTGAAATCCTTTGATTTTCGGTTTGGAAGAATTTAGAGGTTTGGCGGATTCTCTTCTTTTTTTTTTTTTTTCCTCTATGTTTGTGCGTGGGAGAGAGGCAAAAAGAGCAGACAAAGGGAATGGGAAAGAAAGGGAAAAGGATGCTAGGGAAGTGAGGGAGAGAGAGAGCATGTAAAAAGAGAAACTTTGAAAATTATAACAAAATTTGTGAGTAATTTAATTTCAAATAAATTTTGGAATTAATTGAGATTAAATTCTTTGGTTTAATTGTCTTTGAATTGCTGTGGGATAGCTGTCATTAAGGTCTGAAAACGTGTTGGAGGAAAAGGAAACAACTAGGTTAACTTTTAGAATTTTCGCACCTAAAATTGCACATGGTAAACTGGTTGGTTACTAGTACATATCCGGATAGTATACTAGTCATAACTTCTTACTCTGATATCGGATTTGCACAAATGAGTAGGCGTTGGAAAGCTTATGAAAAGATCTATAAGTTTATTTAAATTATAACATAATTTTCGACATTCAACAATTCATAATTGAGTTGGAAATTAAGATCTTATAAAATATGCCTTTTTCGGATAACATACTTTCCCTTTTTTTTTTTTTTAAACATTAACATCATCACAAATACTACATACCATATATATATATTTAAACCATCACACAAAATTATCAAGTCATCATAAAAATTCATCAATTTGGCATGAACATTGTTCTGGCACGTCGAGTCCTCGTCGCGTCACCTGTGAAAAAAAATAACTCAACATAACATTAGAATTAAGAAATTACTATCTCATCATATATCTATGTTAATTCTAATGTTAATTTTCTAACGTTAAAGTTAGATAGCATTTGGGGCGTTACAGACCTGCACTAGGTCAGGATTGGTTCATGGTTTGAGTTGGATTGGGCTGGCCGCCCCAACCATTACATGGCTGCGCGCCACGATACGTACACTTAAAGTAAGTAAGGGCCCTAAAATATGAAAACTTAAGAAAGCATAATAAAGCATAATTGGTTCATGCATTGATTAAGTTCAAATTGTTTTTGCGAGTTAATAGTTAAACTTGCTGAGCGAAAGCTCACAACTTACGTTTATGCTGTAGGTAAGTTCCCTATTAGCAATACTTGATACAAGACGGTGGGGCATGACAGGGCTAACTGTGAAACTACGGGATGGAGACCGCTACGCGTTTTGTGTCAAATATATGTCCTTATTATCAAGTTAATTAGTTGTATTTCAAATTAAGTTTAATATTTAAATACTCAAATAAATATGTATATATGGTTATAAGAAATTATATGGTCGAGTTACCTTTATAATTGCTGTAACGCCCCGACTTCCCACGCCGGGTCGTCACCTTACTTACATACTTAACTTAAACTTGCGAAAAATTTGGGAAAAATTTTTCTTTTTCTTTTAAACTTTATTTTAAAACTTTCAACTTGAACTTCATCCTCAAACTCATACTTACTGATAGGTACTTACTCGAGTACCGAACTTTCAAACCTTCCTTGAAGGCCATCATAATCAAATTGTAGACCAAACCCGAACTAATGTGGATTGGTTCCACAAGAGGCAACTTGCTTGCCATACATACATAAACTTTGTCATTCATACTTAAAATATCATGAAATTATGAAAACCTTTTTTTCATTACAACATATTTTATAGAGTATATTTTTTTTTTCAAAAGCCGTGGCAGTGTCCATCCCACATTTCACAGCCCGCTGAACCAGCCCTCCACAGTATTGCATCAGAGATTGCTGGCAGGTTGCTTACCTACAGCATAGACGTAAGACGTGAGCTTTCGCTCAGCAAGTACAACTGTTACATCCGCGACACAAAACATATAATTATGCATGAACCAATTATGATCTCTTATGAATCAATTATGGATTCATAACTTGATTTAGTTCTATTCCTTTACTTATCATGTGTGCTCGTACCGTGGTACATAGCCAAGGAATGGTTGAAGGCGGCAGTCCATTTTAACTCAAACCATGAAACACAAAGTTTAACATGGAGTAGTTTAGGTAGCCATCCAATCCAACTCAAACCATGAACCATACCATTTAAACCCGCCTTTGTGGCAAGTCGGCACGACACAACATCCTACTTGTCTTGTTCTTACCAGGTGGTTTAAAATTAGTGAACATGCTTCATGATGTCACAATATTACAACATATAACATAACATAACCTCATTCATAACATACCATGACATTACACGCCATAACATATCATCACATACCATCACATTAGGCAAGTAACAACAAAAGGCCTATGCTGTAGGCGGAGTTGTACTTACTTGGTTAGCTGTATCCTATTTCGTGCGACTCCAAGGTGAGGCACAACGACAGGCTATCTCCAGTTATGTCCTACGTAATGCTGTTCCTCTTCCGGGTACAGCTGCAGGTTTCCTCCTGCTTGATGAAGGATATAGATAAGAGTCTAATCCTTGCTGTGGAATGTTGGTGTCCTAACCAACATGCCTACAAAATCTTAGTTGTATGTCCTTCTGATATCTCACTTGGTCACGATTAGTCATCCTACTGTTTAAGAATAATCGAACTTTGATTATTCCTTAAGAGGCTACGTTGGATAACCTCTTGGGCTAGGCCCTTGACATACCGCTAGGTTTTCTTAAAAACCTTGGGTTTTATAATTTATTGGGTTATTTCTATTACTCCCTTCTCTTATCCTTATTATGGGTTTTCGATATCCTTAGGGTTATAGTGGGTAACCCTTAAGGCTATACTTAATTAAATGTTGGGTCAACCAAAGTCAATATTTGATCAACTAATGGTCAACCCTTGGTCAACTATGGTCAACCTTGGGCTTTGGGCTAAGCCCAGTAACTCGGGTATTATTCCTGGTTACTGTCCGTAATCGGCTTGTTTACAATTTTATCTTAAGAAAATTCTATTTTCTTATTTTTTGGAAATCTTATGTAATTAGCTTCATAATTTCCTTAATCTTCTTGTAAAAATTCATCTTTTTGAAATGGATCTTTATAAAAGTCATTTAAGTTTAAAAACCACCTTTGGAACAGTTTTCATAATTAAAAATAACGGTTTTAAACAAAATACAGTTTTTCGGAAACGTTTGTAAGAATTCATGTGCAGGAATTTTCGGTTCCCTGCACATCCTTTGTAAAATAGTATCAGTTTTAAAGATCCACTCCGAATTTGAAAAACTTGTCTTACCAAAGTTGTAGCTCTCGAAAAATTCTAAAACTTTCGTGTTTTACGAAAAATCTAGTTCTGCTTGTATTTTTGTCAGTTTTTATTTGAAACTGGCTGGTCGTGTATACTAGGTCTGGGCAGACTAGTCTCGGATTTTTATAGAAACGGAGGCCATTGGAGCCTCATTTTTGAAAACTGTTTGTGATGTCCCCTAGGAAAAACCCTTCTGAACAACTTTTATGTTTTAAGTTTTCTCTAATTCGATCTCTAAATGCCTCAAATTTCACTTTTCCCGAAACTGGCCAGTTGGCACCCGAACTGGCAGTTTTCGGTTTTAAGTTCGTTTTACGTCCTATTACGCGCACAATACCTCAACCGCCCACAGCGGGAGCCTAATATCATTCATGCAGCGCTTTCTAACATAAAACATACATTCATACATCATTTAAACATCAAGGGACATATGACAAACACCTTATGTGCATGCATGCAATCTTAATAATCATGCAAGCATACTTATCAAATCATGCACCATAATCATAATTGAGACCTTAGCACCCTAATCAAGCACAAAACTTATTGCATGGCATAAGAAAATGAGCTTATGCTCTTACATCCCAAACATGGAAATACACTTAAATTTCCCAAATTTAAGCTCAAATTAAAAAGGTTTAGGGTCTAGGATGATTACCTTGATTCCACTCAAGGATTTGGTTGGTTTGATCCAAAATTTCTCCTCCCCCTTGGTCTCCACCACAACCGGCCATTCCTCAAGAAAACAACCACATAAATATCTTGTTCTAAACTTAAATGAAAAACTTAGAGGTTAGAGGTTTTACCTTAACCTTTCCATAGGTTTGCAAGCTTGGATCAAGCTTTCCTCTTGGCTCCCCACAACCGGCCTCCCCTCCAATTGGGGTTCCAAAAATTTGGCCAATTAAATTGAGCCCTCTCAAGGTCCGGCCATCACCCCCAGATCTGGCCACCCAAGAAATCCGGCCACCATTTTTTTTTTCCTCCCCCCCCTAGGTTCGGTTTTGGTAAAAAAAAAAAAAGGGTGGGGAAAGATTTTGTACGAGTTTGGCTAGATTTTGCTATTTTTCTCCCTCAAAAATCCGCCCCCTTTGCTGCTATTTATAGGGGTTTTGAACTTTTAAAAATTGCTAAAAAGTCCCTAAACTAGGATTTAATTATTTTCCTAAAATTGCACTTTAGTCCTTGAAGCAAAAATATTTGCACTTTGACCCCTCTAGGTGTTGGCCGGTCATTGGCTGCCTTGGAGCCCAAGTTTTGCTTACATCATCTTGATGACATCATCTTGATGACATCATGTGCTTACCTCATGCTTACATCATCATATTTTCAAAAATTGCATTTTTGCCCCTAAAGACAAAATCTTTGCAAATTGATCCCTCTAGGTGGCCGGCCCTTGTTCACTCCTTGGAGGCCAAGTTTCCTTGCTTACCTCATCATGATGACATCATCTTGATGACATCATTTGCTTACATCACTATTTTCTAAAAATTATACTTTTGCCCCAAAAGGCAAAATTTTTACATTTTAGTCCTCCACATGGCCGGCCATCATTGTGCAAGGTGGCAACAAATTTTTATTTCTTTTCACCGTTTTTCTTTCTCCAAAATGATGTCATAATTCCAAAATAGGGTGACATCATCATAAGGCCTTGTTTGGCTTTTTCCTTAAAATGCAGTCTATTTTCTTGCTAACACAGATATTTCCAATATTGTGTTTACTAATACACAGTATAATTCAGTACTGTTATACTTGACTGCAGTCCAAAATTTATCTGCGTAAAAATGGACTGTAAAAATTTTCTTCTTATTTCTGAAAGTTATTAGGACTTTGATATCCAACTTAGTGTGCTTGAATTTTCTAGGGTGGTCTCATAGCTTATTCTTGTTATTTTGTCCAAAAAGACAATTTTAGCAGTATATTTCCCATACTGCTTATCCTATTACTGTACAGTCATACATTTGACTGTTCTTGATCAACCCTTTGACTTTTTGGTCAACTTTGACTTTCTTGGTCAAACTTTGACCAACATGAAATCATGAAATTTCATCACGTCATTTTCCTTAAAATGCCTTATACTAGGCTAAGTAATCCATCGTTGAGTCTCGTAGCTAATTAACCGAGAACTCAAACTTATACCGATATTCTATTCCAAACATGATCTAGACTTAAGTTTTCCTCATTCAAAGGAAATCTAGAGTCATCAAAATTCGGGTTATTACAATTGCAACAAAAAGAAAAAAAAAATATATATTCCGTATTTTCCGCTAGTTAAGAAAGTGTCAGATTTTATGTAAGATAAGTACGGTAACGGCATACGTAAGGCGGGTCGTTATAGTTACCCTCATCAATCTCATTACAATCAAAATATCCACTCTTTTTTCTCTCTAAAGTCTAAATCTAAATTTTATACTTTCTCCATAACAGTAAAATACATGATATTAAAAGATGAATTATATCAAAATTTTAAAATTTTTTTTAAGAGTATTTTGAATATTTTTAGGTCCAAACCTAATGTTTGACTAATAAAAAGTATAGATTTGTATATTAAATATAACCTGATGATATAAAAATATAAAACATAAAAATACATAATATACTTTTTAAATAAAAGCAAAACAGGATATATATGTAAATAATCTTATTTTATATTATCATTAGGAACTATTGTTTTGTTTTAGTCCTTAGACTAAATTTCTAATGATCATATTTATAATTAAAGTAGTTATGTATAGCGCGTTAAAAATTTTAAAATGAATATTTATAGATAGATTGTTAAAAAAAATTATCTGACAATTAAAAAATCTCTTGTTGATATTATAAAATAAGAGATCTTATTATAAGAGTTGTATAAAAATAAAAAATAAAATAAAAATAGATATGTGATATAAGGTTCTAGCAAAAGGACAAAGAAAGCTAGGAAAAGGTGAGTAATAAGTCTCAGTCCTTTTGCTAAAAAAACACCCAACGACTTTGATGTCTCAAAATTCTCACTTCTTCTTTTGTTTTTTAAAGTGAAACCAAATAAAATAAAATCAAACCAAACTAAAGTTTTTGACGTCTACCATCGCAGACTTTAATAATGAGTGAAAATCGTGGTACTTATCATATCAGATTTATTTAACTCTTAATAAAGTGGACTGTAGTACTTAAGATAAATATAATTGCTAGTATTTTATTTGGAAGATTTTCCGGCTTGTATTTTACCTGTTATGGAGTTTGATTCAATGAATTGCAACTAGACTAGCTACAACTTAAGCAAATAAATTAAAAATAATACCCAATTAATTAAAGGAAAATGTATTAACTCAAACTCAAGTTTTTATATTGATATTGATATAGAAGTGACGTAATTATTACTTTCAAAAGTTACAACTAATAAGAGAGATGCAATTAACTCCTTTAAACATCACCCATTATCAAACTCAATAATCTACTCCAAACACTATCTATTTTGGTCCTTATTTTGAGTAATCTCTTATGAATCTGTGGGTGCACCCAACTAACAGGTTCAGGTTCCTCATGCGAAACCGAAGTCACATAGATCACCTCATGTATTGCACAATTGACTTATGTAACGTGTTCTGTGGTCAATTGAATTTCCAAAACATTTCCCCCTTAGACTAACATTTACCCATCAATCTCATTACCATTACAATATCCACTCTCTCATTCTCGAGTCTGAATCTAAAGATTTTCTTTTTAAGGGTATTTTGAGTATTTTTAGGTTCAAATCTAGTGTCGACCGATTAAAAGTATAAATTTATTTATTAAATGTAATTTGATGGTATAAAAATATAAAACATAAATATACATAACATATTTTTTGAATAAAAGCATGGGTATAAAAATATAAATAATCTTATTTTATATTACCATTAGAAACTATTTTTCGTTTTACTCCTTAGATTAAATTTCTAATAATCATATCCATAAATAACGTAGTTTTGTATCGCATGTTAAAAATTCTTTACGTGAATATTTATAGATAGATTGTTAAAAAATTTGTCCAATAATTAAAAAATCTCTTGTTGATAATATATAAAAGAGATTATATTATAAGAGCTCTATAAAAATAAAATAAAAATAGATATTTTATAAGGTTCTAACGAAAGGACAAAGAAAGCTAAGGAATAGGTGAGTAATAAGTCTTTGTCCTGTTGCTAAAAAAGAAAAAACACCCAACTTTGATGTCTTAAAAATTCTCACTTATTTTTTTATTATTTTATTTTAGAAAAAGTGAAATCAAATTAAATCAAACCAAACCAAACCAAACCAAACCTAAAAGGGTGTTTAGGGTCATGTTTGGAAACAATGTTTCCAAATATTTTTTTTCTGTCCTTTCTCTATAATTTTGGTATTCATTTTTCTAAACATTTTCAAAAAACTCAAACTTTAAAAAAAGATATACAATTAGATGAGAAAAATTGAGAGAAGGGAGACGTCTTTTTTGTTATCTAATTTTTGTATGAATTTTCATCTTTGGAGATGTAAAATTGAAATTCTTTAAAGAAATTAAAATTTCTCATCTTATTTATTCATTTATCTTTTTTTGTTCTTTTCTATAATTATTATTCATCTTTATATTTTTTATTAAACAACTATGAGTCCCAAAATTTTTTCACCCATCCCTCATCTCATCTCTAATTTCCTTCCAGATAAGCTCTAAAGGTCATATGAGATTTAGGGGCATAATAACAATGTTATTTATTAAATTAAAAGGATTGAGATGACATATGAGATGGAGTGGTTCCACAGAAATCTCATATAAATTGGTACTAAAAAATTAAGATTTAATTCAGCTCCTCAGTACTAGCACACAATGAAATTCATGGCCGTACTTGGAAAATCATGCTACTCTTGTGTAAAACGACATTTTAACAATTACATTGATGAGTTAACTGTTTTTATGTTTAGTAAATACTAAAAAATGAATTAAACTCCCTTTATGTGCAAGGTACTAGGTTGATGGTACTTATCATTTCAGATTCATTTAACTCGAAATAAAGTGCAGAGTAGTACTTAGGATAAATATGAATTGCTAGTATTTTACTTGAAGATTTTCCGGCTTGTATTTTTCCTGTTATTGAGTTTGATTCAATGAATTGCAACTAGACTAGCTACAACTTTCTCTTCAAATAAATAAATACCAATTGATAAAAGAAAAATGTATTAACTCTGACTCGAGTTTCAATATTGATATTGATATTGATATTGATATAGAAGTGATATAACCATTCATTCTAAAAGTTGTAATTAGGAAGAGGTGCAATCAACTCCTTTAAACGCCACTCACTATTAGACTCAATAGTCCACTTCAAATATTATATGTTTAAATCCTTACTTTGAGTAGTCCCTTATGAATGTGTGGACACACCCAACGAATGGGTTCGGATACTTCCTCGAGATGTAAGTCACGTAGGTCACCTCGTGTATTGCACGGTTGACTTGAGAAACGTGTTCTGTGGTCAGTTGAATTTCCTAAACATTTCCCCCTTAGACTAACATTAAATCAAGTCAACACGTTATTGGTCGAGTTCGGCTACTAGCAAGGAAAATACCTTTATTTTTTGTTTTTTTTCATTTTTCGTTTTATTATTATTCTTATTATTATTTTCTGGCAGTGCAAATTGTACATAATGTAATGTTTAACTGCAGAGCATAAAAAACAGAGTGAAAACAGGGGAAGAAGGGAATAAGAGAAACGGTCCTCAAACTTGTTACTCACATTCTTCTGTTCTCATGCCTCATCACTACAACAGCACGGATGGCGAAGCATAATTGTCAACCGAGTTGCGGATACGTCAACATTCCGTTTCCATTCGGAATCGGGAAAGGGTGTTACGTCGACGAATGGTTTGAAGTTGTCTGCAACAATGGAACAGACAACAATATTCCAGTCCTGAAACATGCCAATCTGGAGGTGATAGGAATTGATCTTGGTAGAAGCACACTCGAAGTGACACTTCCAATAACAGCTTTCTGGAACTTCAGCGATAGTAAAGCACAGCAAAATAGCTCCATCAGCTTAGCAGGAAGCCCTTTTGCGTTCTCGAGAGAGAACAAATTCGTCTTGACCAATTATTAAGTGGAAAAAAAGGGCATCTTGGCAAACGTAAAGAAACAGCTGGCTGCTAATAAATCCGATATGATTAATCAATTGTCTTCCGGGGCTCACTACCATACGAGATAGTTTCACTCAAACTATGAGATTGAGTAGAGTAACTCCAAATATAATAGACATTGTTGAAGCAAAGTCATAGTCAGAAATTCTTGAAATCTACAGTCCAATTTTATCTTTTATTTTTATTTTTATTTTTCATTCCTCAACGTATCTACATGCAATTTATACTGGGTTGATGGTACTTATCCAGTCAGATTATAATTTAATTCAACGTATAGTGCAAAGTAGTACTTAAAGATAAATACAAATTGATAAAAGGCAAATATTGTTCCCTAAGACATGTTACTAACCAAAAACATTATTTGTGTATTTGTATTAATTATCCCAGACTTCGAGTTTCCCTGTATTCCAGTGTTCATTGCCTACAGTTTTTTTTTTTTTATTATTTATTTTTTAACACACACACACTTGGGGATGGAGATATTTGAACTCTTTATCTTATAGTAGAGTCAGGTGTGGAATTAGCTTATATTTGCAATCATGCTTAGAGATAATTTATTAGGTGACTGGGTTATGGGTAACATGGTAATTTTGTGGTGACATTATCAAGGGTTAATTTTAATAAGAGCATATCCGAGAAAATTAATTTTAAATTTAACACCACTTTTTTAAACTTTCATATCTAGCACCGTCAAATCAGATTTTGTGGATATCACATTTTTACCATACCACATTTATCCTCAATAGAAATCTACATTTATACATATGAATTTTTAGTCAATATTACTAGAGGTAATTATCACAATTGCTCTACAGGTCACAACAGAATTAACAAAGTATTTTTTTTCCTTAAAAAAACTAAATGAAATTTTCAAAAATATAATTGGGGGCCACTTATTTGCATGTGGCTACGCCACTAATAAACATATCTCATATATTGTCACTAATATCCTCACACATCTTCCTCTTATCAAAACTATTTGTTAAACTAAAAGGGTTGAGGCATATGAGATGAAGTCATCTTTGCAACAATGTGAAAATAAATAAATAAAAGTCTTGACAAATTATTCAGAGAAAGAAAAAGTCATGGTGACAAGCGTATAGAAGAGCTAATCGACCAAACAGAGTTAATCAAATATCTTAAATTAGTGGTCCCCGCTTTTAGGTTCGTCAATCGTGTGTGAGGCTCACTAGATAATTTCACTAGATCTATCAATTTATTTTAATTTAAAAATAAGAATCCAAATTCTACAACTTATAATAGAGTTACTCTCGTTAAATTATTTATGTAACTATACCGAATTAAACTCAGTACAATAGGCCAAGTGAACCAAACCACATAAAATATATATATATATATATATATATATTCAGAAATTCTTGAAATTTACACTCCATCTTTATCGATTTTTTCTTTCCCTTTAGATCTATATCTGGGGTTGGTGGTGCTCACCATCTCAGATTATTCATTATTTAGTGTAGTAACCAAAAACTAGGTGCACTTTTATTAATTAACCCAGACTTTCAGTTTCCATATATATTGCACTGTGCAATGAATATTGTCTAGACGAAATTTAGATGATTGGGTAACATTATAATTTTGTGGTGATATTATCAATTGAATTTCCAAAGCATTTCCCCCTTGACCAACATTAATCAAGACAACGCGTTATTGGTCAAGTTCAGCATTAGCAAGATATGCCTATCATCCATTAATGATCTTGAAAGACATATACGAAATGTCTCAGTTCCAACAGTTAAATTTATTTAGAATATTATAATAATTCGTAATTTTTAAATGTACTTTTATATAACATTATGTATAACATGATATTATTTAAAATTATTTATAAAAAAGACATGTATTAATATTGAAGAATTTTAGCTTGAATCAACTGGTTGTAAGTACAAAAAAAAAAATTGCAAATGTTATTTTATAAATGTTCTGGGGATATGAGACTATAGGTATCTATTTATATATGTATGTATTTATTTATTTCTGTCTGCGCAAAAACAGAGAAAATGTAACGTTAAGCTGCAGAACAGAGAAACAGAGTCAAAACAGAGAGAGAAGGAAAGTTAGAAATGGTCCTCCAACTTGTTAATCACATTCTTCTGTTATCATGCCCCATCATTGTCGCAGTATCCGAAGCACCGATCGATGGCGAAGGAAAACTGTCGAGAGCGTTGTGGAAACATCATCATTCCGTTTCCTTTTGGAATCGAAAAGGAGTGTTATATTGACGAATGGTTTGAAGTTGTTCGCACTAACAGAAACACAAAAAAAATTTAACCGAAACCTTTTTTTAATCAAATTAAAAAATAAAAAAGAAACTAAAAAAAAAAATCCATAAATTTGGAAGAAAATAATTATAAAAAAAAGCATATAATGACATAAGAAGAAAAAGAAAAATGAAAGTATTTTTAACCAGATTAAAAAATCATATCGAAACATCCTTACGGAACTTCAAAAAAAAAACTCTAAAAAAACATTTTCTCACTTTTATTAGTGATGATAGACATAAATTTATTATTGAATAGATATATAGAGAATTATGTATATGTGTATATATGAAAGGAGAAACGAAAAAGACAAAATAAATTAAAAAAAAGATATAAAAGAAGAAAAAAGGATACAAGCAGAAAAGAGAAGTGAAAATAAAAGCAATGGGTTGATACATTCTTTCATATATGTTAAGATATGTGAGGAGCTATAAAAAAAATTAAAAAAAAAAATAAAAGATAAAAGCATAAAAGAAAATTTATGAGAGAAGAAAAAGAAAAAGAAAAAGATAAGAGAAAGAAAAAGGATGAAAGCAGAAAAGAGAAGTTAAAAAACAATGGGTTAACATGTGACAAAAGAAGTAGAGAATATTTTGGCTCTTTTATATGTGTTAAGATTAGTTTCCAAACTGTAATAAAAAATAAAACAATCTAAAAGGTTCAGGCATTAATTAGTCAAAATAGAAAGTTTACGAACCAAAAACTGTAATTATTGTAATAGTCCAGGGGTTAACAACACCAAAAATCTAAATTTAAGCTCAAAACATTTGTTCTCTGCAGTTTCAATTAACTGACAGTTAACATCCAAGTAATATAGTTCGTGTTAGAATCATTAATATTGGTAAGCTTAGTAATAAGTTTTTAATAGAATTGATAATCTAACATGCTATCATAACAAGCTTTCGAGATAGATGGATAATATTTAATCATTTGTGCTTTAAATTCACACATGTAGTTCGTGAATTTAAACAAAAACTCTCTTGTCACAATATTTCAGATGTATGCGAAGCTCCAGGCTCACAGGCATGTCCAGATGACCTCGTTTGTTTTACTTCTTATAGACAGCTATCTGGTTCACAGGCAGTATAGTGTCAAGACTCAAGCGTCAACTATCAGGTCATTTTATTCACCGGAAAAAAAAAAAAAAAAAAAAAACTTGATAGTCATTTTGACAATAATAATAATAATAATAAGAAATTAAAAAATTCATTTCAAAAAATTATTTTAAGGAAAAAAAGTCATCAAGATCATTCACTAACGAAGAGCACTACCATCAATGAGACTCCAAATATATAAATATATATATATATATATGTGTGTTTAAATTATTTGAATCAAACTTTACTACTCATCATATAAATATAAAATCTAATCGAAATAACTAAATAGATAAATATCAAAAGAAATTTAAATCTAATCTAGATAACTACAAAGATGCATAAATAATTAAAATTATTATTTCTCACATTAACCTTTCATACAAAATAAATGCACTCTGTGGAAATTATGCAATATTAAGAGTAGCGTCAACTATCAAGCCATCTTGACAACAACTGTTAAAAAAGAAATTAAAAAATATATATATTTTTGATAAATTATTTGAAGGAAAAGAATAAAGTCAGCTGAAGTAAAAAGAAAAATTCATTAATAAGAAACACTGAGACTTCAAATATATATGCAAATATTTAAATCAAACTTTACTACTAAAATAAATACAAAATCTTATCTAAATAACTAACAAGATAATTATTGAAATAAAGTTGAATCTAATATAGATAACTACAAAAATAAAGAATGCATAAAATTATGTATTTTCTCATGTTTCCCTTTCATGCAAAATAAATGCAATCTGTGGAAAATCATGCAATATTGTATCCCGTAGGGTGCGTCAATCTATCAAGTCATTTTGGCAATAAATTTAAAAAAAAAAAAAAAAAAGAAGAAGAAGAAAGAAAAGTCGCCTTGACCAATTATTCAGAAAAAGAAGGGTCATCTTGGCAATTGTAAAGAAAGAGTTGCTAAACGCGACAAATAATTGTCTTTCAGAGCTCACTAGCTACCATCTAAAATAATTTCACTCCGACTACGAGATTGATTGGAGTTACTCCAAATTCAATAGGCATAGTTGAAGCAAAAAACAAAAAAACAAAAACAAAACAAAAAAATAACAAAAACAAAAATGAAAAAAAAAACTAAAAAAAAAAGAAAAAGAAATTCTTGAAATTTACACTCTATTTATATATGTATATATAATTTCCTTTCTTTCAGTTTCTAACATTTATGTGCAATATACTTGGCTGATGGTATATATCATGTCAGATTGTTAATTCGACATATATATGGTGCAAAGTACTGCTTTAGATAAATACAAATTGATAAAAAGGCGAATATTGTTCCATAAGACATTTTGCTAACCAATAATAATGTGTACAACTATTCATTAACCCAGATTGAGTTTCCAATGTATTGCTCTGAGCATTGCCTAAAAGTATTTTTTTATTTTTATTTTTTTAACTTGAAGCTGATGGGATTTGAACTCTCTTTATCTTATGATGGAGTCATAAATAAAATTATTGCAAGGAATGACAGGTAATTTAGGTGATTGGGCAATAATATCAATTGAATTTCCAAAACATTCCCCCGTTGACCGACATTAGTGATAAAGAAAGACACGTTATTGGTCAACGTCAGGGCAAGCAGCACGCATCTGTCATCCATTGATCTTGAAAACTATTTATAATGTAATGTTAAGCAGCACAGTACAGAACCAGAGCGAAAAAAGAGAAAGAAGGAAAAAAAAAAGAAATGGACCCCCAACATGTTATTCACATTCTTTTGTTCTCCTGCCTCGTCACTACAGCAGCAGCAGCATCTGAAGCACCGATGGCGAAGCCCAATTGTCCTACGAAGTGCGGAAATGTGAGTATTCCGTTTCCTTTCGGGATCGGAAAAGGCTGTTACATCAACGAATGGTTTGAAGTTGTTTGCACTAAAACAAACAACAGTAGTAGTAACCCAATTCCAGTCTTGAAACGTATCAATCTGGAGGTGACCAGAGTTAGCCTTGATCACCGCACACTTGAAGGGAAATTTCCAATCAGTTTTTGGAACTGCAGCAACAGGAAAACACCGCAAAATTATTATAAGCCCAACTTAGAAGGAAGCCCTTTTGTGTTCTCCGATCAAGACAACAAATTCACCGCGGTGGGATGTGGAACGCTTGCTGTGATTAGCTCAGAAGTAGATGGGCGAATCGTTGGCGGGTGCTCGTCTGCTTGTAGTACTAATGACGACGCTGGAGTAAACGAGAGCTCATCATGTGATGGTATAGATTGCTGCCAGACCTCAATCCCCTCGAATTTGCAGGATTTTAATACCAGTTTTCTCGGCATAGGACTTGAGAGATCAGAAATTAAAGCAGTTTGCAGATACGCTTTCCTCGTCAACGAAACTTGGTTCTCAGAAAGAGTCAAAAATCTATCTGCTTTCCATAACATGATTGACGTTCCCGTAGTGCTATACTGGACATTGTACTTGTCCCTTGATGGAGTTGCTGCTTTGGGAAAATTCGCAGTTCCTTATGTTGAGAATCGCGACTACTGGTCTTATAACCCAATAGAAAACAGAAGTGACTTTTGTTACACATACAATGACGCTTCGTCTTCACTCGTCAATCAATCATGGCTTGTATGTGGTTGTGGGGACAGGTTTACAGGAAATGCTTATCTTCCGAACGGTTGTCAAGGTAAGCCCCACTACCCTGATCTACAAAACATTAATTTGTGTGCATATATATATATATATCATTGTTTATAATTCCTTCTTCATGTGTTCCCATCATGTTGAATTTTTTTTTCTTTTTTTTTTTTTTTTTTTTTCTTTTTAAAAAGGGTTTCACATTCACCAAACTTATAATACTACACATTTTATCAAAGGGTGCACTTAAATCGTATTTTTTTTTTTTTTTTTTTGCTCTACCGATCCCTGAACTACAATGAAATAAAAATAAATAAAGTTGATTAGTTAAGAGCCGAACTATCACAATACTAATAATTCACCAATTAATTACGCTAAAAGCCCTAACTTAATTACAATACAATTAACATTCTTGAGAATATAACACCTTAAGCTTTTGCGAAATAGATAATTTAATATGATATCTGTATAGGTGGTCTTCTGTTCAAATTCACACTTAAAGGGGAAAGTGGTAGAATATAATAGAATATAATATGATTATTGACATGTTTTCTAACAATTTAAACTTTTCAAATAGATTGATAATTTAGTCATTTGTACTTTAATTTGCACATGTTGCATTGAGTCCTGAACTTTACCAATTAAGATTCTCCTCCTAGTGTTAACTGAGGGAGAAAAGATGTTTATACTTGAAATCTTGTGTTTTGATGATGAAGCTTATTGTTTTATTTTTCTTCTCATCTTTCATACACATTGCGTATGCTAATCCTCTCTATCGGCTACATGAAGGGGCCACTGATATATATATATATATATATATATATATATGATAGGCACTCCTATTAGATAGTCCAGTCACCAGTGGTACCGGAACTTGAAGCATTATTGAAGAAATGTTAAATAGCCTTGTGATCAAAGTGAGAAAAAAAAAAAATTTAAATAAATAAATAGAAATGTGTCATAGTGGCGAAATCACATGTCCCCACGCAACTTGTAAACCCAAACTTTTTAAAATTTCGAATGCGTTTGGTGCTAAGATTTGGAATGTATAATTTGAATTTAAATTGATTGTACATTTATTGAGATGTTTGAATTGTTATAGTTAAAAAGTGTAAAAATTTGAAATGTATTCGGAAAAAATATATCAATATAGAACTTATTTCGTTCGTCTAAAAATTTTATGCAATTTAAAAAAAAAAATCTCATTTGGACTTGTCTATCCAATGTTATGGACTTTTAAAGTTTGAGTTACAAAACTATGTGAATAGTGAAGTTGATGAAATAAGATAAAAATTAGATTGTAATTTTAAGGTTTTGGATTGTAAATCCAAACATCCCCTTCAATTAAGCTCCTCATGTTATAAGCAATTCAACTTGTGTTCTCACTTAACTTCTGAAAATTTAATTGTTACCCCTAATTTTTTTAAAAATTAAGTTGTACCTCTATATTTTAAGAAAAATTCTACTCTTACCCCCATACAATAATTAAAATTTATAACTATATCCTGTTTAATAAAAAATCATCTCTCTCTCTCTCTAACAATAGTGCTTCCATTGACAAAAATTTTTACGACTGCATCACTGTAAAAATTTTATGGCTTCACCACTTACTCTGCCTGCATTTTTTTTTATAATGAAACACTCCGAACCTCGTGCAGCTATCAAGCAGTAATCTCAGTTTTTTTAAAGAAAACAAATTCATTGTTGTCTCATTTCAGATTTTGATGAATGCGACGATCCAGAATATCGCAACATATGTGGAGATCCCAAAGGGGATTACTATTGTGTCAACACTTATGGGTATTACACATGCAAGCCCAAAGGGAAATCCCATGTCAAAGTGGTATTTATAGGTATGTCCTGGTTCAGGAACTCTAATTCTAGCGAAATAAAAAATGATAGGATCAAATAAAAATAAAGTGTCTTTTGGGATAATAATAAAATCTCAATGATCTATAATTGTTGGCCGGTACTTTCTTATTTTAGTTGAAAAATTAGCAGAGTAATTAGAAACTTTGAGATTATGTCAATGTAATTAACTTTAACCAAATAGATATCACTGAAATTGACATAAATTGATAATTCAAAATGACATACCTAGATGTAACGTTTTTCGAGCAAATTAATGTGATGTATAATTTTTGTTTTACAAATGCACAAACATACTTATATTTACATAGATATATATATATATATATATATGTGTATATATGGGTACATATTTGCCTTGCATTTGGAATATATGTTTGTGTTAACTCTCTCTCTCTCTCTCTCTCTCTCTCTCTCTCTCTCTCTCTCTCATGAATCATTGTCCTTTTTCTCCCCGTCCAAACCCGTATTACATTCAATTTGGCGTTAGTAAACATGCCCTTTTAGTATATGGTCCGTCAGTTGGTGGATTGTACTGTAGGAGGGAATTATCGATCCAAACATAGCCTTAATAAAGTGGTTATATGTAATTCCACCTTTGTATTTTCTATCACAACTTTCAAACATAGCCTTAAGAATAAATTTAATAAACCCAAAACTTTAGTCACCTTTACACCTTGCCTCCTAAATTATGTTTAAAAAAAAAAAAAAAGTGCATGAAAATTTGATGTCCAGGGACAGTATAAGGACCAAATATGCTAAAACTTTAAAGTTCAGGGGTGCATAAATATTTTCCAGGTTCACGGGACAGGTTGAAAAAGTAAGTACGGTTCATGAAAATTCAATAATTTGTGCATTGATGTTTTCCTTCTTTTTTTTTTTTTTTTTCCCTGTTTTTAGGGGTGGTATTTCCCGCTTTCATTCGAATTGTCTTGTTTTAATTATGCAAATAATTAATCAATTAATCATTTGCTTGTGTAGTCTACCATACACAAAGTGACTTCTTTTCCAGGTTCATGGGGCAGGTTGAAAAAGTAACTACGATTCGAGTAAATTAAAAAAGTTTATAGATGTTTTCCTCTGTTTTTCCCCTGTTTTTTATGGTGGTATTTCCCATTTTCGATTTTCGTGTTGTATTATTTAATTAATTAATCTCTCGCCTAGTTTATGCAGGTATTGGCAGTGGGTTTGGAGCAGTGTTACTACTTCTTGGATCATGGGGATTATTCAAACTTGTGAAGAAAAGAAGAAAGATCCAACGCAAGAAAAAGTTCTTTAAACGTAATGGTGGTCTATTGTTAGAACAACAAATATCTTCGGGTGAAGCTAATGTTGAGAAAACGAAGCTGTTCAATTCAAAGGAGCTAGAGAGAGCAACCGACCATTTTAATATAGACAGAGTTCTTGGTCAAGGAGGACAAGGAACAGTCTACAAAGGAATGTTGACAGATGGAAAAATTGTTGCGATAAAGAAATCCAAAATAGACGATGAAGGAAAAATAATAGAGTTCATCAACGAGGTTGTCATTCTTTCACAAATCAATCACAGAAATGTTGTTAAGCTATTGGGTTGCTGCTTAGAGACTGAAGTGCCTCTTCTAGTCTACGAATTTGTACCTAATGGAACACTGTCTCAGTATATTTATGATGAGCAAGAAGAGTTTCCCCTTACTTGGGAAATACGCCTACGAATTGCAACAGAAGTAGCAGGAGCTCTTTCCTACTTGCACACGTCGGCTTCATTCCCAATTTACCATCGAGACATTAAGTCTTCAAATATACTTCTAGATGGTAAATACAGGGCAAAAGTTGCGGATTTTGGAACATCAAGATCGATTGCCATTGAGCAAACTCATCTGACCACACTTGTATATGGCACAATGGGTTACTTGGACCCAGAATACTTTCAGTCGAGCCAATTCACAGATAAGAGTGATGTGTACAGCTTTGGAGTTGTTCTTGTTGAGCTTTTGACGGGACAACAACCAATTTCCATTCGGAGGTCGGAGCAAGATAGAAGTCTGGCAACATACTTCATGCAATCCATGGATGAGAATTACTTGTTCGATATCGTTGATGCTAGAGTGATGAAGGAAGGAAAAAGGGAAGCAATCGTAGCATTTGCGGAACTTGCCAAACGATGCTTGAATTTGAACGGAAAGAAGCGGCCTACTATGAAAGAAGTTGCCGCTTTGTTGGAAGATATAAGAAATTCGGAAAAAGCTTCTGGAGCTCATGAACCAGATGTTGAGGAGGTTGAATATGTGAGAGAAGTACCCGATCAGCCTTGGGATTTATTTTCTACATCGACATGTCCAGCTGATTTTGGTGACCCAACCGGTTCATCATCCGTTGAACTCCCATTGTTCTCAAACGTCGTTTCAGAATGACATATTCGGTCTGCAAATTCATCTCAGACTCATATGGAGTTCAAGCAGGTAAGGTTCTTTGTTGGGGGCTCGTTTTTTCTGTTATGTGTGTCTATGTATGGTTAATATTTCTGTTGTTTAGCTATAAAAATTGTTACTTTTTTAAATAATTTGTCGGATGGAGTTATGGATTATTCGATGTATTAGTTTTTAGAGTAATGTATTCATGCCCCTTTTATTGCGGAATCTAATAATAAATATCTCTGTGCTAAGTTATGACTTTGGCGGTTGTGATTAAATAATTGTAGAAATTGTATGGATTACTATCAAATATAATTAAACATGTCGTGCATTCATCATGAGAACACCTTGTAGACAATATTTTTCAAAATTGAATTGCTGTAATTGTATGTATTACTTTCAAGTACGACTACTAGTAGACATATCTATACATTCAGATGTATGTTCAATTTCTGATATCTCAAATGATGTTTAACCAAAACCATTATGACATGTCATTTAATGAATTTAGACCTTAAAGTATAGAAATTAAATAAAGAAAGAACAAAGTAAAAGGGAGAAGAAGAAGAACATAAAGATTTTTAACGTGGATGTGCTGATATCCACAGATTAGGAACAAAGAGAATAATTCATTAGTGAGGAGTACAATGAGTGTGGCCCCATATTTATACACATTACAGAATCTATTCACATCTCTTTACAATTGAAATTTTTAAATCTAAACTAACTTTATAATTCAAATAAGTTCAAAATCTAAACTAAATAACAATTTAGATAATTCCTATAATACAGTCAAATCTAATCTAGATAATTACAAACAGATAAATAAATAAATATAACTATCTCTTTCTTCTTATATAAAGTACAAGAAAAGTAATTTATAAAGCATTTCAAATTTTAAAATAAGAGTGATGTGTATAGCTTTGGAGTGGTCCTGCTTGTTGAGCACTTGACGGGGCAAAAACCAATTTCGATAAGAAGGTGAGAAGAAGGCAGAAGTTTAACGACGTATTTCATGCGATCCATTGAGGAGAATAAAATGTTTGATATTGTTGATGCTAGAGTGATGAAGGAGGGCAAAAAGAGATGTAATCATAGCATTTGCAGAAGATACTTGAATATGAATGGAAAGAAACGACCGGCAATAAAAGACGTTGCAGCTTGCGTTGGAAGATATTCAGAAGTCAGAAAAGGTTTCCGGTGCTTGTGAATATGTGAGAGAAGCTAGTTATTTGTATTATTTAGCCGTGGAAATTGCTCGATCTTTTCAAATTATATTTAATATAATATGTTTGAGATAATTCATGGCGTATTTGTATTTATTTTCAGAGTTAGGTGTATTCATTCATGATCATGTCCCAATTTATTACACCTAAGAATCAACCGCAAATTTGTAGAGTCTTGTAGAATATATCAAGAGTCTCGTGGAGATTGGAACTCCTTCGGACAAGATAAACAAGCAACATAACCTGAGGTGGTGGCTTTGTGGTAAGGAATACCAGCCAGTTGGGCCATACAACAACAAGTCCAACAATTCATCACTGGTGATGGCGGCGGCTTGGTTGTAAGGAATACCTATTTAGAACTTTCGCTTCTATCAGGTTTTAGGTTCGAGCTGTAACGCACGCAGAGTTTAGCCTTTGACAAGAAAGACCATGTGTTATTTTGCTCTTAAAGCTTGAGGTCTGTTAACTGTGAAGACCTAGGGTCAAGTTCCTTATCATCCCATCAGTGCGACCATTGGACTCACCCAATGATCATTGGGATGGGAGTGTGAGGATACCATTAATCCAATTTCTTTCTTCTAAAAAAATATTAAAAAATAAACAAGTCCAACAATTCCGAAGGGAAACTTCGTATGTCAATGTCAATGCAAAATTTTAACTTATTTAGAAACTCACTCTTCAAAACAATGATGCGTGTGTGTGTATATATATATTTGTTTTAAATCTGGCATATTTTATTGGTTGATATATTGACCTTTTCATTAATAATTACAACATTGTTATTTGAAATAACATCATGACAATAAAAAGTAGACAAAACATTTGAAATAACATTATGTGTTAGAATACAAAATAAAACATTTTTTTTAATGAATAAAGTAAAGAATTTGTAGACTTGGTGCTTTCTATGTCCAATATTATTGAAGACCTTATGATAATGGGGGACAACAAAAGGACAAAGACTTCTGCACTACTTATTCGTCCTTTTAGAAGACTTACTATCCACAATGCTTGGCGATGCAAAATAAGGTTGAATTGAAAAGGCACACGAGATACATGTTTTAGATTTAGAGTGAAGAAAATTAATTTTGGATTTGAAGAGTCATATGAAAATTATGGGCAAAATAATTTGCTAAATTAAAAAGATTAAAGTGGCTTGTGAGATGTGAGATGGAGTGTCACATCATATGTCGTGTAGATTAATTCTAAAAAATAGAGGGATTAAAATTAGTGTTTTTAATAATATTCTTGCATTATTGTTGTAGGTACTATCTTAGTGACAAATGCAAGCAAGTAAAAAATTTTCTGGGATTACTCAAGAGTTAAATGAGCTAGTTTAGAACTCTGTTGGGACTATCTTAGGGGATAGAAATAGAAGATTTAGAGACTTAGGTTCTCCATCCGACATCTGGGAGGTTTTGTTTTAAATTAATAAGATGATTATGCATGAGTCCCATTAAAAGGAAAAAATAAAAAATAAAAAATAAAAAAGGAAAAGAAAAAACTAGCTAGTTTGCATGGTTTCAAAATGGACAAAAACAAATGAGAGGTGCCTCATAAATAATACCTTATACTTTAATCAGTGATCTTACTTTAGTGGCTCACGTGACAGGTCCCATAGTGAGATAATCTTAGGGTGATGACAATGAAACTGGTTTGGGGTAGGGTAGATATGTCGCCAATTGGTCTTATGAATTAAAACAGATTCCGTCACCATTTTTTTAAATTAAAACTATTTTCATGTCAACTCTGTTAATCCTATTTAATCAATAAAGGTGAGGAGGGTTGATCTTCACCATGAGTTTAGAATAATCATGAGAATCTTATTTCTCTTATTAACTATTCTTATTTTCATGTAACAAATAAATAAATAAATAATAAATACACCTATATATAAGGTATTAAGTTAAAATAAAAGAGTTAAACAATGATTATCACTTTTTACATATTATATATCATATAACTTCATATTTCAAATCATATACATTGTGAAATATTGTGCGCAACATATTTAATTGAAAATTAGATATAAGTAAACGTGATGGGTAAACATTTAATTAGTAATCAAATATATACTTTATTGCTTGTTTACAATAACGTGTACTTGCATTAGAAAATCTTCAATAAAATATGCAAAATTTGGTTTACAATGATGGTTCTAAACTGCCCTTAAAATTTTTATATTTGATACTAGGTTTCAACAAAAGGATAAAGAAAGCAAAGTAAAAAAGGTGCTGTTTTCAAAAAAGATAACAAACGGACAAAGTAAAGAATTTGTGGACTTGGTGCTTTCTATGTCCATTATTGAAGAACTTATGATAATGGGTAACGACAAAAGGACAAAGACTTCTGCACTTGCACTTCCTTTGCGAAGACTTGTTATCCACAATGCTTAGTTCTAAAAAATTGAGATTAAAATTAGCATTTTCTATATTATTCTTCGACTATTGTTGAAGATACGACCTTAGTTAGAAATGCATGCAAATCTAAAAAAAATTCTTGGACTACAGAAGAGTTAAATGAGCTAGTTTACACACACACACACACACACACACACACACACACAAAAAGAAAAGAAAAGAAAAAAAAAAAGAGGCTAATACACTAAAACACTTAAACAAGCCAACAACACTAGAAATGCTAAAAGACAAAGAAAAAAAAAAATACAGAGACAACATACCAAAGCATGGAAATGATTACTATGTTTATATGATTTGTTCTCAAAATTTAAGTAATTAGAAGAAAAACGAAGAAATACAAAAGGACCTTGTAAAATAGAAGACCTTAAATTTTTAATAGATTTTTAAGGTTCTTTATGTTATAATAAAAATTTTAATTTAAATTAAATTTTTAGTATTTATACTAATTACACATTAGCTTTAAGTGGACGAAATTGGTTTTTTGCTAACATTTTAAAGTTCAAGATTTGTAAGCACTAGTTTTCAAAGTTCACGAAGGGGGGCAATGTTCGAAAGGTACTAAAGTTTGGGAGACAAAAATAAAGTTTGTCAAATCTTAAGTGGACGAAATATCAACAAAAATAGTGTTTTTGCTAACAGTTTAAAGTTTGAAAGGTGTTTTTGCTAAAAGTATAAAGTTGAGAGGGTGTACGAATCATTTTTCAAAGTTTGTAGGATAAAATTACAAGAGTACTAAAATTCAAGGGATAAAAAGAAATTTTTTCCTCTTATTATTTTTGTTATTATTATTATTTTGGAAAAGTGAGAAATCCCACTCTTCTTTTGGGAAAATTATAAGAGTACTAATATTTAGGGGATAAAATCAAATCTTCTGTCTCAATCTACCCGTTCTCTCACCGTCCTCTTCCTCCTCCTTTTCAAGCCCTCATACTGCAACATGGAAATGATGAAATATTTTGTTTGGAAAGTGTTGCACCACGAGTCGGAAACTTATCTTTCCTTACCAAAGAAAACTTATTTTCCTCACCTTGGAAGATATCTAAGCCACGCGGCAGAGGAAATAATTATAGCCTCGACTAATTGAAATCTCAGAATTAAGCCCATAGGCTATAAAGCTTGGGGGCAACGCCCAAAGGCTATTATTCATATATTCAAATTACCTGTCTAATTTTTAATATCATAAATGATGTCTAACCAATAATATTATATCACGTCATATTAAATAATATGAAGTGCCTTATAACTGATTTTTTTGTAACTTAAAAATCTAACTTCATGTGCGTGATGTCAAAGACATAAGTGGATGAGGCAAAATGTCATATTGATGAAAT
Source organism: Ficus carica (assembly GCA_009761775.1). Lineage (NCBI taxonomy): Eukaryota > Viridiplantae > Streptophyta > Magnoliopsida > Rosales > Moraceae > Ficus > Ficus carica. The sequence continues at coordinate 4,170,483 of CM019744.1, read as the reverse complement.
GCATGTACCTGTGAGATTTGAATTGGAAAATCTCGAATATTAAAATTTCAAGCATAATAAACCGAGGATTTATCTTCTCAGGATCACAGATGAAATTTAAACGGCTAGAACGAATATATAGTATTTAGCTTGTATTTTCATTATTTTGAATTTATTATAATTATCCAAAGGGGTGGGACCTATATATAAAGGCTATTTTTTCTTTTGGAGAACTTACTCTGCATTGTCTGCATTCATTAGCTGAAAGCTCTTATTGCAATTTAAAAAAAAAAAACTAAAATCCTCAACATTAAGAAATGACATAACTCAAGAGATTCCCGCGAACCTTTATAAATTTCTTGTGTTCTCTTTTTTTCTATCATTTATTTTGTACTATTCATCATGAGTGATCTGTGATGAGGTTAAATTTGTGTGGACAAATTTTCAGCATCAAGTAGAAAGTCTCTCTCTCTTTTTTTTTTTTTTTTTTTTTTGTGTGTGTGTAAAATATTGCCTTTTCTATTCAGAAATTGCATTTCGGCTCTTTAAATGGTTTCTATGAGGTTTTACACTGTGGTTTTCTGTAAACTGTTGATTTTTTTTTCTTTTTCCCTTTCGCTTTTGAATTTTGTTTCTAAGTTATGTGTATGGATGTTAAAGTTTAAACTTGCTCAATAGTTTCCCGGAAACACAAAACTTTTCTAAATTAGTTATTTATGTACCCACTGATGTTGACTCATTATCATTTTTCTATTGCAAATATGACGTACCGATTATATACGCTGCTGATGGTTGCATTGGATAAGATTCGAATTTAAGGTGGATGATTCGTATCATTTCTTCCCTTCCTTTACGATTTAAGGATCGAGAGAAAAAATTTTGTCAACGAGATTGTTTACCGGTGATAGTGCCTTGTTTATTGGTGGAAAATGCTTTAAATGGTTTGATTACATCCTCAGTAAGAATAATGTGCGTATACTTGTTATGTATACCAAAAAATAATGCTAATTAAGATATTAACTATAATTTTAACTTTTTATTATAAGCCTACATGGCATTTATTCTACATCATACGCCACCTCACCGGTCATCATTTTTAACAACAAATTATATTCCCCTCCAAGACCTGTCCACGGTACCTTCCACCATAGGCAAAACCATCAAATCTTCATCCATAAAGGGGAAAAAAAAACCCCAAAATCTTCTCTCTCATTATTCTCTTCCTCCTCTTCCAAGCCCTCCGGTACAGCGGCATTGCAACGGTGGAAATTTTTTTTTTTTTTTGGGAAAGTCTGTTTTTGAAATTCTACTTTTTCTATTTGGAAATTTAGTTTCTGCTCTCAGCTTTAATTAGTTTGTGTGAGGTTTTACGTCTGCAAATTGTTGCTTTTGTTTCTTCTTTTCCTTTTGATTTTGGATTTTGGGTTTCTGATTTAACTATATGGATGGTTTAAAGTTTAAACTAATTACTCAATAATTTTCTTTCAACAAGAAAAAACAAAAGTTCCATTTGACAATGTTTTGGAAACGTTTTAGAAAGGAATCTCACGGTTTTTTATGCTTTGAAAATGATTTTGAAACAGCATTTTGTTTTGCACAAATTAAAAAACAAAAATAAAAAAATATATCGTTTTTATTTTCTGTTAAGGAATGATGTTGTTTTTCTATTTCCGTTTTCGTTTTCTTAGGCTTACATGCCCAGCAAAAAGTTTTAGAAACATATCCAAACACAAATTTTTTTTTTCTTGTACTCAAACAAATTTCTCTAGAAACATAATCAAACACAATTACAAAACATATATCAAAATCTTATTCAAAACATTCTCATTTATATTTCTATCTAAAACACAACCATTTCCAGAATGTTTCGTAACGGATCTAAAACTTACCAAATTAGTGATTTATGACCGGAGTGAAAATATTATCATTTCAATGTGACATATTTATAAATATGATGATTACATATGCTACTTATGGATTGGTTACGATTAGGTTGAGTTTCCTGTCCGACAATCATACAGATCTAACATATGTATTATTTTTTCCGGCTCATATAATTACTAATAGATCTATATACAACGTTATGAATTTTTTTGTCTAACATGATATATTTTGAAACTTTTATTACAAGTGACAAATATCAAGATTAAAGTTAGTCTTATAAGGTATTAGTGATGTTACATGTGTCGGACCGTAAGATTGTCGGATAAAAGATTTTGCCTTAATATAGTTTATTGTATTTACAACGGATAATGGATTTTAATTTTATAGGTGGAGTACATACATTTCTTCACCCTATAATAAATGATTGTACTATGCTTCACCTTAATTGTGTCATTTTATTAAAGCATTGTCTAATTCCTACATTTTGTTTTCCTTCGCATCCGAGCGTATATATATTTATTTAAGCTTATTATTTGAATTACACTTTGATGACTTCCAACGAAAAAAGATTTGATATGCACTTCCAAAATAAAAATATATATAATTGAATACTTTGATAATGGGTGACAACAAAAGAACAAAGACTTTTTCTATGACACAAAAGGACCAAATTAGTAATTTTTTTAATGCACTTGTACGTCGTCTTTTTGATACTTTTCACGATGCAAAAAATATTTAGGTGGAATTGGAAACGGATATATGAGATTTACGTTTTAGAGTATGGTGAACAAAAATTAATTTTGGATATGAAAATTTGTATGTGATTTTAGGCTACATTTGATATAATCTAGCAGTTTTAAGAATGTGATTGTAATTTACAATGTTGGTTTCTTAGTTGTGGTTTGTCAAGGATGAGAATGGTTTCTTTACTCATGTTTGAGTGAAAAAAGTGGTAATTTCCCCGTCTTCTAATCAGTGGTGAAACTTTGTTTTTGGTTTTTTCTTTTGTTTTGGTTTTGGTTTTTTTTTTGTTTTTGTTTTTTTGTGTGGCTAAAGTGAGACATTAGTGATTTATTCACAATGGATCTAGCTTCCAAAATATCATTTGTGAAAGAGATTGTTTCTCGATGATCATCAATAATGCTTTAAATGATTTGGTTACACCCAGCTGCATGAAACATGTGCATTAATAATTCTGCTAGGATAGTAAATTCTAATCAAAACTTTTAATACAAATTAGTATTATATTCAAAATGGCATTCTATTTTTTATGCCACCGTAACACTTTTAATTTGACAAATTATTTTACTAACATGCCTCTTTTACTTTTAATTTTACTTTCACTTTCACTTTTTTTTTTTTCTCTCTTCTCATTTTCTTACTTACTGTAACAACCCTAAATTTTGATGACTTGTGATTTCCGTAGATACAAGGAGAATCTAAGTCTGAATCATGATCAGAGTGAAATAACAGTATATGTTTGAATTCTCGTTTAATTAGCTACGAGACTCAACAATAGTTTGCTTAGTCAAGTATAAAGCCTTTTTGAGAAAAAGGACAGAATATGAATTTATGATTTTTATTCCGGTCAAAGTTGACCAAGGTTGACTTTAGGTTGACCAAAGTTTGACTGAGATGGTACTGCAGTGTAATTAACAGTATGGAAACTATACTGCGGAAAACCGTCATTACGGACGAATAAGTAAGAATAAGCTATGAGACCACCTTAGAAAAATCAAGCACAATATTTGAAGCAATAAGGACTAAATAGTTTCAAGTCCTAAGAAAAATTTATACGTAGTCCAATTTTATGCAAATGGATTTTGGACTACAATTCCGTATGATAACACTGTTTTAGGACAAAACAGTATTAATATTATCAAAGTTAATAAGGAAATGGATTGCATAATTATAATAATGGATTCTTGGAATCAAGTGGAAAATTATGCAAAAATTGGAAGTCAAGTAGCTCTACCTTAGCCGATCACCCGCAGGGACTAAATTGTAAATATTTTGTCTTTAGGGGCAAAAGTGTAATTTTTGGAAAAGTTAGCAATGATGATGTAAGCATGATGTAAGCAAGATGATGTCATCAAGGTGATGTAAGCATGATGTCATCAAGGTGATGTAAGCATGATGTCATCAAGATGATGTCATCAAGGTGATGTAAGCATTATGTCATCATGATGAGGTAAGCAAAACTTGGACTCCAAGACAAGAAATGGCCGGCCACCACATGTAGGGACTAATTAACAAATTTTTTTGCTTCAAGGACCAATTAGCAATTTTAGGAAAATAAATAAATCCTAGTTCAAGGACTTTTTAGCAATTTTGAAAAAGTTCAAAAAGCCTATAAATAGAGGTGGGGGGGGGGGGGGGGGGGGGGGCAGATTTTTAGTGGAAAAATTGGGAAAAACAAGCCAAACTCTTGCCAATTTTCTTCTCACACTCTCCCTCACAAAACCGAACCCTAGGGAGGAAAAAAAAAAAAATGGTTGGCCGGACTTGGTAGTGATGGCCGAACCTTGTTGGAGGCTTAAGTTTGAGTGGCCAAATTTTGGAACCCCATTTGAAGAGGAGGCCGGTTGTGTGGCAGCCAAGGAAAAAGGGAGAGAAATTTTGGGACCAAATCCTAGCCAACTTCTAGTGTTGATCAAGGTAAACCCTTTAACCCTAAGTCTCTTATAGAGTTTGGAACTAGATGCTTATGTGCATTGTTTTCATATGTTTATGGCCGAAAATATTGGAACCCCAATTGGAGGGGGATGGCCGGTTATGGTGATGAGCAAGGGGGAAAGAGTTTAAACCCAAAACCTAGCACCAATCTTGGTGTGAACTAAGGTAATCTCCCTTAACCCTAAGCTTTTCAATTTGAGCTTAAATTTGAAAATTTAAGTGTATTTCCATGTTGTTTATGTAAGGGCATAAGCTCACTCTTTTATTTGCATGCAATAGGTTTAGTTGCATGATTTTATGCTCTAGAATTTCATGCTAAGGGTGTATGCTCACTAAGTGTTTATGATATGTCCCAAGATGTTTGGATGATGTATGAATGTATGTTTTACGTTAGAAAATGCTGCATGATGATTGTAGGCTCTCGGCTGCTGCCGGTTGAGGTAGGGTGTGCGAAATTAGGACGTAAAATGAACTTAAACAAGAAAACTGCCAGTTCGGGTAAAACTGACCAGTTTTCTGGAAAGTCGATTTTGAGGCCCTGAGAAGCCGAATTTGAAGAAAGTTAAAACGTGAAAGTTGTATAGTAGGGTTTTTCCTAGGGGGCAACGCAAACATTTTTTAAAAATAAAACTCCAAAGGCCTTCATTTTTACAAAAACCCGAGCCTGGTCTGCCCAGACTTTGTGCACGGCCAGCCAGTTTCAACTCAGAATATGAGTAGGTTAAAGTCCGAACTGGGTCTTGAGCCAAACATAAAAGTTGTAGGGTTTTTCAAGGTCTAAAACTTTTGTGAAGAAAACTTTTTCATATTCAACCCAGATTTTTAAATAAAAATTGGATTCCAAAACTGTGTAGGAAACAGGAAAATCCTGCACAGGATTTTCTAAAAACAGTGCAGGAAAAGGACATTCCTGCACATACATAGATAATTGGCAGCAGGAAACTGTTCCAAAGGCAGTTTCCAACACTTAGTGATTTTTACAATCCCTACTCAAAGAGTTATAATTTTTCATAAGTTAAACAAGGGTTTTTATTTAAAAAGACAAGAAAAACTAAGTTTTTCCAAGGCAAGAAAAAAAAAAGTATTTAGACCACAAGTTGTCTTAATAACTTGGTAACCAAATGATGACCGATGATAACCGGGAAGGATATCCGGGTTACTAGATTGGGCCCAGAGCCCAAGGCTACCCAATATAACCTAACACTATTTAAGTATAATTGGGCCTAGTTACCCAAATGATACCAACCCAAGGTTACACTAAGTAACCAAACAAGTTATCATGAGGTAATGAAATTAATGTAGGAGGGACACATACTAGGGTTACTAATGGATGTTGGTTAAGATACCAACATCATATATAATGACTCATGGTAAGATAGAATGTGAAAAATTCTTATCTTACACCCTGTTTGGAAACAGGAGTAGGAACTGTTACCATGCCACATTATGACGATAAGTTAAGAGCATAGGATATCAGGTAAGTACAAACCTCACCTACAGTATGGAAAATAGTAAACTATTTTCCAGTATATGATATGTTTTCATGTATTTTATGTTATGTTATGTCATGTTATGTTAAGTCATGTATGTTATGTTATGTCAAGTTATGTTATGTTATGATAAGCCAGGATATGCTATGATATGCCATGATATGCCATGCTATGTTATGATATGCCGCGTTATGGTTAATATTATGTTATGATATAACATAATGATATAGTGACATCATGAAGCATGTTCACTAATATTAAACCACATGGTAAGAACATATGTAATATCCAAAAATTTTCACGAACTCATAATTTTCTTGTATATAAGAAATCTAAAGTTTGTACTATGTGTTTATGTGTAATTGTATGAAAATTATGAATACCAATACAAAATTCATAATTTTATCAGTATAGGGTTGAGTTCTCGGTAAATTAATTACGAGACTCCATAATAGGCCTTTTAAGGAAAAAGGCATGACGGAATTTTATGAATTCATGATGATCAAAGTTTGATCAATAAGTCAAAGGTTGACCAGAGTAAGACGGTACTGTGATATGATAAGCAGTATGGGAAAAATACTGTGAAAACCGTCTTTACAGACAAGATAGTAAAATTAAGATTTAAAACCACCATAGAAAAATCAAGCACCTAAAATAGGACATTAAGGGCCAAAGAGCTTTAAATAAAAAGAAAAATTTTTATACAATCCAACTATACACAGATAAATTTTGGACTGCAGTTCAGTATAACAGTACTGAATTATACTGTGTATTAGTAAACACAGTATTCGAAATATCTGTGAAGCTTAAAAATGGACTAATTATTGAGGAAAAGAGCCAAACAAGGTCTAAGGTGAATGACATCACCTCACCTTTTATTTATTACATCATAATTTATTTTTTTAAGCTTGGAAATAAATTTTTGCTTGTTCACCAAGCATATGGCCGGCCACCTCACCCTCCCATTGTGTAATTTTTTTAATTTTTAGGGGTCAAAATAGGATTAGTTATACTCCAAGGATTTATGAGCAAAAGTTGAACCAAAAATATTTGCAAAAAGGTCCAAAATCTCACCTATAAATAGGCCACAAGGGGGGGGGGGGGGGGCGGTTTTGGCCTCCAAAATTAGGAAAAATCAGCCAAATTCTTGCCAAATTCTCTCTCAAAAATTCGGACTTCCAAGTGTGAGCAAGAACAAAGAAAAATTTGAGAAAAAAAAAAGGGGTTTTAGTGCTAGGGTGGTCGGTTTTTCTCTTCAACAACAAGCAAGGGTTTTGAAAAATTTTTGTGCCCTTTTCTAGGCCTAGTGGCCGGCTGTGATAAGGAGGGAAAGTGAGGAAAATTGAGAGTGGTTAGTGGCTGGTTTTGGTTCAAGCAAACACCAAGAGATCAACACAAATCTTGGTGCAAACTGGTGGAGTGAAACCGGTTTGGTGGAGTCTAAGAGGGGGAAGAATTTGAAAGCCAAACCCTAGCCCAAAATCTTGAGTTAATCAAGGTAATTTTCCCTAGACCTCAAACTTTTTAAATTGAGCTTTAAATTTGGAAATTTAAGTGTATTTCCAAGCAAGGGATGTAAGAGCATAAGCTCAATTTACTTATTGTCCTAGATTAGTTTAGGTGTGGTGCTTGATTAGGTATTAAGGGTGGTTTGATTTATGAGTTAGATTTATGAGCTTGCCTAGTTTTATGCTTATGCTTGATTGATTTTTAGAATCGCATGTGATTACGCCCAAACGTGTACAAAAACAAGCGGTCGATTGTAGCACAATTAGGACGGTCGATTCCACGAGGAGGTGATAAAAATAAACAAGAAAAGATTAGTAGAATAAAAGCGTTAGAGGAATAAATAATCAAAGAAAGAAGAAAAAGAAATATTTTTGTGATTTTGAAATAAATTTAAAGACAATGTAATTTAAAATGGAGAAAAATTTAATAATCAAAATGGTAAGACATCGAGAATCCCCTATATGTTTCGTTTACCTATTTAGATTTTGATTCATAAAATAACTCAATTGAAAGTTTCACTTCCCAAACAATCAATCGGAAAATAAAGATTTGAAGAACTTGTAAATTTGAATGTATTTGAGTAAATAAAATTCTTACGTGAAGAACTAACAAAAATTATCTTATAAGAAATCCAAAAGCGACAATATACTATAAGCAATATTGCAGTAAAAGACTACTTATAAAATAATGCTATCAATATACTCTATCGTGCAACAATTACATAAAAAGAGCTTGACTAAATTTATATAAAAGTTGACAACAAAATATATTGATGTGAAAGAGAAATAAGATGGAAGAAAAATTATTTACTCAAATGTATGAACATTACAAACCATTGGAGAATTAAAACTCAAATAAGTTCACTACACATATAAGATCATCTCTAGTCTCACCCAAAAACTCTAGCCTAACTTGCGATTCATCTCACAAAATTCTAACAAGAAATTATGAGATGAAAAATGCAAGAATCAGAGAAAAATAATGTCACAAACTCAGCCAAAAACCAAAAGGAAAAACGTTTAAGCTTGCTCCAAAGGCATGTTTTTATAGGCTACAAGATGGAGAAATTTCAGCCCACAAAATCAGCCTTTCCGGGTTGGTAAGCCGAGTGGAGAGAGGCGGTAATCCAGCTTGGGGGATTTGACTGCCTGGGCTGGCAACTGGCTCCAAATGCGCGGGCTTGGCTGAAGATTCGGCCCGAGATTTGCGCTGGGCTGGCAGCTGAATTCGCGGGCCTGAGCTGGTTTCTGTGGTTGATTGCTGCACGTGGGATGGGCTGGATTCACGGCCCGAAACTTGCGCTGGGCCAGCTGGAGGAGGAGCTGGGCTGGCAGCTGAATTCCCGCGGGCTGGATCACGCGGGCCAGACGCGAACTGGGCTGGAATCACGCGGCCTGGGATCACGCCTGAGCTGCACCTGCGGAAGAAAGGAGAGAAAGGAAAAGAAAGAAAATAAAGAAAATAAAAGAAAATAAAATAAATCAAAATACATAAAAATAATAAATATTTTTAAAATAAAATATTATGAATTAAAATTATGGAAATTCACATTTAAAACATAAATTATCTAATAAATTATATGAATAAAAATGTGATTTTGTGCATTTATCAGCATGCTAGGTGTTTGATAAGTTATATGTCCCCAAGTATGGTTAAGATTGTGCTTGGATATGCATGCTAAGTGTTTGATGTGATGAATGGTATGTTTTGTATGAATTTAGAACCATGCAAACCTTAGGAAGGCAAGTTCGATTATGGTTTGCATGGAGGTGAGCGAATCTCATGAACGTTGGTTTGGAATGTTAGAAACCGCTGCATGATTGATATTAGGCTCCCGCTGTGGGCGGTTGAGGTAGTGTGCGCGTATTAGGACATAAAACCGAGTTAAGAGCAAAACTGCCAGTTTTCGGGTAAAGCTGGCCAGTTTTCTGGAAAGATAATTTTGAGGCATTTAGAGGCCGAATTTGGAAAAACTTAAAACACAAAAGTTGCTCGGAACAGTTTTTTCTAGGGGGTTGCATGGACGGATTTGCAAAATGAGGCTCCAATGACCTCCGTTTTTACAAAAATCTGAGGCTGATCTGCCCAGACCTAGTCTACACGTCCAGTAAGTTTCAAATTAAAACTGACAAGAATCCGAGCAGAACTGGATTTTTCTTAAAACACGAAAGTTTTAGAATTTTTCAAGAACAAGAACTTTTGTGAAGACAAGTTTTTCAAATTCAATCTGTATTTTAAATACAACCTGAACTATAAAAACTGTGCATAAGAGCAAGAAATTCCTGCACAGGATTTTCTAAAAACATGCAGAAAAACTGTATTTTTGCACCAACACCACTGTTTTGACGGTGAAAACTGTTCTAAAGGCAGTTTTCAGCCTTTAATGATTTTTATAAAGTCACACTTTGAAAACTACGAATTTTTAAGTTAAACAAAAGATTGTTGTCAAATTTTCCATATTTGGATTTTAAAAGCCAAAGTATAGTAACAAGAGGTTGACGGATAGTAACCGGGAAGGATACCCAAGTTACTAAAGCTTAGGCCCGATAATAGGAATAGTAACCTAATACTATTCATGTATACATAGGTTTAATACCCAAGGTTATCTCAAGTAACCTAACAAGTAATGGATCAAGTTTGGTTAACCACAAACTCTAGGGTTACGATTAGTAACCTAGTAAATGATCAAGACATGTGTGGGGGACATATAACTAGAATGTTGGAAAGGTTACCAACATTTTATAGGATCCTTATCCTATGTTCTTTTTAATAGCAGGAAGTAACCTGCAGTTGCGATCTGAGTTGAAGCAACAAAACCCGGAACATAGCATATCAGGCAAGTATCAAACCTCACCTACAGTATGAAAATAGTAAACACTATGCTATGTTAAGCTATGTTTTTTACATCATATTTTCAAGTGTACATGCTATGTTATACTATGATATGTGATGACGTGCGATAATATGCTAAGATATGTTATGACATGTTATGCCATGTTTACAAAAATGCCATGGTTTCATAAATGCCATGTTTTCAGAAATACCATGTTTTCAGAAATGTCATGTTTTCAAAAAATGTCATGGTTTCAGAAATGCCATGTTTTCAAGAAGGTCATGTTATGGCAAATGTTGAGTATGATATGACATAGTGACATCATGAGGCATGTTCACTAATGTTAAACCACATGGTAAGATGAGACAAGTAAGGTGTCGTACCAACCTCCCGTGATCGTGGAGGCTACATGTTTCAGTTGTGATATTTACCTTCCGTGATCGTGAAGGGTTCAGTTTAATTCCCAGAACTGTTAGGGTCTTGCAAACCCTAGCTTTGTCTAGAGGCTGCGCGCTTTTGGTACGTACACTATGGGCCCACATGTTGAGACAAGATAATAAAGATTGAGTCTATAATGAAACATAAGACATTCAATCAATCATAAATGGTTCATGCATGAGTTTCGTGATAATTGGCATGTTTCTTTTTAAAGATGTTTGAAATATTTTGTGAGATTATGTTTGAACTTGCTGGGCGAAAGCTCCCTCTTATATTTCATACTGTAGGTAAGAAACCTACAGCTTAAGTGGTGGGCTATGCGGACGATGCGGCAGGTGAAGGGCGGTGTGGGATACCACTACGCATAATTTTCCGCATCCAATTTTCAGAGAATATGTTAATATTTCAAAAGTAAATTATGTTTTGTTATATGTACGAAGTTTGAAGACTTGAGATTATACTTTCAGTATGGTATGTATGCATGACAAGTTTTTCTCTACAAGATAACTTATGTGAATATGTTTAAAAAAAAAAAAAAAAAATTTAGTCTCAAATTTTCAAGTTAAGTACAAGTACGTATGGTGTCGACCCGGCTTGGGAAGTCGGGGCGTCACAACATACAAGCAAGGTGTCGTACCAACCTCCCGTGGTCGAGGAGGATACATGTTCAAGTTAAGTTATGATTATTAACCTCTCGTTAATGCGTGAGGGTCAAGTTTATGATTCCCAGAACTGTTAGGGCCTTGCAAACCCTAACTTTGTCTGGAGGCTGCGCGCTTTTGGTACGTACACTATGGGCCCACATGTTAAGACAAGATAATAATTTCAAGAATTAAGTCCATAATGAAGCATAAGACTTCAAATCGATCATAAATGGTTCATGCATAAATTACATGATGATTGGCATGTTTTTTTTAAGATGTTTGAAATATTTTTGTGAGATATGTTTGTACTTGCTGGGCGAAAGCTCATTTGTATATTCCATACTGTAGGTAAAAGTAAGATGCCTGCAGCTTTACTTGGTGGGCTATGGAGACGATGCAGCAAGTGAAGGGCGGTGTGGGATACCACTACGCAAGATTTACGCAAACTTTTTAAGTATGATGTTGTAGATGTATGATCAAGAAATATGTACTATGTTATTTATGTAATGTTTCAAAAGTTCAATTTAAAAGGTTTATGTGTGACCTTATAATTGGCACAACAAGTAATGGGTAGGCATGATGAAGTTTACCCGTATGCACAAGTTTATGTATGTATGAGATGTTTTCAAGTTGTGAGAAAAGATAAAAAAAATTTTACTCTAGAATTTTCAGTAAGTTCTAGCATTAGAAACTAGGAAGTAAGATAAGTAAGCATGGTAACGGCCCACGTTTACGTAGTCGGTCCTACGTGAATGGTCGGGGCGTCACACTTACCTGCTTTTACTCTTTCCGCTTCTCGCTGTCTTAATCTCAGGATTAAACCCATAGGCTATAAAGCTTGGCGAACGTCGAAGACTTAAGTAGACGAGGCAAAATGCTATATTAATGAAATCCATAAGATTGCAGGATTGAAATTGGAAAATCTTGAATTTTCAGATTTTAAGCATAACAAAAGGAGGATTAATCTTCTCAGGAGAACACGGATGAAATTTAAACAGCCAGCAAAAACAGCCAGCAACAGATAATTATTAGTTTTTATCTTTTGTATTTTGAATTTATTGTAATTATCCAAAGGGTGGGACTTGTATGTAAAGGTTATTTTTCCCCTTTGGAGAACTTACTGTGTAATTTCTGCATTCATTAGCTGAGAGCTCTGAGTGTAATTTTTTAAAAATATTGAAACCCCCAACATTAAGAGAAGAGCAGTCCAAGAGATTTCAGAGTGAGCCTTTATAAATTTCCTATGTTTTCTACTTTTCTACAATTTATTTTTTAATATTCATCGTGATGATCTGTGATGAGATTGAATATTCGTGTTGACGAATTTTCATCGTCAATATAAAGTCTTATTTCTTGAAATTCTGCTTTTTCTTTTCGGAAATTCCATTTCGGTTCTTTAAATAGTTTCCATGGGGGTTTAGATTTTTTTTTTTGTTGGTTTTGTTTTTATTTTCTCTTCGGTTTTGAATTTTTTTTTTCCTAATTTAACTGTATGGAAGCTCAATGGTTTCCCCTCGAAGAGGAAAAACAAAACTTTTATAAAATAGTTATATATGTACCTACTGATGCAAATAGTTATTTATGTACCCAACTGATGTAAGTGAATATCATTTCTCTATTGCAAATATGACGTACCAATTACATATGCTGCTGATGGTTGCATGCTGATGGTTGCATGGGATAAGATTCGTATTAAAGGTTGACGATGAAAAGATTTAATGCACACCTTTCCTTTTTTTTTTTTTTTTTTTTTTTTTTTTTAAAGTATGTTATATAAATATTTTTTATACATGGTTACAAGAAAAGGACAAATAAAGAAAGGACAAAAGAGTAGTAGTTATAAAAATAAAGAAAGCAAAGGACGAAGTGAGAATTTGTGGACTAGGTGCTTCTATGTCCATTGTTATCATTATTTTTTTAAATTATTTTCTATGTCCTTTAATGAAGACATTGATAATGCACCTAAAGCAGCAAAAGGACAAAGACTTTCTGCACTAATAGTCCTTTTCGGAGACTTACTATTCACGATGCTCGGCAATGTAAAATATTAACTCGATTTTCCACTAAAAGATTACACATCCATCCCATATACCACCGCAACATTTTTTATTTTTATTCTATCAATATTGAAAAATAAAAAATTCAGAATTTGAACTCTAATAATACATTCACATGCTCACATACTCACACATCCAATCACTTAAATTAGCCCGAGATGACATTGCGACACTTTAAATTTAATAATAAAATATTTTACTAAAATGCCCTAATTTATTTTTACATTTACAAGTCACCAAGTTTTCTCTCTCTCTTCCTATTCTCCTGCTTTTCCTCTTTCCTCTTTTTCTTTGTTGTTGGCAAAACCATCAAATCCTCATTAAAAAAAAAAAAAAAAAACCCAACAAATATTCTCTCACAGTCCTCTTCCTCCTCCTATTCCAAGTGCTTCAGTAATGTAACATGACAAGGATGGCAAATTTTATTCAGAAAGTTTACTTTGGAAATTCTGATTTTTCTATTTGGAATTTCCATTTTAGCTCTTTAATTTGTATGTATAAGGTTTTATGACTGTGTTGCTGTGAATTATTGATTTAATTTTTATTTTATTTTCAGTTCGGTTTTGAATTTTGGGGTTTTTTTTTTTTTTTTTTTCCTGATTTATCTCTATGGATGTTAAATTTCAAAAACTTGCTCAATAATTTCCTCTCGAAAAGGAAAAAAGAAAAACTTGCTAAATTAGTTATTTATGTACCAAATGATATAAAATGATTATCATTTGTCTGTGACAATATAGCATATATAAATATATGTATATGACGATCATATGTACATACGTTTCTTCATCTATAATATCTGGTTGTTTGAAATTACTGTTGACACAATGTTTCAACATAGAGACAAACATAGCGAAGGAAAAAGTGAGGATTTTGAGACCTGGTTCTTCCATGTCTGTAATTGAAGACCTTGATGATGGCCGACAGCAAAAGAGCAAAGACTAAGACTTACCGCATTAGTAGCGGGATTAATATTTTTTTTATCCACGCATGTATATTCGATTTTTCTCACACCGTGAGTCCACATGGATAAATAAGTTCACACGTAAAATTACCATCCAAAACCCCACCTTTTTGAACATGTATCCTTTGTATAATTTTAGTATTCTGACTGCTATCTGATCAATTATTTTCACACACTATTATATGAAATTAGCTTTTAAAGTACAAAAAATTAATTATAAAATATTTTAAATCTTCTTTAAATGACTTAATGTAATATTACTGATTAAATATTATTTAATACATTAAAAATTAGACATAATATTTGAATCACATATTTTTTTCACCACCTTTTTCCATAAGCCATGCTATTGGGCTCTGTTAACTTTTTCTCCTTGTGTGGGACCAAACCTAAGAGTTTGCTATTAAACTTAATTGCGATGCTAAGCTGCAGAGCATAAAAACAGAGCGAAAATAAAGGAAGAAGGAAAACAAGAAAAATGGTTCGCCAACTTTTTATCCCCATTCTTCTACTCTCATGCCTTGTCACTACAACAGCATCCGAAGCACCGATGGCGAAGAAAAAGTGTCAGTCGCGTTGCGGAGACATCATCATTCCATATCCTTTTGGAATCAAAAAAGGTTGTTACGTCGGCGATTGGTTTGAAGTTGTCTGCACCAGCAGTACTAACCAGACTGTCTTGAAACGTATCAATCTCAAGGTGAACAGAATTGATATCTACGACGGAACACTTGACGTGCAATTCCCAATCACCTTTTGGAACTGCGGTGACGAGAAAACACCGCAACAAAACCTCAGCTTCAAAGGAAGCCCTTTCGCCTTCTCCGAAAACAAGAACAAATTCATCGCGGTGGGCGGAGGGCTTGCATCGATAATTAGCTCAAAACCAGATGAGCCAATTGTTGCGAGTTGTTCGTCCGTTTGTGCTAACGTTTCGGTAAACACTCGATGTAACGGCGTGGGTTGCTGCAAGACCTCGATCCCCTCGAAACTGCAGGCCTTCAATGCCAGTTTCGACATCACCGCATGTAGTGATCAGAGCAGTGAAACAGATTGCAGATACGCTTTCATTGTCAAGGAAACTTGGTTTTCACAAAATGTCACAAATATTTCCTCTTTGTTGAAGATGACCGACGTTACGGTAGCGCTAAATTGGGGATTGGACGCTTCCAAACATGAAAATTTAGGAAAATCTGTAGGGTCTTTTTCTCTAAAAAGCGGCAAAAGAAAGAGCACAGGAACTGGATATTGCAACAAGAGCTCCGACACTTCTTTTTCTTCACTCTTCACTGAATCAGGACAGCTTGCGTGTTATTGCAATGGCAGCTTCGAAGGAAATCCTTATCTTCCCGGCGGTTGCGTTGGTAAAGCCCCTCTACCCTGATCTACAAACAGCTTGTATGTACTAAGTCTGCTTTTCACGACGGTTTTCGGAAAAAAGAAAACAAAAAAAAAATCTCCATTCGTGTTTTTTACAAAATTTCATGACGATTTTTTAAAAATCATTGAGTAATATCTGTCCTTTTTTTAATATTTGATTGTAGTGAATATCATAATAAAAATTAAAGAAGAAAAAAATAATAAAAAAGAAAAATAAATGGGTTAATTCCAATTTTAGTCTCTAAAGAAATCTATTGTCTCACTTTATCCTCAAGTCTTAACAAATCATATTAATGACAGATGTTTTACTATTAATCACTCTGATAGAAACAGTAAAAAAAAATGATGGAATGAAGCATGAATGTGAAGTAATTTGATTAAATAAATGTTGGGTAGTCGATTGGACGGGTGAATTGAATCCGATTTATGTTATCCGAATGATCCAACATATAAAAACTAAAATTTTGAATCTGTTGGATAATATGGATCAAGTTCAATTCACTTGTCCAATCAACTACCCAACATTCATTTAACGAAATTATCCTCCACTCACCCATTTGTATTATTGGGTTAATTGAGTCATTTTTAAGGTTTATGTCATAAAGGTGTTAATAGTGAAATATTTTATAAGTTTGACTGCTAATGATGTGACATTTTAAGTTTTAGAGAGTTATAAAGTGAGCCAACATGTATAAGGGGCCAAAATTAAAATAAACCCAATAATACAAAGATTTAATGTGGTTCGATAATATGCTTAAATCTAAAAAATTAGATAAGTTACTCAAAATTAAAAAATATTCTAAAATCAAGAATTTCCTAATTTAAAAATTGATATAAATAAATTCAAACTACTAATAAAGATTGTGAATTCCAAAAACTAAATTGGAGAGCAAAAGAAAGCTAAGCTTTCTTGTTGAATTATTAATTGAAAATACGTTAAAAAGAAGGTTTATGTAGACTAGCAGACAAATAAGAAAAGACTATGTTACCCTTAAAGATAAAGATCAATAACAAAAAAAAAAAAAAAAGATTATAATAAAGCTAATCTAATTTAACAGAGGTAACTGTATACAAAATGATAACTTTACTTAATAGTTTGGTTCCTATAACAAAAAAACTGACCATTGATTTTTTCAAATTGAATGGAGGCAGTTGTATACCCATCATGTAAAAACCTAAATTTTACAAAGATAATCACTTGTTTGCAAAATTTTACAATTTTCAAGTGGTTTCATAGGCATTGAAGATAACGTTTTGCTCCTACCGTTTATCTCAATTATATATTTTTGTAGTTTTTCTATAATTATGCGAATTATACTGACTAAATAAAAACGGGTAATATTGCTTTGTCTAGACAATATTTGATTTAACTGTCCATTAGGTCTTACCAACATACTATTCCTGTATTTTTCTATGATGAAAACACTACCCCCCAAAAAAAAAAAAAAAAAAAAAAAAAAAAAACCTTATTCACGTTATAAGCAAGTTATGTCAATTATTCATTAGTTTTTCTAAAGAAAACAAACTAATTTAATTTCTTCGCAATATTTCAGATATTGATGAATGTAAACCTGGAGGTTCCAAGCAACCATGTGGAAAGTACGCCAAATGTGAGAACACTCTTCGGGGCTACAAATGCAAGCCAAAGTACAAAAATTTGGCGGTCCCTTTAGGTATGCTTTTTGACGCTCTAAATTAAAAGGCTAGTTTGTACAGACATAATTTAATATATATTTATTTGTTCTTGACAATCATCAACTCTTAAACTTATAATTTTTAACATCGTCAATCCTTTTTACTAATGTTCGTTAAATTTTGAATTATTTTTAACACGTCATTTGCCTGTGATATAGCCCAAGAAGGTCATTGTTGGTTATGTTTGATTAATTTCAATAAAAATTTATTATAAAGTTTAGGTTTAAGTTTGAGTTACAATTAAAATAGGTTTAAGTTTTCAAATAAATTTGTATAAAAATTAAATAAAAATGACCAGTAATGCCATACTTGAGCTTTGTTTGGCGTTTAAGTTTAACTCTAATTAAACTGTACTATTTCATCTCAGTTTTTGTCTTTTTCTGAAAAATCAACAAAATTTATAACTAGTTTTTTAAAAAATAAGTCAACTCCAACTTAAGAATTTCATCTCCAACCGGCAAACTAAACGCAAGCTTGAGCTATCACATGCAAAACAATGTTCAAATTTTGATGAATGCAAGCAAAAAGGATTGACAGATTCAAAAATTAGTTTAGGGGATTGATTGTCAAGAAAATTATACGTTATCATTAAAATCTCCATTGCCTGTGATAGTTGGTATTTTCTTGTTTTAATTGGAAATAAAAATTAACTAGAGAATGTCATTTTAATTAATTTCGGTCTAATAGTCACTTTTTTAATATTGACATAAATCACTTGTTCGAATTAAGATTTCTAGATGTGAATTTTTCTTGCAAATTAAAGCAACACATAAATATTTCTCTTTGTGACAATACATGAATATATATCTGCCTTGATGTACCTTTGGTATTATAAATGTTTTTGTGTGTGCATATGTTCGTGTCAGTTCCTTCATTATAACACAGAATTTGAAAGGATTTTCTACTATCAAGAGGTTCTTTTAGGCGATTTTTGATAGTTACCGAAAAATGAACGAAGAGAGATGTGTCCGGGAATTAGGGTATCCTTAGTAGTTATAGAAAATAAAATAAGAGTGTTAATTTCATCTTTGCCTCCAAAATATAATATCTCTGTCAGTTTGACCCCTAAACTTCAAAATGTTACACATTGCACCCTTAGACTATGCTCCTTGTCCCATGATTGGTCATTTTGTCACAAAAATCGATAAAAACTCAACGATATCGACCATGTGAGCTTCACATTGTTGTCTCATTTTAACTTCACATGCTTCGCTAGCCAACGAGCTCATTTAGAGATGGAGCACAGTTTTTTTTTCTTCTTTTTGTTTTGTTTTGTTTTTGTTTTTTTTGGGAGACTGAAGAGCCAAACAAGAAACAAGGCCAAAATGGAACAATTTAGGGTGTATTTCATAACATATTTTGCAGTTCAAAGGCCAAAATGAAAAAATTAAAAAAGTTCAAATGATGAAAAGTAAAATTAATTTGTTTCTCTTTCTTAAGTATTCCTTTGTTTACTTACGAAATAGTGACCCCTGGTAATATTTTTCAGTTAATTAGAATAAAGACTAAATTTTCTTATATGTTTTATCAAGTCAATGATTATTTAACTAGGTGTGACCGCGTGAGAATATTTTAGTTATTAAATTGATATCATTTCTATTTCTAAGCTTAATAACAATAAAATGGAATTGAGCAATTCAAATCTATTTTTTTTTTTTAATGAATAAGTAACATTTAAATTAAAGAGAATCAATAATCATTGTCACTTTTTTTTCTTTCCGTTCAAACCCATCGCAATTGTATTCTATGAGCTTAATTAAGTAAACATTCGTTAGTGCATTGTCGGTTAGAACTTTGAAAAATAAGGGAATGGAAAGGTTGGCTTAAGGATCATGTCTAGAGTTATTGGATTGTAGGAGGATTACCAATGCAAATATAAAGAGGGTTTTCACCTAGCCTCCACCATAACATGCAAAAGGTCTACGCAATGTTGATATTGCTAATGAATTGAAGGACCGATACGACATAGATTGTTTTGATTTATGTAAGCAAATAATAATAATGTGCTCACGTAACCAACTTGACAAAAAGTTATACTTTTCATTAATTCATCTGTTATCTAATTTATGCAGGTATTGTCAGTGCAGTTGCAGCAATGTTGGGATCAAGGGAATCGGCCAGAGTTGCAAAAAATATGAGTAATATGATGCGCAAGAAAAAGTTCTTCAAACGAAATGGTGGTCAATTCTTAGAACGACAATTTATCTCAGGTGAAGCTGATGTTGAGGAGACGAAGCTGTTTGAACCGGAAGAGCTTGAGAAAGCAACTGATAATTTTAAAATCGACAGAGTTCTTGGCCAAGGAGGGCAAGACACAGTTTACAAAGGAATGTTGAGAGATGGGAATATTGTTGCCGTAAAGAAATCTAAAATCGTGGACGAGAGTAGAGTCGAAGAATTCATCAATGAGGTTGTTAATCTTTCTAAAGTTAACCACAGAAATGTGGTTAAACTATTAGGTTTCTGTTTAAAGACAGAAGATCCTCTTCTGGTTTATGAGGATGTACCTAATGGAACTCTATATCAGTATATTTACGACGAGCAAGAGGAGTTTCCACTTACATGGGAAATTCGCTTACGAATTGCAACAGAAATAGCTGGAGCTCTTACGCACTTACACTCGTCAGCTACGTTGTCAACTTACCGTCGGGACATTACGTCTAAGAATATCCTTCTAGATGGTAAATACGGAGCAAAACTTGCAGATATTGGGACATCAAGATCAGCAGCCATTGATGATCAAACAGATTTGACAATCGCAGTACAAGGCGTATTTGATCTCGCAGATACTGGAATATCAATATCAGTTGCCGTTGATGATGAAACGGATTTGACAACCGCAGTACATGACTCGTCTGGTCTTGCAGATATTGGAGCATCGAGATCAGTTCCCACTGATGATCAAACAGATTTGGCAACTGCAGTACAAGGCACATTTGATCTCGCAGATACTGGAGCATCAAGATCAGTAGCCGTTGATGATGAAACAGACTTTACAACCGCGGTACATGGCCCCTCAGGTCTCGAAGATATTGGAACTTCAAGATCAGATGCCACTGATGAGCAGACAGATTTGACAACCGCAGGACATGGCACATTTGGTAACTTGGATCCAGAAGAGTCAAGTCAATCTACAAAGATGAGTGACGTGTATGGCTTCGGAGTGGTTCTTGTTGAGCTTTTGATCGGACAAAAACTACTTTCCATCCAGAGGTCAAAACAAGGTAGAAGTCTGGCAACATTTTTCATGCAAGCCATTGAGAAGAATAAATTGTTCAATATTGTTGATGCCAGAGTGAAGAGGGAGGGAAAAAAAGCCTCAATCATAGCATTTGCGAAACTTGCCAAACGATGCTTGAATTCGAATGCAAAGAAACGACCGGCAATGAAAGAAGTTGCAGCTGTGTTGGAAGATATTCGTCAGTCAGAAATTAAGGCTTCGGATACCCATGACGAACAACCTTTGGAGGAGGGAGAAAATGGAACATGGTTACCTTCATTAGGCGACCTTACCGGTTCGTCATCTTTTGTACTCCCGTAAGTATCACCTTGATCGCGATGAAGTCCATATGCAGGTAAGGTTTCTTTGTGCCTGTTTTTCTTTCAGTACTGTGTGTGTCTATGTATCTATCTCTATGTGTGTGTATAAATCAGCCAGAGTGAATCATAGACTGATGAATGTGTGTTGATTTTCCAGAGTAATGTTTGTATTCCTCTTTTTATTTCGACAACTTAAGCACCTGAAAATTTGTACTCTCTTGTGTGGGACAAGAAGACTACTATGATTCAACAACTCTAATAATTATGTGTGTGTAAAGTTATGACTTCTTTTTTATGACGCTTTGTTACCATTTGACCTGCTAGTTGTAATTATGATTTATAAAGTGAGAGATTGATACAGTAGAGAGAGAGAGAGAGAGATATTGCGGTGGATGACCCTTTCAAAACCTACAAAAATAAATTTTAATTCCCGTTTTTTTTTTTTTTTTTAGTTAAAAAGATGTTCTTTTTTCTTAAAAAATAACATGGCAAATCTTTGATTGATTTTTAATAAATTATTGATTTATGAATCCATATCTCATCCGCGATCACCTTCGTGAAACAACAAAGGCGCTGGAGGAGATCTCGCCGGCGATCTCCTCCGCACATCAACAAAAGTCAAAGCATATCCTATCAAATTAGCTGTAAATCTATTTTAAGGCAGGTTTTTTTTTTTTTTTTTTTTTAATAAATTTTTTCCTTCCTTTGACAACAATACCGATATAAAACTTGAGGGATTATCTCAACATTTTTTGAAACACAAAACTTCATTTAAATACTACTAAAAGATGCCATTGTTCCTAAGCAATTGTACTATGTTAGGAACGCAGAATTATTAAAGTCACCTGTATTCGGATAGAAGGGAAAAAAAATGTACTTTTGTTGAGGTTAGATTTTGTATCTTATCTCTCACCATACATATGACAACACATGTCATTAGAGAGCCAAGGTTGACTCATGAGATGACAATACCCAGAGGCTAGAATGAGTCATCACAGTCAAGACAAAATCAACTGACAAGTCATCTGAATCGGGATTAAGGATTTAATGACGGGATAATTACGAAATTAATCTTATCAGAAGGATAACAAATAATTAACATAGGATGAATATCATTCAAAAGAGTATTCCTCTGACCAGCAAGGCAAAATTTAAATTGGTAGATCTATTCAAAAAAGGATAGGATGACTCCTATTCCAATTCAAACACATAATCTAGTTCAAATTAGGAAACTAGTGGCGGTTATTACAAACTCCTATTGAGGCTCCCTCACATACCTGGACCATCTAGACTCTCCTGAAATCGCATATTTTATTACCCATATTATTATTTCTTGTACGAATTCTCTTTTCATTGTCTTTCCATTCTAGCTCTCAAGCATCATTGTGATCATTATTCAAAGCCTAGTGAAAACCCTCGGAGCATCTATCGTTATCTGTTATCCCGTATTTCCTGTGTCTTAGCTATTCCCCCAATAGTATCATGTCATATAATCTGAATTTAAGAATTTAGCCACATAAAAAATGCTAAATATTTAAAATTCTTGAACAAATTGATAAGTTGTCAAAACCCTGTTAAGGGGATAGCTTTTGAGACAGGAAAATAAGACAGCAACTACGGACTCGTAGAGGATGTAGCTTTTCTTTCATGTAACGTGCTCATGACCTTTAATTATGGACGACCAAGGTCCTTAAATTTTACCCGAATTAGACCCATATAAACAAAACTCTCTCCCTCCCTTGTTAAATCCAAGGATAATCAACCTTGCAATCAAGGGGTTTTCGCTCATATAGGGTCCAATTTTATGTAAAAAAAGACCTAGCTACCCTTAATATTAGGTCAATTGTTAGTTAAATGCAAGAAAATCGAAAAAAAATCTAACGTTAATTGTTTTTAATGAGGATTAACTACTACTGATTTTGAAATTTGAGGGATTAATTATTAAGATTTTTAGCTGAAGAATTAATTTATTAAATGTGAGAAGATTAGGAGCTAATTATGAAAAAAATCAAAGGGTTTGAGGCGTAGGAATTACTTTCCTTAAGGTTTTATTTACCCACACTACGAACAGTTTGTTATCGGGTGTTTTGACAAATTACCTCCAAAATACAACAAACCCACGAATTTAATAAGTAGCAATCTTATTAAATTCTAGAACAAGATAAAAAAACTAACATCAGAAACTGGAGTTTTATAGCCTTTGATATGTATGTTCATGAAGAGTTGCAACAGATACAATAGTCATGCTTTTTAAATTAAAAGGTGTATTTTTAGTCAAATAACGTATCTATTTCAACAAACATACTCGTTAGTTATCAGAATTTAATTATGACTGTTAGATTGTAATAATTCAATTAACGGTTTAAATTAAATCTGAAATCATTTAATCCGACCATTAGATCGTATCCGATCAGATTAACGGTCCATATTTAATCTGAAAAAAGCACTGCATTAAAAAAGAGAGTGCCCCTTGACTCCTTTTTAATTAGGCTTTCATATCTCGCACCGTCACATCAGATATTATGGGTCTCACGTTTTTACTCTACCACATTTATCCTCAACAGATATCCACATTTATACATATGAATTTTTGGTCAATATTACTAGAGATAATTATCACAATTGCTCTACCAGTCACAACAGAAATTATCAGAGGTATCCTCATAATTACGATATAGAGACGCGATTTGTTAACAAAGTATTTTTTTTTTCCTTAAAAAAAAAAAAAACAAAGGAAATGTTTTCTTTCTCCTTTTTAGAAATATGACCAAAGAGTATTGTTGTTTCATTTATTCATCTTCTCGCTCTTGCTAAGCAACAACGGCGGAAATAGAAAATAATTTTAGCAGGAGCGTTATTTGAAAAAGAGAATTTCTTTTTTCAAAGGAATATATAATAATATATTTTAATTATTGAGTATGGGTATAATTAAATTTTTTTCAATAAAATCGGCGCTTAACTAAATTGTACATAGAATATAGAAGTAGATTCAGATATTAAAATTTGAGAGAGACACAATTGCAATTTTTCTTTTAGAACGAAGACAATTAAAATTTTAAAAAAAAAAGTCAAAGATCATCAAAATTCAATTTTCAAAAATATAAATGGGGGCCACTTATTTGCATGTGGCTCCGCCACTAATAAACAATATCTCATATATTTTCACTAATATCCTCACACATCTCCCTCTTATCAAAACTATTTGTTAAACTAAAAGAGTTGAGGCATATGAGATGAAGTTCCATATAAAATATATATGCTTGGTGGAAAATCATGCAATATTACGACTATAACGTAAAGACTCGGCGTCAAGTCATCTTGGCAACAATGTGAAAAGAAAAAAAAAAAAAAAAAAAGTATTGACAAATCCTTCAGAGAAAGAAAAAGTCATCGTGACATATGTATAGAAAGAACTAATCGACCAAACAGAGTTGATCAATTATCTTAAATTAGTGGTCCTAGTTTTTAGGTTTTTCATTTGTAGACTCACTAGATAATTTCACTCAATCTATCACTTTATTTTAATTTAAAAATGATAATTCGAACTCTACAACTTGTAATAAAGTTACTCCTAATAAATTATGTCTATAACTATACCGAGTTACACTTAGTACAACTGGCCAGTGAACCAAACCAAAAAAAAAAAACCATATTCTGAAATTCTTGAAATTTACACTCCATCTTTATCGAAATTTTTTTTTTTTCTCTCTTAAGATCTATATCTGGGGTTGGTGGTACTTACCATCTCAAATTATTAATTATTTAGTGTAGCAACCAAAAACAAAGTGCACTTTTATTACTTAACTCAGACTTTCAGTTTCCATATATATTGCACTGTGCAATAAATATTGTCTTGACGTAATTTAGATGATTGGGTAATACTATAATATTGTGGTGATATTATCAATTGAATTTCCAAAGCATTTCCCCCTTGACCATGTTGATAACAGTGGGTGGTGGAAACTGTTTGGGTGTAAAGAAACGAAATAGAAAGAGAGAAAATCAAAGGGTATGAGGCGTATGAATTACTTCCTTTAAGGTTTTATTTGCCCCTACTACGAACAGTTTGCTATCGGGTGTTTTATAAATTACCTCCAAGATATAATAATAAACCCACGAATTTAATAAATAGCAATCTTATTAAATTCTAGAACAAGATATAAAACTGATGAAATTGGAGTTTTATAGCCTTTGATATGAATGTTTATGAAGAGTTACAAACATATATAATAGTCATGCTTTTTAAATTAAAATGTGTCTTTTCAGTCAAAAAACATATCTACTTCAACAAACATACCCGTTGGTTATCAAAATTTAATTATGACCGTTAGATTGTAATAATTCAATTAATGGTTTAAATTAAATCTGAAATCATTTAAATCCGACCGTCAAATCGTGCCCGATCAGATCAACGGTCCGGATTTAATTTGGAAAAGGGCCCTAAATGCCCAATTGCCCTTACTCGCGCACATGGTGGTGCATATTAGTAGTATAGTCCACACTATAGACTAGTAATCCTTACAGTTTACTTGTTTTAATTTATACCACTCTGCTTGCTTATGCTTTTCCAATGTGAGACTTTGTTATTTTCACTACCTAATGATAATAGAAGAAATATTACAATCTCTCTAACAGACAACATTAATCAAGATAATGCTTTATTTCTCAAGTTCAGCGTTAGCAAGATATACATATCATCCATTAATGATCTTGAAAGACATATAAGAAATGTCTCAGTTTCAATAGTTGGATAGGTCCAACAACCATAGAGGTCCAATAGCCGGACAGGTACGGTATATGCAACTTTTTATTTAAATATTATTATAATTAATTGCTTTAAATGTAATTTTATATAAGGTTATGTATAACATGATACTATTTAAAATTATTTATACAAATACATACATTTCTGACGAATGTTAGATTGAATCAACTGGTTATAAGTACAAAAAAAAAAAAAAAATTACAAATGCTATTTTATAAATGTGTAGGGGATATGATACTATAGGTTTCTATTTATATATGTATCTATTAATTTATTTATTTATGTATGTGCAAACTCTATAAAATGTAACATTAAGCTGCAATACAGAGAAACAGAGTCAAAACAGGGAAAGAAGGAAAGTTAGAAATGATCCTCCAACTTGTTAATCACATTCTTCTGTCATCATGCCTCATCATTGCTAGAGTATCAGAAGCACCGGTGGCGAACGAAAACTATAACTGAAAAATGTTAGATTAAAATAAACTGTTGTAAAGTACAAAAAAAATTATAAATATCGTTTCATAAATGTGTTTAGAAAAAAAATAGCAATATAGATTTTGGTTTGTTTCTCTTGAAATTATATACAGTTTAAAAAATAATATCATTTTGACTTGAAATAATAAAGTTATCGACTTTTAAAATTTGAGTTGCAGATATAAATAGTAAAACTGGGTTTATTTAAAAAAAAAAAAAAAGAATTTGAATTGTTTGGTTAGAGGGAATATTCCAAACACCATCTTAAAATCTAATTTATAATTCAAAAACTTCAAAATCTAATCTAGATAACTAATTAGATAAATTACTAGAAGAAATTATATATACATAAATAAATACAATTGTTTTTTAAATAATAAATACAATGACATATTCATTCATCTTACTTTTTTTTTTTCTGTTTTCTAGAAACTTTATATTTTTAATATCTCTTTAATGTAAAACATATGCGCTCTGTGGATAATCATGCAATATTGGACTATAGCGTCAAGACTCGGCATCAACGATAAAGTCATATTGGCAACAGTGTAAAAAAAGTCGGCTTGACAAATTATTCAGAGAAAGAAAAAGTCATCGTGGCAAGCGCGTAGAAAGAGCTGATCAACCCGACATAGTTAATCAATTGTCTTAAGTTAGTGGTCCCACCTTATAGATTCATACTTTAGAATTATTCCCACTAAATTATGCCAGTAATAATATGGCACCAATCATTTGAATAGAGTTACTCGCACTACAACAGGCTTAGTGAAGCAAATAAAATAAATAAATAAATAAAAATCATATTTGGAAACTCTTGAAATTTGCACTCCATTTTCTTCTTTTTCTTCTTCTTCTTCTTCTTTTAACATCTATGTATCTAATTTACTGGGGTTGATGGTATTTATTTAATGTACTATATTGCAATGTGCAATATTGCCTTGACGTAATTTAGGTGGTTGGGTAATAAGTTAATTTTGTGGTGATTTTATCAACTGAATTTCCGAAACATTTCCCTGTTGGCCAACATTAATCAAGAAAACACAGTGCTGGCAAGATATACCTATTATTCATTAATTATTTTGAAAATGGCTCTAGCCATTTTTTGTTTAAAATATTGTAATTAATTATTATTTATATAATTATATGTAAAATGATATTGTTTAAAATATTAGTACAAAGTGCATGTATCACTGAGAAATGTTATATTGAAATCAATTAATTATAAAGTAAAAAAAAAAAAAATTACAAATGTCGTTTTATAAATATGCTCAGAAAAAAATCAATATAGATATTATTTCGTTCCTTTTAAAATTCTATGTAGTAAAAAAAATAATCTCAGCTTTACTTTAAATAACAAAATTATGGACTTTTAAAGTTTGTTTAGAGATGTAAATAGTCAAACTGAGTTTATTTTTAATGGAAAAAAAAAAACAAAAAACAAAAAGACTTGAAATTATTTGATTGATGCTAATATGTCAAACACCCTCTTAAGTTTAATTTGATAATTCAAAAAATTTAAAATTTAATCTAAATAACTAATTAGGTAATTACTAAAATAAAAGATACATAAATAAATAAATACAATTATTTTTTAAAATGATATATACAATTATTTATTTATTCATGTATCTCCTTTTTTTTTTTCTTTTGCTAGAAATTTTATTTTTCCTATCTCTTTAATGTAAAATAAATGCGCTCTGTGGAAAATCATGCAATATTGCGACTCTTCTTGGCAACAATGTAAAAAAGTCGTCTTTGACAAATTATTTAGAAGAGTTTTACCTTATGTGAGTGGTCCCAGGCCCAGCTTATATGTCTCCGTAAATAATGAGATAATTTCACTCAACCTATCACGTTGAATAGAATTCCTCCCACTACAGCAGCCATAGTTGAAGCGAAAAAAAACAAAAAACAAAAAACAAATTAACATGTTATTAGGCAACATGTAATTTTCAAATCAGATTATTATTAGGTAACATGTTAATTTTTTGGTGATATTTTCCATTGCTTTTCCCAAAAATTTTCCCATTGACCAACATTAATCAAGAAAACATGATAAATATAAATTGATTAAAAAAAAAATGCTAGATTATAAAAAATTTTTAAAAAATGTTGTTTGATAATTGTGCAAGATACGAGACTACGAGCATATAAATAACGTTAAGATACAGAGCAGAGAAACAGAGCCTAAACAGAGAAAGAAGGAAAGCGAGAAATGGTCCTCCAACTTGTTAATCACATTCTTCTGTTATCATGCCTCATCATTGCTGCAGTATCCGAAGCACCGATGGCGAAGGAAAACTGTCAAGAGCGTTGTGGAAACATCACCGTTCCGTTTCCTTTCGGAATCGGAAAGGGGTGTTATATCGACGAATGGTTTGAAGTTGTCTGCGTTAACGGAAACAATAGTGCTAATCCAGTTCCAGTTTTGAAACGTGTCAATATGGAGTTGTTACGTATTAATCTTTACGGCTACCTTGACGCGAAATTTCCAATCACTTTTTGGAACTGTAGTGACAGGAAAACACAGCTGCAAAATATCCCCAACTTACAAGGAAGCCCTTTTGTGTTCTCTTACGATGACAGCATGTTCACCTCAGTGGGCTGTGGAGCAACTGCAGTGATTAGCACAGAAGGTCAGGATGGTTCAATTCAGGTTGCCGGGTGCTCGTCTAGTTGTACAAGTTGGTGCCAGACCTCAATCCCCACGAATCTGCAGGCCTTCAATATCAGTTTTCTCGACAAAGAATTTGGGATATCAGAAAAAGCAGATTGCAGATACGCTTTTCTCGTCAACCAAACTTGGTTATCAGAACCAAGTGTCGGAAATCTTTCTTCTTTGTATGAGATGACTGACGTTCCCGTAGTGCTAAAATGGGGATTGAACAGCTCTAATCCCCCTTGCATGAAGCCAGGGACGTATTACGGCAATGAATCACTGGGGCATATATGTCGTTGCGAAGATGGCTTTGATGGAAATCCTTATCTTCCCAACGGTTGCCAAGGTAAGCCCTTCTAACATTTTGTATCATAATTTATATGAGAACATATAGCATATAACATATATCAATTTTAGAATAATTTTATATCAAATTTAGACGTATTTTTGAAAATTGTAACAGTTTTTTTTTTTTTTTTTTAAATATGATAAATTATAACATATTTTTACGGGCAAATCCCTAGATTTTTTAGTAAATCCATGAATTTTCTAGTAATAACATATTTACAGATAAATAATAGCAAGCTCTCCCAACGGTGCCGGTGCTGATGTCGGTGTTGGCAATGTTGATGAGAGAGAGTCACAGTAGAGAGAAAAGGAAGGAGTTGTAGGGTAATTTCGATATTTTCATATATAATTAATATGAATATGTTATTTATTACTAATCTTTAAAAATTATGCGATAATTTAAAATTAGAATCTCCAGATATACTATTTTACTCTTTCTCTCAATTTATAATTCCTTTTTCAAGTGTTCTAAGATAAAGCTATTGTTCCTATTAAATTAGTTGCAAAAATGAGAGGATTTCAGATTCGCCAAGTTTATAAACATATATTTTATCAAAGGATAGACGTATTAAAGATTGTTCACTAATTCAACTTTAAAAAAGGGAATTAAGTTACTGAATTTAAATTCATGCTTATTTTTGTATTTAGAAATTAAATGAGGTAGACCACCAAAAATTTAGGAATTAAGTTTCTTAATAAGAGGACGTACTTATCGTCCACCTCCTATCCACGTGATTGAATTCCATTTCTTAAAAAATAAGGACTAGCTAATCTCTTTGCCAAATGTGCTCTTGTTTTAGTTAATTTAATTATTTTCTTCATTTTAGGATATTCTTGTAACCAGGCTTACTTTATTCTATGTCCTTTTAATTTTTTTGACAAAGTAAATAGTAGAATAGAATTTTGATTTTCCATGTAACTTATAGAATGATGAACACAAATATACTCTGATATTTAATGATGTAGGAAATACAATTCTTGATTAGTAAACAAATATAATCACAAAAGCCGTGGTCTCCACATAAAATTCATGAGGATTGAAGCTAATGCTTTGCTTCTAATTATGTGATTGGTTGTATTTGTAAAAATTCAAATTATCATGCAATAACATATGATTACGTACCTTCATTCCCGCCATTAATTTCATCATTAGTTTCCAAACTGTAATAAAAAATAAAATAATCTAAAAGGTTCAGGCATTAATTAGTCAAAAATAAAAAGTTTACGAACCAAAAACTGTAATAATTCAAATTGTCCAAGGATTAACAACACCAAAAATCTAAATTTAAGCTCAAAACATTTGTTCTCTGCAGTTTGAAATAACTTACACTTGACATCCAAGGAATATAGTTTGTGTTAGGATAATTATTGGCAAGGCTAGTAATAAGTTTTTAGGAAAATTGGTAATCTAACATGTTATCAAAGCACGCTTTTAAGATAGATGGATAATATCATCATTTGTGCTTTAAATTCACACAGGCAGTTCGTTCTTGAACTTTGACAATTACAATTTCGCCGCCAATTGTGTGAATTGAAAAATAAAAATAAAAACACTGTCATGCCTGAAATCTTGTTTGATGCTTGTTATTACATTATCACTTTTTTTTTTAAACCCTGTCATACACATACAAATGGCGTATATGGATAGGAAGGGGTGCTGGATATACATATATATGTATGTATAATTGGGACTGTAAATTCAGGGATTACCTAGTAGATAGTCCAGTCAACAGTGAAACTTGATGCGTTGAAGAAAGGTCAAATAGCAATTAATTTAACTCCTAAAAGTGACAGTAAAAACAAAACAGAAATTGCGTCGTACTATGACTTATGCTTAATACTCTGTGATGAAACACCACGATCTTTATTCAACCATGTTTAAACCATGTATTTATGTAGTTTAATTATAAGTACTATAGTTTTTTTTTTAATAAAGAAAAACAAAAACTCTCTTGTCACAATATTTCAGATGTATGCGAAGCTCCAGGTTCACAGGCATGTGGAGACGACCTCGTTTGTATTACTTCTTATTGGCATACATACTCATGCCAATCAAAAAGAAAGTCCCGGCTCAAAGTGATATTTATAGGTATGCCGTACGAATTCCTTTTGATTCTTCTAGTCTATATACTACTTTCATGATAGGATATCTTCTTTTTTTTTTTCATTTTTTTTTTGTCATTGAATTAAATTGTAAAAGTCAAATATGTGAGTAAGAGCAATTTTGTATTATATATAGAGAAGTTTTTTTTTTTATTTTTTTTATTATTATTATTTTTTTTTTTACCGTAGACACTTGTATATCTAACCATAAAAAATTTTATCCGATGACAAAAAAACTTGTTTGACTAATGAAGCATAAAAACGTGTCTTATACATAGAAGTACCCAAAAAAAGGAAGCTAATACTAATCTATCCCTAGCTTAAAAAGAAAAGGAAGAATTACAAACATTTCCCAAGTTTATTTTAATATTGTAGTAAAACCCTCTTGAGCAACCATTTAATTGAAAAGTTTTAATAGAGATACACCTTTTTCAACTGGAAATCCTCACATGTTACTATATGAGAAAAATCTAATCTTATAACCAAGAATAATTATAACAATGTTTTAAAAACGTTATTTGGGGCGATGGTGAACAATCCTAACTTTCCCTTGGTAATATCAATTAAAAGTAAACATAAAATTTACTTATATGTTCTTATCAGGCCGATCATTATTTACTATGAGCATAGATTTTCAGTTTCCTAAATTAATAAAAATTAGAAATAAAATTAGATTTTTGTTATTTGCATACATAATCTAGTAGTAGTTCTACACTTGAGTTTACCATAAAATGTATAATTCAAATTTCATCATGCCCAAGTAAAAAAATGAAATGAAATTACGTTTTTTTTTTTTTTGGTGACTAAGAAATTAGGTTATTTTTAATTTCACTTCTTAATAGATAAGTAGCACTAAAACGACAATGAATATTCATTTTCTTCCCTCCCAAACCCATTACACTAAATTAGGCTTTTTGGTAAACATGCCCTTAATTAGTGTATGTTTGGTTGTTCAGAAGTCCGAACAAAAATGGGATGGAAGAACTACGGATAGTAGAGTTGGTGGATTTTAGGAGGGTTACCAATCCAAACATAGACTTAATGATAAGTTTTAAAAACCCAGAACAACTAGTCACCTTTACACCATGGCTCCAAAAATTTTTTTTTTCCTTAAAAAAAAAAAAAAAAAGTCTATGCACATCCTAAAATTTGATCTCGTGGGACAGAAAATGACCCAATCTGAATTTTAAAGTTCATTGGTGCATCGTCCTGTTTCCCGGGTTCATGGGGTTTTCGACAAAATTTATAAAATTTGTGCATAGATGTTTTTCTTCTGTTTTTTAGGGTGGTATATTTCTGTTTTTATTCGAACTATAACCTAATTCAGATTGTCTTGCTTTATTTATGCAAATAATAACAATGTGCTTGTGTAACTTATTGCCCGACACACAGTTACTCTTTATTAATTAATCTCTCGCCTAGTTTATACAGGTATTGGTAGTGGGTTTGGAGCAGTGTTACTGCTTCTTGGATCATGGGGAT
Organism: Ficus carica; assembly: GCA_009761775.1. Lineage (NCBI taxonomy): Eukaryota > Viridiplantae > Streptophyta > Magnoliopsida > Rosales > Moraceae > Ficus > Ficus carica. Next base: position 4,137,566 of record CM019744.1, on the reverse strand, counting down.
TATTCAAACTTGTGAAGAAAAGAAGAAAGATCCGACGCAAGAAAAAGTTCTTTAAACGAAATGGTGGTCTATTGTTACAACAACAATTGTCTTCGGGTGAAGTTAATGTTGAGAAGACGAAGCTGTTCAGTTCAAAGGAGCTAGAGAAAGCAACTGATCGTTTTAATATTGATAGAGTTCTTGGCCAAGGAGGACAAGGAACCGTTTACAAAGGAATGTTGGCAGATGGGAAAATTGTTGCTATAAAGAAATCCAAAATAGACAACGAAGGAAAAATAACAGAGTTCATCAACGAGGTTGTTATTCTGTCACAAATCAATCACAGAAATGTCGTTAAGTTATTGGGTTGCTGCTTAGAGACTGAAGTGCCTCTTTTAGTTTACGAATTTGTACCCAATGGAACGTTGTCTCAATATATTTATGACGAGCAAGAGGAGTTTCCCCTTACTTGGGAAATACGCCTACGAATTGCAACAGAAGTAGCAGGAGCTCTTTCCTACTTGCACACGTCGGCTTCATTCCCAATTTACTATCGAGACATTAAGTCTTCAAATATACTTCTAGATGGGAAGTATAGGGCAAAAGTTGCGGATTTTGGAACATCAAGATCGATTGCCACTGAGCAAACTCATCTGACCACACTAGTATATGGCACAATGGGTTACTTGGACCCAGAATACTTTCAGTCGAGCCAATTCACAGATAAGAGTGATGTGTACAGCTTTGGAGTTGTTCTTGTTGAGCTTTTGACGGGACAACAACCAATTTCCATTCGGAGGTCGGAGCAAGATAGAAGTCTGGCAACATACTTCATGCAATCCCTGGATGAGAATAACTTCGATATCGTTGATGCTAGAGTGATGAAGGAAGGAAAAAGGGAAGCAATCATAGCATTGCGGAACTTGCCAAACGATGCTTGAATTTGAAAGGAAAGAAGCGGCCGACAATGAAAGAAGTTGCCGCTTTGTTGGAAGATATAAGGAATTTGGAAAAAGCTTCTGGAGCTCATGAACCAGATGCTGAGGAGGTTGAATATGTGAGAGAAGTACCTGATCAGCCTTGGGAATTATTTTCAAACTCGACATGTCCAGCTGATTTTGGCGACCCTGCCGGTTCATCATATGTTGAACTCCCATTGTTCTCAAACGTAACACAATGACCTATTCGATCTGCAAATTCATCTCAGACTCTTATGGAGTCCAGACAGGTAAGAATGTTTGTTGGGAGCTGTTTTTCTACTATGTGTGTGTATGTAAAATAAATATTTCTGTTGTTTAGCCAAAAAAAATTGTTACTCTTTTCAAATAATTTGTCGGGGAGAATTCATGGCTTGTTGGATGTAATAATTTTTAGACGTATATTCATGTCCTCTTTTATTGCAGAATCTTATCTCTATTATAACTAATGACTTAGTAGTTGTGATTAATTAATTGTAGACATTGGACTATCAAATATGATTAAACATGTCGTGCATTCGTCATGAGATCACCGTTACTATCAAATGGCATGTTATCTAAAAAAAATGAAGTTAATTATTTATGTTGTTTAGCCGTATAAATCAATCTTTTCAAATTATACAATGAGCCGGAGATAATTTCATTGCGAAATATTAATTTTAGAGATGTAATATATATTTGCTTCTGATGAATTGACCAAGATTAATGGAATAATGAACTTTAATTGTAGTGGTAGAGTACATATGTTTCTTCATCTATAACATATGGTTCTATACTTGTGTTTACATTTACACTTCATCTTTAATATCATATTATAAAAAGCTTTGTCCAATTTCCAACATTTTCCTTTACAATTATTTAAGCTTATCACTTGAAAGTTGGATCTATACACTTTGATGATTTCCAGCGAAAAAGATTTGATATAAACGCACTTAATTAAATATAGGATTCACCCAAAATGAGAGGTATTCAATTCACATTAACAATAGATATCAATTTGTATATATATATATATATATATATTTGATACAACAATTAAATAGACATCACATTCACATTAATTTGGATATATATATATATTTGATACAAGGTTCTAGCAAAATGGAGAATGAAAGCTAAGGGAAAAGTGTAGCATATGTCCTGTTGCAACCATGTCAGTAATAATAGACGTGGAAAGAATCGCCACGCATCAAAATTCTCGCTTTTTTTTTTTTTTTTTTTTTTTTAGAATCTTCACTTTTTTTGGGGGGGAAAGTTTGTGATATAGTCTCAAATATATACCCTAACGATGAAGTTCATTTTTAAACTATTAAAATGTAATCAAATGACTAAAATATTATTTGTGTATAATAATTATAATATGTCTTAACTCGTATTATTATAGATTAATAAATTAAAAAATAATAATAAAAAAAGAAATTTAAAAAAATCAACCTTTGGCTGGTGATAGGAGCCGCCCTCCCTAACGCCAGCGACGGACCCCCCTCTCCCAACCTAATCTGCCCCCCCCCCCCCACCCCTGACACTAACATACAGGCCCCTCCCCGATGCCGATGACAAGCCCACCTAACCCCCCCCCCCCTCTCCAACCCAAATAGATATGTGCCCCCGATGCTGTTAACTGTAAATGATGTTAGTTTTTTTTTTTTGGATAATTTCTTTTTATTATTATTATTATTTTTTAATCTATTAGTCTCTATTAATATAAATTAATGTACATTATAATTATTATACATAAATAATATTTTAAATAATTATTTTAAAATAATAAATAATATTTTATTATTTATTATACATAAATAATAATGTACATTATCATTATAATTATTATACATAAATAATATTTTAAATATTTAATTATATCTTAATAATTTAAAAATAAACTTTATTAATAAGATATATGAATAAGGCTCTATTGTCACCTTTTTTCCTTTGCTTTTGAGAAGAAAAAAAAAAAGAACAAAAGACTGATGTTAATCAATAAAGACGAGGATAATGTGGCAAATAACAAAACGACAAAAACTTTAAATTTTCTTTTCTTTTTTTTTTTATGGAAAAAATGACAAAGTTCTACTTCCTCTTTTGACTTTCTACCGCGACGCGTAATATATATATATATATATATATATATATTTATATGTGTGTGTGGATATATATTTTATTGGAAGACGCATAATATTTAAAGGGGAATAGGAAAGACTATTGGTACATTTTGGAATAAAAGTGAGATGAAATTTTTAAGTTAAAATTGATTAATTTTTTAAAATTAATTATAATTTTTATTAATTTTTTAGAGAAAAAAAAACTGAAATGAAAAATTAGGTTCACATTTAAGAACTAATTAGAGGCTATATAATGTGGACCGGAAATATGAAGAGCATGAAAGATAACTTTTATCTTATTTAATTTGCTTCCGTGTGAATTCTTTTTTTTTTTTTTCCCATCATTTTATTAGAGATGTTAAAATAAAAGTTCTTTAAAGAATTTAAAATTCCTTCCTCAATTCATTTACACATCTTTTCTTCTCTTGCCAAACAAATGTGTATAGAAATCTTTCTAGTAATCTCCTCACATCTCTTCCTCTTATTTTTTTGCTTTTACCAAACAAGTTCTTAAGGTCATATGAGATTTAGGGACATTAACAAATTAATTTTCTAATTTATGCAGGTCGTGTAGCTTTTCTTGGATTTTCGGGGAGTTAAATTAGCTTGCTCATAGCGTCATAAAAATGGGCAAAGACAACAACTTAACTCATGAATGAGTGATCTAAAGTTCCTAAAACTTCGTTATTTTTTTTAAATGTAGTGCATCTTTTGTTTTTGTTTTTTGTTTTTTGTTTTTTGTTTTTTGTTTTTTTGTTTTTTTCCCCGATAAATGCTCTTGTGTAGGACGACAAGAAATTCATGGCTGTATGAAAAATCATGCAACTATGTTACATAGAGTTGAGTAGTTGCTCATATAGCTGACTCTGGAAAATCATGCAGTATGTGGATATAAAGGGGACATGTTTTGTAATACCAAGTATTTCCGCAATAATACAATTTCTTTTGTTTTAAGGAATTTGTACAAATTATGAAGGTATGCATGAAACAGCCAGTTAAGGGTTTTTATTACGTTTTGTGAGTTTTATGATTTTATAAGACTCGAAAATGATTGCTTAATCAAGCAAATGACCTTTTAGGCGAATAGGAGCAAAATCGCCAAAATTTTCATGTTGGTCAAAGTTTGACCGAAAAACGTCGACGGTTGACCAAAAAGTCAACTGTTGACCACGAGAGTCAAAACTTGGCGGGAAAGTCAGCGGTTGACAAGAAAGTCAATGGCGGACGAGAAAGCCAAAGATTGACCCGAAAAAGTTAAGAAAAAGGTTGTACGACTTAATAGTTCGCAGTATAATATTGTACTGCATAAAGCTATTTTTTTTATGATTAAAATGACATGTTTAGGATTCAAAACCACCATAAAAAATCAAGCACAATAATCAGAATATCTTTGGTCAAGTAGTTCCAAGTTATGAGAAAATTTTTATACAGTTCATTTAAACACAGGTGAATTTTTGGACTGCGGTTCAATTAACTAATACTGCGTATAAGTGAATTCAGTATTGGAATTACCTGTGGTAATTAAAGAATGGACTGTTTAATGGTAAAAAGTGGCAAACAAGCCTTAAAGTGGGCTTACCTCATTAACTTTCTAATTATGACCTCATTTCTCTAATTAATAAAAAAATTAGAAAGTATTCTTGGTTGTTTTTGGGAGTGAGCTGTCCGGACAGCTAATGGGGGAGAGTGAGCTGATTTCCAAGGATTTGGAGGACCAAATGTTGCAAATTTAAGGACTTCTCAACCTCTATAAATAGGGGTGTTCATAAATCAAAAAAAATTAGAAAATACAACTAAACTCTTGCCATTTTCTTCCTTGAGCAAACCGGATTTGAGGGAGTGAAGAAAGGAGTGGAATTTCAGCCAAGATCTAGGAAATAGAGAGTGAGAGGGTCGGTTTTTGTGAAGGGAAAGCAAGGAAAAAAAGTTTGGAAATTTTGGCACCCAATTTCCTAGGAGTGGCCGGTTGTGGAGCAAGGCTAAGGCAAGAGAGAAAAGGTGAATCTAAGAGGTGATTTAGGGATTTGAAAGTCTGCAACTTCATCTAGGATACCAACCAAGAACCCAAGAAAAATTTTGGTGCTCATCTTGGCCAAGAAGGCCGGTTATAGGGAGGAGAAATCAAGGAAAACCAAGCCAAGATTTTGGCCGGATTTTTGGAGCATTTGGCCGGAATTTTTGAGCAAGTTGGTGGCCGGAATTCAAGGGAAGGAAGGCTGGAAAAATTCGGACCCCATTAGCCAAGCAAGGTCAGCAGCTAGTGAAAGGAAAAAGGGGAAGAAATCCAAGTCCAAATTGGACCAAAAGTGAGGTAAAAATTTACTAAACCTTTAAGCTTTCCATTTAAATTTCATTTGAGAAATTTAAATGTATTTTTAAGCAACGTTTGTAAGAGCTTAAGCTCATTGTTATTGCTGCTTTAGTTTAAAAATTTAGGGTTGTGTTATTGATAGGTTAGGGTTTGTTGGTGGTTGCAAAGATTATGCATGTTAGGTGCTTGTGTTATTGATTAGGGTTTTATGATTGGTTGTATGATTCTAATATTGGCTTGCATGTTGAAAATTGGACGTTAGAAACGTGATGCATGACTGATTTAGGCTCCCGCTGGGTTCGGTTGAGGTAGGGTGAACGTTATAGGACGTAAACGAAAATTGAAACCGAAAACTGACAACTCGGGTAGAATTGGCCAGTTTCGGGAAAAAACAGTTTTTGAGGCCTTTAGAGGCCGAATCTGGGAAAACTTAAAACACGAAAGTTGTTAAGAAGAGTTTTTCCTAGTGGACAACGCGGACGGATTTACAAAATGAGGCTCCAATGGCCTCGGTTTTTAACAAAACCCGAGCCTGAAGTGCCCAGGACCCCTGCACGGCCAGGTTTGGTTCCACAGGGTATTTGACAAAGAAAACGTCCGAACTAGGTTTTGCCTAAAACACGAAAGTTGTAGGAATTTTTAATATCTAAAACTTTCGTGAAGACAAGTTGTTCAGAATCAGCTTTGATTTTTAAAATGAAAATGGATTTCGAAAACGGTACAGGAAATATGGAAAATCCTGTACAGGATTTCTAAAATCAACATAGAAAAATGGTAATTTCGCAGTTACACTAATAATTGACATTGTGAAACTGTTCCAAAGACAGTTTCCAATAGTCAATAATTTTATACGTCTCATTTTAAGATTTTTAGTTTTCAAAGTTAAACAAAAAGGATTTTTATACTTAAACCTAAGGTTTTCTTTTCTAAGGAAATAAGATTTTGAAACCTAAGTTAAAAATAATCCGATTAGAATAGATTTAAACCCTAGGGTTACTTAATGTAACCAAGTAGGATAATGTAAAAATAAGTAAGGGCATATAACTAAGGTTATATAAGAGTGTTGGTTATACTACCAACATTTCTAACCCTTACTTCTGTTCTATTACAGAATATAATATCCGACAGTGTCCTGACGAGGGTCAGCTCAACTTTGGACACAACATACACGAACAAGGTAAGTACAACTCCGCCTACAGCATAGGCTTGTTGTGTATACTTGCCTGAGTATGTTTGCTATATGTAAATGTTACATGTTAAATGCTATGAAAAGTTATATGTTATGTGTTAGAAAATGCCATGAATAATGCTATGATATGTTATGTGTTATAGAAAGTTATATGTTATGATTGTATGTTAGGGTTTAGAAATGTCATAAAAAATGTTATGAAATTAGAAAATGCTATAGATACATATTATGTAAGTATGCTATGATATGATTATGAGATAAACTGCTATTTAATTATGTGAAACATCACGATGCATGTTCACCAAATAATTATAAAACAATGAAAGTTAAGATGGCAAATAAGCTTGCCAGTGTCGTACCGACCCGCGTTAGGTCGGGTTGGACTATGGATTGAGTTGGAAAAGGACTGGCCGCCCCAATCAATTCATAGTTGCGCGCCCGGTACGAACACTTACGTTATGGGGCCCACAAGATAAGATAAGATAAGTTAAGATAAGTTAAGAAAGTAAGTTATGAATAAATAAGAAAGCATAATGAAGCATAAATGACTCATGCATATGTTAAGATAAGTTATATTATGTTAGGTTATGCTAGTTAGGATTTGTAGAATATGTTTTGTTTAATTGCGGTATAAATGTTGTACTTGCTGAGCGAAAGCTCACTGTCTTACGTCTATGCTGTAGGTAAGCAGCCTGGCAGCAACTTGTGATACAAGATGGAGGGCATGGACTGGCGGACTGTGAAATGTGGGAATAAACCGCTACGCTTATTGATATTATTACGTAATTATTTTATGGGTTTTATTTGATATCCAAACAACTTTATTTATTGTCTAAATGTTTATGTTTATGAGATATGCATATACACTGTATAAAAAAAAAAAAAAAAAAAAAAATTTCCGCTGTTTAAGCTAAGTATTTAAGTACGATGTGTATGTATGTATGTATGGTAACGGCCTGTGCTAGGCGGGTCGTTACATGTTTACACAAATATAATTAAAGTGGAATTCATAATTTTTTTTAAAGCTCATAATATAGGACATGTTATAGCTCTAACGGAGACAGATAAATTAGGTTTGACTAGTTTTACTCTATTATCTGAGTAATGTAATTACTAAAATATTATTATTTCACATAACTTAATAATTATTTGGTCATAATAAAAGAATTTATTGAGGGTATATAAATAAATTTAACATATATTTTTTAAAATAAGAAATCAATACCAAATAAGAGTGTATGGATTTAAATTATCATCACTGATTTTTTAACTAAATACATGATTAGATAAAAAGAAAAATCGTCACTATTTTCTTTTATCTTTTTCGATTCATGAGAAATAAACACGCGCTGTGGAAAGTACTGCAATACTGGGACTCTACCGTTAAGACTCAAACATCAATTGTCAAGTCTCACCTTGACCAAAAAAAAAAAAAAAAAAAATCTTGACAAACGTATAGAAATAGCTTCTTAATCCACCAGAGTTAATCAGCTATCTTATGTAAGTGGTCCCAGTTTATAGGTTCGTGTATAGCTCACCACCATATGAGATAATTTCACTCAAAGTATGAGATTGAATAGACATATGGCAAAGGAAGGGGGAAAAAAATTTCATGTCCAGAAATTCTTGAAATTTACACTCCATTTTCATCTTTTTTTTTTTCTCCCCCAACTCCATCTTCAGTATTTCAACCTCTACTCTTATAATTTAAAAAAAAAAAAAAAAATCTAGAACAATATTTTTGTATTCCTATTAAGAGAGAATGAGAAATTAGTCTTGGTCCCTTAAATTAATTGTTCTCTATATTTTATATGGCAAATAATTTAGATTTTAAGAAATAAAAAGTTTTATTAAAGGGAGGAGGAGGAAAATAGCATAATATAAGGTTAAAGTAGAAAATTACAGCAGTTTTTTGTTCTTGTGAAAAATAATAGAATAATTTGATTAAATTCAAATTAAAATATTTGAAAATATCAAACTTAGCCCCAACCTCTCCTCTCTTTCTTCCTTCCCTCCCTGAACCTTCTTTCTCTATCTTCCTTCTCTCCTCCGCTCTGTCTTCATTTCTGCTCTGTTCCCGCCCAGTCGCCATTACCGTCGCCGTTCCCGACGCCATTGCAGTTGCGTTTCGTCGCTGTCGTCGCGAGGAAGCTTCATCGCACTCGTCGTTGGAGCATCGTTTTCGTCTTCTCCGATCTGCGATCAGCGACAACGGCGATACACAATACCCATAATAATAAAATTTTAACAAACCCACCATATTAAAAAAAAAAAAAAAAAAGGTTCTCGCCGGCAAAATTAATATAAGCCGAACTTAGAAGCAAGTCCTTTTGCGTTCTCCGCTCGAGAAAACAAGTTCACCGCTGTGGGCTGCGGAGCGCATGCAGCAATTAGCTCAGAACTGGTTTGTAGTAGAAAAAGTACTGATAAGTTTTCAGGAAACAATATCTGTGACGGCATGACCGTTTGCTGCCAGACCTCAATCCCGTCGTATCTGCAGTCCTTCAATGCCAGTTTTCTCAACACAGAACGTGAGATAGAAGAACCAGTTTGCAGATACACTTTCATCGTCAACCGAACTTGGTTCTCAGAAAGTGCCAAAAATCTTTCTGCTTTACATATGAGATGACTGACGTTCCCGCAGTGCTAGACTGGGGATTGTACTTGTCACTTCCTGAAGTCGATGCTTGGGGAAAACCCGCACCTCCTCTTGATGAGAACTACAACTGCTGGTATTATAACCGAATAGAAAACAGAAGTGACTTTTGTTACACACACTCGGACACTTCGTCTTCACTCATCAAACAATCATTGCTTGTATCTGGTGAGTGGCTTAGAAGGAAATGCTTATCTTCCCAACGGTAGTCAAGGTAAGCCCCACTACCCTCATCTACAAAACATTAATTTGTGTATTTGTGTGTGTGTATCATTGTTTATAATTCCTTCTTTTTCGTTCCCATAATGTTGGTTGGAAAAAAAAAAAAAAAAAAAAAAAAAAAAAAAAAAAAACAGAGAGAGAGGATTTCCGATTCATTAAACTAGTGACACTAGACATTTTTGTCAAAGGGTGGACTTAAATTGAAGTGATTCTTTTTTTAATGCTCCATCGGTCCCCGAAATAAAATAAAATAAAAATTAAAGTTGAGGAATTAATTAGTCAAAATAAAAAGTTTAGAAAACAAACTGTTACAATATTAATAGTTCACCAATTAATAAACGCCAAAAGTCCTAAATTTCATCGCAATACAATTAACATTCTTGTAACATAATTTGTGTTAGAATAAAACAATTTAAATTTTTGCAAGATAGATAATCTAATTTGATATCTGTACAGCCATGCTTAGGGGAAAGTAGTAGAGTATAAATTGGCATATTTTCTAATAATTTAAACTTTTACAATGGATTGATATATAATTTACCGTTTGTGCTTTAATTTACCCGTGGTTGCATTGAGTCCTGAACTTTACCAATTACTGTTCTCCTCCTAGTGTTAACTGAGGGGAAAAAAAATGTTTATGCTTGAAATCTTGTGTTTTGATGCTTTGTATGCTTATTATTATTATTTTTCCTTCACATGTCATACGCATTGTGTAAGCTAATCCTCTTAATCGGCATATAAGACCATCTCTAATGCATTTGTGTATACCAATGCTATATTTGTTATAAAATAGTGTAAAAAATAATATTATCTTACTTTATGCTCCAATGTATTATGTTATTTCTAACGCAATTTTTACTTTTTTTCATTAATATTGTGCTTTGGAAGTTATAAAAATGAATTTTTAATATTTAAACAAATGAAAAATAAAAATGTTATAATAATTACTAGAGACAACAACCAATAAGAATCAAAAATGAAATTTGACATTGATTCTACCTTGTGGCAAATATGCCATAAAGTTTAACATATGACAAATTTAGTATGAGAGATAATACTACATTAAAAAATACTTTTTTCATTCAAATACCAAAATTTACCATTGACGTACTAATTTAACATTACATTGGAGATGTTCTTAAAGGCTCACTGAACCTTGTGTAGACACACACATATATATGTGTGTGTGTTTGACAGGCACTCCTAGTAGATAGTCCAGTCACTGGTGGAAATTGAAGCATTGAAGAAATGTTAAATAGCATGGTGATAACTTCAAAAAGTGACAATAAAAAAGAAAAAAGAAAAAAGGTAAATAGAAAAGTATCATGATGGTGATGCCATTTGTCTCCACCAAAATTTAAAATTTTATATTTAATCCAAACTTTTATGCTTCGTTTGAAACTTTGGTTTCGACTTAAAAGTTCTAACTTATTTTTTATCTTCTCTGAAAAGTCAACAAATTTCATAAATAGTTTTGGACAAGTCAATTAATTCCAACATAAAAATTACAACTTAAACCAGTGTTTCAAGTAGACTATTAAAATTTTCAATTAAGCTCCTCAATGTTATAAACAATTTAACTTGTGTTCTCACTTAACTTTGAAATTTTAAATTTTTACAATATTTGTTTTTTAAATTCAGTTGTACCTCTATATTATAAGAAAAATTATACTCTTACCCCCATTCAATAATTAGAAATTATAACTATATACTGTTTAATAAAAAAAATCATGTCTCTCTCTCTACAACAATAGTGCTTCCACGGAAAAAATAAAATAAAATTATGACTTCACCACTGGAAAAATTTTATGGCTTCACCGCTGACTATGCCTGCATGTTTCTATGATGAAACACTCTGAACTTTGTTATTATCTTCACCGCTGACCAGCGCCTTCATTAGCTTCGAAGCAAACTTGTAAGATGAAAGTTGTGATATTCTGTTGCCAATTTGTTTTTCAACTTCTTGCTCTAGAGCCTAGAGCCTAATATTTTCATAATTATATTTATCTCCAATTTTTATTTGCTATAGCCCTCTTTCAGTAACTCTAATTCTAGCGAAAAAGTAAAAATAAAAATAAAAATAAAAAATACTTCCATGATAGGATCAAATAAAATAGAGTTTCTTTTAAAATAATAATAAAATCCAACGGCCGGTACTTTTTAATTTAACTTGGTTGAAAAATTAACATAGTATAGTTAGAGACTTCGAATGTGTCATTATAATTAACTCTAATCAAATATATATAACTCAAATTGACCTAAATTGGTAATTCAAAATGACATTCCTAGATGTAACGTTTTTTGAGCAAATTAGAGTGACGTATAATTTTCATTTTACCAATGCATGAATATACTTACGGTTATATATATGTATATGTGTGTATTTTTAAATGTGGCGTATTAATAATTTCCCTCTTTCATTCGAATTGTCTTGTGTTGATTATGCAAATAATAACAATGTGCCGTGTAACCTACGTGTAACCTACCCGACTCAAAGTTACTCTTTATTAATTAATCAATCTCTCGCCTAGTTTATGCAGGTATTGGCAGTGGGTTTGGAGCAGTGTTACTGCTTCTTGGATCATTGGGATTATTCAAACTTGTGAAGAAAAGAAGAAAGATCCAACGCAAGAAAAAGTTCTTTCAACGAAATGGTTTACAACAACTATTATCTTTAAAGTTGAGAAAACGAAACTGTTCAATTCAAAGGAGCTAGAGAAAACAACTGATCGTTTTAATATAGACAACGGAGAAAATTCAAAGGAGCCAAGGAGGACAAGGTACAGTTTACAAGGGAATGTTGGCAGATGGGAAAATTGTAGCGATAAAGAAATCCAAAATGGACAACGAAGGAAAAATAACAGAGATCATCAACGAGGTTGTTATTATTTCACAAATCAATCACAGAAATGTCGTTTAAGTTATTGGGTTGCTGCTTAGAGACTGAAGTGTCTTTTAGTTCACGAATTTGTACCTAATAGAACGCTGTCTCAGTATATTTATGACGAGCAAGAAGAGTTTTCCCTTACTTGGGAAATACGCTTACGGATTGCAACAGAAGTAGCGGGATCTCTTTCATATTTGCACACGTCGGCTTCATTACCGATTTACCATCGAGACATTAAGTCTTCAAATATACTTCTAGAAGGGAAGTATAGGGCAAAAGTTGCGGATTTTGGAACATCAAGATCAATTGCCATTGAGCAAACTCATCTGACCACACTAGTATATGGCACGATGGGTTACTTGGACCCAGAATACTTTCAGTCAAGCCAATTTACAGATAAAAGTGATGTGTATAGCTTTGGAGTTGTTCTTGTTGAGCTTTTGACAGGGCAACAGCCAATATCCATTCGGAGGTCAGAGCAAGGTAGAAGTCTTGCAACGTATTTCATGCAATCCATGGAGGAGAATCACTTGTTTGATATCATTGATGCTAGAGTGATGGAGGAGGGAAAAAGAGAAGCAATCATAGCATTTGCGGAACTTGTCAAACGATGCTTGAACTTGAAAGCAAGGAAGCGGCCGGCAATGAAGGAAGTTGCAGCTTTGTTGGAAGATATCAAAAATTTGGAAAAATCTTCTGGAGCTCATGAACCAAACGTTGAGGAGGTTGAATATGTGAGTGAAGTGCCTGAGCAGCCTTGGGAATTATTTTCAACCTCGACATGTCCAGCTGATTTTGGTGACCCTGCCGGTTCATCGTATGTTGAACTCCCATTGTTCTCAAATGTAACACAATGACATATTCGGTCTACAAACTCATCTCATACTCTTATGGAGTCCAAACAGGTAAGATTCTTTGTTGGGGGCTTGTTTTTTCTGCCGTGTGTGTGTATGTATGTTAAATATTTTTGTTGTTTAGCCATAACAATTGTTACTCTTTTAAATGATTTGTTTTATAGAACTATGGATTATTTGATGTATTAATTTTAGAGTAGTGTATTCGTGCCCCTTTTATTGCAGAATCAAATAATAATCATCTCTACGCTAAGTTCGGACTTAGACAGTTGTGATTAAATTAATTTGTTACAAAAATTGCTTGAATTACTATTAAATATGATTAAACATGTCGTGCAATCGTCATGAGAACACCTTAATTATGAAATGACATGTAGACAATATTTTTTGGAAATTGATTTCTGTAATTGTAGGAATTACTTTCAACTACGACTAATAGACATATCAATAGATTTGGATTTCTGTTCAATTTTTGACATCTCAAATGATATTTAACCAAAACCATTATGACACATCATTTAATGAATTTAGACCTTAAACTACAGAAAAGTCATTTACAAAGCATTTCAAATTTTAAAAAATAAGAGTAATGTGTGCGATCCATTGAGGAGAATAAAATGTTTGATATCGTTGATGCTAGAGTGACGAAGGAGGCAAAAAGAGACACAAACATAGCATTTGCGGAACTTGCCAAACGATGCTTGAATTTGAATGAAAGAAATTGCTGCTGCGTTGGAAGATATTCAAAAGTCAAAAAAAGGTTTCCGATGCTCGTGAATATGTGAGAGAAGTTAGTTATTTGATTTATTTAGCCGTAGAAGTTACTCTTTTCAAATTTTATACATAATATGTCTAAAATAATTCATGGCGTATTTGTATTTATTTTCCGAGTTAGATATTCATTCGTGATCATGTCCCCTTTTATTTCACCTACGAATTATAGTTGTACAGTCGTGCCGAAAAATCAAGAGTCTCGTGGAGATTGGAACTACGTACTTCGGACAAGATAAACAAGCAACATAACCCACTTCGAATTATAGAGAGAGACCAAGGGAAAATTCCCACTATATATCAATACCAGCCAGTTGGGCCATACAACAAGAAGTCCAACAATTCACCACTGGTGGTGGCAGCGACTTGGTGGCAAGAAATGCCTATTTAGAGCCTTCGCTTCTATCAGGTCTCAGGTACGAGCCGTGACACACATAGAGTCTAACCTTTAATAAGAAAGATAATGTGTTGTCTGCTCTTGATCAAGTCTGGGATCTACTAGCTGTGAAAACCTAGCTAGGGTCAGGTTTCTTATCATCCCATTGGGGTGACCAATGAGCTCACCCAATGATCATTGGGATGGAAGCGTGAGAAAATTGCCGATCCCCTTTCTTTCTTGTATAAAATAAAATAAAATAAAATAAAAAAGTTCAACAATTCCGAAGGGAGAATTAGTATGTCAATGGTCAATGCAGACTTTTAACTTAGAAACCCACTCTTCAATACAATGATGTGTGTGTATATATTTGTATGAAATCTGGCGTATGCTTTTTGTTGATCATATGTTGAACTTTTCATTAATGATTATAACATTGTCATTTAAAATAACATTATGACAAAAAGTAGACAAAACATTTAAAATAACATTATATATTAGAGTATAAAATAGAACAAGATATGAAATATTATGACATTTTCACACTTTTTTGTGTCAAGTATAGTACTAGCATTGCATTTGGTATTGGAGATGACGTAACAGGCCAATCTATAGGCAACAACAATAGCTTTTCTATAGATAAATTAGAGATAATTATACAAAGAAATCCGGCACTCCAATTAGTGCTCTTGAATTTCTGTAGCACAAGTGATTGGATCTACAAGAATGAGATTACGACATATTCATATCCTTTGTGGTTTAAAAGAATTCCTTGATTCTAAAACATACTATCCCACATACACCGGTTTGTTAAAAGAATCGTAGTAAGAAAGATCCTGTGATTTGAGCTCACGAAGATTCATAAAAGCTTTAATTGCTCAATAAATAGATACGCTAAGATCTATTATATGACTTATTGTATATATCAACATCAGCTTAAAGTCCATCCCTCCGCGCTTTTGCCTGATTTTTACAATCTCAGATCCCAACCTCTTGGTGAAGAGGGTGAACAGACTTTTTAAAGAAATTTATAATGCTATTTGCTCTTATATGCCTAGAGATTCGTTTCTTGCCTTTGCTTGAAAATTTCCTGCACTCGTTTAAGCTAAATTGTGATGTGGCTTTGGTTTACAAGGATGAAAAAAGTGGCAATTTCCCCACACACTTAATAAATGGAATTAATTGTTTGGGTGGAGTACATACGTTTATTCATCTTAATGTTTGGATGAATACTTGTGCATACGTATATGTTTAATTTTATCTTAATGTGTATTATAAAAGCTTAGCGTTCGTTTTAACATTCCGTTTGGAGATTCTTTTTGTTACTATTTAAGAAGCTTTTTATAATGTTATTTCTCACAAAAATTCAAATTTGTTTATAAATTTATAATCTAAACCGACCATTGGTCTGATTTTTACTTTCTTTCTTTTTTTTCCCCTTCCTTTGCATCCGAGTATAACTTGTATAATTATTTAAGCACATCAATTAGTACTAGACTTTGGGGAAAACAAAAAAAGATTTGGTACACGCTTTTAAATATTTATTTTTTATACGAGGCTTTAACGAAAGGACAGAGAGAGCAAAGGAAAAAGTGCAGTATCAAAAAAAGAAAGCAAAGGACAAAGTAAAGAATTTTATTATTATTATTATTATTTTATGAATAAGGTATAGAATTTGTCTACTTGGTGCTCTCTATGTCCAATATTATTGAAGACCTTATGATAATGGGGGACAACAAAAGGACAAAGACTTCTGCACTTATTCGTCTTTTTAGAAGACTTACTATCCACAATGCTTGGCGATGCAAAATAAGGTTGAATTGAAAAGGCACACGAGATACATGTTTCAGATTTAGAGTGAAGAAAATTAATTTGTAGAGTTGGTGCTTTCTATGTCCAATATTATTGAAGACCTTATGATAATGGGGGACAACAAAAGGACAAAGACTTCTGCACTTATTCGTCTTTTTAGAAGACTTACTATCCACAAGGCACGAGGTACACGATTTAGATTTAGAGTGAACATAATTAATTTTTGGATTTGAAAAGTCATATGAGAATTAGGGCTATATGGGCAAAATAATTTGCTAAACTAAAAGGATTGAAGTCACATGTGAATTAATGCAAGATGAAGTGTCACATCATATATCGTGTTCGTTCTAAAAAATTAGAATAAAAATTAGCGTCCGTTTGATTTGACGGTTGCAGTTGAAATTTTTAAATTGGAGTTAATTGACTTTTCAAAAACTAGTTATAATATTTGTTGATTTTCATAAAAAAATAAAAACTAAGATTAAATATTTGAGTTAAAACTAAGATACCAAACGACGGCTTAGTGTTTTTAATAGTATTCTTGCATTATTTTTTAAAATACTATCTTAGGGACAAATGCATATGTAAGTCTAAAAAATTTTCTTGGATTAATCAAGAGTTAAATGAGCTAGTTTACAATTCCGTTGGGACTACCTTATCGGAAAGAAATAGGAGATTTAGAGATTTAGGTTTCCCATCCGATATCTGGGAGGTTTTGTTTTAAATTAATAATATAATTACGCATGAGTCCCATTAAAAGGAGAATTAAAAACTAGTATACATGGTTTCAAAAAGGACAAAGACAAAGGAGAGGTGCCTCGTAAATGAATGCTTTGAAGTACCTTTAACTTATTTTTCTATTTTGTTGTAGTGCAGCTCCTCTTATATATAAATGCATATAAAATATTCTTGTGAGTGGACGCAGGGATTTATGGTCGTTTTCGAAAAAAGATGAAATATTTGGATTGTAGCGTCAACCGTCAAGTCATCTTGGCAACAATCATTAAAAAGCAAAGAAAGAAAAGTCATATTCACCAAAGAAAGAAAGAAAAGTCAGGTTGGCAAAGCAAGAAAAAAGCTGCTCAACCTTAACGCTTTAATCGACCAGCAAAAACTAACCTTATACTTTAATTAGTCATCTTACATTAGTGGCTCACGTGACAGGTCCCATAATGAGATTATCTTAGGGAGATAAAGATGAAACGGGTTTTGGGATAGGATAGACATGTCGTCAATCGGTCTTATGAATTAAAAAGGATTTCATCTCCATTATTTTCTTAAATTAAAACTATTTTCATATTCACTCTGTTAACCCGATTAAATTAACAAAGATGAAGAGAGTTGATCTTCATCGTGAGTTTAGAGTAATCGTGAAATCTTATTTCTCTTATCGATTATTCTTATTTTCATGATACAAATGAAATAAATAAGTAATAAATACACCTATATTTAAGGTGTTAAGCTAAAATAAAAGAAAATAATGATTAACACTTTTTATATATTATATATCAAATAACTTCATATTTCAAATCATATACATTATGAATTATTTTGCACAATATGTTTAATTGAAAATTAGATATGACTAAACGTGATTAAAAACATTTAATTAGTGATTAAATTATTCTTGTGAGACGATATTTTTCTCACTACTTTATTGTTTGTTTACGAAAACGTGCACTTGCATTAAAAAATTCACAATAAATATGCAAAATTCCGTTTCCAACCCTTAAGTATATATATTTGTTATACAAGGTTTCAACAAAAGGATAAAGAAAGCAAAGGAAAAAGGTGCTGCTTTTAAAAAAGAAGCAAACGGACGAAGTAAAGAATTTGTAGACTTGGTGCTTTCTATGTCCATTATTGAAGAACTTGTGATAATGGGGAACAAGGACAAAGACTTCTGCACTCGTACGTCCTTTTTGAAGACTTGTTATCCACAATGCTTGGCGATGCAAAATAGGGTGGAATCGAAAAGGCACACGGGATACACGATTTAGATTTAGGATGCGTTTAATGCACCATTTCGAACTCAAAATTTTCATATCAGTTTTTGTCTTTTTCTGAAAATTCAACCAAAAAATATAATTAGTTTTAAAAAAATCAACCAACTCCAACTTAAAAATTTCATCTCCAACTAACGAACTAAACTAAGACTTAGAGTGAACATAATTAATTTTGGATTTGAAAAGTTATATGAGAATTAGGGTTATGTGAGCGACATGATTTGCTAAATTACAAAGATTGAAGTGGCATGTGAGATGTGAGATGAAGTGTCACATTATATTTGGTGTAGATTAGTTCTGAAAAATTGAGATTAAAATTAAAGTTTTCTATATTATTATTGTACTATTGTTGAAGATACGACCTTAGTGACAAATGCATGCAAGTCTAAGAAATTTTCTTGGATTACTCAAGAGTTAAATGAGCTAGTTCACAACTCCTTTGGGACTACTTAGCGCGGGGCAGGATGGGCAGACTCAAAGATTTAGGTTTCCTGTTTGATATCTGGGAGATTTTGTTTTAAAATAATTATACATGAGTTCCATTTAAAAGGAGGGAAAAAAAAAAAAGGAAAGGAAAAAAAAACTGAGATGTGCCTCATAAATAAATGTTTTGAAGTATGATAAAGAGATTTTGTCATTCATTATTCTTGGAAATTTTGTTAGTTTTTGAGCATTCTATTAGTGTTTTTATTGTGTTTTTGTTGTTTGGGTTGGTAAATTACAAGAAGGAGAAAAAAGAGGATCCTAAAAGCACCAAAAAGAGGAGTTAAAGTAGCCAAACGAGCGCTGCAGCGGACCAAAATTCCGCTGCAGCGCATGCTTTGATTTCCAGCCAGAGAGCAAACTGACTGCAAGCTGCAACGCAACAAATAGCTACTGTAGCATGCCTACCAAGACCAGAAGCAGCTCGACTGTAGCCTACAGCAAGAAAAATATCCGTTGTAGCCCGTTCCCCCTGTTTTCCATGCATTGCAAAACAATGACACTGCAGCGCCATTTTGGCCCGATATAGCTCCTGAGCGTTGACTAGGGTTCTTGTCAGCACCTTTTGGTGTTGCAGTGCCAAATACACCCGCTACAGCGCCCAGCCACTTGGATTGCGATTTTTTTGGCTGAAAATAAGCTAATTTGGAAGGGGTATAAAAAGGAAACTTGCTAGAACTTGGGAGAGCTTTTTGGAGACCCAAATTTAAGACAAACAAGAGAGAAAACTTCAAGGCTATTGAGGGTTTTTCTTAGCGATTCAAGGAGATCGTAGATTTGCGAGCTTGTTCTTCAACTAGTTCTTCTTTCTTCTGCTTTCCTATCTCTTTTTAGCTCTTAAACTTGTATTTACTCTTTAAATTTGTACTTCAACATGGGTTTGATGTTTGTTTCGAATTTGGTTATGGATTTGAAAACTTTGATTTCTATCTAAGCTTTTAAGCTAGGGGGTATGATATAGCTTGATGATGACTATGTTTTGATGATTTTTATGCTTGTTGATTAAATTCCATTTTGAATCATTTGTGTTTCTTTATGCTTTTTTCTGATTTGATTTTTCATTAAATTAGAGTTAGTAGATGTGTGAAATTGGGCTTGGGAAAGTTAATTTCATATGTTGAGAATGGGAAACACAACCTAAATTGATATTAAGTTTGGGAGGCTAATATGACTTGGGTAATCACTAAAGTAGATTTTGTGTAATGAGTGCTTAATTGATTTAGTTAATAGGGATATAAATTTGATTTATTTTTCATATTATTTCACTCGGCATTAGAAGAGAGAGTAAAATAAAAATTGGAGTCTACGATTAATGATTTAAAAGATTTCGAGTAACAAGCCTTGAATTGGATAAGCATAGTCTAGTCAAGTGAAATCAAAACCGCCTAACCTCACATGTCATCGAGTTCCCTTCAATCCATCTCTCCGTTTGCATTTATTTACTTAATTCTTAGCTAAATTTAGTTGCTTAACTTAGTCTATTTTTCCTTTTTACACTACTACAAAAGTTGGATTACACGACGGAGATTACACGACGGTTTTGTGAAACCGTCGTGTAAACAGATGATTACACGACGGTTAAACCAAAACCGTCGTGTAATCTACGGATTACACGACGGTTTAAGTAACCATCGTGCAACCGGAGGATTACACGACGGTTCTGAGAACCTTTTTACTGAGCTAATGAACTTGTAAGTCATTTTTAATATGTTAATTTTTTATTTAATCTTAATTATATGCATCTTAATTAGTTTGAACTTTACCAATTTGCTAGGGCCCTAACGGATTGGAAGATTATGGCCGGAGAAGGGATTAAAAGGAGACGAGACTGTAAAATGAAAATCTCGAACCGTCCTTGTCCTCTCCAAGAGGGAAGTGTTGAATGTGGTTATTTTATTTTAGGTTTTATGAGGGACATAGTGTTGAATGGAATTGACGTACTTGACAGTAAAGAATTTTTTACTTCTCAGGATTTGGATTTGATTAGGGGAGAATGGGCTAGCCATATAATGCAATTCATTAATTATGATATGTAAACTTGTAATGTAATAATTGGTATGTATTTTTACTTTGATCAATGTAGTTAATATCTTGGATCGTGTATTGGATAACATACAGGTTAGGCCACCCGTGGGAAATCACCAAAAAACCCCAATTTTTTTATTTTTTACAAAAAAATACACGACGATTTCGAATGGGAACCGTCGTGTAATGAAGAAAATTCCACGACGGTCCTCAGCGAGAACCGTCGTGTAATTTTGCTTCAAAATTTTATTTTTTTTTTGTTTTTCTCGTTGATTGTATACATTACACGATGAGAACCGTCGTGTAATTTTGCTTCAAAATTTTATTTTTTTTTGTTTTTCTCGTTGATTGTATACATTGCACGACAGTTTGAAGTCGGAACCGTCGTGTAATTACTACATTACACGACGGTTAGACCAAACCGTCGTGTAATATTCAACATTACACGACGGTTTAGACTCAAAACCGTCGTGTAATGTAGCCAATTTGTCGCTCTCTGCAACTGTATTCCTTGTTTCGACGATGGTTTTAACCGTCGTGTAACATTGAGATACCACAACGGTTATATAACCGTCGTGTAAACTTTACACGACGGTAAATAACCGTCGTGTAATTCACAATTTTTACTAGTGTTATGATTGTCTAGATAAAGTTGGGATTGCTATAGTTATGGTTTTTAGCTAAATTTAGGAAAAGGAACAATCCTTGTGGGACGATACTCACTCACTCACTTTATTACTTGTGCACGACTCGTACACTTGCACGATTACACGTAATAAAGTACACATGTAACTTGTTTTTCTATTTTGTTGGAGTGCAAGAGCTCCTCTTTTATATATATATATATATATATATTTATTTATATATAGGCTTGTTCTCTTGTCCAGCACCTCACTTTTGCCGGACAAGAACAGACGTCCCTTTTAGGATCGTTGGATTAAAAAATGAACGGTGTTGATGAAAAAGAAGATATACTATGATACAACTTTTCATGTTGTATCATCTATCTCTATTTTGTTGGAGTGCAGCTCCTCATATATATATATATATATATATACACTTAAAATATATACATATGTACAGTGTCTTCTTTTTAGGGAGGCCCCAAAATTTTTCCTAAAAAAAAGGTTATTCTAATTTTATGATATTTTAAAAATTAAATAATTCACAATTATATATATTAATGAGATTTTTTTTTCTTCCTAACTGCTAGTTATGTTTTCTTTTTTGAAGGCCTCATTTTTAGGAAGCCCGCAAATAATATATTCTCATGAGATTTTCTTCTCTTTTTCTTCCCCTAAATGTCGTTTTACGGTAGTTAATTTTTCATTTCTGAAGGCCCCCTTTTAATATCGCTTGAAATTCCACCCCCCCCTTCCCTCCTCTCTCAAACACCGTTTGTCTATCTATGCTTTAAATTGCATATTTGCAGTTGAGATGTTTTTGGGAAGTACAAAAGGCACAACGTTACCTTTTATAAAAAATAAAATAAATAAATAATAAAATTAAAAAGAAAAAAAGAAAACTGAAATGTCACAATTAAAAAAAAAAAAAAAACTGAACTTCATCTATCTATATTCCCTCTTAAAGAAAAAACAATATCTATTAAAAAAAAAAAAAAAAGCCTGCAATGATATCTTTCTTCTTCTACTTTAGCTTCTTTGTATACTACTTCAATTTCTCAAACTAAAACTTCTCGTCTCTAAATTTGACAAGTCTGCAACTAATAGTCTCTTCTCAATAAAATCTCCAGGTTATGTTGTGTTATTTTTTAGAGGCAAAACTTCACTTTCATTTTTAATAATGTGTTTTAATAATATGATTACATTGATTGTGTTGTAATTTTATTTTGGTTATTACCTTTATATATATATATATATTAGGTTGTTTTGTTATTTTGAATTATATAAAAGATTTTTTTTCATTATATATATTTTTTATTTGAAGAGACCAATTTTAAAAACTTTGCTTAAGGTCCCGTATTTTATTGAGCCGGCCCTATATATATTTACACACACACGCAAGATCTCTTTGTCCAACATCCCAAGTTTGCCGAGCAATGCCCTCTCTGACGGAGTCCCACATTTGCCGGATAATGTAATCATCCTATATGTATATATATGCTCTTGTGTGAGCGGACGTACGTAGAGATTCATGGCCGTTTTCGAAAAACCATGAAATATTCGGATTGTAGCGTCAACTGTACTCAAGTCATCTTGGCAACAATTATTAAAAAACAAAGAAAGAAAAGTCATATTCACCAAAAAAAAAAAAGTCGTGTTGGCAATGCAAGAAAAAAGCTACTCAACCTTTAACGCTTTAATCGACTAGAAAAAACAAACCTTATGCTTAATTAATTGGAAATAGGTAACTTGTTCATTAGTGGCTCATCCCACATGTCCAAATCATGTGAAAAATATTCTTATTAAACGATTTGGGATAAGATAGTTTTGTTGCCAAATCCGTCTTGTGAATTAAACGATTTTTTTTTTTTTTTCCGCTCCGTTGAACCAATTAAATAAACAAAGATATGAGGCGAGTTTCTTCATCATTAATTTAGAGTAATAGTGAGAATCTTGTTTATCCTATTAATTATTTTTATTTTCATGATATAAATAAATAAATAATAAATACACCTATATAAGATAGAATGTTAAAATAAAAGAAGATTACAGTCTTCACTTTTTATATATTGCATATTATAACTTCATGTTTAAAATTATATGTATTATAAAATATTATGCATAGTGTGTTTTGTTTAAAATAAAATACATTTGAACATGATGGGTAAAGATGTAATAGAGTTAGGGAAGATGTAGTGGATGGGTGGAACATGTGGTGGTGGCATAGTGGCAGGGAAGCTCTATTTAGAGCATTCGTGTCACGACCCGCCTTGCACAGGCCGTCACTTGACTTAACTTGCTTGAACTTAAATTTGTTTTATCCCATTTTTAATCCTGAAAATAGTGGGGATTTTTTATTTTTTATTTTTTATTTTTTTTTAAATAGCGGAAGCATTATACTTAGAAAATATTTACATACACTCATACGTAAATAAAATAACTGTCTGTTTTCTCAAAATAGATATATTAATAAAATCCTTCTGAGTTGCGAACCCCAACCCGTTCATCATTTCACAGCCACCGGCTTCACCTTCCACCATGCAGTTAATTCAAAACAGGCTGTTTACCTACAGCATAAACTTCAAACAATGAGCGAAAGCTCAGCAAGTACAACTCCTATACCGCGAATCAATTAAATGAAACATACATAACCTTTTTCATGGCATCTTAAACATGAAATCATAAACATGGCATCATATCATCGATTTCTTCATCTTAAACATGACGTTCTATCGTGAAATGCATGAACCGTTTATGTCCAGTTATGCTTGCTTTCTTGTATCACACTTTATCTTGTTAATTTTACTTGTGGACCCGTTAACTTGATGTGCTCGTACCCGGCGCGCAGCTTGAGGAGATTAGCCAAGCTTTCGACCCGATCGTCATCAGGGGGCACGACACTGGCTCTTGTGGCCTTTTCTCAAACGTTCCGTTTGTATGTCTTTCTTGACATCTTTCCTCTTGATAGATTAGTGAGCATACTTATGTGATGTCTCCTAATCTCATGTTCTATCAATGCATGGACATGCGTATTTTTTTCATGTAAGCATAATAACAATACTTGAAACATACTTTTAAAGCATGGCATTAGCATTTGAATCATTCATCATACAGTAAGCATATTGCAACCATCGAGCAAATCATCAAATAACACTTAAACAGTGTAAAACAAACATGTTAGGTAAACATACAACTCTAGCCTATGCTGTAGGCGGCGTTGTACTTACCTTGTCTTCGTTGTTCGCGTGATCGAATTTCCTTTCCAGAGCACGCTCGCAGGTCACCTCCTGCCCATGGACGTTTACACGTAAGGTCTCTATTCTAGGATCGTTTAATGTCGGATTAAACCAACATATATATATTTCGGTTATATGTCCCTCTACTAACACATGTAAAGGGGTCACACGGCGTAACCCACAACAGAAATATTAATTAAGGGTTCATGTAGAGAATCATAATCTTAATTTAAACCTTAATCCGTAAGGTTAACTCTGGGCTTGGGCAGGGCCCTAGTAACTCGGAATAATTTTTCGGCTACTAACGCAGTATCTTACTCATTTTAATCTTGAAAACCTTGAACTTGTTTAAAAATATCATTTTCTTGTTTATTTAAGTAAGTTTTGTGAATAGCACCCAAACTTGTCTTGAAAATTACAAAACACTTGAAAATATTTCTATAAAACATTTGGGGATCGAAAACCGCCTTTGGAACGGTTTTCGGGTTTGAAAATGATGTTTGAGAGTTAGAAAACGTTTTTCCTAGTCATTGGTCTAGACAATCCCGTGCATGAGATTTTGCTCACTGCACGGCTTTTGTTTGAAAATTCATAACTTAAAATCTAAAACGAATTTGGAAACGATTTCTTCATTAAAGTTGTAGTTAACAAAAAGATCTAAAACTTTCATGTTTTGAACATTTTCTGATTCTGGCTCAATTGATACCAGTTTTTGTTTGAACACATGTGAATCGTTGGAACTTGGTCACCCTGACCAGTTCTCGGTTTTTCTTAAAAACAAAGGCCATTGGAGCCCTATTTTTGAAATCTGTCCGCGCTGTCCCCTAGGAAACACCCTAATGAACAACTTTCGTGTTTTAAGTTTTTACCCATTCGGCCTCTAAGGACCTGTAAATTCCACTTTTCCGAGCTGCCGGGTGTTGGACCCGAGAGCAGTTTTGGTGTTAGTCCAAATTTTACGTCTCTATGCGTCGTTCTAGCTCGACCGCCCAATGCGGGACCTACTAACACATGCACGTCCTCTAACGTCCCTCATACACATAAAATTTTAAATCCCGTGTTTGCGGATTCGACTCAAGGCCGAGACCCCTTGGTCCACGGTTTTGAGAGAGAAACATACATACAACATATCTCAACCATAACATCATACAAACCCTAGAACATGCATCTAGAATTTTTTGATAAACATATTAGGGACATAAAACCCTTAAATAAAAACCCTAGCATGCATCTCTAGCACACAAAAATCATAGATCATAACACCAACCAAACATGCAAAATAATCACCTCAAAAACCTAAATCAAGCATAAAAATATAACCTAAGCTATTTAGGGCTAAAACCAAAAATTATGAGCTTAAGCTCTTACAACTTTTTGTGCTTGAAATACAAGGTAAAACCCTTGAGAAAAATGAACCAAAAATTTGAACCAAAAACTATGGTAAAGTTCGGATTTTTACCTCAAAAATCCGGGGTGTCACTAGCTTGATCCTAGTCGAAATCTAGCCTCCAAAGTGCACGGTTTGGACCTCAAAAATGGTCACAAAAATTTGTTAACTTCCTCCCCCAACCAACCTTGGCAAAAGAAAAGAAAATGACCAAAAATCTTACCTTAAATCCGTGGATCTCCTCAAGCTCCAACTCACCAAATGGTTGGTTTTTCTCTCTTCCTTGGCTCTAGATCACACCCTCACTCAACCCTTGATTTTAGCCAAAACCCGAAATTTTTTTCTTGGATTTTCTCAGCTCCCAAACACTCGGCAAGATGGGGAAGAGAGGGGAAAATTTTGAACAAATCTCTCCTTTGAACTCACAAGAAAACCAAAGGCTTAGGGGGTTTCTTCACCAAAATTTTTGGCTTAACTCCCCTGATCTCTCTCTCTCTCTCTTCTCTCTCTCTCTCTCGGATTTTTTTGGAGGAGATATGCCAATGGAATGGCTGATAATGGGTTAATGGCTGCTGTCTTTTTGGGGTTTGAAATCCCTAGGAATAGTGCCTCTAGCTAGGGGAAATCCTAGCTTTCTTTTCCAAGGTAATATTGGTATTTGGTCCTCACTTTTTGCAAACCATTGCCCAAAGGGGCCTTGGAGTGGCCGGCCATGAGGGGGAGAGAAGTGGGGAGTGGTTGACAACTCATAGATGAGGTGTCACATGCTCATTGGTCCAAGTGTGTGAAGGGTTATGTCCTAACTTAGCTTAATTGTGATGTAATTAAGCTTAAAGGCTTGTTTGGTTCAATCTTTTTGAAAAATTGTGTAATTTCAACACATTGCAATACATTTTAATACTGAGGTGCTTAAATACTCAGTATCGAAAATTACATTGTATTTAAAATTTCGATCTGTGAAAAACTCGATCGGAAAAATTTTTCTCTTATTTTTCCGAATCCTTTCGCCCTGAACTCTAGCTTAGTATGCTTGATTTTTCTAAGGTGATTTTAATTCTATTCAAACTCATCTTGATCAAGAAATGAGTTTTTAGCAGTAATTTCGCTTGTACTGCGATCATAAAATTCTTGTTTGACGTTTTCGACCGTTTTGGTCTAACTGACTTATTGGTCAACGTCGACTTGTCTTGAAATATGCAAATACGACCTCCTTTCACTCATAAAGGTCTTTTGCAAGTTCATGCAATTTGTTTTTGAGTCTTAATAAATCTTAAGAACTCTTGTCACGAAATTAAGTTCTAGAACGAACTTCCTCATGAAATACCGATTACGGTAAATATTTACACGAAATTTCTATAAAATATGAACCGAAGAAATTCGGGTGTTACAATTCGCTTATATCAGGTATCAAGTTCGAGTCGTGTTGTACGTGAGTCTAGACTTTGGCAAGAAAGACCATGTGTTGTCTGCTCTTAAAGCTTAGGGGTCACTACTACAGAATACAGATTCCACGACGGTTAAAAACCGTCGTGGTAATACTTACACGACGGTTAGAAAACCGTCGTGGAATCCACAGTCGTGGTATATATATCGATACCACGACGGTTACTATACCATCGTGTTATCCAAGATACCACGACGATCAATAGACCGTCGTGGTAGCGGAGCTACCACGATCATTTAATAACCGTCGTGGTAGCTCGGCTACCACGACCGTCAATAGACCGTCGTGCAAGAGCAAAACTAACATGCAAGAGCAAAACTTTTTTCCGTTTAAAAAATTAACAAGCAAGAGCAAAACTTTTTTCCGTTAAAAAAATAACCCAAAATCAAAAACACAATCAAAAATCACTGAAAATGAAGTTTACAATTATCTTAGCTAACTTCCATCAACCGTTTAGTGAAATAGCAAATATAAACTAACCGTTTAATGTGGGTATGGGCGGGTCTTGGCGACGGTGACAAACCGTTGGCGACGGCGAGGGTGTGGACGACGGCGCAAAACCGAAAAATCCGGACAAGGTGGCGACGACGGCGAGGAAAGAGAGAGAGGGCGAGGAAAAGTTTTAATGGAGATGGGAGCCAAGAGAGTAAATAAAGGATGCAAGGCAAGCAAAGAGGGAGAAAGTGGAGGGGGCAATGGCTACCGAAAATTAGAGAGAGAAAGTGGAGGGATTGAAGAATTTCATTTGTTTTTATATCTAAGGAGCAAAATTTGGGCCACATTCAAGCGCGCACGCTTCGCGAGTAATTTTTAAATTTTCCCGATACGGATACCACGACAGTTTTTTGAAGACCGTCGTGGTATCCCTCACCGGGGAGCTACCACGATGGTCTTTTGACCGTCGTGGTATCTCCCCAGCCGTGGGGAGACCATGACGGTCAATAGACTGTCGTGGTACCCCCACCCGTGGGGGGTACCACGACGGTCTTTTGACCGTCGTGGAAGCTCCGTGCTTCCACGACGGTTTTCGGAAACTCGGTTCCGCTCCGTGTTTTGACCCCATTTTTCACGACGGTTTTTTTAAAACCATCGTGTATTTTCCGTCGTGTAATCCACATATTGTAGTAGTGGGTCTGCTAGCCATGAAGACCTAAGGTCAGATTTCTTCATCATCTCATCGGTGCAACCAGTGGGCTCACCCAATAACCACTGAGACCGGGGACGTGAGAACATTACCGATTCCCTTTTTTATTCAACAAAAAAAAAATTGAGTTGGGGATTTCAAAATTAGTATTCATCATGTTATTTGTGATGGTTAAAATATGAGGTACTTCATTTACAACCCAAACATGTTTAACTCATGTGATTTTTATTATTATTATTATATGTAAAAACTAGTGTGATATCTCTCAAACTTTACACCGTTAGAAAAACCCCTTCCATCATATTTTGTCTACTTAATTTTTGAAAAAAAATTATTTTTATCCCTTGAGCTTTAGTACCTTTGTAATTTTATCCCCTGAACTTTGAAAATTAATACTTACACCCCTGAAATTTAAATTATTAGTAAAAACACACATTTTATCATAGTCCGTCCACTTAAGGTTGATGGCATTTTTTTAAATATAAATAAGTTAATTTGAACTAAAATCTTTATTGTTATAAAAATAACCTTAAAATTCTATTAAAAATAGGTATAAAGTATTCTAAAAAATAATACAATTTCGTATAAAACAAAGCAATATGTATAATTACTTACAATTATCTTAATTTTAAAAAAAAAATTATCAATTTAACAGAACCGTTCGACAAGATAAAAAGAAAAGGCAAGCACAAAGTTTGCTCTTTTTCTTTTTTTTTTTGTTTTTTTGTTTTTTTGTTTTTTTTTTTTTTTTGTTTTTCCCTCATCTGAAAGTGCACCTTTATTAAACTTAAAGGTCCAAACAAACAAAAAGCCTAATACACTAGAAATGATAAAAGACAAAGATTGAAGGTCATGACTACTGTTTCGGTGGCCCCGGGATTGCTATCAAGCCGAAGGGGATGGGGGATGGAAAGGGCCACCTAATTCCCTTATTTTAGTTTTAAAAAAAAAAAGGCCCAAAAATGATTACTGTATTAATATGATTTGTGCACATAATTTAAGTAATTAGAAGAAAAACGAAAAAATACTAAAGTACCTTGTAAAATAGAAAACCTTAAATTTTTTAATAGATTTTTATGGTTATTTATATGATAATAAAAAAATTAGTTTAAATTAAATTTTTAGTATTTGTACTAATTACACATTAGTGGACGAAATATGACGAAATTGGTTTTTTGTTAACAGTTTATAGTTCAAGGTTTGTAAGTACTAGTTTTCAAAGTTCAAGGAGGGAGCCAAAGTTAGAAAGGTACTAAAATTTGGGGAACAAAAATAAAAATTTTCAAATCTTTTAAGTGGACGAAATATGACAGAACTAATGTTTTTGCTAACAATTTAAAGTTTGAGAGGTATTTTTGCTAACAGTTTAAAGTTTAAATAGGTGTAAGAACCATTTTTCAAAGTTCGTAGGACAAAATTACAAAAATACCAAAATTCAATGGATAAAAAGAAAAATTTTCCTCTTACAATTTTTGTTATTATTATTATTTTTATTTTTTTTTGGAAAGTGAGAAATCCCACTCTTCGTTTGAGAAAATTATAAGAGTATTAAAATTTATGGGATAAAATCAAATCTTCTCTCTCACTCTTCCTCTTGTCTCACCGTCCTCTTCCTCCTCCTATTCAAGTCCCCATGAAATATTATTTTTGGAAAGTTACAACACAGTCGAAAATTTATCTCTCCTTACCAAAGAAAACTTCTTTTCCTCACGTTGGAAGATATCTGAGCCACGCGGAAGAGGAAGACTGACTGAAATCTCAGGATTAACCCCATAGGCTATAAAGCTTGGGGACAACGCCCAAAGGCTATTATCCATGTATTCAAATCTTATTTCCAATTTTTTTATATCATAAATGATATCTAATTAATAATATTATGACACGTTATTTTAAGTAGTTTGAAATACTTTATAATTGATTTTTTGTAACTTAAAATCTAACTCTATTCAATGATGTGTCAAAATATAATTTGTTAAATAATATTTGAGACATCAAAATTAGACAGGGGATGCATGTTCATTGTCCATGTGCACGACATCGAAGACATAAGTGGATGAGGCAAAACATCATATTGATGAAATTCATAAGATTGCACTACTACAAAAAGTGGATTCCACGACGGCTCTTCCACGACCGTTTTTAAAAAAACCGTCGTGGAAAATGCGCAAAAACACGGAACGAAATAGAGTTTTCAAAAACCGTAGCTTCCACGACGGTTATTAAAAACCGTCGTGGAAGAAGGGCGCTTCCACGACGGTTTTTAAAAAACGGTCGTGGTAGGTACGAAGGAGGGAATTTTTTTCAAAATTAAAAAAAAAAAAAAAATTTTTGACCTACCACGACGGTTTTTGGGAAAAACCGTCGTGGTAGGGCAATTTTTTTTTTTTTTGAATTTTTCACTTTACCATGACGGTTTTTTCCAAAAACCGTCGTGGTAGGTATGAATGCGGGAATTTTAAAATTTTTTGAATTGTTCAACTTTCTGGAGCGTATATTAAACCCAAAAAAATACCCTCTTTCACACCCCATTACATTCCGAGCCTTTTTCACTCTCTAATACAAACTCTAACTCCAAACCCAAAGCCGCCCATATCCTCCATTTATCGCTCTCCACTCCCTCTCTACATTCTCGCCGCCATTCCTCTCTCTCTCTCTAAATCCGAGCCTTTTTCCCCCTCTCTCTAGCCGCCATTCCTCCCTCTCTCTTTAACTCCGAGCCTTTTTCCCTCTCCCTCTCGCCGCCATTCCTCCGTCCCCTACATTCTCAACCACTCTACCCGTACCCATGCTCGACAACCCGGTAAGTTGAAATGTATCTTGCTTGGGTAAGGCACGGATTTGAGAATTTTTCATCCAAAATGTTGATTTTGTTGATTGTGGTTGTTGATTGTGAAATTTCCGTCCAAAATGTCAAAAATCCACAATGTTCCTTCCAAAATGTTGATTTGGTTGATTGTTGATTTGGGAATTTTCCGTAGAAAATTGTCCAAAATCCGTCCTTTCGGTGATTGTTGATTGTCGTTGTGATTTAGATTGCTTTAAAATTGATTGGGTAAGACACGGATTTGGGAATTTTCCTGAAAAAATGTTGATTTTGTGAGTTAAATTTTCCGAATATACCACCCGTAGGAAATGAAATGAATTCATAAATTTTTTTTTTCGGCGGACCCTACCATGACGGTTTTTCTGAAAAACCGTCGTGGTAGGTCCGCCTATCACGACGGTTTTTTACGTAGAACCGTCGTGGTATGTTCTTAAATGTCCACATTTATGCCCTATTTTTTGCTTATTACACGACGGGTAAAAAATCGTCGTGGAATCTGAAAAGAATCCACGACGGGTAAAAAAAAATCATCGTGAAAAGATTCCACGACCCTGTATTCCACGACGGTTAGAAAACCGTCATGGAAATGTTACCACGACGGTTAAAAACCGTCGTGGTATCCACATTTTGTACTAGTGTTGTGAAATATGAATTGGAAAATCTCGAATATTCAAATATCAAGCATAACAAACCAATTATTTTTCTTCTTAGGAGATCACAGATGAAATTTAAACGGCTAGAAACAGATAATTTTTAACTCTTATTTTCTTTATTTTGAATTTATTATAATTATCTAAAGGGGTGAGGCCTATATGTAAAGGCTATTTTTTTCTTTGGAGAAGTTACTGTGCTTTTTCTGCATTCATTAGTAATTTATTAAAAAAATACTGAAATCCCCTACATAAAGAGAGGACATAGCTCAAGAGATTCCAACAAAAATCTATAAATTTCGTGTATTCTTTATTTTTTTATAATTTATTTTGTACTATTTATTAAGAGTGATCTGTGATGAGGTTAATTCTGGGTTGACTGTGGTCGGATTTCCAACGTCAAGAAGAATTTTTTTTTTTTTTTTTTTTGCTGGAAATTTTGCTTTTTTCAATTCGGAAACTCCATTTCCCCTCTAAATAGTTGATAAGTGCTATTTAACACGACTTGTAAAATCCACGATCCAAGTGGATTAAAGTGATAGGTGTAACGACCCGCCTAGCACAGGCCGTTACCGTACATACATACATACTTAACATAACGTACTTACTTTTCAGTGTAAAACAGCGGAATTTTTTTTTTTAATATAATGCGCGTACGAGCGGATAATGTACTTATTGAATAAAGATGTTCTAACGGGAAATAATATACATAAAAGACAAAACGCATAGCGGCATTAATTCCCACATTTCACAGCTCGTCCTGCCATGCTCCTCCATCTTGTATCACTGATTGCCGGTAGGTTACTTACCTACAGCATAGACGTAAGACAGTGAGCTTTCGCTCAGCAAGTACAACTAACTATACCGCGACACAAAATAAACATAAACATAACTTGCATTTCATAACATAACATCTTGCAACATATCATGTCTTATCATATCATAACATAGCATACCATTCCATAACTTAATAGCATAATATATATGCATGAACTGATTATGCTCGTATTATGCTTTCTTATTCATTCTTAACTTTCTTTCATAACTTAGCTACTTATGGGCCCCTTACATAAGTGTACGTACCGGACGCGCAACTATGGAGTGGTTGGGACGGCCAGTCCATTTTCAACTCAAACCATAGTCCAACCCGACCTACGAGCGGGTCGGTACGACATAGGCAACTTGCTTGCCTTCTTACTTTCCTTTCATCATGTCATTTTTAAACTTGTTCTTATCATAAAAATTAGTGAACATGCCTCGTGATGTCACTTATACATAAATCATGATCGCATCATAACCATACCATAGCCTTAACATATCTTATGTCCTAACATGACATGATTCTAGCATATTTCATAGCATATAGCATACATCATAGCACATAGCATACTTCATAGACATAACATAAATCATACATCCCGGCATATAGCACTCACCATAGCATATAGCATACATCATAGCATATAGTATTCATACTTGGGTAAGTTTTTTTTTTTTTTTTTTGATACGAAATATTTCCGTGGTTATCTGTGGCAGATAATTGTTTGTAGATCTCATCGCGATCAAGTTTCAGGATTTCGATGTGATCTTAGGGATGAATTTCTTAGGCTAATACAACGCTAAAATCGATTGCAAAAACGTTGCGTAATGTTCAACCCTTACGATGAGGAAGAGTTTAGCTTCTATGGACAGTCTCGGAGCTCAGCAACCCGACTAGTTACGGCAATGAAGACTTGGAAGATGTTAGCTACTGGTTGCCAAGGATATTTAGCTAACATGGATATTTAGCTAACATGGTGGACAAAGATTGGGAAATGGAGTTGATGCCAGAAGATGTCCCCATGATAAAGGAGTATGTGGATATCTTTCTGAAAGACTTACCAGGACTTACGCCAGAACGTAAAATTTCATTCGAAATCGAGCTGTTGCCTAGAGCTGCACCGATATCGAAAGCGCCATACCGTATGGCACCAGCCTAGCTTAGGGAGTTTCAAGTGCAGTTACAAGAACTGCTTGACAAAGGATTCATCCGACAGAGTCACTCTCCGTGGGGAGCGCCTGTTTTGTTCGTCAAAAAGAAAGATGGATCTTTGCGCATGTGCATCGATTATCGTGAGCTGAACAAGATCACGATCAATAACAAGTATCCCCTTCCGAGGATTGACGATCTTTTTGATCAACTCAGAGGAGCAGTTGTATTTTTGAAAGTCGATCTACGATCAGGTTATCATCAGCTCAAGATCAAGGAGTCGGATATCTCCAAGACGGCTTTTCGAACGCGATATGGGCACTATGAGTTTTTGGTTATGACTTTTGGACTGACCAGCGCCCCTGCTGCTTTTATAGACCTTATGAACCGAGTGTTCAAGGAATACCTAGACAAGTTCGTCATCGTCTTTATTGACGATATTTTGATTTACTCAAGGTCCAAGGGGGAACATGAGCATCACCTGAGGTTGGTGATGGAAACGCTAAGACAGAATAAGTTGTATGCCAAGTTCACGAAATGTGAATTTTGGCTGGAGAAAGTTCATTTCTTGGGTCATGTGGTGCTAAAGGAAGGAATTTACGTAGACCTTGCAAAGGTGGAAGTGGTCAGTTCATGGCCGGTACCCAAGAATGTTACGGAAATAAGGAGCTTTCTTGGTTTAGCCGGAGACTACCGACAATTCGTCGAGGGATTTTCCAAGGTTGCTGCGCCACTCACAGCCCTTACCCGGAATGGGAAGAAATTTGAATGGACTTAGAAGTGCGAGGAGAACTCTCAAGAGCTCAAGAAGAAGCTGACAAGTGCGCCAGTGTTGATAATTCCTGATGTAGATGCAGGAAATTTCGTAATTTACAGTGATGCTTCTAAGAGTGGATTAGGAGCTGTCCTGATGCAAAATGGGAAGGTAGTAGCCTACGCATCACGAAAATTGAAGATTCACGAAAGGAATTATCCCACGCATGATTTAGAACTTGCGGCGGTAGTTTTCGCACTCAAGATTTGGAGGCACTATTGGTATGGAAACAAATGTGAAATCTACACCGATCATCAGAGCTTCAAGTATATTTTTACTCGGAAGGAGCTCAACATGAGACAACGTAGATGGCTAGAGCTTGTAAAGGACTACGATTGTGAGATCCTTTACCACCCTGGAAAGGCAAACAGGGTGGCAGATGCCTTAAGTCAGAAATCAGTTGACATGTTAATGTCTATTGAAGCATTTCCTAAGCCTCTACAAAGGGAGATTTCTGAGTTCAATTTGGAAATGATAATAGGAAGATTATCTTCTTTGACTCTCCAATCCAATCTGTTGGAATCTATCAAGTCGCATCAAGGAAAAGATTCCTTTTTGCTAAAGGCACAACTTTTTTAGGGAAAGAATAAGGAATTTAAGACCTCTGCTGATGGTGTCATTTACTTCAAAGAAAGGATTTGTGTTCCCGACTTTAAATTTTTAAAGGATTAGATACTGTCAGAGGCACATAAGACGCCGTATTCAATACGTCCAGGAGCTTCCAAGATGTACAAAGACCTCCGAGAGAATTATTGGTGGCCTAACATGAAGAATGAAGTGGCAGAATTCGTGTCAAAGTGCCTAACTTGTCAGAAAGTTAAGGCTGAACATAGACATCCCGGAGGTGATTTGCAGAAAATAGAGCTTCCCGAATGGAAATGGGAACAAATTACAATGGATTTTGTAGTAGGACTACCCAGGACTGCAAGTGGGAATGATACAATTTGGGTCATTGTTGATAGATTAACTAAATCAGCCCACTTTATCGCTATCAAAGCCACCTTTTCAGTAGAGAAATTGGCTGAAGTCTATGTATCCCAGATCGTTAGACTGCATGGAGTGCCAAAATCGATTTTGGACAAGTGTTCACAATGCCATGGGGTCGAAATTGAAGTTCAGTACAGCATTTCACCCCCAAACTGATGGCCAGTCGGAACAAACCATCCAGACGCTAGAGGATATGTTGAGATCATGTGTTCTGGATTTCAAGGGAAACTAGGATCAGAAACTGCCATTGATCGAATTCTAGTATAACAACAGTTATCATGCTTCAATTGGTATGGCTCCCTTTAAAGCATTATATGGAAGGAAATGTCGATCTCCTATCCATTGGCAGGAAGTTGGAAAGAAACAACTTCAGACTACAGATTTTATCCAGAAGACCTCTGAAGACATCAAGATGATCAAACAAAGACTAGACATAGCTTTTAGTCGACAGAAAAGCTATGACGTTGAACGTAGGAGGCCTTTGGAATTCCAAGTAGGAAATGTCGTTTTTATTAAGATTGCTCCGATGAAAGGAGTTATGCGATTCGGCAAGAAAGGAAAGCTTAGTCCGAGAGATACGGGACCATTTCAGATCCTTGAGAGGATTGGAAAGGTAGCTTATAAGCTTGCCTTATCATCAGAATTAGCATCAATGCATAATGTTTTTCACGTTTCGATGCTAAAGAAGTACGTACCAGATTCTTCTCATGTGCTTAGCCAAGAACCAGTGGAGGTTCAAACGGATTTGACTTATAAAGAGAAACCAGTTCGAATTCTGGATTGGGAAGAAAAGGTCTTAAGAAATAGAACCATTTCCATGGTTAAAGAGTTATGGTAAAACCACAAGGTTGAAGAGGTAACCTGGGAATTAGAAAATGAGATGAGTAAGAACTACCCTAGTTTGTTCTAATTTTCGAGGACGAAAATTTTTAAGGGGGGTAGATTGTAATACCTAGTTTTTCGATATTACTGTTTCCTTTTTAAAGGAATTAAATGTGTGCCATGAAAGTATTTATGAAAAAGCTCGATTTAGAGTTTTTGTTAAGTTTTGTGAGTTCTTATGGTTTTATAAGACTCAAAAATGATTGCTTAGACTAGCAAGTGACCCTTTGGGTAAAAAGGGGAGAAAAAAATTCTATAATTTTATGTTGGTCAAAGTTTGACTGAAAAAAGTCAACGTTGACTAAGAAAGTCAAAGGTTGACCAAGAATGGTCAAAGGATTGACTATGCAGTATTATGATGAGCAGTATGGAAAATATACTGTGAAAACCGTCTTTACGGTTAAGATAGCATGAATAGGAGTTAAAACCACCATAGAAAAATCAAGCACACCAAGTTAGGAATAAAGGGCAAAAGGGGAAGAGAAAAGTGAGGAAAGGAAGTGTTAGGAGGGTTGGCCGGACTTGTGAGAACCAACCGTGTGGCTGGAAAAATTTTTGGTGGCCTTGGAGGGAGAAGGCCGGTTGCTAGTAGGAACCAAGGGGGGGAGAGATTTTCGGACCCAAACCCTAACCACTTCTAGGGTTGATCAAGGTAACTCTCCCAAAACCCTAAACTCTTCAATTAAGTTTCAATTTGAAATTTATATGTATTTCAAGTTGAAAATTGTAAGAGCATAAGCTCAATTTACTTATTGCCCTAAATTAGTTTAGGTGTGGTGCTTGATTAGGTATTAAGGGTGGTTTGATTTATGAGTTTGATTTATGAGCTTGCATAGTTTTATGCTTATGCTTGATTGATTTTTAGAATCGCATGCTTGGTGTTTGATAAGTTGTATGTCCCCAATTAAGTTTAAGAATGATATTGTATGAGCATGCTAGGATGCTAGAATAGAACTTGAATAAATGGTATGCTTTGTATGAATTTAGAACCATGCAAACCCTAGGAAGGCAATTTCATTTGTGGTTTGCATGGAGGTGAACGGATCTCATGAACGTTGGTTTGGGACGTTAGAAAACGCTGCATGTGTGATCCTAGGCTCCCGCGATGGCTGGTTGAGATAGATTTGCGACAATAGGACGTAAAACGAATTTAAGAATGAAAACTGCCAGTTCGGGTACAAACTGGCCAGTTTTCTGGAAAGTAAAATTTGAGGCCTTTAGAGGCCGATTTTGGGAAAACGTAAAACATAAAAGTTGTAGAGAAAGGTTTTTCCTACAGGGAAAAATAGACAGTTTTTCAAAATAAGGCTTCAACGGTCTCGGTTTTTATGAAAATCCGAGCCTGACCGTGCCCAGGGTTCATGCACGGCCAGGTGAGTTCAACCAGGAATATGGGCATGATAGAGTCCGAACTAGGTTTTCCGCAAAACACGAAAGTTTTAGGATTTTTCGAGATCTAAAACTTTTGTGAAGAAAAATTTTTCAAATTCAATTCATATTTTTAAACTGACACGGATTTCTAAAAACTGTGCAGGAAACAGGAAATTCCTGCACAGGATTTTCTAAAACAATGCAGAAAAACTGTATTTTTGCACAACACCAATGTTTTGACTGTGGAGACTGTTCCAACGACAGTTTTCAGTATTCAATGATTTTCATGAGGCTTTATTTTAAGAACCCCGAATTTTTATAAGTTAATTGAAGGTTTTGAGCTTAATTCACCAAATTTTTCCAAGATAAGGAAAAATGGATTTTTAAGCCAAAAATTTAGTAACATAACGACGACGGAAGATAACCCGGATGGATACCCGAGTTATGAGGGGTTGACTTTTGTTGACTAAGTTTGACCTATAAGGGGTTGACTTTTGTTGACTAAGTTTGACCCATAGAAGGTTGATTTTTATTTTGACCGCCTCAAGGGTTATCCAACATAACCCATTGGATTATAGAATAAGAATGTTAAGGCATAAGCCCAAGGTTAGAATGGTAATCTAACCCTATTTATATAAAAGTGGGCTTAGTATCTAAGGTTACTCTATGTAACCTCATAAGCTATAATCCAAGTAAGACAGATTTTAAACTCTAAGGTTAGTTATGGTAACCAAGTAAGACATCTTGTGTAAATGGGACATATAACTAGGATTATGTATGCATGTTGGTTAAGTCACCAACATTTTATGGTTAAGAATCCTTACTTTATGTCCATGGAATAACAGGAGATAGCCTGTTGTTGCGCCCGAGCTTGGAGCTGCACAATATTGGACATAGCGGACGAGGTAAGTACAACTCCACCTACAGCATAGGCTTTGTTGTAAATACTTACCCAAGTATGAATACTATATGCTATGATGTATGCTATATGCTATGGTGAGTGCTATATGCCGTGATGTATGATATATGTTATGGTAAATGCTATATGCTATGAAGTATGCTATGTGCTATGATGCATGCTATATGCTATGAAATATGCTAGAATCATGTCATGTTAGGACATAAGATATGTTAAGGCTATGGTATGGTTATGATGCGATCATGATTTATGTATAAGTGACATCACAAGGCATATTCACTAATTTTTATGATAAGAACAAGTTTAAGAATGACATGATGAAAGAAAAGTAAGAAGGCAAGCAAGTTGCCTGTGTCGTACCGACCCGCTCGTAGGTCGGGTTGGACTATGGTTTGAGTTGGAAATGGACTGGCCGCCCCAACCACTCCATAGTTGCGCGCCCGGTACGTACACTTATGTAAGGGGCCCATAAGTAGCTAAGTTATGAAAGAAAGTTAAGAATGAATAAGAAAGCATAATACGAGTATAATCAGTTCATGCATATATATTATGCTATTAAGTTATGGAATGGTATGCTATGTTATGATATGATAAAACATGATATGTTGCAAGATGTTATGTTATGAAATGCAAGTTATGTTTATGTTTGTGTTGTGTCGCGGTATATAGTAGTTGTACTTGCTGAGCGAAAGCTCATTGTCTTACGTCTATGCTGTAGGTAAGCAACCTGTCAGCAACTGTTGATACAAGATGGAGGAGCGTGGCCTGGCGAACTGTGAAACGTGGGAATTATGCCGCTACGCATTTTGATATTTTATATTATTTTATGTGCTTTATTTTACGCTCGAACACTTTTATTTAGTAAACGTTATTTCGTACGTACGCATTAGTGTGAGTTCGCACTATTAAAAAAAAATTCCGTTGTTTACGCTTAATAAGTAAGTACGCGAAGTATGTATGTATGTATGGTAACGGCTTGTGCTAGGCGGGTCGTTACAATAAGTACATACTGTAAATAATAACACATCACTAAAACGGATCTTAAAAATTTTAAAAGTGATTCTCGTGGACCCCACCGACACATCATTATGAATCTTTCTCTTTTCATTTTTTATTTTTTTTCATAACGTTGTTTATATTATACATTATAAAAACTACAATTACAGTTTTATATGTGCAATGCACGTATTTGATAACTAGTATATATAAAAGAGGTGACATGCCTCTTACCGTTCCTCTTCATTAACAAAAATGCACCGTTTAGTGCGTTCTCCTTTTTTAACTAGTATATATAAAAGAGGTGATATGCCTCTTACTGTTCCTCTTCATTAACAAAAACGCACCGTTTAGTGCTTTCTTCTTTTTTTTTTTTTCTTTTTTTTTTCTTTTTTGCTTTTTCATGGAAAATCGTTTATGTTTTTTTTTCTTTAAAAAAAAAAAACTTTTGGTGCTTATGTTTTCTTTTTATTTTACTTTTTTCTTTTCATTTTTTTCTTTTTCCGACCTTCTTCTACTTTGTTTTATCATCATCATTAGTATCATTATTATTATTATTATTATAGTT
Organism: Ficus carica; assembly: GCA_009761775.1. Classification (NCBI taxonomy): domain Eukaryota; kingdom Viridiplantae; phylum Streptophyta; class Magnoliopsida; order Rosales; family Moraceae; genus Ficus; species Ficus carica. The sequence continues at coordinate 4,097,102 of CM019744.1, read as the reverse complement.
GTTGTTGTTATTAATTTCTTTAAATTTTTACTTGTCTTCCTAAATTTCAGCTTCTACATTTTTAGTATAACTTTTTTTTCCTTTTTTTTTTCTTTTTTAATTTCTTCATTAAAAGCTCAAGATTCTATCACTTTCTCTCTTAAATATTCTTTTCTAATCACTATCTCAACTTTTTCACTCCAAATTCTAATTTTCTTAACTATAAATAAACCTAATTGTGATAAGTTTTCTTTTCTTCATTACATGATCAAACTTGTGTGTTTTTTTTTTTAAAAGAGTTTTCACGATGAATTAAAGGAGGTTCTCAACTTTCTACTCTATCACTTTGGATAATATTTATGTGATTATTTTAGTTTTTTTGGCATGAAAATTAATTTCCATTTCATTATATTTCCTTAACATTTAACTGAATAATAAATTTGGTTGTAAAATATGCACGCATTTTTTTTTTTGGGAAAACTGTCCAAGTGTTGTTGTTTTTTTTTTTTTTCTTTTTCTTTTATGAAACTATTTGGTTTTTCATGTCAATTTTCCATATTTTACTTTTTTGTCGTTAACTTTTTCTTTATCCCCTTTCTACTTTGTTTAACTAATATTTCATCATTTTTTAAAATTTCTGGCTTGTCTTTTTCCATTTTTTTTTTATACTTCTTCCTGCAACTTTTTTATTTTCTTTCTTTATTATTTTTTTATTTTTTTATTTTCTTCTTATTAGAAGCTCAAATATTCCAAATTTTCTCTCTTAAAGTTTATATTATATCAGCTTTCTCATTGATAACTCTAATATCCTTAATTGATTGTGGTAAGTCTTCAAAAACATATAATGAGATTACTGTTATTTTAAATAATTATTTGCAACATAATGATATCAAATTTTAATTTTAGATAACATAATGAATACAGCAAATATTGTGAAAGAACAATATAAACAATATTATTATGTGTTTTATATAATAAATATTAAATCATCTTGATTTTATGATGAAATATAATTTTTGAATTTAGATAATTATTATTATATTTTATTTTTGAATTAAATTTTTTTTTCATAACGTATTAGTCCGTTTGGTGAAACTGTTTGAGTTGAAATTTTTAAATTTGAATTTGTTAACTTTTTAAAAATTAGTTATAATTTTTATTGACTTTTCAGAAAAAGATAAAAACTGAGATGAAAAAGTACAGCTTAACTTAAGTTAAATGATTTTACCAAACAAATTTTATAAAAATTACAATTACAGTTTTATACGTACAAATTTGATAATTAGTACCGTAAATAATAACACATCACTAAAACAGATCTCAAAAATTTAAAAAGTGATTCTCGTGGACCCCACCGTATTATTATGCATCTTTCTCTTGTCTCTTCCATGTAAGGAGTTTCTTTCCTTCCTTCTATACGTCCGTCGGTGAGAAAGATTTGAATCAACACAACAAGTTACAACCCACGAGAATAAAGGAAAAAAAAAAAAAAAACTAAAGATTGAAACCTTTTTCCTTTTTTTTTTTTTTTTTTTTGTCTGAGAAGCATTGAAACCCAGGTTACGTTTGCTATATCATCTCTGTTTTACTTGGAAGTTTTACATTATTCTCTGTCTGTTTGGTTGGTAAGTTCCATTCAAACTAAACTGTATTTTTTTCATAATGTTTTTTATATTTTCTGAAATTTTTTTTTATCTTTTCTGAAAAAGTCAACAAAAATTACTATTTAAACTTAAAAATTTCAACTCAACTTAAACTTAAACTGAACTTGTACACTAAACAAGCTCAATTCCATGGATGAAATATACCATCTATTTCAGAAAATGACGTTAATCAGCATTTCGAATAATAATAATAACTAAAAATCTAGATTTTTTTTTTCTCTTCCTTAATCTAAGCTCCGACTGCGAACTTGAGGTTGGCCCCTCTATCCCCGAACCAGGGTTTCAACGGTGAACTCGGGAGGTTCGCGACGAGCTTCACGGGCCTAGATCCAAGCGCCATCGCCGGCGACCTTTATCCCCGAACTAGAGCTCCGACGGCAAACTAGAGAGGTTCGCGACTCCAGACCCACATGCGATATCGCCATGGGTGTTCGCCGCTAGATTCCGTGGCGATGTTTTCTTCCGGCGGTTCTCCATATTTGCCGGTCGAGGGATTGGGTATAATAACCATAACTCAGCAATTGTTCTCTTTAGGATGTTATCTATTTCTGCGCCCATATAATAAATGCGGGGCCCACTTAATCCAATGCCACGTAGGAATGATTCGTTCTAAAAATCATTTCTGTAAATAGTTTCTATGAGGTTTACACGTGTGTTTTCCTGTAAACTGTTAATTTTTTTCCTCCCTTTCGCTACGGTTTTGAATTTTGTTTCTAATTAATGTGTATTTAGGTTAAAGTTTAGTTCTTTATGTACCCACTGATGTTTAGTCATTATCATTTCTCTATTGCAAATATGACGTACCGATAATATATGCTGCTGATGCTTGCATTGGATAAGATTCGTATTTAAGGTGGATGATGAAAAGATTTGATGTAGAGGAAAAAAAAAAAAAAAGTATTTTATATATGATTCGAGCAAAAAGACATATAAAGCAAAGGAAAAAGGAGCGGTAGTTAAAAAAGAAAGCAAAGGACAAATTGAGAATTTGTGGACTTGGTGATTCTATGTCCATTGTTATTATTATTTTTGGATAAATATTAAGGAATGTAGTGAGATGAGTGAAAAGTAGAAGAAAAATATTTGAGTTGACTGTTTGGTAAGAAGGAAAAAAGAATGAAAAGGAAAATAAGAGAAAAAAACAATTATAATGGGTCCACTATTTTTATTCCTTCTAAAAGTGGGTGGAAAATGATCAAAGTTTACTTTTTTGTCATTGCTTTTGAAGTAAAATAATATAAATATATGTATAATATAGTAATTTTACAAATCTATGATTTTCTTTCCTTCCTATCTATTAAACAATCTAAAGGAAAACTAATTTATTTTCTATCATTTTAATTTTTCATCTTTTATAAGTTTTTTCTCCCTCATATTTTTTTTGCTTCCTACCAATGCTTTTCAATTTTTTTGTTACTATTAAGAAATAAAAAATTCAGAATTCAAAACCTTGGATTATACATTCACACACTTGACATCCAATCACTTAAGCTTGCCCCAAATGGCATTGCAACACTTTTTATTTAATAACAAATTATTTTGCTAATATGTCCTCTTTTATTTTTACATTTTCAAGTCACCTAGTAATTTTTCTCTTTTTCTCCCTCTCTTTCCACTCACCTGCTTTTACTCTTTCCTCTGCTTGTTGTGATTCCAAATCCTCAGTTAAAAAAAAATAAAAATAAAAAAAATAGCCCAACTAATATTCTTTCTCACTCCTCCTATTCCAAGTCCTTCCGTATTGCAACACGGCAATGATGGAGAATTTCACTCGCAAAGTTTGCTTTGGAAATTCCATTTTAGCTCTTTAATTAGGATCTGTGTGAGGTTTTATGATTGTGTTGGAAACTTGCTAAATTAGTTAATTATGTACCAACTGATATAAAAGTGATTATCATTTCTCTGACAAAGTGATTATCATTTCTCTGTGACATGTTTGCAGATAAATATGATGATTATATGTACATATGTTTCTTCATCAATAATATCTGGTTGTATAGGGAGAAAAATGTTTACAACCAGATATCTAGTTGTATACTTGTGTGATACCTGTATGTTTCATCATGTGCTGTTGACACAATGTTCAAACAAAGAGACAAAGAAAGCAAAGGAAAAAGTGAGAATTTTGAGACTTTTAGAGGTAAATATACTTTTTTTAAGACGTTTTTTAATTAATGGTTGAAGTTTTTAAAAATTAGTTAAAAGACTCTTTTTAAAAAAATAATAATAATCAATCAATTGTATTAAATGGTCAATCAGTGATTAATCACATAATAGTATAATTAATTTAGTAAATCAGGTGACTAACCGTGGTCAATCATTGATTGATCCTAACAAGAGTCACAAATTTTCAAATCAATCATTGATTGACCAAATCTATAAAAAAAATGACAAACAACCATTTTGCTAATTAAAAAAAATTGGGCATTTTATTAGATTGGGTAACCAAAATAGGTACCCAACCTAATTTTTCATGTTCTTAGTGCTTGTTTAGTAATACTTTAGGAGATCCCAAAAGTCTTTTACATGAACTACGATACAAATATTTTATTTAGTAAAAGTGCTCAAAAGTCATTTGTACAAACACCAATGCATTTTAATAGTTGTTTGGAGAAACTAGAATTCGTAACTTTTGCTTTTAGCTACTTCTTTTTGTGCTAGAAGTAAAAATAAAAATTCTGTCAAAAGCACAACTATTTTTGAAGACCTTGATAATGGCCGACAGCAAAAGGGCAAAGACTTGCTACACTCATAGACGGATTAATATCTTTTTAATCCATTTACAATATGAAAGTATGTAGAACCGATCTTTCTCATTTTATTTAAAATGGGTCCACGTCGATAAATGAGTTCACCTGTAAAATTACCATCCAAAACACCACCCTTTTTTTCCCAAGTAGTGCTAGGGATACTAATTTAGTTCTAACTTTTTGAGTATCGACTCACGTGTCATATTTTTGTTGATACTAATTTACAATATGAAAGTATGTAGAACCGATCTTTCTCATTTTATTTAAAATGGGTCCACGTCGATAAATGAGTTCACCTGTAAAATTACCATCCAAAACACCACCCTTTTTTTCCCAAGTAGTGCTAGGGATACTAATTTAGTTCTAACTTTTTGAGTATCGACTCACGTGTCATATTTTTATTGATAGATACAATCAATTGATATGTTGGGCTCTATTTTCTCCCTGTGTGGGACCAAACATAGTGTTGGATATTTAACTCAAATTGTAATGCTAAGTTGCCAAATATAAAAACAGAGCGAAAAGAGAGGAAGAAGGAAGAAAGAAAAAATGATCCGCCAACTTGTTATTTCCATTCTTCTGTTCTCATGCCTCATCAACACAACAGCATCCAAAGCACCGATACCGAATCCCAATTGTCCGACGATGTGCAGAAACGTCAGCATTCCGTTTCCTTTTGGGATCGGAGAAGGGTGTTACGTCGACGAATGGTTTGAAGTTGTCTGCGAAAATAGCACCACCAGCCCACCTCCCAAATTGAAACGTTTCGATCTGGAGGTGATGAGAATTGATCTCTACGACGGAACACTTGACGTGCGATATCCAATCACCTTTTGGAACTGCGGTGGCGGGAAAACACCGCAAGAAAACCGCAGCTTAGAAGGAAGCCCTTTCGCCTTCGCCCAAGACAAGAACAAATTCATTGCAGTGGGCTGTGAAGGGCATGCAACGATTATCTCAGAAAGAGATTCAATTGTTGCGGATTGCTCGTCCGTGTGTGCTAATGACGTTTCGGTCGACACTCGGTGCAACGGCGTGAATTGGTGCCGGACCTCAATCCCCCCGAATCTGCAGGTCTTCAATGCCCGTTTTAACATCACCTCAAGCAGTGATCAAAACAGTGAAACAGATTGCAGATACGCTTTCCTCGGCAAGGAAACCTGGTTCTCACAAAGTGTCACAAATCTTTCCGCTTTGTTGGAGATGATCGACGTTCCGGTAGTGCTAAATTGGGGATTGGACGCTTCCAAACATGAAGATGTAGGAACATCTGTAGAGTCTTTTTCTCGCAAAAGCGGCAAAAGAAAGAGCACAAGAACTGGATATTGCAACAGGAGCTCCGACACTTCTTTTTCTTCACTCTTCCCTGAATCAGGACAGCTTGCGTGTTATTGCAATGGCGGCTTTGAAGGAAATCCTTATCTTCCCGGCGGTTGCGATGGTAAAGCACCTCTACCCTGATCTACAAACAGCTTGTATGTACTAAGTCTGCTATTTCCACGACGATTTTCGAAAAAAAAAAAAAAAACTATGTACGTGTTTTTTTACAACATATATTTTTTTTAAAATCATGTGTAATACCCCTCTTAATATCTTGTTAAAATTTAAAGAAGAAAATAAAATGAAAAAAGCGATTACAAAGGGTTAATTTCAATTTTTTAGTGAATAAAGAATATACATTATCTCACTTTATCTCCTAGATCTTTAACTGTCATATTAGTGGTATCTAAGTTCATCAAATGTTTCAGTTTCATTATTGGTTCGTCTATGATAGAAAAGGTTTTTAAAAAATAATTGTAACACCCGAGTTTCTTCGGTTTACATTTTATAGAAATTTCGTGTAAACATTTACCGTAATCGGTATTTCATGAGGAAGTTCGTTTTAGAACTTAATTTTGTGAAACGAGTTCTTAAGATTTATTAAGACTCGAAAACAAATTTCATGAACTCGCAAAAGACCTTTATGAATGAAAGGAGGTCGTATTTGCACATTTCAAGACAAGTCGACGTTGACCGATAAGTCAGTTAGACCAAAACGGTCGAAAACGTGAAACAAGAATTTTATGATCGCAGTACAAGCGAAATTACTGCTAAAAAACTCATTTCTTGATCAAGATGAGTTTGAATAGAATTAAAATCACCTTAGAAAAATCAAGCATACTAAGCTAGGGTTCAGGGCGAAAGGATTCGGAAAAATAAGAGAAAAATTTTTCCGATCGAGTTTTTCACAGATCGAAATTTTAAATGCAATGTAATTTTTGATACTGGGTATTAAAGCACCCCAGTATTAAAATTTATTGCAATGTGTTGAAATTACACAATTTTTTCAAAAAGAATGAACCAAACAAGCCTTTAAGCTTAATTACATCACAATTAAGCTAAGTTAGGATATAACCCTTCACACACTTGGACCTATGAGCATGTGACACCTCACATATGAGTTGTCAAATCACTCCCCATTTCTCTCCCCATGTCAGCCGGCCACACTCAAGCCCCTATGGGCAATGGCTTGCAAAAGTTAGAGGACCAATTAGCAAGATTTGAAGCAAAATTTGCCTTGGAAAAGAAACCTAAGATTTCCCCTACCTAGAGGCACTATTCCTAGGGATTTCAAGCCCCAAAGTTAGCTGCCATTAACCCTCTTTCTCAGCCAAAGACTTTGGCATTTCCACTCCAAGAAATCCGAAGGAGAGAGAGAGAAAGAGAGAGCTAGAGAGATCAAAAGAAATCAAGCCAAATTGTGTGAGAAAACCCCCCTAAAGTTCGGTTTTCTTGAGTGATCAAAGGAGAGATTGTTCAAAATTTTTCCCCTCTTTTTCTCATCATTGCCGAGTGTTTGGGAGGTGAGAAAATCCAAGAAAAATTTCGGGTTTTAGCTAGAAGCAAGGGTGAGTGAAGGTGTGATCTAGAGCCAAGAAAAACCAAGGTTTTTGTGAGTTGGTGCTAAGAAGATCCACGAATTTTTAAGGTAAGATTTTTGAGTATTTTCTTCTCTTTTGCCAAGGTTAGTTGGGGGAGGAAGCTAACAAATTTTGTGACCTTTTTTGAGGTCCAAACCGTGCACCTTGGAGGCCAAATCTCAACTAGGATCAAGCTAGTGACACCCCGGATTTTTGAGGTAAAAATCCGAATTTTAACCCTAGTCTTTGGTTCATATTTTTAGTTCATTTCTCAAGGGTTTTATCATGTATTTCAAGCACAAAGTTGTAAGAGCTTAAGCTCATGATTTCGGTTTTAGCCCTAAATAGCTTAGGTTATATTTTTATGCTTGATTTAGGTTTTTGGGTGATTATTTTGCATGTTTGGTTGGAGATATGTTCTATGATTTTTTTTGTGTGTTAGAGATGCATGCTAGGGTTGCTATTTAAGGTTTTATGTCCCTAATATGTTTATCATAATTTTTAGAAGCATGTTTTTAAGGTTTGTATGATGATATGTTTGAAGTTTTGTTGTATGTATGTTTTTCTCTCAAAACCGTGGACCAAGGGGTCTCGGCCTTGAGTTGAATCCGAAAACATGGGATTTTATATTTTATGTGTATGAGGGACGTTAGAAGACGTGCATGTGTTAGTAGGTCCCGCATTGGGCGGTCGAGCTAGAGCAACGCATAAGAACGTAAAAATTGGACTAACACCAAAACTGCTCTCGGGTCCAACACCCGGCAGCTCGGAAAAGTGGAATTTACAGGTCCTTAGAGGCCGAATGGGTAAAAACTCAAAACATGAAAGTTGTTCGTTAGGGTGTTTCCTAGGGGGTTACGTGAACAGATTTTAAAAATAAGGCTCCAATGGCCTTTGTTTTTAAGAAAAACTGAGAACTGGTCAGGGTGACCAAGTTCCAACGATTCACACGTGTTCAAACAAAAACTGGTATCAATTGAGCCAGAATCAGAAAATGTTCAAAACATGAAAGTTTTAGATCTTTTTGTTAGCTACAACTTTCATGAAGAAATTGTTTCCAAATTCGTTTTAGATTTTAAGTTATGAATTTTCAAACAAAAGCCATGCAGTGAGCAAAATCTCATGCACGTGATTTTCTAGACCAATGACTAGGAAAAATATTTTTCTAACTTCCAAACACCATTTTCAAACCCGAAAACCATTCCAAAGGCGGTTTTCGATCCCCAAATGTTTTATAGAAATATTTTCAAGTGTTTTGGTAATTTTCAAGACAAGTTTGGGTATTATTCACCAAACTTACTTAAATGAACAAGAAAATGATATTTTTAAACAAGTTCAAGATTTTCAAGGTTAAAATGAAAAAGATACTCCGTTAGTAGCCGGAAAATTATTCCGAGTTACTAGGGCCTTGCCCAAGCCCAGAGTTAACCTTGCAGATTGAGGATTTAAGTTAAGATTATGGTTCTCTACAAGAACCCTTAAATAAATATTCCGTTGTGGGTTACACTGTGTGACCCCTTCACATGTATTAGTAGAGGGACATATAACCGATATATATATATATAGGTTGGTTTAATCCGACATTAAACGATATTAGAATAGAAACCTCACGTGTAAACGTCCATGGGCAGGAGGTGACCTGCGAGCGTGCCCGGAAAAAGGAAATTCGATCACGCGAACGACGAAGACAAGTAAGTACAACGCCGCCTACAGCATAGGCTAGAGTTGTATGTTTACCTAACATGTTTGCTTTACACTGTTTAAGTGTTATTTGATGATTTGCTCGATGGGTGCAATATGATTACTGTATGATGAATGTTTCAAATGCTAATGCCATGCTTTTAAAAAATATGTTTCAAGTATTGTGATTATGCTTACATGAAAAAGTACGCCTGTTCATGCATTGATAGAACATGAGATTAGGAGACATCATATAAGTATGCTCACTAATCTATCAAGTGGAAAGATGTCAAGAAAGACATACAAACAGAATGTTTGAGAAAAGGCCACAAGAGCCAGTGTCGTGCCCCCTGATGACGATCGGGTCGAAAACTTGGGAAATCTCCTCAAGTTGCGCGCCGGGTACGTGCACATCAAGTTAACGGGCCCACAAGTAAAATCAACAAGATAAAGTTTGATACAAGAAAGCAAGCATAACTGGACATAAACGGTTCATGCATTTCACGATAGAATGTCAAGTTTAAGATGAAGAAGTCGATGATATGATGCCATGTTTATGCTTTCATGTTTAAGATGCCATGAAAAAGGTTATGTATGTTCATGTAATTGATTTGCGGTATAGGAGTTGTACTTGCTGAGCTTTCGCTCATTGTCTGAAGTTTATGCTGTAGGTAAACAGCCTGTTCTGAAATAACTGCATGGTGGAGGGTGAAGCCGGTGGCTGTGAAATGATGAATGGGTTGGGGTTCGCAACTCCGATGGATTTAATTAAGAAATCTATTTTGAGAAAACAGACAGTTATTTTATTTACGTATGAGTGTATGTAAATATTTTCTAAGTATAATGCTTCCGCTATTAAAAAAAAAAAAAAAAAAAAAAATCCCCACTATTTTCAGGATTAAAAATGGGATAAAACAAGTTTAAGTTCAAGCAAGTTAAGTACAGTGACGGCCTGTGCAAGGCGGGTCGTCACAATAATAGAATGAAGCGTGTGAGGCTCGCATGACGGGTGGGTGGAAGGTAATTTGGTGAAATGAATGTTGAGTGATTGATTAGGCTGATTAATTAAATTAGATCCATATTACTCAACAGATCCAAAATTTTGATTTTTGAATGTTAGATTACTTGATAAACATGCATTTGGTTCAATTCACCCACCCAATCGACCACTCAACATTCATTTAATTCAATTTGGTCAGTTTTTATTGATGTTTATGTCATAGATGGATAAAAAGTGAAACATTTTTTTTAAACTCGTGTACCAATAGTGTGACATTTTTAGTTATATGTATAAAGAAACTAAGCCATATAATTAAAGTTTAATGTATAAGTTACCTTAGATTATCAAATCTTCTAAAATCTAAGAGATTTCCTAATTTGAAAGTGATATAAATAAATTTGAACTACGAATAAAGATTATGACTTCTAAGAACCAAATTGGGGGCAAAAGAAAACCAGGTTTCTTATGGAATTACTTAATGAAATTAAAAAAAAAGTTTATAAAGACTATTTTACCCTTAAAAATATAGATAAATAATTAATAATTAATAAATGTTAAAGCTAATTTAATTTAACAAATGTAATTGTATATAAAATGTTAATTTTACTTAATAGTTCGATTCTTGACAATAAAATTGGCTATTCATTTTTGAATTTTAATGGAGTCAGTCGTGTAACCATCACGAAAAACTTAAATTTTACAAAAGGGGGACGTCTATTGACACCCATTTGTCTACTTTTCCCAATCCTTTTCTTAAATTATTAATGAACCCTTCTTCTTATTTCCAAAAAAAAAAAAAAAAAAATTCCATATAATTTAATTTAAAATACTTTTTATCATAATAAATAAATCAATCAATAACCCCCTATTTTTTTAAACAGTCTTTTTTTTATTATTACTTATCGTTTTTCTGCTTCTTGTAGCTTTTTTTTTTTTTTTTTTCCCTTAAATCCAATCACTACTAATTTTTTTAGACATCCAGGTTTTATTTGAAATAAGATCTAGTGAAATCGTGGTTTTATGTGTACCCTTTTTAAGAAGTAATGTTTTGTTTAAAAACAGAATTCAAATCTTGATTTTTGTTCTGAAGGTTGAAAATAAATATATATATGTATATATATATATATATATATAAATTGATTCATTTTCAGGAGATAAATTAAAAGGTAAAAACTTTACTTGTTTTATCCTAAAAAGTTAATGGATTTCCAACAAATTAATCATCTTGCTTTTGATATATAGAATAACAAATTAAATCATCAAAGCACTATATATATTATTTCTTTTGACTTTTTCGTTTCCGTACGACTACTTTTTTGTAACAACTATTCACAAAAAATATATATATATTCCGAACAATAACTTGAAAATATAAATCTACGACTTTATTATTGCATAAAGATAAATATATTTACAACTATATATATATATATATATATATACACATACCTAGGACGTGTACAAAAACTGTACTTCATAAAAATAATGACTATATATAAAACTACGACTTTATTATTACCTCTAACAAAAAAATTAGAGATGCTTTTGGCTCACAAGTTCAACTCTAACTAAACTGTACTTTTTCTGAAAAGTCAATAAAATTTATAACTAATTTTTAGAAAATCAACCAACTCAAATTTAAAAATTTCAACTTAAACCGTTTTACCAAATGCACACTAGGACTATATTAGTTTCATTAAATCTTATTCCAAACTTACTTCAGATTTTATGAAGAAAACAAAACTTACTCGCCACGTTTTTGCATTTCAGATGTTAATGAATGCTTCACTAAAGGTCCCAAGGCATGTGAAGGCGGCCGTTACTGTCTTAACACTTTGGGGAGCTACAAATGCGCTGAGAAAAAATTGCGGCTAGTTACATTGGGGCTTCTAGGTATGTCGTACTAATGACTTTTGACGCTCGAAATTAAAATCATGAGCTCTAGTCTACTACTGCTAATAACATACATGACAATAAACACAAACAATCAAAAGAATAAGAAATTTGTTCTTAGGCTTTAGTATTTTCCATTTTCATTTCAACTGGAACCTGACACAGATAACAGATTGTCTTGATTTATTTATGCAGACAATAACGATGTGCTAAGGTAACCTACTTGACAAAAAGTTACTCCTTAGAAAATAATCTCTTACCTAATTTATGCAGGTATTGGCAGTGGGTTAGGAGCAGTGTTACTGCTTCTTGGATCATGGGGATTATTCAAACTACTGAAGAAAAGAAAAAAGATCCAACGCAATAAAAAGTTCTTTAAACGAAATGGTGGTCTATTGTTAGAACAACAATTATCTTCGGGTGAAGCTAATGTTGAGAAAACGAAGTTGTTCAATTCAAAGGAGCTAGAGAGAGCAACCGACCGTTTTAATATAGACAGAGTTCTTGGTCAAGGAGGACAAGGTACAGTTTATAAAGGAATGTTGGCAGATGGTCAAATTGTTGCGATAAAGAAATCCAAAATAGACAACGAAGGAAAAATATCAGAATTCATTAACGAGGTTGTCATTCTTTCACAAATCAATCACAGAAATGTTGTTAAATTATTGGGTTGCTGCTTAGAGACTGAAGTGCCTCTTTTGGTTTATGAATTTGTACCTAATGGAACACTATCTCAATATATTTATGACGAGCAAGAGCAGTTTCCACTTACATGGGAAATACGCTTACGAATTGCCACAGAAATAGCGGGAGCTCTTTCCTACTTGCATTCGTCAGCTTCATTGCCAATTTACCATCGAGACATTAAGTCTACAAATATACTTCTAGATGGTAAGTACAGGGCAAAAATTGCGGATTTTGGAACATCAAGATCAGTTGCCATTGACCAAACTCATCTGACCACACTGGTACATGGAACATTTGGTTACTTGGATCCAGAGTACTTTCAATCAAGCCAATTTACAGACAAGAGTGATGTGTATAGCTTTGGAGTGGTTCTCGTTGAGCTTTTGACAGGGCAAAAACCAATTTCCATCCGGAGGTCAGAACAAGGCAGGAGTCTGGCAACATATTTCATGCAATCCATTGAGGAGGATAACTTGTTTGATATAGTTGATGCTAGAGTGATGAAGGAGGCAAAAAGAGACTCGATGGTAGCATTTGCGGTACTTGCCAAACGATGCTTGAATTTGAAGGGAAGGAAACGACCGACTATGAAAGACGTCGCAGCTGTGTTGGAAGAGATTCAAAAGTCGGAAAAAGCTTCTGATGCTCAAGAACCAAATGTTGAGGAGGTTGAATCTGTGATAAAAGTACCTGATCAGCCTTGGGATTTGTTTTCTACCTCTGCATGGTCAGCTGCTTCTGGTGAGCCTGCCGGTCCATCCGGTTCATCATCTGATAAACTCCCTCTATTCTCACACATAACGCAATGACGTATTCGATCGGAAAATTCATCTCAGACTCTTTTGCAGTCCAAGCCAAAGCTTCCTTGTTGGGTGTGCCGCTTTTCTCTTATTGTCTCTGTGTGTCTCTATGGTCCAAGCTAAATACATTATGTTCTTTAACCACACACACACACACACACACACACACACATATATATATATATATATAATTATTACTCTTTTGTAATGTAATAAAATTTGTCAGAGACAATTCATCGCTTGTAAGATATTATAATTTTTTAGAGTAATATTGTGTTTTAAATATAATTGTATGAATACTATTATTCAACAACTCTAAGAATTATTAGCTCTGTGCTAAACTGTGACTTGATAGTTGTCATTAACGTACTGTCTGAATTTATATGAAATTACTATCACACGTGAATCAACATCATGTCATACACTTGATAGTTATAATTTTTATTGACTTTTTAGAAAAAGACAAAAACTAAGATGAAAAAATACGGTTTAGTTGGAGTTATACTTAAACGCCAAACGAACCCTAAGCTTCATTAAAGATCCACTCTTCCACGCTTAGACGCCGAATTAAGTATTCCAAGTTCACCGAATAGTTGTTGCGGTTCAAATTTTCAACGTCCTCTTAGATGAGTTACGTAGATTTGCCTCCACTGACGAAGGCAGAATTTGTCATGAGGAAGGACTAACTATAACAAATTCTTAATTATCACAAGTAATTATTATTCATTCAATTACATTCAACAAATAGTTGATTCTTCACAATATATAAGTAGAAAATGCTCTCTCCACAATAACAATACCAACATGCACTCGCAATTGTAGCCCTTAAATTTTAAAATGTGAGCTAAAACACTCATTTTGTTAAACTCCATCAATTAGCAAATTTTATTTTTGCCCCTTTTTCTTTGGTCACTATTTGACCTTACGGCACGAGATTTAAAAACTGGTTTGTTTCAAAATTTTACTAAAAAACACCATAAAACTATCATCAAGTATTCTAGATAAAACCCATTGAAAAAAAAAAAACAAATCCTCACTTAAAAACATTATAAGAGATATCTGATGTCGTCGAGCAACCACCACCGTCGTGCCCTCAAATCCTTTAAGGGTCCGTTTGGTATACATGATAGGATTAAATTGGATAGGATAACATGAAGGGATTAGATTAGAATGTATAGGAAAAGATATGATTGGATTTAATCTAATACTATCATATGATTGGTCAGGATTGAAATCCTTAGAAATTGACATATTAGATGAGTGACTTGTGGAGAAAACTTGAGAGAGAGGATATAAGCTTTTCTAATCCCTTCCTCTTGCAGAGGATAGTTGAATCCCCTTCCAAAGGAATTAAGTTATGGACCAGATAAACTCTTATCTAGTCCAGTCTTTTAAAATTTCTCACCAAACACAGTATCAAAATCCAGTACTGTCCTATACTCCTTAATCTTGTACACCAAACATGCCCTAAGAGTATTGTAAGATATTGTAAGTTGTTAAGAATCAATTTTTTTTTCTTCTAGTTTGGTGTCCCATTTTGTGATGTACGGATGCGCGATAGTTTTGGTATGCTTTTCTATTTCTCAATTCAAAGAGTGAGGAAGAAAGGAGCACAACATAATCACAATGGAAAAGGCACATATATACCATATCAATTATTAAAATAGTTCGGGTTTTATAATTGATTTCAGTAATAATTAAGATGTTTAGCTCAAGTTTATTTTTAAAATTTTTAAATTAGTGATCACATCAGTTTTAAATGAATATAATTTAAAAAATGAGGCTTGTTTGCTAACATTTTAAATTTTAAGTGTTTTTGCAAATTTTTTAAAGTTGAAGGAATTTACCATCACACACACCACATATGAGAAAATTACCTAAAAAACTACATTTTTTCATTTATTGACCAACATGACACAAATATTCTATTATTGACCAACATAACACAAAATTTAGTTAACTTTAGTTTAATTTTGTGTTATATTAATATAATATTAATTTTTATGTTATATTGATAAAATGGTCTTTAAATTTGTATTATTCAAGTGTTTTCCCCTTTACATATCAATTTTTGAAGTTAAGAAGGTAATGTTAAAGAGCGACCAAGTTAATGGATAAAACTAGAATTTGTCACATAAATTGTAATAATGCACGACATTCAAATTGAAAAAATTATAGAAATAGCCACTTATATAGACATATTTATGTTTTTGACCCTCTTTTAATATTTGTTTGAATTTTTTACCCTACATACTTATCTAGACAACGTGAGCAGCAAGGTGTACTTGGAGGGTAATCCTGCAAATCACCTTTAGGAAAATCTCGTGTCATCATTGATTTTAAATTGGGCCCAGCCCAATAGATCCAAATTTCAAAAATGGGCCTCAACAAAGTAAGCCCAAATTTTTCTCTTCAGCCCCCACAAAACCATGTATTTCATTATTAAACCGTCCTGCTATACGGTACGGCTTTTGTTTTACCTTACCCTCTTATCCGCTCTGTTATCCTTACCAAAAATCACCGTTAGTATTAAGCCTCAATTTGAATCATTATTTAGAGGTAAAATTCTTAAATCAGAATTGATTAATCTTTTAAAAATTAATTATAATTTTATTAATTTAAAAAAATAGATAAAAATTTAATTAAAATTAAGTAAAAAAAAATTACAATATAATTAGAATTAAACCACCCCTCAATTTATCTACACAAACTTCTAATTTCTCCCCCAAAAAAATTAAACAAAAATTAAAAAATTTAGAAATTCCCTATATAAACCCTAGAAATTCACCAACCAAACCTTCTTTCCTTTTTCGTTCACCTTCTCTCTTTATCGTCTCTCTCTTTTTCTCTCTCTCTCTCTCCCTTCTGTTGGAAACTTTTCAAGTTTGGGGGAATTAAGGATAAGAAAGCAGCTTTCTTCTTATCCAAAACTTCGTATTCCAAGCTCATGACTTCAAGTTTACAGGTTTGTCTCAAATTCTCTTTTCAAATCTTTGTTCTTTTTTATATATGATTTTCGTTCTGAATCTCAGTTGTGTAATTTCGTGTTTTCTGGTGTGGATTTCTTTTTTAATTTGTTCGTTTGTGATTAAAGTCGAGGTTTTTGTTGTTTGGTTTGGTACAAGATGGAAAATTCAGCTTATCTGTGCTTGAATGTTCTGGGAAATTTTCTGCTTGGTTGCTGAGAAAGACCGGGAAAGAAAAATGGGAACAATTTGTGTTAATGTTTAGTATTTGAGGTCACATTTGGGAAACTTTTGAATTTTTGCTTTATTTTTGGTATTTTTTTTCCTTGAATAAAATTTGGGATTATTTGGAGAATTAAAAAGGAAGAGAATTTGGGAGTTTATTGGGTGTTATTGCCTAAAAGTGTTACTTTTTGCTATATTCTGGAGTATTTGGTGGTTAATTCAATTTCTTTTGGTTAATTAGTTTTAGGGTACCTTAGTCTGAGAATAAGTACTAAGTAGTTCTTTGTACTAAAAAAAAAAAATTAAACGAGTATCGGTTTTTTGTTATCTAGATTCTTTTGGGTTAATGATTGGTGGTTGAGGAGGAGATAATGGCATTGGTCACTCATCAAATGCAGGTAATTTATGACACAACGGCACTGGAATATCATGTAGGATAATTAGGTTTATATGGAGATGTCTGTTATTTTACCACGGTCTCCACACGTTGCGCTTATGATATTTATAAATCTGTGTGTGCATGGAGAACTTCTAAGTTCTAGATTGGTATTGACTGAAAAAACTGCGGGTGCAGGGTATGGTGACTATGGAACTGGTTTTTCATCAATCCTTTGTTAGGCTTAGTACGCATGTATGTTGGAATAGAGAAAATACTGATTGCTTGATGGTATTTTGACGGTACTCTTTCTTTATAACATGTGTTGGGAAGTGGTATCTTCCAATTGGTTGTTGCAACACTTAGCCTGAGCCTATGATCCCTGGGAAACCAACATCTGTTTGTTTTCGAATGAATCCCTGCCTGGCTGCCGCCATAATGCTTATTTAGCATGAAGATTTTACAGGAGTGTGTCTTCCATTTTACTTAATTAACCAAAGGAAAGAAAGTTGAAGACCATAGAAACCTCATCATGTAGACGAACCTGATTTTAAGCTTATTTTTCAAAATTGGGAAAGGAAATGACTTGGCTTTTGTTCACTTAATGAACATTTTCATGCAAAAATCCATGTTTTGGTTTTTACTCTCCCCCTATCTTCTGTATTTCAAGTTTCATCACATATGTTGTTTGTGGATTTACGTAAACTCCATTGACTAATATTTCCCCCATTTTCCATTTACTACTTTCCAGGGTTCTTATGTTACACTTCCCTCAAGGCCCTTGCCATGGATCAAGGGAATCAAATTGAAGAGATATGTCACAACAGTTCATATGGCTGCAAGAACAGATAGGCTGTTCCTACTAAAGTGGAATATTTATTTTAGGTAGGAAATATTCCATCCTTAGATTCTTTGGATGTTTCTTCCTTAAAAAGTTATATATATACACACATATGAAAATTTTGACTTTTATCTTTTCACCTACGTGTTTTTGAACAATGTCTCACAAATTTCTTTTTCTCTTTGCCATCACGTCTCAAACACTTGAATGCATTCTTTGAGACATATACACACAAAATTATATATCATTCCTCTTTTATAATGATCAAATAAATTCAGAAAACTTATTCCAGTGTAGGGGCTTCTTGTGTACGCAGACCAAAACTTAAAGCTTTGCAAATTTCATCCTTTAAAGGTAGTGCTCAAAATGGCGAACCTGGAGGAAGAGCAAGCGGATCAAAGACTGCCAAGAAATCAATCAAATTAAAAGAGAGCGAGGGTGCCATAACAGAATCTCGGGATCCAGATGAGATTTTAGTTTCCTACACCTCTGAGGCAAATGAGAGTGTCACGTCATCCCCTGCTATACACAGATTATTCAAAAAATGGTTGACAAACCTGCGTACAAAATCCTCGGGTGAAGTAGTGGATGGCATTTTAGAAGAGGAACCATCTCCAAGGGAGGTGTCAGAAACTGAACTGGGGACCGAGAATTCAGAAAGAAGTGAGATCCTAAAGGTGGTTTGGTACCATTTTGTGAGTCTGGATGCAACAATTAAAATACCATTGCTGATTTTGTAAGTAAAATGCTGTCCGTTGCTTCTTTCCCTATCTCTCACTCTGTCTAACTCTCATACCAGTTAGTCCACTTTTTTTGCAAGATTTTATGGTAAATTTGTTAACAATGTCCTGGGATCATCAGGCAGATTGTCCAGGTGAAGAAAATGTTAAGGAATTTTTGAGATAAATAAAGAGGTGAACCCCTATTTTAGATTAAGGGCCCGTTTGTGGGGACATATGGAGATGTTTTGAAGGTTGGGTTGGAAATGTGTGTTTTGAGGGAAAACTTTTGAAAAAATTTTGTGATATAGAAATAGTGCAAAAATTTGAAATATGTTCGGGAAAAAAAAAAAAAAAAGAAGCAAAATGAATATTGTCTTGTTCGTCTCGTCGATACAAGTATTTTGACATAAAACTCATCTAATTTTGATTTGAAATGAGAAAGTTATGGACTCATCTCGTCTCGTCGATACAAGCATTTTGACATAAAACTCGTCTCATTTTGATTTGAAATTAAAAAGTTATGGACTTTTAAAGTTTGAGTTTTTTTAAAATCGAAGAGTGAGAAAGTTTGATATAGAGTTGAGATTTTGAAATCCATACGATATTTTGCCATCTGGAGATGTTGTCCCAAACGGGGCCTAAAAGACTGAAGAATGGTCCACAGCTTTGGCTTCATTTCCCTCCCTCTACTTTAGATGAGTTTAGTTTTTGGGAAATGGAAGGTGCACGCTCCGCCATTCATGTCGTGTTTCTTTTGTAAACCGCTTTTTAAGTTCTGTTTTGTCTATTGATTATCGGTGATTCCACTAATTAACCGCAAGGAAAGTGAGTAAAGAATTGCTCGGTGAGGTGTTCAACGATGCTCGGCGATGCAAAATATTAAGGTGGAGTTAAAATGGCATATGAGATTTTACTTTTTAAACTAGGGTGAAATTATTTTTGGATCTGGAAATTTGTATGAGACTTGGACCATATGTTTGATCAGAGAGAAAGGAAATAAAAAGAAAAGAAAGACATTTATTACTAAGTGAAAAAAACGAAAGGCATGGTGATAAGTTTTCTCCTATTGTGTTTGGTATTGATTTTTTTTTTATATTAAGAGATGCTACAAAATTCCCTAATTAAATCATTCATTATCTTTTTTTTCCGGCCAAACAACCATGTGTTTTAAAATCTTTGCATTAGTCCTCTCGTATCTCTTCCTCCTATTTTTCCCTTCTACCAAACAAGTTGTTAAGGTCATGTATTTAGGGACTTGCTAACAAAATCACTTATCGAAATTAAAAGGGTTGAGCTACTATATGAGATAGAGTGTCATGTCACATGCCATGTATATTGAGCTATTACTAAAGATGCTATCTTAGTGGCTAGTTCAAAACGTTATAAAATTTTACCCTATGTTTAGATGACATATCAAATTTTTAAATTAGAAAATTTTTACAAAAAAAGTGTTTTTCTAAACTTTTTTCATCATTATCTCATTTTAAAAAAGAAAAATTATATTATTTTCAGGGTGCGTTTGGACCACAGGTCCAAACCCATAGATTTTAACTCAATTTTTGTCTTTTTCCCCAAAAGTTTTTTGTCTTTTCTGAAAAAGTACACATCAATCACTATTTAAACTTGTCAATTTCAACTCAAACTCATACACCAAACAAACCCTCAAACTTACTTTATACATAATCTTTTTAGAAAAAGAAAATGAATTTTTTTGAAATCTCCTTATAATGCACTATTCACAATATTTTTTTTTTTTCATTCCAAATAATTTTTTGTTTTCAAAAAGAAAATCATTTACACAATCAAACATCATTTCATTCTCAAAATGAAAAAGCTTTCTCATTTAAAACAAAAAAATTTTTTTATCGAAAATTGACATGTGATTCAAATGGAACCTTAATTTTCTATTTTTAGTGCAGTGCATCTCTTATATATTTATTTATTATTATTATTTTTTGATAAGTGAACGGATAAAGAATCTTTGCTACTCAATTGCTATTCATGGCGGACAGTGGAAATTTGGACCGTAGCGTCAACTCTCAAGTCATCTTGGCAATGATTTATAATAAAAGAAAATAAGATAAAAAACTGGTCTTGACAAATTATTTCATCTCGGCAAATGCAAAGAAAGAGGTGCTCAACCTGATAGAGCTAATCAGTTAACTTTAGTACAACAGACATCGTAGAAGCCAAAAATAAAAAATAAAAAATAAAAAATAAAAAATAAAAAATAAAAAAATAGAATCATATGCAGAGAATTATTTAAATTTACATTAATCGAGATTTAAGACTGCACGTTCTTGGTCAAGTTCGGCTGCTGGCAAGAAATAACTATAATCCCATAAATTTACGGAGAATATATATTTTTCTGTTATTTAATTTGATTTAATTTAATTTTTTTTTTGGCTGGCTGTGCGAACTCTATACATTGTAAAGTTAAACTGCAGAGATTCCGAGAAAAAAAAAAAAACCTGCAGAGCATAGAAACAGGGCGAAAACAGAGAGAAGGAAAGTGAGATGGTTATCCAACTTGTTATTCACATTCTTCTCTTCTCATGCTTTATCATTACCGCAGTATCGAAAGCACCGATGGCGAAGGAAAACTGTCAAAGAGTATTGCGGAGACATCAGCATTCCGTTTCCTATCGGAATTGGAACGGGGTGTTACATCAACTAATGGTTTGAAGTTGTTTGCACTAAAAGAAACAACCGTAGTAACCCAATTCCAGTCTTGAAACGTATCAATCTGGAGGCCAATCGAATTAGCCTTGATGACCGTACACTTGAAGTGAAATTTCCAATCAGTTTTTGGAACTGCAGCGACAGGAAAACACCGCTAAATTAATATAAGCCCAACTTAGAAGGAAGCCCTTTCGTGTTCTCCCATGTAAACGTATTCGCTGCGGTGGGATGTGGAATGCTTGCTGCGATTGTTGCTGGGTGCTCGTCCGTTTGTAGTACTAATGACGCCAGACCTCAATCCCTTTGAATTTGCAGGATTTTGACACCAGTTTTCTCGACATAGGACGTGAGAGATCAGAAATTGAAGCAGTTTGCGGATACGCTTTCCTCGTCAACGAAATTTGGTTCTCAGAAAAGTGTAAAAAATCTTTCTGCTTTCCATGACATGACTGACGTTCCCGTAGTGCTAGACTGGAGATTGTACTTGTCCCTTGATGAAATTGATGCTTTCGTAAAATCCGCAGTTCCTGATGATGAGATATACGACTACTGGTCTTACAACCCAATAGAAAATAGAAGTGACTTTTGTTACATAGACTCTGACACTTCGTCTTCACTCGTCAATCAATCATGGCTTGTATGTTATTACAAGAGACGCTTTGAAGGAAATGCTCATCTTCCCAGCGGTTGTCAAGGTAAGCCCGTCTACCCTAATCTACAAACATTAATTTGCGTGTGTGTGTGTGTGTGTGTGTGTGTATATATATGTCATTGTTTATAATTCCTTCTTCACGTGATCCTCCTATAACGTTGGTTAAAAAAAAAAAAAAAAAGGAGGATTTCAGATTCCCCAAACTTTTAACACTAAACATTTTATCAAAGGGTGGACTTAAATTGAAGTGATTTTTTTTTGGCTCTACCGATCCCTGAACTAAATGAAATAAAAAATAAAAGTTGAGGAGTTACTTAGTGAAAATAAAAAGTTTAGTAACTAAACTGTCACAATACTAATAATTCACTAATTAATTACGCTAAAAACCCTAAACTTAATTGCAATACACTTAACATTGTTGTAACATAGTTTGTGTTAGAATAAAACAACTTAAGCTTTTGCATGATAGATAATCTATGGTATCTATATAGGCGGTCTTCTATTCAAGTTCACCCTTAAATGGGAAAAGTGGTAGAATTTAATATGGTTATTGACATAATTTCTAACAACTTAAACTTTTTAAATAGATTGATAATTTAGCCATTTGTACTTTAATTTGCACATGTGGTTCAGTCCTGAAATTTTGTTTTTTGATGCTTATGTTTGTTATTTTATTGTTCTAATTCCCACCTTTCATACGCAATGTATAAGCTAATCCTCTCTATCGGCATATAAAGGGGCCATTGAATCTTGTGTGTTATATGTACACGCATATATATATATATATATATGTGTGTGTGTGTGTATGTGTGTGTGTGTGTGTGTGTGTGTGTATAAAATAGGCACTCTTAGTTGATAGTCTAGTCACCTCCTGAAGTTTTAAGAATTTTTTTTTTGCTCCTAACTAAATGACCGTTAATAAATTTTCCCTTTATGACTAAATATTTTATAATTTTATTCTTTATTTGCCCCCTTGATTTTTTAATTTCTACTCGTGCGTTAATTTTTAAGAAAAATTTAAATTTCATCCAAATTTGTTATTTTTTATTCGCATTTAAAATTTATTATCTCAAATGAATCAAAATCAATTACACTATTTATAGACTCACAATTAAACTTTAAAATTAAATTAAACTCTATTATAAGCTTAGTTCATTTAAGGGAAAAAAAGAAAAAGAAAAACACCAAAGATACAAATTGATAAACGATAAAAAAAGATTTTACCGTTGTAGTTAATTCAAATTTTTGGTTTAATTCACGTCCCCTTGAAAAATTTTACGTCTCTATCACTGAAGCCACATGTTCCCACTCAACTTTTAGAGTTTTATATTTAACCTACGCATTTTTAAAATTTCAATCATGCTCCTCATGTTATAAGCAAAACTCAACTTGTGTTCTCATTTAATTTTAGAAAATTAAATTTCTCTACCGAATTTTTTTTTTTCAAAATTATGAGAAAAATTATACTCGTACCCTCATACAACAATTAGAATTTTATAACATATCCTGTTTGATTAAAAAAAAATCACTTTTTTTTTAATAGTGCTCTTATTGAACAAATTATATGGCTTCACCGCTGACTATGCCTGCATTTTCTATGACGAAACACTCCAAACCTTTTCAGCTATCAATCGGTGCTCTCAGTTTTTCTAAAGAAATTACCTCATTAGCTACTACTACTGCTAACGATAATTTCCGTCACAAGGTAGACCAAAGCCTTCGTTATTTTCTTTGCATTGTTTCAAAACTAACTGGTATATATAAATATATGTATATATATGTACATATTTACCTTGCATTTGGTATATATGTTTGTGTTGTGCGTGTTCCGTGTCAGTTCTTTTTTCATAACATGCAACTTAATTGATCAAGGAATTTATTTCCACCATCAGAGCAATGCAAGGGGCCTACATCGACAGGTGGCGAAAACCAGTTGAATGAAGCAATTGGGCTGGACGCGTGCACGGACGAACGCTGGGACGCAACACACCGGATCAAACAGATGCTGAAGGACTTGACACGCGGCAGAGACGTGTTTAGAGCTACGTGTGGAATACACTCGTGATCTGGGCATTCTTCTCGCTCATATCAGACGGTCGAAATGGCGTGTGGGCGCGCGTGTTGGATGCTCGTGAGTGGTGGAAAGCTGAATACGAATATCTATTAGCATTTATTGATGTTTTGACTCCATTTAAGCTCCAAATTACTAATTTTTCACTATTAACATAATTAGATTACACATTTGGGACAACATAATGATTTTGGAGAAAAATCAAAATAAATGATGCGATTATAGTAAAAACATAAGCTTTAGAATATCAAAATAACTCTATAAAAATAGAGCTATCATGATTCTTGTTTCTAAATACTTATAATAATGAGAGAAACGAAATAATATCAATATTATATATTATTTTTGACACATTTCTTATATTATCTATTCAAACATCACCGTTCATTTTTAATTCATATATTTCAACCAACTACACATTTCTAATACACATCTTCAAAATTTTAACTTTAAATTAATGTTTTGAACGGATCATGCAACTTTGGAACTATAATGTCAAGAATCAATCCTCAACTATATATCTATTCACCAAAAAAAAACTCAAGCGTCAACTATCATCAAGTCATCTTTCAACCAAAATAAAAACAAAATAAATTAAAACTATCAAGTCATCTTGGCAACAATGTAAAATTAAAAAAAAAAAAATCGTTTTGACAAATAATTCAGGAAAAAAAAAAAAGATCATCTAAGATAAAGAATAGGATTAACTAGGAAAAAAAAAACATTATGAATGAGGCTTTATATATACATAAATTATGTAAATCAAACTTTACAATTCAAATAAGAAGTCGCAACTTTAATTCCATTTTAAAATACTAACCTATGTGGCATATGAGTTGTCTTTTTCTATTAGTAAGCGTTTAAAACATTGCAACATTAATTAATGAAAAATACTAGGGACGCCAACTCTAATTCCAATTTTTGAGTACCAACCTATATGGTATATGAGTTATCATTTTTTTATTGGTAAGTATTAAAGTATTATCATATCAATTGATTGCATTCACTAATAAAAATATAACACATGAGTTGGTACTCAAAAAGTTGGGATTGAAATTTGTGTCCCTATCATTATGCATCTATTAATCAAAATATGAAACATAAATTGAACTAAAAAATTTAGTATTAAAATTGATATGTCTAGCACTACTCTTCAAATAAATACAAAATCTAATCTAAATATCTAACTAGGTAATTTAATAATTCAATCTAATCTAGATAACTACAAAAATAAATAAATAGATAAATAAATGCGCAATTTTTTTTTTTGAAATGGCAATTATTTATATTCTCATTTGTCCCCCTTTTTTTTCGCTAGAATTCTCATATGCCCCTTTCACGCAGAATAAATGCACTGTGTAGAAAATCATGCACTAATGGGACAAAGTGTCAAGACTCAAGCGTCAACTATCAAGTCATCTTGGCCAAGAAAAAAAAAAAAAAAAGTCGTCTTGACCAATTATTAAGTGGAAAAAAAGGGCATCTTGGCAAATGTAAAGAAAGAGCTGGCTGCTAATAAACCTGAGATGATTAATCAATTAATTATATTTATCAATAAAAATATAATACCTAAATTGATATTTAAAAAGTTAAGATTGAAATTGATGTCCATATTATTATGCATCTATCAATCAAAATATGAAACATAAATTGGACTCAAAAATTTAGGATTAAAATTGATATATCTAGCACTACTCTTCAAATAAATACAAAATCTAATCTAAATATCTAACTAGATAATTTACTAATTCAATCTAATCTAGATAACTACAAAAATAATTAAATAGATAAATAAATGCATGCAATTCTTTTTTAAAAGGGCAATTATTTATATTCTCATTTGTCCCTTTTTTTTTTCGCTAGAATTCTCACATGTCCCTTTCATGCAGAATAAATGCACTGTGTGGAAAATCATGCACTAATGGGACAAAGCGTCTAGACTCAAGCGTCAACTATCAAGTCATCTTGGCCAAGAAAAAAAAAAAGTCGTCTTGACAAATTATTAAGTGGAAAAAAAAGGGCACCTTGGCAAATGTAAAGAAAGAACTTGCTGCTAATAAACCCGACATGATTAATCAATTGTCTTCCGGGGCTCACTACCATACGAGATAGTTTCACTCAAACTATGAGATTGAGTAGAGTTACTCCAAATATAATAGACATTTTTGAAGCAAAGTGGGGAGAAAATCACACTCAGAAATTCTTGAAATCTACAGTCCAATTTTATCTTTTATTTTTATTTTTCATTCCTCAACGTATCTACGTGCAACATATATGCTGGGTTGATGGTACTTATCAAGTCAGATTATAATTTAATTCAACGTATAGTGCAAAGTAGTACTTAAAGATAAATACAAATTGATAATAGGCAAATATTGTTCCCTAAGACATGTTACTAACCAAAAACAATATTTGTGTATTTGTATTAATTATCCCAGACTTCGAGTTTCCTTGTATTCCAGTGTTCATTGCCTAGAGATTTTTTTTTTTTTCACACACCTTGGGATGGAGGTATTTGAACTCTTTATCTTATAGTAGAGTCAGGTGTGGAATTAGCTTATACTTGCAAGCATGCTTAAAGGTAACTTAGGTGATTGGGTTATGGGTAACATGGTAATTTTGTGGTGACATTATCAAGGGTTAATTTCAATAATAGCACATCCGAGAAAAATTAATTTTAAATTTAACACCACTTTTTTAGACTTTCATATCTAGCACCGTCATATCAGAATTTGTGGGTCTCATGTTTTTACTCTACCACATTTATCCTCAACAGAAATCCACATTTATACATATGAATTTTTAGTCAATATTACTAAAGGTAATTATCACAATTGCTCTATGGGCCACAACATAAATTATCAGAGGTATACTCATAACTACTATATAGAGACGCGATTTGTTAACAAAGTATTTTTTCCTTAAAAAAAACAAATGAAATGTTTTCTTTCTCCTTTTTAGAAATATAACCAAAGAGTATTGTTGTTTCATTTATTCATCTTCTCACGCTTGCTAAGCAACAACGGCGGAGATAGAAAATAATATATTTGAAAAAAGAGAATTTCTTTTTTCAAAGGAAGATGTAATAATATATCTTAATTATTGAGTATGGGCATAATGAAATTTTTTTCAATAAAATCGGCGCATAACGAAATTGTACATAGATTATAGAAGTAGATTAACATATTAAAATTAAGAGAGACAAAATTGCAAATTTTCTTTTAGAATGCAGACACAATTGAAATTTAAAAATTAAAAAAAAAAAAGATCAAAGATCAATAAAAATCAATTTTCAAAAATATAAATGGGGGCTACTTATTTGCATGTGGCTACGCCACTAATAAACAATATCTCATATATTTTCACTAATATCCTCACACATCTCCCTCTTATCAAAACTATTTGTTAAACTAAAAGGGTTGAGGCATATGAGATGAAGTCATCTTGGCAACAATGTGAAAATAAATAAATAAATAAAAGTCTTGACGAATTATTCAGAGAAAGAAAAAGTCATCGTGACAAGCGTATAGAAAGGGCTAATGGGCCAAACGGAGTTAATCAATTATCTTAAATTAGTGGTCCTAGCTTTTAGGTTCATCATTCGTGTGAGGCTCACTAGATAATTCCACTCAATCTATCAATTTATTTTAATTTAAAAATGAGAATCCAGACTCTATAACTTATAATAGAGTTACTCCCATTTAATTATATCTGTAACTATACCGAGTTACACTCAGTACAACAGGCCAGTGAACCAAACCAGACAAAAAAACAAAAAAAAAAAAAACCGGAAATTCTTGAAATTTACACTCCATCTTTATCCTTTTTTTTTTTTTTTTTCTCTTCAGATTTTGGTGGTACTTACCATCTCAGATTATTCATTATTTAGTGTAGTAACCAAAAACTAGGTGCACTTTTATTAATTAACCCAGAATTTCAGTTTCCATATATATTGCACTGTGCAATAAATATTTTCGTGACGTAATTTAGATGATTGGGTAACATTATAATTTTGTAGATACTATCTTAGGGACAAATGCATATGTAAGTCTAAAAATTTTTCTTGGATTAATCAAGAGTTAAATGAGCTAGTTTACAATTCCGTTGGGGCTACCTTATGGATAGAAATAGGAGATTTAGAGATTTAGGTATCCCATCCGATATCTGGGAGGTTTTGTTTTAAATTAATAATATAATTACGCATGAGTCCCATTAAAAGGAAAATAAAAAACTAGTATGCATGGTTTCAAAATGGACAAATACAAAGGAGAGGTGCCTCATAAATGAATGCTTTGAAGTACCTTTAACTTATTTTTCTATTTTGTTGTAGTGCAGCTCCTCATATATATAAATACATATAATATTCTTGTATGAGTGGACGCAGGGATTTATGGCCGTTTTCGAAAAAAAAATGAAATATTTGGATTGTAGCGTCAACCGTCAAGTCATCTTGGCAACAATTATTAAAAAGCAAAGAAAGAAAAGTCATATTCACCAAAGAAAGAATGAAAAGTCATGTTGGCAAAGCAAGAAAAAAGCTGCTCAACCTTAACGCTTTAATCGACCAGCAAAAACAAACCTTATACTTTAATTAGTTATCTTACATTAGTGGCTCACGTGACAGGTCCCATAGTGAGATTATCTTAGGGAGATAACGATGAAACGGGCTTGGGATAGGATAGATATGTCGTCAATCGGTCTTATGAATTAAAAATTAAAAAGGATTCCGTCTCCATTATTTTCTTAAATTAAAACTACTTGCATATTCACTCTGTTAACCCGATTAAATTAACAAAGATGAAGAGAGTTGATCTTCATCGTGAGTTTAGAATAAACGTGAAATCTTATTTCTCTTATCAATTATTCTTATTTTCATGATACAAATAAATAAATAAGTAATAAATACACCTATATATAAGGTGTTAAGCTAAAATAAAAGAAAATAATGATTAACACTTTTTATATATTATATATTAAATAACTTCATATTTCAAATCATATACATTATGAATTATTTTGCACAATATGTTTAATTGAAAATTAGATATGACTAAACGTGATGGCTAAACATTTAATAAGTAATTAAATTATTCTTGTGAGACAATATTTTTCTCACTACTTTATTGTTTGTTTACGAAAACGTGCACTTGCATTAAAAAATTCACAATAAATATGCAAAATTCCGTTTCCAACCCTTAAGTGTATATATTTGTTATACAAGGTTTCAACAAAAGGATAAAGAAAGCAAAGGAAAAAGGTGCTGCTTTTAAAAAAGAAGCAAACGGACGAAGTAAAGAATTTGTAGACTTGGTGCTTTCTATGTCCATTATTGAAGAACTGGTGATAATGGGGAACAAGGACAAAGACTTCTGCACTCGTACGTCCTTTTTGAAGACTTGTTATCCACAATGCTTGGCGATGCAAAATATGGTGGAATCGAAAAGGCACACGGGATACACGATTTAGATTTAGGATGCGTTTGATGCACCATTTCGAACTCAAAATTTTCATATCAGTTTTTGTCTTTTTCTGAAAATTCAACAAAAAAATATAACTAGTTTTTAAAAAATCAACCAACTCCAACTTAAAAATTTCATCTCCAACTAGCACTAAACTAAGACTTAGAGTGAACATAATTAATTTTGGATTTGAAAAGTCATATGAGAATTAGGGTTATGTGAGCGACATGATTTGCTAAATTACAAAGATTGAAGTGGCATGTGAGATGTGAGATGAAGTGTCACATTATATTTGGTGTAGATTAGTTCTGAAAAATTGAGATTAAAATTAAAGTTTTCTATGTTATTCTTGTACTATTGTTGAAGATACGACCTTAGTGACAAATGCTTGCAAGTCTAAGAAATTTTCTTGGATTACTCAAGATCGAGTTAAATGAGCTAGTTCACAACTCCTTTGGGACTACTTAGCGCCGGGTAGGATGGGCAGACTCAAAGATTTAGGTTTCCTGTTTGATATCTGGGAGATTTTGTTTTAAAATAATTATACATGAGTTCCATTTAAAAGGAGGAAAAAAAAAAAGGAAAGGAAAAAAAACTGAGATGTGCCTCATAAATAAATGTTTTGAAGTATGATAAAGAGATTTTGTCATTCATTATTCTTGGATATTTTGTTAGTTTTTGAGCATTCTATTAGTGTTTTTATTGTGTTTTTGTTGTTTGGGTTGGTAAATTACAAGAAGGAGAAAAAAGAGGATCCTAAAAGCACCAAAAAGAGGAGTTAAAGTAGCCAAACGAGCGCTGCAGCGGACCAAAATTCCGCTACAGCGCATGCTTTGATTTCCAGCCAGAGAGCAAACTGACTGCAAGCTGCAACGCAACAAATAGCTACTGTAGCATGCCTACCAAGACCAGAAGCAGCTCGACTGTAGCCTACAGCGAGAAAAACATCCGTTGTAGCCCGTTCCCCCTGTTTTCCATGCATTGCAAAACAATGACACTGCAGCGCCATTTTGGCCCGATATAGCTCCTGAGCGTTGACTAGGGTTCTTGTCAGCACCTTTTGGTGTTGCAGTGCCAAATACACCCGCTACAGCGCCCAGGCACATGGACTGCGATTTTTTTGGCTGAAAATAAGCTAATTTGGAAGGGGTATAAAAAGGAAACTTGCTAGAACTTGGGAGAGCTTTTTGGAGACCCAAATTTAAGACAAACAAGAGAGAAAACTTCAAGGCTATTGAGGGTTTTTCTTAGAGATTCAAGGAGATCGTAGATTTGCTAGCTTGTTCTTCAACTAGTTCTTCTTTCTTTTGCTTTCCTATCTCTTTTTAGCTCTTGAACTTGTATTTACTCTTTAAATTTGTACTTCAACATGGGTTTGATGTTTGTTTCGAATTTGGTTATGGATTTGAGAACTTTGTTTTCTATCTAAGCTTTTAAGCTAGGGGGTATGATATAGCTTGATGATGACTATGTTTTGATGATTTTTATGCTTGTTGATTAAATTTCATTTTGAATCATTTGTGTTTCTTTATGCTTTTTTCTGATTTGATTTTTCATTAAATTAGAGTTAGTAGATGTGTGAAATTGGGCTTGGGAGAGTTAATTTCATATGTTGAGAATGGGAAACACAACCTATAGTGATATTAAGTTTGGGAGGCTAATATGACTTGGGTAATCACTAAAGTATATTTTGTGTAATGAGTGCTTAATTGATTTAGTTAATAGGGATATTAATTTGATTTATTTTGCATATTATTTCACTCGGCATTCGGGAGAGAGAGTGAAATTAAAATTGGAGCCTACGATTAATGATTTGAATGAATTCGGGTAACAAGCCTTGAATTGGATAAGCATAGTCTAGTCAAGTGAAATCAAAACCGCCTAACCTCACATATCATCGAGTTCCCTTCAATCCATCTCTCCGTTTGCATTTATTTACTTAATTCTTAGCTAAATTTAGTTGCTTAACTTAGTCTATTTTTCCTTTTTATGATTGTCTAGATAAAGTTGGGATTGCTATAGTTATGGTTTTTAGCTAAATTTAGGAAAAGGAACAATCCTCGTGGGACGATACTCACTCACTCACTTTATTACTTGTGCACGACTCGTACACTTGCACGATTACACGTAATAAAGTACACATGTAACTTGTTTTTCTATTTTGTTGAAGTGCAAGAGCTCCTCTTATATATATATATATATATATAGGCCGGTTCTCTTGTCCAGCACCTCATTTTTACCGGACAAGAACGGCCGTCCCTTTTAGGATCGTTGGATTAAAAAATGAACGGTGTTGATGAAAAAGAAGATATACTAAGATACAATTTTTCATGTTGTATCATCTCTCTCTATTTTGTTGGAGTGCAGCTCCTCATATATATATATATATATATATATATATAGACTTAAAATATATACATATGTACAGTGTCTTCTTTTTAGGGAGGCCCCAAAATTTTTCCTAAAAAAAGAGTTATTCTAATTTTATGATATTTTAAAAATTAAATAATTCACAATTATATATATTTATGAGATTTTTTTTTTCTTCCTAACTGCTAGTTATGTTTTCTTTTTTGAAGGCCTCATTTTTAGGAAGCCCCCAAATAATATATTCTCATGAGATTTTCTTCTCTTTTTCTTCCCCTAAATGTCGTTTTACGGTAGTTAATTTTTCTTTTTTGAAGGCCCCCTTTTAATATCGCTTGAGATTTTTCTTTTTTCTTTTTCCCCCCCCCCCTTAAACACTGTTTTTCTATCTATGCTTTAAATTGCATATTTGCAGTCGAGATGTTTTTGGGAAGTACAAAAGGCACAACGTTACCTTTTTAAAAAAAAAAAATTAAAAAGAAAAAAAGAAAACTGAAAGGTTACAATTAAAAAAAAAAAAAAAAAAACTGAACTTCATCTATCTATATTCCCTCATAAAGAAAAAACAATATCTATTCAAAAAAAAAAAAAAAAAGCCTGCAATGATCTCTTTCTTCTTCTACTTTAGCTTCTTTGTATACTACTTCAATTTCTCAAACTAAAACTTCTCGTCTCTAAATTTGACAAGTCTGCAACTAGTAGTCTCTTCTCAATAAAATCTCCAGGTTATGTTGTGTTATTTTTAAGAGGCAAAACTTCACTTTCATTTTTAATAATGTGTTTTAATAATATGATTACATTGATTTTGTTGTAATTTTATTTTGGTTATTACCTATATATATATATATATAAATATTAGGTTGTTTTATTATTTTGAATTATATAAGAGATTTTTTTTTCATTATATATTTTTTTTTATTTGAAGAGACCCATTTTAAAAACTTTGTCCAACATCCCAAGTTTGCCGAGCAATGCCCTCTCTGCCGTAGTCCCACATTTGCCGGATAATGTAATCATCCTACATGTATATATATATACTCTTGTGTGAGCGGACGTACGTAGAGATTCATGGCCGTTTTCGAAAAACCATGAAATATTCGAATTGTAGCGTCAACTGTACTCAAGTCATCTTGGCAACAATTATTAAAAAACAAAGAAAGAAAAGTCATATTCACCAAAATAAAAAATAAAAAAATAAAAAGTCGTGTTGGCAATGCAAGAAAAAAGCTACTCAACCTTTAACGCTTTAATCGACTAGAAAAAACAAACCTTATGCTTAATTAATTGGAAATAGGTAACTTGCTCATTAGTGGCTCATCCCACATGTCCAAATCATGTGAAAAATATTCTTATAGGGAGGACGATGAAATGGGTTTGGGACAAGATAGTTTTGTCGCCAATCCGTCTTATGAATTAAACGATTTTTTTTTTCCGCTCCGTTGAACCAATTAAATAAACAAAGATATGAGGCGAGTTTCTTCATCATTAATTTAGAGTAATAGTGAAAATCTTGTTTATCCTATTAATTATTTTTATTTTCATGATATAAATAAATAATAAATACACCTACATAAGATACTAAGTTAAAATAAAAGAAGATTATAGTCTTCACTTTTTATATATTGCATTTTATATAACTTCATGTTTAAAATTATATGTATTATAAAATATTATGCATGGTGTGTTTTGTTTAAAATAAAATACATTTGAACATGATGGGTAAAGATGTAATAGAGTTAGGAAAGATGTAGTAGATGGGTCGAACATGTGGTGGTGGCACAGTGGCAGGGAAGCTCTATTTAGAGCCTTCGCTTCTATCAAGTCTCAGGTTCGAGTTGTAACGTAAGCGAGTCTAGACTTTGGCAAGAAAGATCATGTGATGTCTGCTTTTGAAGCTTGGGGGTCTGCTAGCCGTGAAGACCTAAAGTCAGATTTCTTCGTCATCTCATTGGTGCAACCAGTGGGCTCACCCGATGACCACTGGGACGGGGAACATGAGAACATTACCGATTCCCTTTTTTATTCACAAAAAAAAAATTTGAGTTAGGGATTTCAAAATTCGTATTCATCACGTTATTTGTGACAGTTAAAATATGAGGTACCTCATTTACAACACAAACATGTTTAACTCATGTGCTTTTTATTATTATTATTTTATGTAAAAACTGGTGTAATACCTCTCAAACTTTACACTGTTAGAAAAACCATCATATTTTGTCTACTTAATTTTTGGAAAAAATTTATATTTGTCCCTTGAGCTTTAATATCTTTGTAATTTTATCCCCTGAACTTTGAAAATTAATACTTACACCCCTGAAATTTAAATTATTAGTAAAAACACACATTTAATCATAGTCCGTCCACTGAAGGTTGATGGCATTTTTTAAAATATAAATAAGTTAATTTGAACTAAAATCTTTATTATTATAAAAATAACCTTAAAATTCTATTAAAAATAGGTATAAAATATTCTAAAAAATAATACAATTTCGTATAAAACAAAGCAATATGTACAATTACTTACAATTATCTTAAATTAAAAAATATATTTTTTCAATTTAACAGAACCGTTCGACATGATAAAAAGAAAAGGCAAGCGCAAAGTTTGCTCTTTTTTTTCCTCATCTGAAAGTGCACCTTCATTAAACTTAAAGGTCCAAACAAAAAAAAGGCTAATACACTAAAACACTTAAACAAGCCAACAACACTAGAAATGATAAAAGACAAAGATTGAAGGTCATGACTGCTGTTTCGGTGGCCCCGGGATTGCTATCAAGCTGAAGGGGATGGGGGTGGGTATGGGGACCACCTGATCCCCTTTTTTTAAATTAAAAAAAAGGCCCAAAAATGATTACTGTATTAATATGATTTGTGCACATAATTTAAGTAATTAGAAGAAAAACGAAGAAATACTAAAGTATCTTGTAAAATAGAAAACCTTAAGTTTTTAATAGATTTTTAAGGTTATTTATATGATAATAAAAAATTTTAGTTTAAATTAAATTTTTTAGTAATTACGAGGTTAATACCCGTGCGTTGCACGGGGATGGAAGAAAAAATTTTTTTGAGTATTATATAATAAAATCAGTTAATTAAGATATACATTATATGGGGAAGGAAGAAAAAACAAAAATGAAAAAAATTGAGTATTATATAATAAAAACAGTTAATTAAGATATATATTATAATTATAATAAGTATAATTTTTTTAGTATTTATTATTATAATATTAAAGTACATATATTTATATTTATAAGTGTAATTTTCTCGAAATAAAAAAGTTCAAATAGTAAATAAGAAACAAATTTGAAATATCAAAAAATAACAACATTGTGGGATAAATTTATTTAAAAAATATAATTAAATTAATAAATAAACGTGAACATGAATGGAAATTTTAAAAAATTTATTTCTAAAGATTATAGATATAGATATAAAAGAAACTTATTGAGCATTTTGTATTAAAAAAAAGAAAGCAAAAATAAAAGAAGTCAAAGGGAAAAAGATATTAGATATTAAAATAATATATTAAGTGTAAAAATAATTGTTAATAGAATATTAGTATATTAAGTAAAGTAATTTGTATACAATAAAATGTTTCAATTTGGACTTATATAATTTTGTCAATTTTTTTAAATTTTGTTGTTAATTTCATTTTACAACACATGTTATATTATTAAATACATGTCATATTATTAACAGGGGAAATTTAAGAAATATTATGGGTACATTCTAATTGTCCAAATGTTTGTTTTCATATAAAAAATTATATTCATGAGATTATACTATAAAAAACCTAACTAATTTATGTTCTTTATAAACTATCCATTTTCTGCCATACAAATTCAAAGTAACTAAAAATATATATGAAAGAAAGTCTCTAATATTACATTTATCAGATTACATAAATATTACATTGTTAAATTACATAATACAGGAAAATAAAAATTACAATAAAATTTGCAACTGTAAAAACAGTTGTATACAAAAATGCTGATAATAAATACAAACATCTAAAAAACTTCATAAATAATAAGAAAAACCCCGGGTAATTAAAAAAAAAAGGAAAAAAATATATAAACTTACAAAAAAAAAAAGATAGCAGAAAATAATAATATAACAGTTAAACTCATAACTGGCAGGAAAAAAAGAGGAGGGAAAAAAAAAACGTATAACATAATTAATCTCATTTAGCAATCTAAATAAACATTTTAACATACACATAACTTAACAAACGTTCTAAAAATTTTAAACAAACAGCTTGTAGAAAAAAAATTTAATTATTATTAGATTAGGCTCAGATCTCATATGTGATAAGAATATCTAGTAAGAATAGCTGAATTATAATTCAACAGCGCCTTTTCTAGCTACCGGATGAAATGTTTGGGAATTTGCAGTGGGGCAAATATTTAATAGGCAGAAAGACAGAATGGTAGACAGAGAGAGCAGAAAACAAAGACAGAAGAGTAAATACTAAAGGAAGTTATCAAAAATAAGAGGCAATTGGCATAGATAACATACAAAACCAAAAAGTCAGATTAAGAGAGTATAAGCTGAAAAAATCATACGGGAGAAAGAAACCGGCAGAGTGAAAAAAATTAGAGGAGAATAAATATTAAGTGAAGTAAACAAAATACTAACATATTTAATACTATTTTGTTGTCCAAAGAATAAAAACATCCTTAACTCCCAAACATCCATAGCAACTATCAAAGTGTTAAATAATATATATTAGTTATTCATGACATTATATCAATGATATCATTATCAGCATCATATACCAAATTAACTAAAGCATCTAGTATATGCATTATTACATATCTAAACTGAGATCATCATAGCAAAGTACATATTTTTTACAAAAATCCCTTTAAAAAACATTTACACTGTCGGGGAGGAGGAGAAGGAGAAACAGAAAAACCACAGAGAAAAACACAAACCCACAAACAGAAATGGAAAAGATAAACACCAGTCCTCACAATAAAACTCATCAAATAACATCATACAACTATAAAGACTAAACTTTTATGAACTATATATAAAGAAAAATACATTCAATATAAAAAACAGGGGGCAAAAAAATTGACGCCAATAGGAAAAGTATCAACTATACAATATTATCATAATACTGATAACAATAACTATAACTGAAAAAATTAGAAGTTTAAAATTATTAAACAAACAGGAGAAGAAGAAAAAGAAACAAATATCAAAATAAGCAAACAAACCACTTATTTTTATAAAAACAGAAAGTTAAGATTTAAAAGAGCAATCTATCATAATACAATAAAACATCAATGAAGTGTAATTAAGATACATAAATATGAGTAGTACCTGGAAAAAAACAGGAAGTTTCCACAAAATGAATAACCGGAAATGATTGATCCTTAGAAGGTGAGAAAGATGACAATAAAAACTTTACAGGAAAGAAATAAAGGAAGTTCAAGCTAGAGCAATTAAGAGAGTGATAAGAAGAAAGTGATAAGCTGTGAGAATACTATCATAAATGAATAAAAATTTGGAAAAACAAAGTCGGTGAACAACACAGAGACATAACCGAAACCAATACACATTCACACACAAAACAGATAACACAACAAAAACAACGTAGAAGCATTAATGACAAAGTTATCTATCTCAGTCAAAGCAATCATTATAGTATAAATAATAAATTTATAGCCAATAAGAAAATTACAGGTAAAAGAAAAACTAATCTGGAAACATTAAATGTCCAACACAGATCAGCATGAAAATCTATAAGGACAGAAAGAAATAATGTGAATAATCTAGAAGATTAACAAATGGGAAAAG
The DNA here is from genome assembly GCA_009761775.1 of Ficus carica. Taxonomy (NCBI): domain Eukaryota; kingdom Viridiplantae; phylum Streptophyta; class Magnoliopsida; order Rosales; family Moraceae; genus Ficus; species Ficus carica. The sequence goes on along the minus strand of CM019744.1, from coordinate 4,059,577 downwards.
CTAACAATCCATTAAAATCTAACTAAAAGATCAAATATACTTATTAACTAATGAGGAAGCCTGACAATCCATTAAAATCTAACTAAAACATCAAATAAACTTATGAAATATAATAAGAAATTATAGAAGCAAAAAATAAGCATGCAAATTTCGGCCATAAAATCAAACAAAATTACCCGGGGGATACAAACAGCCAAAAAAAATTTACAAACATCAGAAACAAAAAAGCTTGAAGGTCCTCGGTGACATTCCCAATTAGCCATTTTAGCAGCATTTTGTCTCCAATCTACAAACACAAATCAAGCAATAACAAAGATCAAAAATAATTTATATTACATAAAAAAAGGGAAAAAATTATACACGGCAAAAACTGACTGAAATAAATGAAAGCAAAACAAAATTATACCTTTTTTTAATCAAAAATATTTTTGTTCCACTAACACATACAGACAATGAAGGGGAAAAAAATTTCCGGAGACCCAAAAAAAAACAAACAAAAATACCATAAAAAGTTGGAAAAATTGTAAAAGGAAAAAAAGGGGATTTTTTTTGCAACAACACAAATAACAATAGCTGAAACTCTAAAACAAAATCATACAATAACAAAATAACAAAAAACCAAAGGAGAAAAGGAAAAAACAAAATAATCCTTAAATAAAATCATAAATATCCAATAAAACAAACTGACCGGGAAAAAAAATATTGAAGAGACACAATCGGTAAAGATAATAACAAAAACCCAAAAAAATGAAAAAAAAAAAAAAAAAAAGCCTAAAATCAAACCTTAGAAATCTGAAACAATAAACGGAAGGAAAAAAAAAATACCCACAAAGAATCAGTTAACACAATGAGCAAAACTAAAACCTAGGGTTTCAAAACCCAAAATATACAAAATCTAAAGAGACAAACACAGCAGCCGAAAATCAACAAACAGACCACCAAAAACCAACAAATACAAAATAATAATACAGACCGAAAAAAAAACCCCCCCAAAATGAAAGCCTAAAAATAAAAGAAAACAAATTCAGCAGGGGAAAAAGAAAAAATGACCACATAATCTGTGAAGACAACCAGAAAAACCAAAAGGTAGGATCTGCAAATCCAAAAAAAAAAAAAAAAAAACCAACAGTGGAAAAAATGGCTGAAAATGGCAGAAAACAAACCCACCGAATCAAGAAAAAAATGAGGGGAAAAAAAAACAGGAATAATAGGTAAACAAATCAACAAAAACCAAAACCTAAAATTTCAACACCCAAAATACATCCATTCTAGAGAGCAAGAGAGAGCAGCCGAAAGGAAAAAAAAACCAAACACAGATGAACATTCAGCAGAGCTTCGAAGAAGGAGAAAAATTACATATTTAAAAATCCAGACGCAAAATATACTCAATGTTCCTCTCCATACGTCTATTTCTCCATTCTATCAGCATTGTCATCCCAATCTGCAAACACGACTCACAAAAAATAAACAAAAACAAAACACGGGAAACAATACCGAAATCAAATAAACCCAAGGAAAAGAAAAATTTCAACATACCCAATATTTTCTTTACATTTTTTACTCTGCCTTTGTTTTCAAATACGATAAAAACAGATTGGAGAATACTCGTAATAAAAAAAACAAAATATGTTTAAAGAGTAAAAAGACAAACTCAAATCTGATAAAAATTCCAAAAAACGAAGCAGAAGCAACAATGAAGCCAAAAACGCAAAATCCGAAAAGATAAAACAGAAACACCCCCAGCCTCCATGCATGTTACCTTAATATGATATCCAACACTCTCTCGCACGAAACGAACTTGAGTTCATTGTTGTGCTTGATGATGTTTCAGCAGAGAGATGGATGTGTTGGGTGTTACTGAATGATTTCTTCCCTATCATGGCTTGATTAATTTTTGCTCTCCTTTTTTTTTTTTTTTTTGGGTATAAGAACGATGGAAACTGTAGTGCTGACGGTTATGGTAGTCCATCTAAGAATGAGTGAAACAAAATGCGCTCACAGTATCAGTCAAAAACTTTTAAAGTGGAAATTACCTTTGCTGGAAAAATTCCCATGCAACCAATTGCAAATGCTCTGCGAGGTCAAGAATCTGAGAAATCCCCCCCCCCCCCCCCCCCCTCCGAAAGGGCGGGAGAAAAAAACCAACATTAAAAAATTAGCCTTCGGAGATAGAGGAAAAAAAATTCCTAAATCAAAACTTACCAATCCGACAGAATGAAATAAAGAGAATGCAAGAGAAAAATTCATTCAAACATCCCCCCCCCCCCCCCCCCCCTCCCCCCGAAAGGGAAAATTTTCAGAAAATCGGTTTCGGAGATAAAAGAAAAATTTTCAAAAATCTAAACTTACCATCTCGAAAAACCCAGTAGCAAAACTCATTATTAAAGAATTTCCAGGAGAGAAAAAGATCTGAGGAACGCAAATAAAAAAAACAGCAAAAACAGTGGACAGAAATCAAACTTCAAACCAAACGAAAAGAACCATCAACAAAACAAACCCAAACCAACAAAAAGAGAACGATCAGCGAACACTAAAAAACAACCCCAAAATCTAATCCTTGAACACAAAAAACCCAAAGAAAAAAATAACAGAGAGAGACAGAACAATAAAGAAAGAGAGAGAAACAAAACATAAAATATAGAGAGACAAAATGGATGACCATTATCGGCGGTGAAAGGCAAAAACCAAAAGAGAAAATAAGGTTTCACAGAGCAAAACTTCGAAGAAGGAGAAAGAGAAAGACAAAAGCGTACAGAGAGGAAAAACCGAGAACTTTAAAATAAAGAGAGAAAACAGAAGGAAAAATGGGCGGCAGAAGAGAGAAGAGAAAAGCGCAAATAGGGTTTCCTGGGCGATAACGAACGGGAAAATAGGGTTTTGCAGAGCAAACCTTCGAAGAAGGAGAAAGAGAGAGAGAGAACAGTAGAGAGAGAAAAAAAACCAGAGAAGGAAACAGTAGAGAGAGAAAATAGAAAAGAGGATGGGCGCCAGAAGAGAGAAGGCGAAAAGGCAGGTGAGCAAATAGGGTTTGGAGGACATTTTCGGCAACTCACTGTACAAACAGTATCCGGCAGGCAGGGAACCAAGGGCAAATCCGTCCTCACAGCAATCTGAGGTTTGAGGGCAAAATCGCCCATTCACTATGCCCGTATTAGAGAAGCAGAAGGCCAAAACCTTAATTACACTGTGCGGGACTGTGCGTTACTGTAACTTGAACTGCAAAAACAAAAAAAACAAAAAAAGGGACAAAATACTGTGCAGCACTAGAGAAAGAACAGTAAAAACCCCTTCTCCTTTAGTATATAGTAATAATACTAATTAATGAAATTGGTTTTTTGCTAACAGTTTATAGTTCAAGGTTTGTAAGTACTAGTTTTCAAAGTTCAAGTAGAGAGGCAAAGTTAGAAAGGTACTAAAATTTGGGGAACAAAAATAAAAATTTTCAAATCTTAAGTGGACGAAATATGACAGAAGTAATGTTTTTGCTAACAATTTAAAGTTTGAGAGGTGTTTTTGCTAACAGTTTAAAGTTCAAAGAGGTGTAAGAATCATTTTTCAAAGTTCGTAGGACAAAATTACAAAAATATTAAAATTCAATGGATAAGAAGAAAATTTTTCCTCTTACAATTTTTGTTATTATTATTATTTTTTTTTTTTTGGAAAGTGAGAAATCCCACTCTTCGTTTGAGAAAATTATAAGAGTATTAAAATTCATGGGATAAAATCAAATATTCTCTCTCACTCTTCCTCTTCTCTCACGGTCCTCTTCCTCCTCCTATTCAAGTCCCCGTACTGCAGCATGAAAGTGATGAAATATTATTTTTGGAAAGTGTTACAACACAGTCGAAAATTTCTCTCTCCTTACCAAAGAAAACTTCTTTTCCTCACGTTGGAAGATATCTGAGCCACGCGGAAGAGGAAGACTGACTGAAATCTCAGGATTAACCCCATAGGCTATAAAGCTTGGGGACAACGCCCAGAGGCTATTATCCATGTATTCAAATCTTCTATCCAATTTTTTTTTTATCATAAATAATATCTAACTAATAATATTATGACACGTTATTTTAAGTAGTTTAAAATACTTTATAATTGATTTTTTGTAACTTAAAATCTAACTCCATTCAATGATGTGTTAAAATATAATTGGTTAAATAATATTTGAAACACCAAAATTAGACAGAGGATGCGGGTTCATTATCCATGTGCGCGACATCGAAGACATAAGTGGATCAAGCATAACAAACCAATGATTTTTCTTCTCAGGAGATCACAGATGAAATTTAAACGGCTAGAAATGGATAATTTTTAGCTCTTATTTTCTTTATTTTGAATTTATTATAATTATCCAAAGGGGTGGGACCTATATGCAAAGGCTATTTTTTTCTTTGGAGAAGTTACTGTGCTTTTTCTGCATTCATTAGTAATTTAAAAAAAAAAATACTGAAATCCCCAACACAAAAAAAAGACATAGCTCTAGAGATTCTAACAAAAATCTATAAATTTGGTGTATTCTTTACTTTTTTTATAATTTATTTTGAACTATTTATCATGAGTGATTTGTGATGAGTTTAAATCTGGGTTGACAGTGGTCGGATTTCCCACGTCAAGTAGAAAAAAAAAATATATATATATATATATATTTTTTTTTTTTTGCTGGAAATTTTGCTTTTTCAATTCGGAAACTGCATTTCCCCCCTAAATAGTTGAGACGAGTTTAATACCCGTGCAATGCACGGGAAAGGAAGAAAAAAATAAATAAATAAACTGAGTATTATATGATAAAAACAGTTGGTTAAGATAAATATTATAATTATAATAAGTATAATTCTTCTCAAAATCTCTCCCAACAGTGAAGATACAAAATCAAAATGACAATAGTACTAACAATAATAAAAACGAAAACAAAAGCAAAAAAGGAAAAAAATTCTGTAGTTATACTCATTTAAAGAAAAAAATTAAAACAAAAATAAAGCAGAAAACAAAAAAAAAAGAACAAAAATCTTTAAACTTAAAAGAACCGGAAAAAACTAACCCTAACAAAAACATTATAACAAAATAAAATATATATCCCATTTTCTCCTTTTTTTTTTACTGTTTAAAAAAAACTATCAGGTTATATACATGCAAAAACTTTAAAAAAATGATTTTTAAAATATAAAACAAAACAAATAAAAAAGAAAAAAAATTCCATGCAGAATCCTTAAAAAAAAAAGGGGGGGGGGGGGGGGGGGGGTCTTTAAAAAATAGAACAAAAGAAACAAAAAAGACAAAAAAAAAATTGAAATAAAGATAAAAAATTTAAAGTAAAAAATCGTTTTAAAAAAAAAGGCAAAGTGAGCAAAAACACAATACAACAATAGATCAGTATCTAATGTCTAAAAATTTAGCGTAAAAAAAAAAGCAAAAATAATATTAAGAAAAAAAACAAACTCTAAATAGGGATAAAACCGACAACACACTGTAGGAAAAAGAAAAGGAACTAAAAAAGAGGCGTGAAACGGTAATTATACTGTGTGGGTAGCCATCAATTTCTGCATAATAGGGGTAAAAATGTCAACTCACTGTAGATGAAGGAAAACCAACTAAATCAGAGGGGCAAAAAAGTCTCTGCACTGTAGACAAAACAGTAAAATATGTGAGGACAAAACCGTCCTTCCACTGTAGATAAGCCAAAATCAGCACATAAGATAAGGGCAAAATCGATAATTTAATGTAGAAAAAGCAACCATTATGCATTACTGTAGGAAAAAAAAATATACAGGAAAAGCAGCAAAAATTAAAAAAAAAAACAAAAATCACTGTTTATTAAACACTGAAATATTATATCCTTTTACTATAACAAAGCAGCAAAAGTATAAAAAAAAATATTCACTAAACAATACAGTAAAACAGCAAAAGTATTTTTAAAAAAATACTATTTATTAAACAGTAAAACGTCACACTCCTTCATTAAGTAAAGTAACTAGTTGTTAGCCACGTGCTATGCACGGAGGAGTAATTTCATTATACGTATAAACAACATGTAAAATAAAAAAAATAAAAAAATAATCGGGAAAAAAAAAACCCCAAAACTTAATGGACGGAAAAAAAAAAACCCTCAATTTAAAAAAAAAATCAAAAACCCCCAAAATCAAAATGTAGAGTTTCGAAGAAAACAAAGAAACGGAAAAAAAAAAAAAAAGGGAAAAACCATAACTCCAAAAAACACAGAAAATCGGCACCAAAAAAAAAAAAAAAACCTAAATAACTAATAAACAGGGGAAAAAAATCCGTGAAAAAAATGAATATCAAAAACCTAAGATTCGCAGAAAGAAAAAAAATTACCCAAAAAAATATTGCATGCACAGTATAAGAGAAACAAAATCCAAAATCGTGAAAAAAAAACCGCACAAAAACAACTGAAACAATACCAACAGAATCACAAAGAACACAATAAAAAAAAGCAATCGGTAAAATTTTCAGGCCAAAAATGCAAAAAATGAGAGGCCCAAAAAAGAACAACACCGACAGAAATAGAGGAAGAAGAAAATGAAGAGTAAAGAACAAAACACAAATGAAAAGAGAACGCCGGCAAAGAAGAGAAAAGGAAGCAAGGAGTGGCGGTAGAAGAACAGTGAAAGAGACGGAGGAAGAAGAAAATGAAAAACTAAAACAAAGAATGAGAAGTAATGAGGCTGGCGGCAGAGAGAAGAGAGAAAAACAAAAGTAGGGTTTGAGAAATAATGAGAGTAGCAGCAGCGAGAAGAGAGAAGAGAGGAAAAGAAAACAAAAATGTTTAGAAGGGGGGTGATTTTTCGAGAGAAGTGAAGTAATAGATGCAAAAGCAACAAAAAGATTAGAAAAAAAAAAAGTTTATATAATAATATTAAAAAAAAAGTAATAGATGATGGGGAATGAAGAGGCGACAGCAGAGAAGAGAGAAGAAGAGAAAGGGCAAAGTAAATTATATTTTAGTTTATATAATAATATTAAATTAAAAAAAAGTTTTATAAAACAAAACAAAAAACAAAAATGTTTAGAAGGAGGGTGGTTTTTCGAGAGAAGTGGTGTAATAAATACAAAAGCAACAAAAGGATCAGAAAAAAAATGAGGTGGGCCGCCTTTTTGACTAAGAATATGGCATGCTTACGTCATGAAATGAGGACAAAACCGTCCATTTACTGTGGCCAAATCAACCGGCTGAAGGAAGAGGGGGGCAAAACCGTAAATTTACTGTAGAAAAATTACTGTTCACCACTTTGCATTGCATTCTTTTAGTAAGTTATATAATGTGCTATTTAACACGACTTGTAAAATCCACGATCCAAGTGGATTAAAGTGATAGGTACATACTGTAAATAATAACACATCACTAGAACGGATCTTTAAAATGTTAAAAGTGATTCTCGTGGACCCCACCGACATCATTATGAATCTCTCTCTTTTCTCTTCCATTCGAGGAATTTCTTTCCTTGGTGAGAAAGATTTGAATCAACAGAAACTAGAGAGGTTCGCGACTCCAGACCCACATGCGATGTCGCCATGGGTGTTCGCCGCTAGATTCCGTGGCGATGTTTTCTTCCGGCGGTTCTCCATATTTTCCGGTCGAGGGATTGGGTATAATAAACATAACCCAGCAATTGTTTTCTTTATCCATATCTGTGCCCATATAATAAATGCGGGGCCCACTTAATTCAATGCCACGTAGGAATGATTCGTTCTAAAAATCATTTCTGTAAATAGTTTCTATGAGGTTTACACGTGTGTTTTCCTGTAAACTGTTGATTTTTTTCCCCCGTTCGCTACGGTTTTGAATTTTGTTTCTAATTAATGTGTATTTATGTTAAAGTTTAGTTATTTATGTACCCACTGATGTTTAGTCATTATCATTTCTCTATTGCAAATATGACGTACCGATCATATATGCTGCTGATGCTTGCATTGGATAAGATTCGTATTTAAGGTGGATGATGAAAAGATTTTATGCATACCTTTTTAGAGAAAAAAAAAAAAGTATAAAACATATGTAAAAGACATATAAAAGCAAAGGAAAAAGGAGCGGTAATTAAAAAAAGAAAGCAAAGGACAAATTGAGAATTTGTAGACTTGGTGATTCTATGTCCATTATTATTATTATTTTTTTGTATAAATATTATATGTCCAATTATTGAAGATATTGATAATGTACCAAAAAGAGCAAAAGGACAAAGACTTGCACATATACGTCCTTTTCCGCGACTTACCATCCACGATGCTTGACAACTCGATTTTCGACTAATACTATGTTTAGTAGAGTAAAAAAGAGGAAGGAAGGTAGTGAGATGAGTGAAAAGTGGATGGAAAATATTTGAGGTAATTGTTTGGTAAAAAGAAAAAAGAGAGTGAAAAGGAAAATAAGAGAAAAAAAAACAATTATAATGGGTTCATTATTTTTATTCTTTCTAAAAGTGGGTGAAAAATACAAATCGGTTCACATATGATCAAATATTACTTTTTTGTCATTGCTTTTGAAGTAAAATAATATAAATAAATATATAATATAGTAATTTTACAAATCTATGATTTTCTTTGTTTCCTATCTATTAAACAATCTAAAGGAAAACTAATTTATTTTCTATCATTTCAATTTTTCATCTTTTATAAGTTTTTTCTCCCTTCTATTTTCTTTCCTTCCTACCAATGCTTTTTAATTTTTTTTGTTACTATTAAGAAATAAAAAATTCAGAATTCAAACCTTGGATTATACATTCACACCTTGACATCCAATCACTTAAGCTTGCCCCAAATGGCATTGCAACACTTTTAATTTAATAACAAATTATTTTGCTAATATGTCCTCTTTTATTTTTACATTTTCAAGTCACCTAGTAATTTTTCTCTTTTTCTCCCTCTCTTTCCTCTGCTTGTTGTGGTTCCAAATCCTCAGTAAAAAAAAAAAAAAAAAAAAAAAGATGTCCAACTAATATTCTTTCTCACTCCTATTCCAAGTCCTTCCGTCTTGCAACACGGCAATGATGGAGAATTTCACTCGCAAAGTTTGCTTTGGAAATTCCATTTTAGCTCTTTAATTAGGATCTGTGTGAGGTTTTATGATTGTGTTGGAAACTTGCTAAATTAGTTAATTATGTACCAACTGATATAAAAGTGGTTATCATTTCTCTGACAAAGTGATTATCATTTCTCTGTGACATGTTTGCAGATAGATATGATGATTATATGTACATATGTTTCTTCATCAATAATATCTGGTTGTATAGGGGGAAAAATGTTTACAACCAGATATCTAGTTGTATACTTGTGTGGTACCTATATGTTTCATCATGTGCTGTTGACACAATGTTCAAACATAGAGACAAAGAAAGCAAAGGAAAAAGTGAGAATTTAGAGACTTTTAGAGGTAAATATACTTTTTTTAAGACGTTTTTTTAATTAATGATTGAAGTTTTTAAAAATTAGTTAAAAGACTCTTTTTAAAAAATAATAATAATCAATCAATTATATTAAATGGTCAATCAGTGATTGATCACATAATAGTATAATTAATTTAGTAAATCAGGTGACTAACCGTGGTCAATCATTGATTGATCCTAACAAGAGTCACAAATTTTCAAATCAATCATTAATTGACCAAATCTAAAAAAAAAATGACAAACAACCATTTTGTTAATTAAAAGAAATTGGGTATTTTATTAGATTGGGTAACCAAAATAAGTACCCAACCTAATTTTTCATGTTCTTAGTGCTTGTTTAGTAATACTTTAGGAGATCCCAAAAGTCTTTTACATGAACTACGATACAAATATTTTATTTAGTAAAAGTGCTCAAAAGTCATTTGCACAAACACCAATGCATTTTAATAGTTGTTTGGAGAAATTAGAATTCATAACTTTTGCTTTTAGCTACTTCTTTTTGTGCTAGAAGTAAAAATAGAAATTCTGTCAAAAGCACAACTATTTTTGAAGACCTTGATAATGGCCGACAGCAAAAGGGCAAAGACTTGCTACACTCATAGACGGATTAATATCTTTTTAATCCATTTACAATATGAAAGTATGTAGAACCGATCTTTCTCATTTTATTTAAAACGGGTCCACGTCGATAAATGAGTTCACCTGTAAAATTACCATCCAAAACACCACCCTTTTTTTCCCAAGTAGTGTTAGGGATACTAATTTAGTTATAACTTTTTGAGTATCAACTCACGTGTCATATTTTTGTTGATAGATACAATCAATTGATATGTTGGGCTCTATTTTCTCCCTGTGTGGGACCAAACATAGTGTTGGATATTTAACTCAAATTGTAATGCTAAGTTGCCAAATATAAAAACAGAGCGAAAAGAGAGGAAGAAGGAAGAAAGAAAAAATGATCCGCCAACTTGTTATTTCCATTCTTCTGTTCTCATGCCTCATCAACACAACAGCATCCAAAGCACCGATACCGAATCCCAATTGTCTGACGATGTGCGGAAACGTCAGCATTCCGTTTCCTTTTGGGATCGAAGAAGGGTGTTACGTCGACGAATGGTTTGAAGTTGACTGCGAAAATAGCACCACCAGCCCACCTCCCAAATTGAAACATTTCGATCTGGAGGTGATGAGAATTGATCTCTACGACGGAACACTTGACGTGCGATTTCCAATCACCTCTTGGAACAGCAGTGGCGGGACAACACCGCAAGAAAGCCGCAGCTTAAAAGAAAGCCCTTTCGCCATCGCCGAAGACAAGAACAAATTCATTGCAGTGGGCTGTGAAGGGCATGCAACGATTAGCTCAGAAATATATTCAGATAAGCCAATTGTTGCGGGTTGCTCGTTCGTGTGTGATAAAAACGTTTCGGTCGACACTCGGTGCTACGGCGTGAATTGCTGCATGACCTCAATCCCCTCGAAACTGCAGGTCTTCAATGCCCGTTTTAACATCAACTCAAGCTGTGATCGCAGATACGCTTTCCTCGTCAAGGAAACCTGGTTCTCACAAAGTGTCAGAAATCTTTCCACTTTGTCCGAGAAGACCGACGTTCCGGTAGTGCTAAATTGGGGATTGGACGCTTCCAAACATGGTGATTCTGTAAACTCTGCAGAGTCTTTTTCTCGCAGCAGATATTGCAACAATAGCTTCGACACTTCTATTGCTTCACACTTCAGTCAGCTTGTATGTTATTGCGAGGACGGCTTTGAAGGAAATCCTTATCTTCCCCGCGGTTGCGATGGTAAAGCCCCTCTACCCTGATCTACAAACAACTTGTATGTACCAAGTCTGCCTTCCACGATGATTTTTTTTTTTTTTTTTTTTTAATCTCCGTGCGTGTTTTTTTGCGACATTTCAGGACGGTTTTTTAAAAATCATTGTGTAATACCCCTCTTTTTTTAAAAAAATTATAATTTGTTTTATTACTTATCGTTTTTCTGCTTCTTTTTTTTTTTTTTTTTTTTTTTTTTTTTTTTCTTTAAATCCAATTATTACTATTTTTTTAGATATCCAGGTTTTACTTGAAATAAGATCTAGTGAAATCGTGGTTTTATGTGTACCTTTTTCAAGAAGCAATGTTTTGTTTAAAATCAGAATTCAAATCTTGATTTTTGTTATGAAGGTTGAAAGAGAATATTTATGTTAATTCATTTTCAGGAGATAAATTAAAAGGTAAAAATTTTACTTGTTTTATCCTAATTAAAAAGTTAATAGATTGCCAACAAATTAATCATCTTGCTTTTGATATATAGAATAACAAATTAAATTATCAAAGCACTATATATATTATTTCTTTTCCCATGCAACTATTTTTTGTAACAACTATTCACACAAAAAAAAAATTACGAACAATAACTTGAATATATATATATGTATATATATATATATATCTACGACTTCATTATTACATAAAGATAAATATAATTACAATTATACATATACATATATATATATATATATATATACACCTACGACGCGTACAAAAACTGTACTTCATAAAAATAATAATTATAAAACTACGACTTTATTATTTACCTCCAATAAAAAACTACGACTATATTAGTTTCACTAAATCTTATTTAATCATTGGATTTCTTAAAAAAAAAAAAAAAAAACCAAATGATTAAAAAAAGGATTGTTTAAAAAAAATGGGGGTTAGTGGCTGGTGGATATAAAAAGGATTAAAGATAGAATTAAATTGTAGAGGTTTTAGAATAATACAAGTGGTGTAATAAGTAATAAGGGACACATACATTTTAATTATTAGGTAAATTAAGAAAGGGGATGGAAAAAATAGATAGAGTGTCAATGGAGCCCCTTCACAAAAATTATCATGTCGATGCGAAAGGTCATAATTTTCAAGTCTTCGTGGACATTAAAAATAACGTTTTGCATTTTTTAATTATTTATTTATTTTTTATGATAGGAATTTTGCTCCTTATTATGTACCTGTTTTTATAAAATAACAAGTTAGTACATAAGTGAGAATGTGATTTATAACTTTATTAAATTTGTAAAATACATCATTAAATTCATGGTAAGAGACCAAAGCTGCCCAAATAATAAAGTTCAAAGAATTTATTGACCAAAATACAAAAGTACTTTAAGAATCAAACTGTTACAATTCTAATAATTCCGGAACTAACAGCATCAAAAACCCTAAATTTATCTCAGAACCTCTGCTCTCTACACCTCTGTGGTTTCCAACTTACAATCTATTTAGTTTCTTTTTTAGTTTTTATGAAAGGTCAAATAGCAATTTCACTTAGAAAAAATAGAAACTGTCTTATGTTGTTTTTAATATATCAACTGTTGAGATTGTCAATCCCATATTTTTGTTGACGTTTAATATCAAAAAACCAAGTAACTCAAACATATTTGTTTTTCGCAACTTATGTTTGAATTCTACATCCAGATATTTGTTGCAGCTGGTTACGAATTTAATTGTCAAATTAAACTTTGAATTTGTTGCACCCATAGTTTTTTTTCTTCTTCTTAGAGCTTAGAGATTTTTTTTTTATGCTTAATAACTATATCGATCGTGTTAAATAATTATTTGAATAATTATTTATTTTTTGCAAATTATTAGTACACTGACTAAACCAAAGGTATATTGTTTTGTCTAGACAATACTTGATTTAACCGTCACTAGGTCCTATACCAACTAACTATATATATGCCTGCATTTTTCTATGATAAACCAACCATAGAAGTTTAAAACAAATAGTCGTGTAAGTAAGCAAGCTATATTAATTATTGATTAGTTTTTCTAAAGAAAACAAACTAATTTAATTTATTCGCAATATTTTAGATATTGATGAATGTAAACCTGGAGGTTCCAAGCGACCATGTGGAGAGTACGCCATATGTAAGAACACTATTGGGAGCTACAAATGCGAGCCTAAGTGCAAAAATTTGGAGCGCAAAAATTTGGTGGTCCCTTTAGGTATGCCTTTTAGTCATTTTTGCTTATATTCGTTAAAATTTAGTTGGTTTTTTACACATCATTTGCATGTGATAGTCCAAAAAGATCATTGTTGGTCATTTTTATTTCATTTCAATACAAATTTATTTTAAATTTTAGGTTTAAGTGTGTGTTATAATTAAATAGGGGGTTCGTTGTCAAGAAAAAAAAATAAAGACAAAATTGTCAAATTCAAAAAGTTCATGTGGTGTCTAAAAAAACAAATTGAAATCAAATCTAGTCTATTAGGTATGGTGATTATCTGGCAAAGTATCAAAGTCAAACTTGTCAAATGAAAGTTGCCATATTTGGCCAATTTGTTTTTCTACTTCTTGGTATATATAAAGGTTAGAGGCCAACACTCTGATGAGAATTTATCTCCAATTTTATGTGCTATAACCCTGTTTTAGGAACTTTAATTCTAGAAAAAAAACAAAAAAACAAAAAAACAAAAACAAAAAACAAAAAACAAAAACAAAACAAAAAAACCCCAACATTTATGCGTCCGCAGCTTAAAGTTAGAGAGAGAGAGAGAGAATTGCAGGCATTTCCTGATTTATGATAATATTATATAGTAACACCCTCTTAATCAACCATAATCAAAATGATACCCATTCTGATATAGTAATACCTCTTCTTAGTCAAAAGTAACAACCTATTCCTATTTGGAGATAGAACTTTTTGCAATATCTCTTATTCAACTAGAAACCATGACATACATCTACTAAAATATGAGAACAAAAAGTTTCTACAGGGTTAAAATTTAAACAAAAAAAATGTCACCTTAATTATACATGATTTACTATTAAAGAGTAATTGAGTAAAAAATTTATATAATTCAACTTATATGTGTCATATATATGATTTATTCCATTCAATTTTTAATCTTTTTTTAGTAAAAGTTAAGAATGCATAGAATTCTTTTCCATGTTCTTAGGTCAAGGTGAAAAAGTGACTCCGGTTCGACAGAATTTATGAAATTTATGCTTAGATGTTGACATTTCCCATTTTTATTCCAACTGGATTTTGACATGATAAATTGTCTTGATTTTTGCACACAAAATAATAATAATAATAATAATGTGCATGTAGAACCTACTTGACAAAAAGTTATACTCTTACTTAATTAAATTGTTATATAATTTATGCAGGTATTGTCAGTGCGGTTGCAGCAATACTATTGGTTGTCAACTGTCTACTTTATCATTTTAGATAATATTTATGTGATTATTTAGTTTTGTTGAAATGAAATGAATTAATTTTCATTTCATTATCTTTGCTTAACATTTAATAGAATAATAAATTTGGTTGTAAAATATGCACCTCATTAGTGCGTTTGTATTTTTTTTTTTTCTGAAAAAACTATTTAAGTGTTGTTGTTGTTTTTTTTTTTTTTTTTTTTTTATGAAACTATTTGGTTCTTCATGTCATTTTTCCATATTTTGTTTTTTGTCGTTAACTTTTTCTTTATCCCCTTTCTACTTTGTTTTACTAATATTTCATAATTTTTCTTAAATTTCTGGCTTGCCTTTTTCCTTTTTTTTTTTTTTTTTTTTTACTTCTCTTCCTGCAACTTTTTTCTTTTCTTTCTTTCTTTTTTTTTTTATTTAAATTTTCTCCTTATTAGAAGCTCAAACATTCCAAATTTTCTCTCTTAATGTTTGTATTATATCAGCTTTCTCATAGGTAACTCTAATATCCTTAATTGATTGTGGTGAGTCTTCAAAAATATAATATGAGATTACTGTTGTTTTAAATAATCATTTGCAACAGAATGATATAAATTTTTATTGTAGATAACATAATGGATACTGCAAATATTGTGAAAGAATAATATAAACAATATTATTATGTATTTTATGTAATAAATATTAAATCATCTTGATTTTATGATGAAATGTAATTTTGAATTTAGATACTTACTATTGTATTTTTGTTAATTATTATTTTGTTTTCATAACGTTGTTTATATTATACATTATAAAAACTATAATTACAATTTTATACGTGCATTGCACGTATTTGATAACTAATATATATAAAAGAGACGACATGCCTCTTACTGTTCCTTTTCGTTAAACAAAACGCACCATTTGGTGCTTTCTCCTTTTTTTTTTTTTCTTTTTTTTTTTTTTCCTTTTGGCTTTTTCATGGAAAACCATTTATGTTTTTTTTTTTTTCTTAAAAAAAAAAAAACTTTTGGTGCTTATGTTTTCTTTTTATTTTTTTTTTTCTTTCAACCTTCTTCTACTTTCCTTCATCATCATCATCATCATCATCATCATCATCAGTATCATTATTATTATTATAGTTGTTGTTATTGTTATTAATTTCTTCAAATTTTTACTTGTCTTTTCCTAAATTTCTGCTTATACAATTTTAGTATAACTTTTTTTTTTCCTTTTTTTTTCTTTAATTTCTTCATTAAAAGCTCAAGATTCTATCACTTTCTCTCTTAAATATTCTTTTCTAATCACTATCTCAACTTTTCATTCTAAATTCTAATTTTCTTAACTATAATCAAACCTAATTGTGATAAGTTTTCTTTTTTTCATTACATGATCAAACTTGTGTGTTTTTATTTTTAAAGAGTTTTCACGATGGATTAAAAGAGATTCTCAACTTCCTACTTTATCACTTTGGATAATATTTATGTTATTATTTTAGTTTTTTTGGCATGAAAATTAATTTCAATTTCATTATATTTTCTTAACATTTTAACAGGATAATATATTTGGTTGTAAAATATGCACCTTATTAGTGCATTTGTTTTTTTTTTTTTTTTTTGGGAAAACTGTCCAAGTGTTGTTGTTTTTTTTTTTTTTTTTTTCCTTTTATGAAACAATTTGGTTCTTCATGTCATTTTTCCATATTTTACTTTTTTGTCGTTAACTTTTTCTTTATCCCCTTTCTACTTTGTTTTACTAGTATTTCATCATTTTTCTTAAATTTCTAGCTTGTTTTTTTCTTTTTTTTTTTTTATACTTCTTCCTGCAACTTTTTTCTTTTCTTTCTTTATTATTTTTTTATTTTTTTATTTTTTCCTTATTAGAAGCTCAAACGTCTCAAATTTTATCTCTTAAAATTTGTGTTATATCAGCTTTCTCATTGACAACTCTAATATCCTTAATTGATTGTGGTGAGTCTTCAAAAACATAATATGAGATTACTGTTGTTTTAAATAATCATTTGCAACAGAATGGTATAAATTTTTATTTTAGATAACATAATGCATATTGCAAATATTATGAAAGAACAATATAAACAATATTATTATGTGTTATATGTAATAAATATTAAATCATCTTGATTTTATGATGAAATATAATTTTTGAATTTAGATAATTACTATTGTATTTTTTTAATTAATTTTTAATTAATTTTTTTTCATAACGTTGTTTATATTATACATTATAAAAACTACAATTACAGTTTTATACGTGCATTGCGCGTATTTGATAACTAGTATATATAAAAGAGGCGATATGCCACTTACTGTTCCTTTTCGTTAACAAAAACGCACCATTTGGTGCC
The DNA here is from genome assembly GCA_009761775.1 of Ficus carica. Lineage (NCBI taxonomy): Eukaryota > Viridiplantae > Streptophyta > Magnoliopsida > Rosales > Moraceae > Ficus > Ficus carica. The sequence goes on along the minus strand of CM019744.1, from coordinate 4,042,626 downwards.
TTTTTTTTTTTTTTTTTTTTTTTTTTTTTTTGCTTCTTTTTCATTGAAAACCGTTTATGTTTTTTTTTCTTAAAAAAAAAAAAAAACTTTTGGTGCTTCTGTTTTTTTTTTTTTGTTTTACTTTTTTCTTTTCATTTTTTTTTCCTTCTAACCTTCTTCTACTTTGCTTTATCATCATTATCATCATCATCAGTATTATTATTATTATTATTATAGTTGTTGTTGTTATTATTAATTTCTTCAAATTTTTACTTGTCTTTTCCTAAATTTTTGCTTATACACTTTTAGTATAACTTTTTTTTTCCTTTTTTTTTTTTTTTCTCTTTAATTTCTTCATTAAAAGCTCAAGATTCTATCACTTTTTCTCTTAAATATTCTTTTCTAATCACTATATCAATTTTTTCACTCTAAATTCTAATTTTCTTAACTATAATCAAACATAATTGTGATAAGTTTTCTTTTCTTCATTACATGATCAAACTTGTGTGTTTTTTTTTAAAGAGTTTTCACGATGGATTAAAAGAGGTTCTCAAATTTCTACTTTATCACTTTGGATAATATTTATGTGATTATTTTAGTTTTTTTGGCATGAAAATTAATTTTCATTTCATTATATTTTCTTAACATTTAACTTAATAAAAAATTTGGTTGTAAAATATGCACCTTATTAGTGCATTTGTTTTTTTTTTTTGGGAAAACTGTCCAAGTGTTGTTGTCTTTTTTTTTTTTTTTTTCCTTTTATGAAACTATTTGGTTCTTCATGTCATTTTTCCATATTTTGCTTTTCTGTCATTAATTTTTTCTTTATCCCCTTTCTACTTTGTGTTACTAATATTTCATCATTTTTCTTAAATTTCTGGTTTGTCTTTTTCCTTTTTTTTTATACTTCTTCCTGCAACTTTTTTCTTTTATTTCTTTATTATTTTTTTATTTTTTTTATTTTCTCCTTATTAGAAGCTCAAACGTCTCAAATTTTCTCTCTTAAAGTTTGTATTATATCAGCTTTCTCATTGGTAACTCTAATATCCTTAATGATTGTGGTGAGTTTTCAAAAATATATTATGAGATTACTGTTGTTTAAATAACCATTTACAATAGAATGGTATAAAATTTTATTTTAGATAACATAATAGATACTGCAAATATTGTGAAAGAACAATATAATCAATATTATTATGTGTTTTATGTAATAAATATTAAATCATCTTGATTTTATGATGAAATGTAATTTTTGAATTTAGATAATTACAATTGTATTTTTTTAATTTATTTTTAATTTATTTTTTTTCATAATGTTGTTTATAATATACATTATAAAAACTACAATTACTGTTTTATACGTGCATTGCACGTATTTGATAACTAGTATATATAAAAGAGGCAATATGCCTCTTACTGTTCCTTTTCGTTAACAAAAACGCACCATTTGGTGCTTTCTCCTTTTTTTTTTTTTTTTTTTTCCTTTTGTTTTTTCATGGAAAACCGTTTATGTTTTTTTTTCTTTAAAAAAAAAAAAACTTTTGGTGCTTATGTTTTCTTTTTATTTTACTTTTTTCTTTTCATTTTTTTTTTCTTCCAACCTTCTTCTACTTTGCTTCATCATCATCATCAGTATCATTATTATTATTATAGTGTTTGTTGTTGTTATTAATTTCTTCAAATTTATACTTGTCTTTTCCTAAATTTTTGCTTATACATTTTTAGTATAACTTTTTTTTCCTTTTTTTTTTTCTCTTTAATTTCTTCATTAAAAGCTCAAGATTCTATCACTTTCTCTCTTAAATATTCTTTTCTAATCACTATCTCAACTTTTTCACTCTAAATTCTAATTTTCTTAACTATAATCAAATATAATTGTGATAAGTTTTCTTTTCTTCATTACATGATCAAACTTGTGTGTTTTTTTTCTAAAGAGTTTTCACGATGGATTAAAAGAGGTTCTAAACTTTCTAGTTTATCACTTTGGATAATATTTATGTGATTATTTTAGTTTTTTTGGCATGAAAATTAATTTCCATTTTATTATATTTCCTTAACATTTAACAGAATAATAAATTTGGTTGTAAAATATGCACCTTATCAGTGCATTTATTTTTTATTTTTTTGGGAAAACTGTCCAAGTGTTATTGTTTTTGTTTTCTTTTATGAAACTACTTGGTTTTTCTTGTCATTTTTCCATATTTTGCTTTTCTGTCATTAACTTTTTCTTTATCCCTTTCTACTTTGTTTTACTAATATTTCATCATTTTTCTTAAATTTCTGGCTTGTCTTTTTCTTTTTTTTTTTATACTTCTTCCTTCAACTTTTTTCTTTTCTTTCTTTATTATTTTATTATTTTTTTATTTTCTCCTTATTAGAAGCTCAAACGTCTCAAATTTTCTCTCTTAAAATTTGTATTATATTAGCTTTCTCATTGGTAACTCTAATATCATTAATTGATTGTGCTGAGTCTTCAAAAACATATTATGAGATTACTGTTGTTTAAATAATCATTTGCAACAGAATGGTATTAAAGTTTTATTTTAGATAACATAACAGATATCGCAAATATTGTGAAAGAACAATATAAACAATATTTTATGTGTTTTATGTAATAAATATTAAATCATCTTGATTTTATGATGAAATGTAATTTTTGAATTTAGATAATTACTATTGTATTTTTTTAATTTTTTTTTTCATAACGTTGTTTATATTATACATTATAAAAACTACAATTACTATTTTATACGTGCATTGTACGTATTTGTTAACTAGTATATATAAAGAGGCGATATGCCTCTAACTGTTCCTTTTCGTTAACAAAAACGCACCATTTGGTGCTTTCTCCCTTTTTTTTTTTTTTTTCATTGAAAACCGTTTATGTTTTTTTTTTCTTTTTTTAAAAAAAACTTTTGGTGCTTATGTTTTTATTTTATTTTACTTTTTTATTTTTGTTTTCTTTTCTTCCAGCCTTCTTCTACTTTGCTTTATCATCATCATCATCAGTATCATTATTATTATTATTATAGTTGTTGTTGTTATTATTAATTTCTTCAAATTTTTACTTGTTTTTTCCTAAATTTCTGCTTATACATTTTTAGTATAACTTTTTTTTTTCCCTTTTTTTCTCTCTTTAATTTCTTCATTATCAATATTCTATCACTTTCTCTCTTAAATATTCTTTTCTAATCACTATCTCAACCTTTTCACTCTAAATTCTAATTTTCTTAACTATAATAATACCTAATTGTGATAAGTTTTCTTTCTTCATTACATGATCAAACTTGTGTGTTTTTTTTTAAAGAGTTTTCACGATGGATTAAAAGAGGTTCTCAACTTTCTACTTTATCATTTTGGATAATATTTATGTGATAATTTTAGTTTTTTTGGCATGAAAATTAATTTCCATTTCATTATATTTCCTTAACATTTAACAGAATAAAAAATTTGGTTGTAAAATATGCACCTTATAAGTGCATTTGTTTTTTTTTTTTCTTTTGGGAAAACTGTCCTAGTGTTGTTTTTTTTTTTTTTTTTTTTTTCCTTTTATGAAACTATTTGATTCTTTATGTCATTTTTCCTTATTTTGCTTTTCTATCATTAACTTTTTCTTTATCCCCTTTGTACTTTGTTTTACTAATATTTCATCACTTTTCTTAAAATTCTGGCTTGTCTTTTTCCATTTTTTTTTATTCTTCTTCCTGCAACTTTTTTCTTTTCTTTCTTTATTATTTTTTTACATTTTTATTTCTCCTTATTAGAAGCTCAAACGTCCCAAATTTTCTCTTTTAAAGTTTGTATTATATCAGCTTTCTCATTGGTAATTCTAATATCCTTAATTGATTGTGAAACATATTATGAGATTACTGTTGTTTAAATAATCATTTGCAACAGAATGGTATAAAAATTTTATTTTAGATAACATAATAGATACTGCAAATATTGTGAAAGAACAATATAAACAATATTATTATGTGTTTTATGTAATAAATATTAAATTTTCTTAATTTTATGATGAAATGTAATTTTTAAATTTGGATAATTATTATTATATTTTATTTTTAAATTTTTTTTATAACGTTGTTTATATGTTCTACATTATAAAAACTATAATTACAGTTTTATACGTGCATGGTACGTATTTGATAACTAGTACAGTAAATAATAACACATCACTAAAATAGATCTCAAAAATTAAAAAAGTGATTCTCGTGGACCCCACTGTCATTATTATGCATCTTTCTCTTGTCTCTTCCATGTAAGGAGTTTCATTCCTTCCTTCTATTTGTCCGTCGGTGAGAAAGATTTGAATCAACACAACAAGTTACAACCCACGAGAATAAAGGAAAAAGATTGAAACCTTTTTCCTTTTTGTTTTTTTTTCTGAGAAGCATTGAAACCCAGGTTACATTTGCTATATCATCTCTGTTTTACTTGGAAGTTTTACATTATTCTCCATGGGTATATTTATAATATGTGTTTTAAACTCCATGGATGAAATATACCATCTATTTCAGAAAATGACGTTAATCACCATTTCGAATAATAATAATAACTAAAAATCTAGATTTTTTTTTCTCTTCCTTAATCTAGGCTCCGACTGCGAACTTGAGGTTGGCCTCTCTATCCCCGAAACAGGGTCTCAACG